>JALPQD010000632.1:281636-995124 GCA_023101885.1 Typhlomys cinereus
AGTGTGTGTGCTTGTGGAGACCCAATGGTGACATCAGGAATCATTCTAGATTGCTCTTCTATCTTATTGCTTTGCTCTGGAGTTTCCTTGTCTCTGCCTTCCAGGGCCTGAATGCTGCTGCCATATCTGCTTGGCATTTTTACATGGAATTTGTGTCTCTGAACTCAAGCTCTTCAGTTTGAAGGCAAAAGTTTTAATCATTGAACCATTTCCCCAGTCTACTCACTATTTTTAATACTGGGCCTGTACTTTAAAAGACAAAGAACTTTAAATTTGGCATTCTAAACATCCATGTTTGCAGTTGTCAAACTGACATCCAAATTTATAACTCCAACCTGGTCCTTCTGTTGGACAGTACTTCCTGCATATCATAAAAGATCTCAGGCTTAACAATCCACTTGTCACCTCAAATTCGTTCTTTTGCTAGGGTCCCCTTATCATATTATAAAGAATCACCAGAAATCTAGATGTGTCTTCATATGTTTTTCTTTTTGTTTCTACTTTCCTTCCTATGTTATCTGGACTTAATCCCTAAAGAATTTTATCTTCAGAATGTCTCTCAAATCTATGTCATTCTTACCAACACTATGATTGTAACATCTTGTTCCAAGCTCCATCATCTCCCATGTTGTATTCATCAACAAACTTCCATTGTTTATTCCTACGGACATCCCCATTCAAATCAGCTGCATCATCCAGAAAGGATTTATGCTTTTACTGTCTTTTCCAGTGGCTTCTATCCATACATCTCTCGCTAAAATTTCCTTGACTTAGGACCTTTTTCTCAGGTGGATCTTAACACCTCACTTTCATCCTTGGTATTAATTCCACTGTCTGTTCTGTGATACACTTTGGAGATATCCCAGGTGTTAACCAAATTAGCCTCTACATCTAGGTAGTACCTGGTCTACATATTTATAGTACACAAATATTTATAAGATGTATCAGTCCATCAGTCAGTAACATATCTTTAGGTAACTGCTTGAATTTTTTTTGGTTGGAGAATCAAGCTATATAAGTGTACTAGAATTAAAAGATATTTTAGCATTTATGAGAAACTGTGAAACCAGTAACCAAAAGCAGTTTGTTTTTAAAAATATTAACAGGTTAAAGAAAATATACCAAGTGAAAAATAACTTCATGCTAAATTGGCTAATTATGGATGAAATTGGCCATTTATGCTTCAACAATGATCAGAGACACCCTGGTAAATGATGCCTTTTTAATGAATAATAATGCATTTTATAGTTTTATGCTTTCATTTTAGCATTTGAGAACAGTTCACAAATACACTAATTAATCTCTGCAATGGTATTATCCTTGTATATTATGGACCAATTCAAGAAAGTAAATCACAACAAATTTCAAAAGAAGCACAGGGGAAATGCTTGCCTAAAGAAAAATGCTGCACTTCTTGTATATTGCTTACATTATCTTTTAATAGCCATCAATATGTTTTTAAAACTAGAATTATTTCAGCTTTTACTTACATCATATAAAAATTCACAATTCTTTTTTTAAGTATTTTTTGAGACACATCCTTACTATATAGTCCAAGTTGGCCTTCAACTCAGTATCTTCCTGCCTTAGACACTAGAGTGTTGAAATTGTAGGCATGTAGGGTGGCAGGATACAAAATAAATGTACAAAAATCAGTGGCCTTCCTATATGCCGAGAATGAAAGAAGTGAAAAAACTCTGAGAGATTCAATCCCATTTACAATAGCCCCTAAAAAAATTAAATACCTTGGTATAAACCTAACCAGGGAAGTAAAAGACCTTTACAATGAAAACTTGAAAACCCTAAAGAAAGAAATTGCAGAAGACACCAGAAGGTGGAAAGACCTCCCATGTTCCTGGATTGGCATCAACATCATAAAAATGACCATCCTAGCAAAGGCAATATACAAATTCAACGCTATACCAATTGAAGTCCCAAAGCAATTCTTCAAAGAAGTTGACCAAACAATCTCAAAGTTCATATGGAGGCACAAAAGACCCAGGATAGCAAAGACAATCCTGAGTAACAAAAACACTGCTGGAGGTATCACCATACCAAACCTTAGTCTATACTACAAATCCATAGTTATAAAAACAGCCTGGTACTGGCTCCAAAATAGACACACAGATCAATGGATAAGGATTGAAGACCCAGATATAAGCCCACAAAAATACAGTGATTTGATCTTTGACAAAGGGGCCCAAAAAATCCAATCGAAAAAGAACAGCATCTTCAACAAATGGTACTGGCAAAACTGGATCTCCACATGCAGAAGATTAAAGCTGGACCCATACTTGTCACCATGTACAAGACTTAATTCCAAATGGATCAAGGACCTTGATATCAGGCCAGAGACTATAAAAACCATAGTTGAAAGGATGGGGAACTCCCCGAGCTGATTGGGCTAGGCCAACATTTCCTAAACAGACATCCAATGGCACAGTCACTGCTACCAACTCTCAACAGTTGGGATCTTGTGAAATTAAAGAGCTTCTGTTCAGATAAAGAGATTGTAACACCAGCTCAAAGGCAACCCACAGAATGGGAGAAAATCTTCACTAACCACATATCTGATAGAGCTCTACTATCCAGAGTGCACAAAGAACTTAGGAAACTAAACTCCAAGGAAACTAATGGCCCAATTAAAAAATGGGCCCTGGAACTTAAAAGAAACTTTACCAGGGATGAAATTAAAATGTCTAACAAATATCTTAAAAAAATGCTCCACTTCCTTAGCCATCAGGGAAATGCAAATCAAAACTTCCCTGAGATATCTCACCCCGGTCAGGATGGCAAAAATCCACAATACAAACAACAACAAATGCTGGAGAGGATGTGGAGAGAGGGGAACTCTCCTACATTGCTGGTGGGAATGCAGGCTCATACAGCCACTCTGGCGAGCCGTCTGGAGATTCTTAAAGAAACTAAAGATTGAAATGCCATATGACCTTGCTATTCCACTTTTGGGAATAACCCCCCATGCAGCAGAAGTTCACCTTGATAGCACAAGCACGACCATGTTCATAGCAGCACTGTTTACTATAGCAAAGTCATGGAATCAACCCAAATGTCCAACAGTTGACGAGTGGATAAGGAAACAGTGGTACATCTATACAATGGAGTACTACTCAGCCATCAAAAATGATGAATTACTGGAATTTGTCAGGAAATGGATGTCATTAGAAACAATTATATTAAGTGAAGTATCCCAGAGCCAGAAAATTAAGCATCGTATGTACTCCCTAATAGGTGGCTCCTAGTACCAAACCCACCCAGCCCACCTTGAGACACTCAAAGATAAATCTATGTAATACCTACAGTAATTCCAAGGATTATGAACAGGAGGGATGGGGTTGGAGGGCCTCACCAGACACAAGGAGAGAGGGGACCATGTTACAGCAGAGAAAATGGCTTCCATCAAGGACTGCAAGTAAGTAATGAGACACCTGGTTAAGTTCTCAGACATTCGTTCTGATCATTTACAACTGAGGAAGTATGATCTCACCAGAAGGGGAGGGCATATAGTCTGGCAGATAAAAAGTAACCATTTTGCAAGTGGGTGATTGACCCCCCCCCTCACTTTGGTTTCCTACTTTTATTATATCTACCCTTGAATGTGCTCTTATAACAAGACTCCAGTTTAACAGCTTTTTGTCTCTGGCCAGGGGGTGACATACAATGCCCATCAGGATGGAGTGAAGGGCATTGCAGGAGCAGCAAAACTGCAAAAAAAAATCAACAAACCACTCTCCAGAACTTCAGAGACTCTATATCAACCACTTAGAACTAGGCCAGACTAATCTCTCCCCATCCTGAAGCTCAGGGAAATTTGCAGAAGAGGGGACGGTAAGATTGTAAGAGCACAAGGATGGGAGGAGCAATGATTTGCAAGATACTCCATACAAGTTAGGGCTGAAGCAATCATAATTGGACTTTGCATGCCCTGCACAATATCCAACACACTATTGACCTCACAAAGTCTAGCATCTGCTAAAGGCACCAAGATCCTTGGAGACAAGGATTGACAGCCACAGTAGTGTTCCTATGCTTAAGGGGAGCACAGCAAAGGATTCAGGGAAATACAACTGGGTCCTTGTACATCATCAGAGAGGAGTGCCCAGAGGAGATTCTGGCATGCCCATTAAAGGACTCTCTGGGGATTCGGGGGGGGGCACTGTGGGATGTGGAGGGAGGGGTGAGGGGAGGGGTAGCAGGGGTTTCAGGGAGAGGAGAAGGGAGGGAGGGAAGTGGTGTACCTATTAAGTTTGTATGAGCAGAAATAATAATAAAAAATGTTAAAAAAAAGAAATTGTAGGCATGTGTCATCACGCCAGTCAAGGGTATCTTTGTACTGTTAAAAAGTGTATGTGAATACAGCAAAAATTCACCTTGATAGCACAAGCACGACCATGTTCATAGCAGCACTGTTTACAATAGCAATGTCATGGAATCAACCCAAATGTCCAACAGTTGACAAGTGGATAAGGAAAATGTGGTACATCCATACAACGGAGTACTACTCAGCCATCAAAAATGATGAATTACTGGAATTTGCCTGGAAACGGATGTTATTAGAAACAATTATATTAAGTGAAGTATCCCAGACTCAGAAAATTAAGCGCCATATGTACTTCCTAATAGGTGGCTCCTAGTACCAAACCCACCTAGAGACACTCAAGGATAAATCTCTGTAATACCTACAGTAATTGCAAGGAATATGAACAGAAGGGATGTAGTAGGAGAGCCACACCAGAAACAAGGAGAGAGGGGACCATGTTACAGCAGAGAAAATAGGCCACCATTAAGGACTGCAAATGAGTAATGAGACATCTGTTCCTGATCATTTACAACCGATGGGGTATGATCTCACCAGAAGGGGAGGGCATATAGTCTGGCAGATAAAAAGTAACCATTTTGCAAGTGGGTGATTGACCCCTCCCTCACTGCGGTTTCCTTCCTTTATTACATCTATCTTTGAATATACTCTTATAACAAGACTCTAGTTTAACAGCTTTTTATCTCTGGCCAGGGGGTGACATCCAATACCCATCAGGATGGAGTGAAGGGCATTGCAGGAGCAGCAAAACTGGAAAAAAAAATAAAAAAACCATTATCCAGAACATCAGAGACTCTATATCAACCACCTGGAACTAGGCCAGCCTAAACTCTCCCCATCCAGAAGCTCAGGGAAATTTGCGGAAGAGGGGGCGGTAAGATTGTAAGAGCACAAGGATGGGAGGAGCAATGATATGCAAGATACTCCACACAAGCTAGGGCCGAAGCAATCATAATTGGACTTTGCATGCCCTGTGCAATGTCCAACACACTATTAACCCCTCAAAGTCTAGCATTTGCTAAAGGCACTAAGATCCTTGGAGGCAAGGGATTGACAGCCACAGTAGTGTTCCTATGCTTAAGGGGAACACAGGAAAGGGTTCTGGGAAATGCCACTGGGTCCTTGCACCTCATTGGAGAGGAGGGACCAGAGGAGAGTCTGGCATGCACATTAAAGGATGTTCCGGGGATGGGAGGGGGAGGCACTGGGAGATAGGGAGGGGGAGGGGAGGGGAGGGGGGCATAGGACGGTGGGAGGTTGGAGGGAGGGAGGGGACCGGTTTACCTGTTAAAGTTGTATGAGTAGAAATAAAAAAAAGTGTATGTGAAATGGGACTATTTATCATTTTAACGATAAAGTGAATAATTCAGTATCATTAATTATGTCATATTGTAGAACCCTTGCTACTACCCATTTCTGTAAGCTAGTTACCAATCTAAGCAGAAACTATACCTGTTACATTATATGGCTCCCTATTTGGGCACTTTTCTAGCAAGAGAGCAATTGATCTGCTTTCCATCTGAATTTGACTATCTAGGTACTTCATATAAACAGTGTAATATATATCCCTTTACATGTAGGAAATTTTGCTTAAGTTCCAGCTATACAGCAGCATATATCATAATTACATTCATTTTGAAGGGTAATTAATACTTTATTGTGTTATAAACTACATTTTTTAAATTAAATCACATGTGAATTAACAGAGTTGCTCCTTTCTTTGGGTTGTAGTGAAGAACAATTGTTGGAATCCTGGGGTACAAGTACCTAAAGCCCTGAAAGTTAGAAGCCCCCTTTGTGTCACGGGCCCTGGAGATTCTGAACTTTAGAGGAACTTTTTTGAAGGCTGTAGATCCATCCCCACTATGTTGTCTATTGCAATTATTCTATACTCTCCCCCTTTAAGCTATCGCTTCTGTTCTAATTTCTTATCTGGCCCTGTGACCACAGTGACCACTGTTCTAATAAGCTCATATTTCTTAAGCTTTTCTCTCCTCCCTCAGTTCTTTTTAACCTATAAGCATCTACATTTTCTTACACCAAGAGCTCACATGGTGGGGAGGGAAAACCAATTTCCAGTGTTTGTCTTCTGACCTCCACACACATGCCGTGGCATATGTATATCTGTTCCCTCTCAAAAGCTCCATCTAACTTTTCGTAGGGACTAAGATAGGTCAAGCTTTGCATTTCAAAGATGCACCCTCATTAGGGTTAGAGAGAAAAAAATATTCAGGACTGAACTTGTACATACATACACAAACCCATATATGCATATCAAGTATACTTTGCTTATTTGTAACAAAATTGAAAATATAATTTGACAATTAGTATATATTATATTGTGAATATCAAAACAAACTATAAAATTGCTGTTATTCTTTACAGTTGTATTTGAACTATTTTAAAAGAATATCAGGGGAAGCTCCAGGAAGTTAGGCCTTTAAAATATTGTCTTTTTTGAAAGACTACCTGAAACATGGAAACTGAAAATATATGTTTATTGGAATACTCTAATTGCATAGATACAAGAATTGATAATAGTCCAATGATGGATTGGGTAGAATTAGCTTTCAAAGATTAAAAACCTTGGTTCAATATTTATCATTAATAAATACAACCTGTCAGATATAACTTCTGATTGATTTATAAGCTAAAGTGATGATATTTTGTTCAGTTTTATACTCCCATATTCTTCCATATTTTGACAGAGTAATGAAGTTCACAGAGCAAAAAGATTATCTAAAAAGCATCCACATTATTTTATTTCATCTATAGAATTTATGCTTTTAGATTCTTTTTCCAAAATTAAACTTCTTATTTTTTATTCTACACCAACCTGAGGTGTTTTATATCTCATAACAAATTCCTCACAGACTAAGGTATATTATTACTATAAATAACAATACCAATCTCTTCATTGTAGCCACTGTTATTGCTTAAAAGTCTTTGTAATTTTAGCACCATTTTTCAATTTTTTTCTTTGTAATGTATGTAGGCACAAGAAAGAAAACAACAAAACCTCTACTTGACTAAATACTATGAATAATTTCATTGGAAGATGCTCTATTCAAGCCTGAATCTCTGAATAAAGGCACTAACTTTGAGAATGTATCTAGCAACCATAAGTACTCTTTTCTTCTTCTGCCTTTTAATATATAAAATTTGGTGATAAACGTATTTGTTCGGTGCAGAACTAGAAGGTTTTTGTCTAGAAATACTGCTGGTTGGGGATTCATATTTCCCTAAGCAATATTGATTTGCAGAGAAATTATTTTTCTACCCTTATGCAGTGTCTTTAATTTAATTTCTTTCATGCTTATGTTGTTTCTTTTCTTGATGTTTTCTTGAGTTAATTCTATATATTGTAGGTCAGATAATACTGGATGGATATTGCCTACACTGTCAGATTGTTTTATTCAATGTCCCTCTGCTCTCACATCCTTTGGCGGTAGCTCTTTTATACATTCCATTAGACACCAGATATTTTAGGTTTTAATTTAAAGGAAACGCTACACATCTGAAACCATTGACATAGTTACATTTAAAGTTTCAGGAAAACTGGCATTATGATTTGGACATATTTTTTCCATTCTTTTGTATTCATTTTTCCCCTAGTTTACAATTGGAAAAAAAGAGACAAGCATCCTTCAAATCTACCAACCAAAATAAAGAAATCAGATTTGTATCACCACACTGAACTGTTCCATTTCAGATTGTACATCTTTTAAAGCCATACGTTCAAGGGCGTAGAATATAATTGCCAATTTCCTTGATGATGAATGAAGCTGAGCATAAGGATGCCTTTTGCTATTCTGTGGTGCTTACAGTAAAGAAGAGAACTGGTTTGGTGAACAAGAGTACATGAAATATGACTTAGATAAACAGCACTAAAGGCGGATAACATCAGATTCTTTTTTTTTATTAAAATTTTAATTATACATTTTTAAATTTTTTACCAGTTCCCTCCCTCCCCCCTCCTCCCCCTCCCCTTCCCCCAGTGCCTCCCCCCCAATTCCCAGAGAGTCCTTTATTGTGTACGCCTAACTCTCCACTGGGTCCTCCTCTCCGATGACATATAAGGACCCAGTGGCATTTCCATAAGCCCTTTCTCTTGTTCCCCTTAAGCATAAGATCACTACTAGGATAACATCAGATTCTTAAAAAAATTAGATGTCTTTGCCCTCTACAATCAAAAGCCCCATCAAAATTATATCTGAAAATGACTGTTGTGTCAGAATTATATATAAACATTGTTAATCTACTGTGTGAAAATGACGTGCAATATTAACAGAGAGGCTCAAGAATAGAAATAAATAAATGCTTGGCGTCAAATATTTTCTTCCTTGGTGGATGTCAGTATGGCTCTGCCTCATTGTATCACTGACATTTTACCACTTACTTCACTCCAACTTATTTCAAAATCTGAATATTTAAGATACATGCATTCATGTATTCACTGAACAATTTTGACTTGTGAAAACAGCCTGTGACATTTCATTTTTTTTTTTAAAAAAGAAGAGGATTTGGGCCTGCAGAGATGTCTCAGTGCACAGGATACTTGTAAGTCAAGCATGAGGACCAAGAGGTGTTCAAATCCTCAGTGGTGAATGCCTATACCGCCAGCATTCTGGAGATAAAGACAGGGAGACCCCAGGGCTAGTTAATTACCTAGCATAGCTGAACAGTGAGTTTTGTGTTCAGTTGTGAGATCCCGCCTTTATAGCAATGGAAAGCAATGGAAGAAGATACCAGACATAACTGTTGGGTCTCCACATATATGGATGTATACCCAACACATGCCTGCCCACACACACGTGCATGAGCATCTCTCCCTACACACACACACACACACACACACAAAAGAGGATTTGAAGGTGCTTTCTTGTAATATCCTGATAACATTTTAGCTATATGAAATGCTAAAGGGATATATTTATTTAGAAATACTTCTTGAAAAATAAAATCTTTCAGATTCATTTTATAGAATCATCTAACCAGACAACTAGCTCCATCAAGTAATTCGTTTTCACTACTCTCAACCAAATGGAATATAGCAAGAGAATGAACCGATGATTGAAACCATTTAAGTATGTTTTAATCATCAGTAACCCCAGTGGGACTATCTAGAACACTACAATTATATGGACCTTCGCTAAGGTTATTTTCTTTTCCTTTGTAAGATTACCTGTTAGGGGTTGAGGTTATAATTTAAAAGGAAAAGAACTGGCTCACAAACCCGGCAATCTGAACTTGATCCCTGTAACTCCACACATGCTGAAAGGACAGAATTCACTAATGAGAGGTTTTTTTGTGACAGTCACTGTCCAGCATGCACCATGGCATGCATGTGTACACTTCTATCTAAATCTCTCTCTCTTTCTATCTATCTATCTATCTATCTATCTATCTATCTATCTATCTATCTATCTATCTATCTATCATCTATCTATCATCTATCTATCTATCTATCTATCTATCTATCTATCTATCTATCTATCTCTATTTCTCTGTCTCTTTCTATGTCCTTTCAAATAAATAAAATGCTATGAAAGAATACTGTTAGGATTTTCCAGCAATTAGTCATAAAAATCAAAACTATCAATGTTGAGTTACCAACATCAAACTATGAAGTATTCACTATCATTTTATATGTGAGATATTCTATAACAGGTACTAATGAGGATACAAAATGTGCATGGACTAAGTATAATCTAGGAGTTTTGGGGACCTGAAGAGAGTTGAAAGCTAGCAAAATACTTCAGATGTCAAACTAGAGAGATGACTTAGTGAGGGAGTTTTAGAGGCCTTTGGTATCTCTAGGATCCATTCTAATGTAACTTCAAATAATATTACTTATATAATTTTGAGGGTTATCTTTAGTCCAGTGATTTCCTAGAATTGGAGACAGTATAAATAGAAAATAAATGACCTCACTTAGCCTGCTCTTTTTGTTCCCTTTTGCTAACCACAAAGAACATTTTTAAATGAAAATAAAAACACACGGTGTAAGTATAAAGCTTAGCCTTCAAATGGGATTCGTACAAATCATGGATTCTTATCTGGGACCAACCTGCACTAATGATTCAAAGGAAGCACTGTGCACAGATGAAGCAGCCTACCGCTGGATGAACCTCAATTAATCAGACATGTCTGCCTAAAATGCCAATCATGAGCTGTATGATGTGTTTTCCTTTCATGGTAACAGATAAGCTTTTAGTTTTTTTTATAGAGAAACATGGACATTGAAAAGAAGCCATTTCAGTTTCAAAAAACTTCCATTTTAGAATAAGTGAATTGCAAAAATAGGAACATGTTTATGTGACTAAGCCCAAAACTCTATGAATTCCAGGCATATTTACTATAAACAACCTAGCTAGATCAGGTATATCCTATCTTAAATATTTCATAGACAAAGACTTTCAAGTGTATCTCTGTCATTTAAATGCCACTAACAAGATTACCAAGGGGGGGTTTGGGAAGTAGTAGTAGTTTATAATACAGTCTGTTAAAGTTACTCATTTCCTTCAATTTTCTATTAATACTATTAAATCTCCTTCTCCCCCTCTCTGTTAATTGTGAACACGGAGATATATATATATATGGATAAAATATTTGTGATTTATATTTTAATTTTAAACTGATAAGAACAGAAGCTATATTTGACCTTAGCCAAAAATCCAAATAGCAAATTCTTTAAATTTCACTGAGCGTTCACTGTATCTGCTAAGCTTAGCTTCTCCTGTTCCTTCTATAGTTTATTCTGTCTATCATTTGATTATTTTTCCTCTGTATTTTCTTTTGGCAGTAAAACTACTATAACATTGATGTAAATGAGAATGGAGAAATGCAATTAATTTAGCCTTGTATTTGAAAGAGTGCTTATATTTATAGATTAATGGAGAATGATTATGCAGTCAGATAATTTTTCTTAACCTTTGGTAAACCTATTATTTTTATCTTTCAAAATATATTGCCCAAATAGCTTGGCAATTTTTGAATCATTGTGAAAGAAAGTAAGAAAATTCTTCTTTTCTGCTATGTAGTTATAGTAACCAAAAAACCCCCTATAAATCTGCAATGAAATTCAACATATCTAACAAACAGTGTAACCCAGTGCTTAGTCTTTGGAGACATCATGACTTATGGTTGATTCCAGGATGTATGCATTTGAAGATCCATAGGCATGTCTGGGACTTCTGAGCAATACTTGAATTTCTTTCATCTGGAAGGTTGGAATGACATCAAATTCAAGGACTGATTAAGTACAGAGAGGTTCTCCCCACTCGAGTAGATCATGATTCACCTTGCAAAAATACTTAAGAGTATAAAGAGAAATACATTCTTGGGTATCTATTAGGCTACACTTCTTAGCCCTCCTCTAAGAAGTAGGGAAGTGACTCTGAAGTCCCTTGCATTTCCAGCCTGTGTGTATCTATACTATAAGTGCTTGTATCACTGTTAACCAGGTTTTCTTCTTTTTGGTTCCCCTTTATTATCAAAAGTAACAAAGAACAATTTTGATATTTACAAGACAACAGTGACAGAATACCTTGATTGGGCAAATAACCCTAGGAAAAATAGCAATGTCAAGAAAGTTTGTGTGGCTGATGTTAAAGGTGGCCCTGTGCTATGCTAGTCACACTTGACTGTCCTATGGGTCAGTTGTTAATCCAGGACACTGAAAAGTGGAAACATCTGGGAGCAAGAGGTGATATGACAAAGATAATTGTGATGATCTTAAAAATCAGTTCTCTACTGCTTTATTGGAATGTTTTGTGTAAGCTACCAGCCTCTTTTTGCCTCAGGTGTTTGCTCATTATCAAATACTAATGGGTAGTCATGAGAATTAGGAGCTGCATGTTTTGTAATACAGATGAGTCCTACTTTATCACTTAGCATATAGTAGGTATACACTAAACTGTTTTCTGTATAAGAGGTTATCTGAGCCTTGCAGGATGGAAAAGTTGCCAGTATAGAAATTATTGATGAAAAAAATTGGCCAAGCTAAGGGGAGGGAAGAGTGACTCTTCCTTCTAAAACAACAGAGAAGCTCACAAAAAAATTACACGTTGCACTGACTGTCTGATACGCGATGAATTTAGGGACCAAGATGGATGTGGATAAGCTGAGAAAGAAAAACAAAAAGCAATTGAAAGTCTCAGGAAAAGCACAGAAGCCTCTCGGCTTCATCCACCCAAGAGTTAATGATATCACAGAAGATGTGATCATTTGTTGGATGCTGACACGTGAGCTAAATCTCATCTAGGACCTGTTCTTGGGAGCTTTGCAGACTGCTGAGAAAGGCAGAGGCTTGTTTTGTACAAGGATTTTAAAGTTTGCAATGTGACCACATTGATTTATAGCATTTTGCTCTCTAATGGTGCATTTTTTTTTAAAAAAAAAAGAAGAAATACATGCACATATACACAGAAAGATATATGGAATAGAAAGAGAGGTAGGGCTGAACAGAAGAAGGAAGAGAGGAAGGGAGGGAGAGGGAGAGAGAATAGGGAGGAGGGAGAGGAGAGCATGGGAGGGAGGGATGGAGGGGAGAAAGGAGGGAGAGAGAGACAGAAAGAAGAGGCGGAAGGAAGAGAGGGCAGAAGAGAAGGAAAAGAGGAAGGGAGGGAAGGGGAGAGAGAATAAGGAGGAGGGAGAGAAGGGAGGACAGGAGGAAGGGATAAAGGGAAGGAAGGAGGGATAGAGAGACAGAGGAGAGAAAGAGAGAGAGAGACAGAGGAAAGAGAGAGAGAGAGAGAGAGAGAGAGAGAGAGAGAGAGAGAGAGAGGAGGAGAAAAAAGAATGCTAACATTCTTTCAGGAAGGAATATTTAGCTCTATCTATCCCTAATTCACCACCCTATCCCTTTAAATGACAGACAGGCAGAGTGAATAGGATTTGAAGTTTTCCTGCTGAGAAAGGGACGTTTTCTGCAACCAGGTCAGTGTTCAAAGGGCTAATGCTCTAAGGAAATTATCCAAAGGGGAGAGGCAGTTCAGGGTTATTAAGTTATTTTAAAATGTTGTCTGGGCTGCTGCTGCCCTTGTGAAGGGAACAGGATGCTGCCTCCCAGAGGGACAGGATAAGAAGCAATTAGAGAAGCCTAGGAGAAGCTCAGGAATGTTTGGGAATTTTCAAATACTCCAAATTGTATGGGAACTCTTAAAAAGGAAAATAAACTCTTTAGATCCTGGATATATTTGGGTCACAGAAAATATGCCAAATATGTAGTTCATCCATGAGTACTTGCCTAAAATCTTAACAACATGTATCTTGTAGATCAGTCATTGAAGCTTCAGTTCAGTTTGAAAGGGCACTAGGAGTACCAGCCAGAACTGTTGAGTGATATCCTTCATGTGTGCTGAAATACAATGCACCTCGATGTTACCACTGAGTTTTTTTAGTCACACAATAATGTAAGAAAGAACGTGCTTAAGAAAATTAAAAAAAATAAAAGCAGAGCTGAAGTAATTTATTTAACGTTTGTTGAAACAGACCTGAACGTGTTCTACACTCACATTTACAAGTGTGAGAAATGATTCTAATATATATTGTAATAAAGGATTTTCAAAAGCCTGTGCATGCTTTAGCTTCAGGTAATCACACACACACACACACACACACACACACACACACACACACACACACACACACACACTTTAAGCTGTACATATAATAGGGAGAATATCACAGTATATTTTCATTACATAACATTTTATTGTCTAGGGCATTCTATTAAGACTTTGGCAACAAGCTACCAAAGTAGATCCTAGAGACAGTGCTCAGTGACACACAGTGGATTATCAATTTAAAGCATTATTGGTCACTAGAAGAGGACTCTTGAATAACGTGTAGCATAAACAAAAGGCCTCACTTCCTTGGAAATAAAGCCAGAGCCCAGAGTGATCTCACGAATTGTCCAGTTCTACTTCTTTATTTTTAATAGGGAAATCCAGCCTCTTTTATGGTGAGTTATACTCCAAATCATATTATTAGATAAAGTTAGACCGAATTCAGAATTCTAGTTTTGGTGGTACTGGTACAGACTTCAAGACTGTGTACACACGCGATTTTAAGTTTTGACATATACCAATCGGTTGTATATGTTAAGTGTCACTTCTTTGGCACCAACCAACTTGAAAGGAGCAAATAAAAAAACCCAATCTGTTTTTTAAATTAATGTCAAGAGTATATGAGAAGTGAATTCAAGGTATAAATACGAATTGTTGTATACCTCAGTGGTGGAACATTTGCTTTCATAAGGTCAGACACAGGATTCCAACCCAGCAAGGGGGAAAACTGCACACCAATGTGGGAGTATTTTTGCAGGAAGATGTAGTCCAGAAGCTATAACACACATAGAATTACTCATTCACTCAGACTATGAAATATTTTCTGGGCATGTGCTCATGTGTGAGTTGGTATACTAGAAAAACACATACAGGGTTGGCAATACACACACACACACAAATTCTGAAAAGGAAAAGAAGATAAAATAATATATATCCTCATGGAGTCTAATAGCTAATATGATCATATTAAAACCTGAAGTAAAGAGTTTGTTTATGAACCAATACATTTCTCAAAAGGGTATGTAAAACCAAAGGCAAGACTTGGTGCTCTGAAGAGAGCTATGGCATCTCATTCACTTTCCTCCAGTTCATATTTTAATTTGAGTCGTTTTCATGATTATAACATCAATCAATTATTTCTAAGTATTCCTTCCACACAGTTCCAGAGCTTAATGAGACTCAGCTAATGTGACCTCTGGAGCCCTTGGACTATGCAGGGGAAAGCAGGACAGGGATCAACCTCTGGGTTATCTTTGTGTACTAAAGCCTTTGGAAAAGTCAGAGCATCAGGGTTTTGACAGCGATGTCAAAAATTTAATTACTCCCAGATATTTACCAGTATTCTCAAAGACTGACAGCTCAAATTAGAAAGCTGGTCTGCTGTTACATCTGCTTCACATTCTCAATGGTGCTAAATGGTTAAACAAAAGGCTTAAATATTATTTGTCCTTTCCATCCTGATAAGATTGATGGTGCACTAAAAATCCTCAAGGGTGTTATGAAGATTCATTTTCACTCCTCTAGAAAACTGTCACAAATAATTTCTATTTCAAAGTCAACATTCATAAAAATCAGTGACTGTCAGGATTGAAAATAATAGGCAGTATCACAGGGTTCAGCTACTTCAGATAACAGGAGAAACTGAGGCCCAGAAAAACTGAGCACTTCACAAATGCTCAATAGCTAATTCATAGGTAAATCTTCTAATGTATGTATTTCCACTTACACAATGTTTTGTCAGCTGATGAAAGGTATGTTTTGAAGGAGAGCATATGTAAATGTGATCTTACTAGAAACAGTACAAAACTATATGGTGAACTCAAAGTCTATGACTATCTGTGCCAAAATGTAACTAATTACCAAACTAAATATCAGAATTT
Source organism: Typhlomys cinereus (assembly GCA_023101885.1). Taxonomy (NCBI): domain Eukaryota; kingdom Metazoa; phylum Chordata; class Mammalia; order Rodentia; family Platacanthomyidae; genus Typhlomys; species Typhlomys cinereus. The sequence continues at coordinate 297,425 of JALPQD010000632.1, forward strand.
TCATGATTCTTAGGATAGAAGGGTAAGAGTGAGAAATGGAGGAATATTCTCTTAGTCGTAGGCCACAATCCAGAGCTCTGTACAAAAATATACTGCCGTGTGATCTAGCTGACAAGAGACTATTTGATTGTCATAAAATACATCCACTCTAAATCAGCCACACAGATATTATCTTGATTATTGTTACAACTCAAAGATAGTTAATCAGCATTTCCTTTGTATATAAACACTCATACTGGAGATACAATCAGCAATTCAAGGGAAATAGTAACCCAAAACTGGAATTAGTGCAATTCTTGGCACAACTAGGCATTGGTGTAAGAATGAGAGCAAAATGTGCTTTAAGCACAGGAAGTCTTTGAAACTGAAAAACTGTGTAGAAAGTAGCAGAGGGGTGGTGTCAATGCTCATAGACAAAAACACTAAAGAGCGGAGTATGATCTGTGAGTTCAAACTAGAATGTAGATCCACAGCTTATACAAGAATACTAACACCAAAAAGTGGGTGTGATGATTATCATTGTCAACCTGACAGGATCTGGCATATCACCTAGAAGATAAGTCTCCAGGCATACTTGTAAAGGACATTGCATGTTAGATTTGTCTCTAGGGATGTTTGCGAGGGACTATATTGATTAGGTTAGTTCACATGGTAATACATATCCTGATAGTGTGTGGCACTATACCCTGGGCTTGGATTCTGAGCTGCATAAAAAAGAGGAAGCTATAATAGTTGAGCAAGATCATCGGTCTCTCTCTGCTTCCTGAATGTGAGTGTAATGTGACAAGTTGCTGCAACTTCCTGCCACCACCATGACTTCTGCACCATGAAGTATAATGTATCCTGGCGCAGTAAGAAAAAAAAAAAAACCTTCCTTAAGTTGCTTTTTTTATTATTTATTCAATTGTGTGTGCGTGTGTGTGTGTGTGTGTGTGTGTGTGTGTGTGTGTGCAGAACCACGGGCGAATCCGGGAACCACCACGCACCGCCTTCACCTCCTCCTTGTTTGCTCTGCCTGGGGATTCACAGGCTCCGCCCTACCAGGACCAGAAACGCAGGCCGCCCCCGCTTCTGCCCGGCGTCTATTCATGGGGTTTAGGATCCGAACTCAGGACCTTCGGCCTGCAAGGCAGAGGCTTAACCCCTGAGCCACCTCTCCAGCCCCTTTAAGTTGCTTTTGTCAGGTATTCGGTCACAGGGATGAAACAAGAAACTGATATAACAGGCCTAGGCAGATGACCCAATTCCATACGGAACGCTAAATGCTCCAATTGCCAGAGCAATGAGACTGATAAGTCATAAGAAGACAGGAGAGTCAGAACATGAATCAGCTATTTTGTCAGACACAGCAATGTTAATGAGAAATGATAACTAAAATGAGTGTTGACTTCAGCCAAGGAAGTTTTTATATTGCAATTACTTAATGTGGAACTGCTACAAAGTTGTGAGCAACTCAGATACAATAAACAGCTGTAGAAACATACCTGGGATTGAGTGTGGAAAAAAGGGCAGATCAAGGTCCTATATAGCGGATGTACATATAACAACCAAACTAGCCAGTAGGAAAAGATAGATTCTTGTCTGGAGGTAAGTTGTCTTTTGAGCATTGCACATAAGAAAACGAAGCAAAACAAAACAAAAACTAGCTGAACAGTTAGTTTCCTGAGAACCCATTTTTCACTCTTCTGTGAAGTTCTGCAGAAATATTTAGCAAAGAACCTGATGAAACACATTATTGCTGATTGAGTCAGCAGGTTTACTACTGAGTTTCATTAGTAGATTCCTCGCAGTATTTAGCAACCGCAGCGTCTTTGAAGGAAGAAAAAGACTAGCTTGTCTAAAAATCAAATCCTTCCTAAGGGACAGTTGGCAGAAATATAAAGTCAAACAATTTATCTGGTTTTACAGGAAAGTATCAGAAAATCAACCTGCAACTAGAACTACTGTATGTAGAATGGGTTAGGACCTTGATCGGTTTTCTCCATTTTCACAACGATGGTGGGACAGCGAATAGCATTTTCTTTCTTCATGAGTGAGTAGAGACTAGCAATGATGCTAACCAATTTAATGACCAATACATGGGCTGTTCTCCTCATTATCTCTGGGAATTTATTACAGACCTGGAAAAGATCCAGGGAGAGCAACTAAGGTGATCGATGGGGAAGCCAAGCTTTCATTCAGGGACCAAAAGACTGAAGAGGGTCAGAGGCGCTCAGACTGGATAGAGGGAGAAAAAAAAATCGCTAGTTCGGGCATGTGAGATTTCAGTCCAGTCCAGACAAATGTATCCATTGAACTGCAAAGCATTTCATTGGTGTCATTCCTTGAGGTCTAAGGATATAGATTCAAGAGAAATTAAAATATGCCTTGATGTATATAGAAGTCAATACATCCATGGGATGCATTTTTAAGATAAGGCTAAGGCACCAAGTGGCAAGTTTAAGGCACCTTTGGGCAAACTTGCTGCCAGTTGATTTCCAATGCATCATATGCAAATGGTGTTGATGCACTCTAATTTTTAAAATGAAAATTACTAGGTTAACTGACAAAACAACCATTCATGCCTTTTTTCTAGGACAGATTTCTGGGCCAGTTGCCCCGTTGGTCTGACTGAATGTGATACTTCTTATTGTCTTATTATGGTATCTATGTTGGAACATCCTGAATACAAGTTTGATATCCTTAACTTCTTTTGACAGTCCAGAACATGGAAGAATAATTTTCTAACTCATTAAGAAAGCAAGAGAGCCCTAGCTCTTGGCTCTGTTTGGTTTACCCATATGGGAGCATAAAACATAAAAAGGTGAAAGAAATCCTAACAGAACACAGCAGCTGGTTAAAGGCTATTCTATTGAAATTTTCATGAGCTTGAAAGGAGGCCAAAGAAACTACAAAATGGCAGAGAGTAGAAAAGGCAGTTGTAACAGGTTGAACATTGTTGGTTATTATTTTTCCAGTGACAATGAAAGATGTAATCAAATAACCTGAAAGAGAGGCTGGCACAAAGAACAGAGCCTCAAGGGAGAGGGAATATGAAAACTGCAAGAATGATACATGCTATAGGCTAATAAACTAGACAAATATGAAGTCTGGTGTACCAATATGGAGGTTCATAGCATCATATGAACAACTAGCGCTACAGTGCAGGTACATGTTGGTGATAAATTCACAAAGGGTTTAGGGGAGCAGTGATTTTCATCTGACTTACAATTCTCCGTTCCACTTTATAGTTCAGCTTGACAGGACACTTCTTACCAACCCACTAGGAACCAAGGGGATTGATTGAGAGAGTTGCAAATTTCACTTGCTAGGTGTGAGTCCACCAAAGTATGCCAAGTCCCTGAAGCACTTCTTCCATCTTATCCTCCTGTCCAGGGAAGGGTTTTACCTACCATAAACTGGGTCTTCCCACATCAATTAGACACTTTCCTGCAGACTTGTTTAGGGTTTGCCTTAACTATCAGTTCCATAGATGTGTCCAAAGCTTAGCCTTCAATGCTCAAGTTGACACCAGTGGCCATCTAGCATAGCTGCGGTCAGGGCTTGCAAAAACATTACCTGATTTGGAATTCATAGCAAAAGCTACTAAGGACTTAATATCGCAGGGATGAACACACAACTCAGCAACCTACTAGGATCTGTGCAGTTGGTATGCAGAGCTGTGGCTAGTTGGATAATCAGTTTCACCTGCTATTGAAAAAGACAGAATTTCAAAGCATAACAAAAAAGTCAGAGAAGACACCTGCTTTTGCCACTGGGAATCTGTAGCTGACAACTTCTGAAAATATGATGAGAAAGAGTTTGAAAAGGGGGAATTGTTGAAGCAAGGTCATTGTCAACTGTTTTTTATTGTTATTTTTAGATCGACAAGGCATCTCAGAGTACCACTGCATTTGCCAGTGCGTGAGGTTTTCCCTGAACCTTACATATAAGAATAATTTGCTTTAAGTAGAATGTTTCAAGCAATAGTACTGGGTGAAAATAAAATATGAATACCACTAATACTTACTTTATTAATAATTTCTATTTTATGAAGGTGTATTCTCTTTATATTACAGTTTAACAGTTTAGATTTGTACTTGAGGAGTTCCATAATCCCTAATTTCAAGTGGATTATCAATATAGATAATAGTTCTCCATAAAGTTTCAGAGATTCCTATGAGAAATTTTGTAATTTCCCATTGTGACAACTAATCTTTTCAGAGGCATTTCAGGTGTGCATACTCACCTTTCTACTAATTTGCTCCTGTCTATTCTTTTATGTTTCTTGCCATTGAGCCAAGAAGAATAATAGTGTTAAATTACACAGAAAGAAGTGAGCTCTTGAAAGAATTATCAGAGAAATTATAGTAGGTTGAAAGGGCATGTCTAAAGTCAAACAGTAGGAAATTTTCCTATATATGCATTTTTCAAAAAAACAATAAGAACTTATATCAGGGCCTAGGCATACTGCTATACGATAGGATACTTCAGTTCTCATATGTGTAAGGCCCTGGGTTTCATCCATTGTACTACAAGCAAACTGAAAGAAAACTAAATTAACTAAACTAAAAACCGGCCAGTCAAACAATCAACCAAGCTGTTTTAAAAAAACTTAGTTAGGTTAGAATTAAAATAATGGGATACAAAATAAAGATGAAACTCAAAACTCTAGGTTTAAGGGTTTAGAAAAAGCCACTAACTGACTCAATTCTCTGATTCTGAGAGATGAAAAGGCTCTTCAATATCATGTAGGTAAACTCTGTATTTTTTAAACTACAAGGCATGGTTTACATTGGTTAATAACTTGCCCCAGATTACATAATCAACTAATATCAAGTCTAGGATTTGAAGTTGTGTTTTTAATACTACCATAATAGTCTTTCAGTGTATAAAGTGGTGTTGTTTAATAAAATATGTCTTTTAATTCTACTGAGCAACAGCAAAGAGTGATGCACTGGGGCCGTTTCCTTTTAATTTGGAGGGACTGGATTAATCTCCAGTTCCCTAATAGTGAAATACTAAAATTTTTTATGTTAGACATAGAAACAGAGAAACAAAAATAAATATTGAATGGAAGGACCATAGAACAAGGGGTAGGGTGTTGGAAATCCATGTGAAAATGTTAATGAAGCCTAGATTGTAATTTCAAGTATCATTATTTAAAAGAATCTGATTTTTCAGATGGTTCTAAGCTCTCCTACACAAAATGAGAAAAAGAAAGCTTATTAAAACTCATATAGGAATTAGATCAAAGTGAGAGCTTTAATACAACTAAAATATCTTAGTTAGAAATGAAATTTATAAGGGCAGACACTAATGTAGAAAATTACGGTGAGGAGCTATATGAAAGGTTTCATGAAATATGTACTACAAGTAAAGCAATACTTTAAATATCTTAATCAACATGTTATTTCACAAAACATGCAATTTAAATAGGTATTTAACACGTGATTTAGAGTCATAAAATAAGCGAATTCAATATAAACAAGAAAATGAAATTAAAAAAATAGGAGAAATGAAAAGTAAGATTTAAACATATTAAGAAGGAATTTTTTAAGTTAAGATGTGCCACATTTGGCAAAACTTGATAAGGTACAAGGTAAACCAGTTTCCTGAACGATATGTCTTTCTTTGGAGAATCCAAAAGTCCCCCGATCCCTGTTCTTTTGAGTTAACAAAATAGGAGCATCAAATAAAATTTTGTGGGAACTATAGTAATGAAGATCTAGGACTGCTGTTATTGCTTTAGAACTGAATTATGAAGAATTGATGGGCAGTGGAAGAATAAAAACAGACTTGATAAGAGATGACAGGCTGAAAAAATGGGAAAACATTTAATATTTGCAGGCTGACTCATGGTCAATTCAAGTTCAAAGACTTAGTTGCAATTGATGGAAGTTTCATGGACCCGATTAATTATAATTGTTATTGGGGCAGTCAATCTAAAGTTAAATTTAAGTTAGACACTTGCAGGATTGATGAAAGACTGTTAAGGCAACATAATAATCCAATATCCTTTGTTCGTGTGCTTCCATGTCTACTCAATATATCATCATATATAGTCCTCAGAATATCCGTCCTTTGACTCTTTTGCTTTGACTGGAACAAATGGTCCCAGAAAGAGTAGTGCTCAGATACTGTTATTAGGTAACAAATGTTGAGTGTGACATGTCAAGAATGAACACCTCAGCTCCAAAAATCCCCAACTGCTGCTGTCTACCTTTGGGAGACACGATGTACATAATTCACCTAAAACCATTTGTGTATATAAAACTTCAGAAATCTTCCATTGCTTACAAGAAGAAAAAGTAAGAATTACTTACACAAGTGGCTTTCTTTTCTTCTCAAATATTCAACACCACTGTCAATATTATTACCTCATGCTTTTTTGTGCTACTGTTAAAAATTGGTCCACCCCAAACACACGATACATGCTGAATTAAATGAATTTTTCTTAAAAGTGGTTCTATATTGCACCAGTGAATTTATAGTGCTAATTTCAGCATAAGTTTACTATCTGAGTTTACTCCTGGAAGAAAGAAATAGGTTATTTGTAGGTGAGGTTAATGTTGTCTTTTAAAAAGAAATTCATTTGTAAACATACAGATTAGGTACAATAAATGTTTCTTTAAGAATGAGATTCTTTTGACTTACTTGATGTAGTAGGGCACTTTGTTTGGCGAGATGGCTCTCTCCCAGGGACCCTGGACTGAAGCTGAAAAAGGATAAAACAAGGCAAGGAGGTCAAATTCACTGCAAATGGGAAAGACAACATTAATCTCCAGAATTACAATTTTACACTGATACTGGTCTGTTTGCTCAGTTGTCCATGAAGACAGGATGGATTAACTTGCTGCTCTGAAATTTCTGTCCTAAACAAAGTGAAATTGAACTCATTCAGGCACAGAGACAAATGCAAGGGGCGGCAAGATCTTTCCACTGCTAACCCTATAGAACTGATAAGAGACTGAATGAATACACTGAAAGGTTTCCTCTTGCATGCCTTTGTTCACTGGTTACTTTCCTCAGAATACCTTCTGTTGTTCTTTCTTAGTATCTTATTGTTTGATTGATTGAATTTTGGTGGTTTAGAAGATAAAACACCCCTCTGGGATATATTTACATTCTAAGTTATGGAAACTAAGGTATTCTGCATACCATTCTGATGTACATATTTTTATTTGGTTAAAGACTGTATGAATACATTCACTAACTGCACATTCAACTGGATATGTAAAAATGTCAACTGAGGGTCACAATATTATGAGAGATAACAATAGGTGATAGAATTTCAGCTGATGCTGACGTATAATAAAAATTTTCATACATTTTATGTGATACATATATGTTCACACATACACAAATACATGCATACATGAACTGTACACATTTAGGATTCATTTTATGACTTTATTAAATAGTCAAATCATTCATCCTTAAATAGCTTTTTGAAGTTGGTGTCTTACTCTGTTCCCCAGAGAAACCTCTAACTCATGATTTTTCTTCCGTAACCCCTGTAGCTGAGATTATAGGTATGTGATACCGACCTGGTGTTAAAATTTTAATCCAGTGTTAACGTTGAAATTTTTAATTTTTTTTATTTGTTAAAGTTGATTCACTAAAAATACTTCTTATGAACTATTCTTTCTCATGCTGTTTTCTTTAAGGCAAACAATCCTGTTTAGAAGACACTGTAACATTTTCTCAACAATAAAATCTTCCTCCTCAATAAAGTGTTAAGATGTGGGGGGCAGGATAAGAAGCATGTACCGTGGATTTGATATTCAGTATAGAAAAAACAAAACTAGAGATACAGAACATCATGAGAAGCAGAAATAGAAGCAATCTTATTAACATCTGGTAATGGTGTGTGTGTGTGTGTGTGTGTGTGTGTGTGTGTGTGTGTGTGTGTATTTCCTGAATTTTTATCCAGGTAATAATCTGAGGCTCAGCTGATGCTATTATTTTCTTCCCTGAAAAGCTCCATTCTGAGTGAGTTTCAGTAAATTCATTCTGCAGTGTATTGAGATGTAAGAAAACGTCAAAGGTAACAGATCCTTGACTACACTATATAATATGAAAGAACAGCTTCTAATAAAAGTTAACTTCACCCACTGCCAGACAATTTAAGGATAATGAAACTCTGACTTCTTTGTTTTATATGGAGAAATAGAGGGATGGAACCAACCAACCTTTAACCAGGCATGCTGCTTTGTCTCTTGGAGATATGTCATTTAAATGATATAAGAAATGGACTAGAATTTAGCTGGTAATTATGCTTTTTCTCCTTTTGGCAGACACATCTCTTTAATATGGAGAAACAAGAAATCTGGCTGCTGCTTTGAAGTAATCCTTGCCTTGCATTCCCTTTCTTCTCCCTTCCCCTTGTCTTATCTTCTCACTCTCTATCAGCTCTCTGGCTCCTTTTTTCTTCTTTAGGATACAGCTCTTTTACTCTGATTTATTCACATGGTAAATAAGACTTGATTTAAGAACATGAGTTCTTTATTAAGGAACACATTCCTGATATTGTAACCAGGTCAAAATCTGGTGGAAGAGGAGGCCAAGGATGGGGAAAATAATCTACTAAGGTTAACTGGATAGGGAATCACAGTTGACCTAAGTGCAGAGAAGCGACTTCAGACTGCTCAGCCGTCAGCAGAACATCTAGACCATCCCTGATCCTATGGCTCAGGGAACATTTGCCGAAGAAGGGCCGGGTGAGAAAAGAGTCTGAAGTGAGAGAAGAGTGTAGCTACACGTTGTCTTCTGGACATGACAGGGTTGTCGAATCCTTAAATTCACTGGGGCTGTCTGTGTCTGCTGCCATCAGACCTGTATAAGGTTTTGGCCTGTCAATATTTCTCTATGGAAGGGGCAAGATCTCAAGAGGAACCACACTTCCCTGAGAAGCTATTGAGGATTGATGCTGGATGGTGGCTGAGGAGATACTTTACTCAACTGTAAAACCCTTAATATATGATTCGGGCTCCAGCAAATGCTGAGGCACCTGATAGTTCTGTCAACCCAGAAGAAACTAAAGGTGGAGAAACAAATAGGAGAAAAAGACTGGGGAAGGGGGAGGAAGGTTTGCATTAGAAAAAAGATGGGGATGGGGTTGAAGGTTGGGTAATAAAGGACAAAAATAGTATAAATTCAATGTATTCATATATGAAATTCTAAAAAAATAAAATTCAAAAAAGAACATGGGTCAGACTCCCAGGCTTATCTAGTCCTAATCTAATGCTTTGGAATTCTACAAACATTGAGCTTACTCTGGCAGTAAACACAGTGGAATGGCAGTTGTTCCAAATGTCACTGGCTATGATCACTGAGACTATGAAGGTCTATACTGGGAATATAAGGCCACGTGGTCCTTCTCATTATCTTTTCCCAGTTCTTCACTGTTCTAATGATTCAGATGTTCTTCTGATTTTGAGTATGCCAGGTGTGTCTTCTAGTCACAGAAGAATTAGTTTGTTGCTCTATACTATTCTCAGGCCTCTCCCACTGTGAAACGTGCTGAAGAAGGCTGCAGGGTATGTGGCTTGATTAAGTGACTTCCTCCATCCAAAGAAACAATCTTCGAGTCAGGCACAGTAGTGCATGCTGGTAATCCCAGTATACAGGAGACTGAGGTAAAGGGATTGCTGTGAGAAGGTGGAAGCCACATTGGGTTATCCAGCAAGAACTGGTCTCCAAATGCCACCCCGTAAAAGAAGAAAGGCCATAGGGTGGAAGGAAGGGAATTTCAAGTAGATAATCAGCAGGAGAATCTGTGGTGCCAGGCTGATTTAATGGCTAGCCCTGCCTAAAATATCCTTGATGCACTTTGCATTGTTCAACATTAAGCACAAAAGGAAGTGTCCCAATTCTGTGCCAGAGGAATTATCAGAATGAACTTAAAATTAGAAAGAAACTAAAAAATTCTGAGTTCATTGCTAATCTTTCTCCCTTGAAAAGTCTTGAGTCTCCATATGTAACTCTCAAGTAGGTCCAATGGCAAGATGCAGTGCATTTTTCTTCCATAAAAGACGTTCTTCCCCCTTGACTCACAGCATATAAATCCACCTAAACAACGGCTTTGCAGTCATAGTTTGGAAATTTTATTTTCAAAATGTCCTTGATGCAATAAGAAAAAAGAAAATCCCAGCCTCCCCCATTCTTCGCCTGTCCTCCCCCCACCCTCACACAAGCACATGATGAACGGAAGCACTTGCTTTAGAAATAACACACAATTGGATGCTGGTTCAACAGGACTGGATTCAATGCTCCTTCCTAAGACATTGTTCAAGGGTTGTCAGCAATTTCATTTGGAGTCACTAGATGATTCTGCTCTTGCATCTACTCAGAACTCAATCAAGTGTGGGGTAACTCACTGAAGTTTACCCCCAGAATTATTATTTCATTTCTCACACGAGCGCCGATGCCAATAACAGCTGTTTCTTATCTCAGTGCTCCAGCGGATGCTTGTCGTCCTTCACAAAGCTAGCTGACGCTAGAGACATACACATCTTTTATGCCCGATGTGTCCGTTTTTAGTAGCCTATCAAAAGCAGATTTATTGGCAAATAGTTTTTATATGACACCGGACTATCCTTTGGTATTTTCTTATACAGATGTTTCTATAACCATTACACATAATTCCAGTGGGGTTTTGTGATTCATATTCTCATGTGTAAAAATCACTCATTAGCACACAGCACTAGAACCACAGGGGCATTCTCTGTGAACTTTAAACAGTAAAGTACGCATGGATTTGTTTATTCCAAAATCAACTCTGAAATTATCCTTGCATTACAGATGCAACATGCTATTAAGAAGAAGAAACGATAATGCTTCTATCTTTAAATGCTTTTTCTTTTCTTGAGGTAATGTAAATCAACTTTGTGCCAAGGTAGTTTGAAAATCACAGATACGGGCCATACCGATTAGAGGTAGTTGTGATTTCAACCATTTTCCTGATGAATGAAGAATAGATATGCCAAGTGATGCACCCCGGTATTAAGCCATATTTTAACTGACTCAGAGGCCTAACCAGAAAATTAAAAAGAACATTAATGCTGCAAACCATGCCAAAAGAAGACTCTAAGGAATTCCAATCCAAATAACAATCATTCATCTTTCTACTTTTGTCATATATGGTGGACTTAAAGCTTGAGATAATGTGGTTGGGTCAAAACCAAAACAAAGAAGAAAAAAAAAAAAACAAGATGGGGAAGAGATGAGAAAAAATAAACAAGAGAGCTCTCACTGGAATTACAAGAGAAGACTCACTTCTGAGGTTCAGGAAAAGATATTAGGGGTTGGGAAGTGTAACTCAATGGTAGCTCACATGCCTGAACATGTGCACTCTGGGCTCCGCTCCCAGTGCCACCAAACACAAACAAACACATACAAATGCATATACATGAGTCCATAAATAAAAAATAAAAAAGACTTTAGAGCCAATTCCTTAAGTGATACATGGCTCTTCAGAAGTATGCAAATTCTAGTAATTGTTTTATAGAGATATTTTACATTGGTGTACCAAACAATGTTCATTAACCTTTTTTTTGCTGTCTATCCACAATAATCCTCAGGACATTTCTTTAGATTTTTTTTCTATTTATTCTAGTGTCCATGAAATCCTAATTCTACAGATATACCACATGGGTACTTACATAGTGCATGTATTTATTTGTACTTTATATATAAGAGAGTAGCATTTTTTTCGTTCTGTAGCAAACAAATTTTGCCCCTTTGTCCCATGGGGATAATTTGGTTCCCACTGAGAATGCTTCATCTATAGGAAATGGAAAGCAGAGAAGAATGAAAAGTTACTGAAAATTTTATATGTTCATGAAAGATGACTAAAACAAGCCTGTTCAACACTGAAAATGAACAGTGAGGTAGGTGCTATTTTGATGAAAGCATTAAGACCATAAGAAATATCATGCTTAAGGTGACTTACCTGTGTAAGCAAAAGATCTTAATTTTAGTACACTATCTAAAGTACATGACATAGATGAGTCATGAAGGAGAAAGCAAATATGTGCGTGTTTTTTCCTACACCCTGGACTATATGCTACTTAATGTAATCTTCTCAAGCACATAATGTAGTTATGCTATTCCATTATTACAGATGAAGGACTTGAGACTCTGGAATGGACAGTAAACTAATTCAAGTCTCCCAGCCAGTCAAGAGGGCCTCCAGTGCTTAAACTGTATGTGTGACAAAATATGTTTCAATAACTCAAAAATGGAAAAATAAATAAACCTTTTCTTTCTTTGTTCTTGTTCTCTTTTCTTCTCTCTTTTTTTTCAGATAGGACCATGCCATGTTACTATGCAGGTCAGGCTGACCTTACTCTCATGACCTTGGGAATACAGGCAAGCTTCACCACATGTAATATAAATACATTTTAGCTCACTGATATATGATTCGTGTTCCAACAAGTGCTCAGGCACATGCCATCAAAGGCAACCCAGATGAAACTCACTGGGCCATACATATAAAAATAGATGACAGTAGGTGGGAGACTGGCAGGGAAGAAGGGTTGTGATGGGAAAGGGAAGGGGGATAGATGGGAGAAGTGTAAAAATATCATAAATTCACTGTATTCATTGTGAAACTTTAAAAGACTTAAAAAAATGAAAAAGCGGTTCTAATGCTGTGTAGTCCAAGCTGTTTATACCATTATTGGACTTTTAAATCTATCCCTTATATCTTTATCAAGTGATTTTCCAGGAAGTGCTTGAACAACTTCATTGTCACCATATCTGAAGGTGTTCCTTTGAATTTCCCAGTGCTTTTTTTTTTTGATAATTAGAAACAGTTTCCTCTTACTCTGATTAAACTTGCCTGCTTGTGATCTGTAATCTCCATATTGGTCCTGTTCTAAAAGTTTGAAAAGAATCGTCTGATCAGTTTAGAAAAGGCAATTTCAAAGGAATTGAGACTTATTTCACCCACTAAAGATAAAAACAAAGCTCTGATACCTAAACACAAAGCAAAAAAAAAAAAATAAATAAAAATCAAAATAAGTCAAATATCACCTCAATCCTTATGTAACAAATATCTACAGAATAGCTACTAAATGCTAGCAAGTGGACCAAAAGTGCTGCTATCACTGCATTAGGTAAGAAAGACACAGCTCATGTTTTGTGCTTAATTTTAGTCTCTGAGGATAGCTTTTGATGAACAGACACATTATCTCAGCACTAAAATCAACCAACTGGTATTGCTGAATTGCACATTACTGGTATTGGTAGATCAGGGTGAGGTCCGGTGAGCTGTGACAGAGGAAGAGTCTCTAACATACCCCATGGCCATAAGGACTTGTTATTGGAGTGTGATTGGGTTTTAGAAGAATACATTTTACAATGGAATTTTATCAGTCAGTCTCCTGGCAGGAAACAGATGGCACATTCAAATAGAGTAAAGAGATTTTAATAAAAGGGCTGTTCAGAGAGGCATGTGTCAGGTATAGGGAAGTCATGAGGGATGATGGCTTTAAGATCAGGGAGCCATTTCTTACAGGGTGAAAGAGGATCAAGAGGTAGAATCACAGGTCCTTGGCTAAGAGAAAGAGTAGGGAGGAAACTGGGAAAACAAGCATTCTAACTTCAATTTCTGTCTTCCCCCTAATTCCTACCTAGGTGTTCCATGGCTAAATCTACGCTAAAGCAGAGAGAGTTATGATTTTGAAGGCCCAGAGCAATGCAGTAAAAATGTGAAGGAGTGATGCAGGGAAACCATCTTTTCGGCTGTCCCATCTGGGTCGCCAAATGTTGCAGGGACAGGAATGGACCACCCCAATGTTGTAGGGTTCTTGTGTTCTGGAGTCAAAGAATGAAACCAGAACATGGTGTAGAGGATTAAGGTAGAGTTTATTAGAGGAGAGAAAAGTTGGAACTCATGGACTCCAGATGTGGAGTGCCATGAGGGGCTAGGATGCCCTGGAGAACTCATGATGTCTAGGCATGGAATCCATGAGGAGCAAGGAACAAGAAATGGACTCATGGCAGTGGAGTGCCATGAGGGCTAGGGCACCGGAGAACTCATGAGAAATGAATAGCTGGAAAAAGAACCCATGGCACTATAGTTCCATGAGGGGCTAGGGCACCAAAGATGGCTGCCAGGGCCAGGCATATTTATACACCTAGACAAGCCCTAGAAACTGTCTTTTTCCCATTGGGGCCCAACCCAGTTGCTCTTGGGTCCATGTGGGCTAGAGGTCAAGTTGTTTGATATGGGGAGCTCATCTCCATAATCCCTTCATAGGGAAGTTGGCCATCTTATCTCTGGGAGGATTGGAGTCAGTTTCTCAGCAGGAGTGTTCCTTCAGGGTGATTCCAGCAGTAAGGGATGACCTTCGATAATTCCAAAGACCTTCAAAGACCCTGAGAGACCCATCCCAGCATGGCTGCTCTAATCCAGCCTCAGGAGTGGATGCCCAGCAAAATATGTAGTGACTGTTTTTCTGTTCCTTCTTTGGTGTTGGTTTCCTGTCTTCTGTAGACTCTCTCTAGTCAACCCAGTAGCATATTGACATCAATTCCTCCAAAGTGATATTCAGAACACATGGTTCTCCCTTCAATTTGAAATCTTCCACGTGAACTAATTTTAAAATTTGTTCTCTTGTGAGCCAAAGCATTTTATATCACAGTTTCATCTTACCTGTATCCCTTAGTCCTTCTTACATGACCTCAGTGTTTTCGTCCATGTTTTTAGAACCTCACACTAGGAGAGAGATGGCTCAGAGGTTAAGACTCTGCTTAGTAAGCATAAGGACTTGAGTCTGGATCACAGACCCCATGCAAAAAGATGGGCGAAATGGAGGGGGCCTACACTTCCAGCCTTGGGAAGCAGAGCCCGGGAAACCCCAGAGCAAGCTAAAGGAGGTAGAGGATGATTTCTGAATAAGTAAGCTTTGAGTTTCACAGGCACAAATAGTCAAGTGCCCTCTACCACACAGGCACGCGTACGCACATGCACACACACACACGCACACGCACACGCACACGCACACACACACACACACACACACAGAAAAAAAATAACTTCATGCTCAGTGATAGAGACAGTTGCTTGTAATAGCCCCGGTCTCCTCTTTGGAACAAGAGTCTCCCACCTTATCCACAGTTTTTTTTTCTTCTGTAGTTTTAGTCACTTATGACTAACTCTTGTCCAAAAACATTGAATGCAAGATTTCAAAAATAACAATTCATCATTTAAAAACTGTACATCCTTGTGAGTGGTGTGGTAAAATCTCATGGTGAAGGACTCAGTTCATTTCATTAGGCATAATTCATGCATATTTCTATATCTAACAAAAACAGTTGGTTATATATACAATATTAACAAAAATTCATTTATAAAAATGTTCCTTTCAATTGCTAATATTCCCTTACATATAGATGCACCATTTAACTGTTGAATCTGACATTTAGGTTACTTTCAGTATTTGACAAACATAAATAATTCTTGTATCAACATCTGTGTGAATGTTTTTGTATTAGCGTATTTTCATTTACCTAAGGTGAATGGTAAAGAAGAAGGTTGTTGGGTTACAGTAGACTGTTTTGTTCACTTTTGGTTTTTGAGACAGGTTCATGGTCTGTTGTTCTGACTGGCCAGAAACATGCTACTCGGCCAACCTGGCCTCCTACTTGCACCAATCCTCCTTATTGTAGCTCCTGAATGCTGAGATTACAGGAGTACACCAACACCCCTGTGTAGTTTACAACAGATACTTGTTGGCGAAATTATATTACATTAAAAGATTTACCATAATTTATCGAGGGGCTTTCTCTTAATGAACACTCAGGTTGTTTTTAAGTTTACACTATAACGCTATAATGAACATCTTTGTAGATAAACCTTTGCACATATTTTTTGTTAATTTTCTAAAGGAAAATTCCTGGAAGTATTTTTATTTGATTAAAGGCTATGACTCCCACCTAATTATCTGGGTTTATGATTTTTCTTTTTATAGCTTTGTCTTCTTAAAGCACTTGCATGTGCTCAACAGATCCTTCATCAGTATGGGTAATAAATATATTAGACTATATTGTATGTTTGCATTGTGTGTGTGTTTATATATATATATATATAGTGTAAAACACAACATTGTAATAGTAATTATAAAATTTACTATATTCTTATATTTCTATATGCCTTCATATATACATATATATATGTATACACACATACACCACACACACACACACACACACAAACACACACACACACACACACATATGTTAGGAAATCGATTCCAGTAGCTGCTAAGAACCTTAAGGAAGGCTGGGAGGAGGCATTGAACTGGGAAGTAACTCACAATAACAAGTTAGGTTTCCTCAGGAAATCTGGTGTTCCCTATCTGGAGGATAGAGGCCTCATAGGATTGCCAAGACCCAGAGTCTTCTAGAAGCTATTGGAAGATGGTGGACAGAGGAGTCCTTAGATCAGAAGAGAGAAGCAGCTGTAGAAACCATGAGAAGATGGGAAAACAAAGGCAGGAATTTAGCTAGGTCAGGTCAGGACGTCAGACAGCCAGCAACAGCCCAAGCTCTCACCAGAGTGCAGTAACTGTGGTAGTGTGTGTGTATATATATATACACACACTATATAGATAATATATATAGTACATACATATAATATATAATATAATACATATATATAATATATAACCATATTCTTATATGCCTTCCTCTCATGTAACTGAGACTTTGTACCCACTGTCAAATTTCTTCCACACATGCTGTGGCAACTACCATTCTATTTTCTGTAAGATTCTGATACTGTAAGGTTGGCTATTGTTAGATAAATCATAGAAGTGGAAAATGGAGGGCCACAGTCTATTTAAGCCAGGTTATTTTGGTTTTTAAAATATTTGTTTATTGTCATTGTGTGTGTGTGATGTATGGGTACATGTGCGCCATGGAGCATGTGTGGAGGTTAGAGGGTAACTTTGTGGAGTTTGTTCTTTCCTTGCATTATTTAGTGAGCTATTGGGACAGAACTCAGGTTGTCAGGCTTGTGTGGCAAGTGCCCTACTGACACTATTTTATGATAAAAGAGTAACTATAATTAAAGTAAGAAATAAAATTAGATTGTTTTAATCATTTAATTATGATTACCACATACACAGACCAAAGGTAGGGATATAGAAAGGTAGGTTATAAGTTATATCTAGGAAGAGTGAGAAATCATAGATGACTCTGGACTTTTAAGATGTGGTTACTAGGCAATGGGAGAGGGTTTATTTGCAGAAAAAAGTAATAACCTGGAGGTAAATTATCAAGATGATATATTTATGTCAGAATATTTAGAAGACAGTCCTTTGCCAAAATACAACTGAGAGAACATGATTATCAATACTAGATTGATAGCTGAAGATATGAAAATAGTTGTGATATTTAAGGAAGGGAGGCAGTAAAAAGAGAATTGTCCACATGCAGTACATCTTTATACAATGTAATATTAGCTTCTGAAAAGAAGGAAATCAGTTCATGTGATGGCATACACTTAAATCCCAGCACTTAGGAGGCTGAAGCAGGAAGTTCAAGAGTCTGAAGATAGGCTGGGTTATAGAATAGTACCTTGTTTCAAAAAATATCAAACAACAACAACAACAAAAAGATAGAAAATCCACCAGTTATGATAGTATGGGCAGACCATGAAGTTATGCCCAAATGAATGAAGTTAGTCATATACAAATACTCACTTCATTGTCCCACTTACACAAGTTATCTGACAATAGTCAGCTTTATAGAAAATAGGATGGTGGTAGCCAAATCACAGAGAAAGGAGGCAATGGGGACTTGTTCAATAGGCACAGAGCTTCATTTGTGTGTGGGGAGTGATGTATACAGTGTTTTGCTGTTTAGGATAGTTTGTGTTGGTCACTTAAATTTTTGAAAGAGTAGATCTCAATACACACAAAAGGCAAAGGGAAATGAGAGACACTGGCAGAGAAAAAAAGAAATACTGGTGGTGGTTTGATAAGTTTATGATTTCTATCTTTTGCAGAAAGATGCATATGCTCAAATATATTAAATTACACATATTTGACATACATACTTTTGGTATATCTTTTTTAAAACCTCAATATAGCTGTAAACGTCAAAGATTTGTCTGATGCTAGAAAACAAAAAAGTATGGGACTCTAAGATAGTGGCAACTGAACCCAGACAAAGCACAATATGAAAATGGGAATAAGACAGGACAGACATAAGGAAAGTCTAGTTAATAAAGTGTGAACAAAACTATAATTGCAAGGACTTAGGTGGTAGAACAGAAAGATGGACTTGATCCCATGAGCACTGGTGACCTGAATTGGGCAATTCAAAGAGTGTTGAAGGAGGGAGCAAATCTCAGAGGTTGAAGAAAGGAGCATGTGTACGGGAAGTGACTTCATTAGATCCTCACTAAGCATTTGAAACATTGCATTTGAAAAGAGGAAGGTGTTAATTTTAAGCGGGGCAGCTTTTGAAGGTCGTATATCAGCCTCCATGCCTTTCCTAAATTTGAATTATTAAGTTACATCAAAGACTTATTTCCAATTTTTTTAAATCCCTGAAGCCATAATCAAGACTACAATATACTGTTTAACTTTTTGGGTAGTTAAGGCTGAATCTATATCTGTTTATCATTTTCTGCTTGCAATTGCTTTCTCTGTGACTTTTATTTTCTTTTGATGTGATGCATATAGTTCCGGTAGCAAGAAGTTTTCTGTCACTTTATCTGAAAGACTGAGTTAAATTTTACAGTTTTCCAAACATTAAATTAAAATAAAAATAGTACTTTATACATCTGTATCATATATCAAAAGTAAAGATTCAATGAAAACTTTAAGATCACTTACTAAACTTCCAAAGATGGGCAGATTCTCCATAAAGATTTCAACAGCAGAGACAGATGGGCTACATTCCAGAGGGGAAGGTCACAAGAGTGATGAATGAGACCTCTAATGTCTGCCATAGCTGTGAAAATCTTTATGGCTAACTAAAATTCCTCATGAATAACAACCTGTAAATATTAGATGAGCTGTCAGACAGATAACGCTGAGCTCTGAGGCCATCGTACATGGTGAACAGAATACTACGCCGTGGGATTTGTCAGTAGATTGCCAAGTCATTTAGAGTATCAGGCTTATGTTCAATCTTAGAGTTCAGAGTTCATGCTCATCTACTTGGCAAGGTGACTGAGTTGTACAGATAACCCGGTGTCTGATATCCAGTGTTGCCATTGCATAGTTCCAACTAGGTCTCTTGACCAATACTGGGTGACATTACCTAGGAAAGAAAGGCTCTTTCAAATGGACTCATGGAAAGGCTTGGAGAACTCCACTGAGATTATTAGGTGAGACAGATAGAAATCAAGCCCCAGAAGGACAGAAATAGATTGTTAGGTATCTATATAATTAGAGCTGAGCCCACCTTCCACACATGGAAGCTCTGAATTATGTTGAACAGACTTGGCTGATTTCATTACCACAGAACTTTCCTTCAGGTAATGGTGACTGTTGTCTCTGGGCCATCTGGGTTAAGTCGGGTTACTAACAAGTCAGTGCAATATTGCCAGGTGCCTTTGGTGTCTCTCCAGATGTGCTTTTAAAAGGCGGCAGGCAGTCAACACCATTTGCTGAATGCTCTCTGTGTGAGCTGTGTTGTATTAGGCACCAGGGAAATTTCAAGGCAAGCAAAATTGGAAACCTGAGACAGTAGGGAACAGCAGATATTAAAAACCAAAGGGCTACAGATGAGATAGACATCCATTAGAAAGCAAGATGAGAAGAGGGGGAAAGAGTGAGGATATGGTAGCAATTAAAGCAATGAAAGCGTAGGAGAGTCTGAATTTGGGCCCAATGCTTTGCTTCACTGTGAAAGAAAGAATTCAGCTCCTTGACCTTGGCAAGCCCATGTGACTTGTTTTAGCAGACATGAGGTGAACAGAGGTTTGTCCTCCTGGGTTCTGGCAATCTGCCATGAGACCATATCCCAGGTAGTGGCTCTTGATCCTTCAGCCAAGGCTTCAACTCTCCAACACACTTAGAAGTAATTTAAACTGAATTCACAGCCTAGTGGCACACCTAGCCTACCTGTAGCAAGAAGAGTTTTCTAGTGGTTCTTTTTCTAGACCCATATGCATGAAAATAGGTTTCTATTCTCATACAAGAGTTATACTTAACCCACCAGATTTCAGAGTTGGGAGTTGACCATATTATTGTGGATACAGGTGGCAGAAAAAGAGAAAGACAAATGAGGGGAAGCAGTAAAGAGAGAAAAGAAGAACAAAGTGATATGAAGAGTAGAAAACACCCTCCCAGACAAAGTTCCTCCCACTTGATTAAAGATTTCCTCCTCTGTTGTGTGAGGGTGTAGGGGAGTATCCACTTTATGCAGCACAGTTAAAAATTTTAGGATCCAAAAAACTAGTTGTTAGAAACCCCCTTCTTTATATCTGATCATCCATCATGCTTACAAATTGGAACCTGGATATGTTCTTAACTTGCCCAGGTAATTTTAATTTTCTGTTGTGTGAAATGGAGACATGGATACACCTCACTGTTAGGGTTGCTGTGAGAATTAAAAAGTTTAACCCAGGAAAATGCTTCCTAGGTGTGAAGAGCACAGAGTGCTTCACATCTCTTTTAGAGTCTTACTCCTACTTTCAATATTGTTATCATTAATGCATGGAGACCACACAATACTTAGGAACTCACCTTATTGTCCATGGAAGAAACCCAGGGGAGCCAGGAAAAGCAGACAGCCCTACAGCTATTCTAGAGTTAAGTTTATTAACTGGCATGGGTAAGAAAATAATCCCTTATTTTCCTTGTTGGGATATTTTTCTAACTTTGAATAAAAAAATGTATGGAGTTCTTTTTTCTTTTGTAGTAAAGCTGAAAGAAGACAAATATTTCTTCCTTTTGGCAATCTGATGCTGTCTTCTACCAAATGACATCAGCACTACACATTCAGAACATGTAGGTATTTGTAGAATGAAAGAAAAATGTTTGAATTTGAATTTTTAGTTTTCATTTTTAAATTAAATTCTACACTACCAATCTTTGTTTCTTCATATTTTTTCTACTTAAATCAGTATGATCTACGTTATAGAAAAGCTCTGATCTAAAGTTAAGCAGTGTCCTGGTTAAATTTTTTAATTATATTTTTTTGCATGTGTGTCTGTGTGAATCAAAGGGCACTGTGTGTGCCTGTGGAGGCACAAAGGTGATTCTAGGAATCACCCTGGATTGTTCTACCTCCTCTTTGGTTTGCTCTGGAGTTTTCCAGGCCAGAAGTATAGGCCACTGCTTGGAACTTTGAAGTGGGATCCAAGATCTGAATTTAGGTCTTTCTGCTTATGAGGCAGAGTCTTAGCTCTTGAGCCATCTCTCCTGCCCTAAAATATAACTTCACCATCCTTAGTTGTGCACTAAGATAGCGTTCCAGTTAGTGTCAGTTGTTACCTTGACAGATTCTAGAAGTGCCTTGGAGGTAAGCCTCTGGATTTGCCTATGGGGGATTTTCTTGATTACATTTGTTGAGGTGGGAAGATCTTCCCATTTTGGGTGGCTCCATTCCCTAGGCAGAGGATCCAGAACTACATAAATGGAGAAAGGGAACTGATCAGCACCATGCATTCATTGCTCTCTCATTCCGGAATGTGGCTAAGACATGACGAGCTGTCTCAAGCTTCTGCTTCCTTGACTTCCTGTCATGATGTCCCCTTCAATGGTGAGCTACAATAAACCATTTCTTCCTTAAGTTGCTTTGGTCAGAGTATTTTATCCCAGCAACTTTTATTAAGACAGAGCCTCTCTCAATTTAGTCCAGAGATCACCAGTAGCTGGTGTAACTCTCTAGCTTGCTCTAGGGATTTCCTGTCATTGCCTTCTGAATGCTGTGATTGCAGGTGATCGCCATGTCTGCACATCATTTATGTTGAGTTCTGGGGATTCAAACTGTGGTCCTCATTCATGAGGGGCAAAGTACCTTATCCATGGAGCCATGTCTCTATCCCCAAAGTTCACTTTCAAATTTCTTCTCCTTCCTCGATATCTCTAATAGATATATCTAAGCCAGACCTCCTGGAACAAGTCTTTTGAATGAGTTTCTTCATCTTGACAGCTAAATTAGGTTAAGTTCTACAACACAAACTCTATGACGGTTTGGGTTTATGCATTACAGGCTTGGTTCTCAGTGTGGCAGAAATGAGGTAAAGAGTTGGGGTGTGTAGTTAGGTCATGGAAGATACTGCCTTCTAAAATGACCAAGTTTGCCCTTATTGTTTGGCTACCAAGAGATTCAGTTTTTATAAATTAGCAAGCAGCTCCTTCCTGGTTGACTTCCTACTTTGTCATGTGATCTCAACTATGCATTTTCTATCATGTTAATGGCATCTACCATGGGATGCAGCCTAGCTTCTTTTCCTAATAAACTAGCTATGGTCAGGTAGTCTCTTACAGCAACAGAAAATATATTGAGACAAATTACTTTTCCATCTTTTGAGAATAAATTCCTTCTGTCTTCAGCTCATACCATAAATGAGCTCATTCTGTGGTTCATAATTTTTCTGAGACATACTTTTACTCAGATTTTCTTATTTCACACCAAATTGCCCCGTGTTGACTAATTTTTCAATTATTCTCTCCCTTGTCTGCCTATTTCTATCTCATTAAAACATTAACATGCTCTAAAACCTATATTTGTATTCATTATACATACATAAGAAGTCCCCTTTCTGAACAAAAGGGCTATAAGGAGACGACTCATAAAATGCAAAGGGGGCTATTCATCATATTAGAATGGTTAAGTAGAATGAAGAACCTGATTTTTCATAGCTGAATGTGTCTTGTGACTCCTGCTAATTGAAATCAAGGACCAAACAATTACAAGCATGCTTTTCTAGATTCCTATGAGATGATATATCCACTACCTTGAATTTGCATATAGCTTCAGCAACAGTGCACGTTACTACCAGTATGTCCTTCCTAATTCTATGTGAAATAAGTTCTATTTCTACCCTATTCCTGAAATATCCACAATTTACCACCACTATAGATCAATAGGTCTATTTTGTTTAGAATTTGAATATCCCAAGGCATCAGTTTTCTTTCTTTCTTTTTCTTTCTTTCTTTCTTTCTTTCTTTCTTTCTTTCTTTCTTTCTTTCTTTCTTTCTTTCTTTCTTTCTTTCTTTCTTTCTTTCCTTCCTTCCTTCCTTCCTTCCTTCCTTCCTTCCTTCCTTCCTTCCTTCGTTCTTTCCTTCCTTCCTCTTTCTTTCTCTCTTTCTCTCTTTCTCTTTTTTCTTTCTCCTTCCTTCCTTGCTTCCTTGTTTCCTTCCTTCTTCCTTCCTTCCTGTCTTCCTTCTTTCCTTCCTTCCATCCTTCCTTCTTCCTTCCTTCCTTCCTTCCTTCCTTCCTTCCTTCCTTCCTTCCTCCCTCCCTCCCTTCTTTCCTTCCTTCTCTCTCTCTCTCTCTCTCTCTCTCTCTCTCTCTCTCTCTCTCACACACACACACACACACACACACACAGGATCTCATGTCTCATGGTAAATTTGAACTCACTATGTAGCTGAGGGTGACCTTGGACTTCTGACCTCCTTACTGGAGTTGCAAGTGCACCATGGTGCTGGAGACTGAATCCTGGGCTTCAGCATGCTGGCAACTACTCTGTCAACTTAGATACATCTCCAGACCCTCATTCTTATTTTTCAAGGGACTATAATTGCTAATTACGTATGAATGAGAGAATAATATTGGAACAACAAATAAACACTGCATGCACATCACTTTTTAATTCAGAATCCTAAGCTTTATCTTCTCATTAAGAACAAATTCCAGGGACAAAAGGAGATAGCTGAGCAGGTAAAGGTGTTTGCTGCCAAATCTGAGGGCCTAAGTGGGATCCCTGAAACCTACATGGTGGAAGGAGAGAACCAAGCCCTTCAAGTTGTCCTCTGACATTCACATACTTGCTATATAACACACAATATATAAATAAATAAACAAATAAATAGATAAATAAATAAATAAATAAATAAATAAATGAATAAATAAATAAATAAAAGAAACAAATGCTTAAAAATATATAGAGAACAATTTCCAGGTCTTTTGGCTATTGTCACTGAGTTCCAACCTGATGCGGCCCTTGATCTCTCACTGAGTTAACATTGGCAATATTGTTTCCTTAGCTTCAATCGTACTAGCTTCCTTACTGTTCTGAGAACTCTCTAAGCATCCTCCCATCTGACAATCTTTGGCTTTGCTGTCTCCTCTACCTGGGATGCTTTTCCTCCCCTATATGTCTAGATCACTTACCTATTTAAATTTCACCATCCCTGACCACTAAATTCCATCTTTTGTACCTCTAGCCCCTTTATATTGTTTTATTCATGTCAGTTTCATTATAACTAGATTGCTAATCTTTTATTGCAATTTAAAATCTACTTCCCCCACTTTCTCCAGTATACTCTGACTTATATTGGCCACTCAGTAGATGTTATGAGTGACAAATTAATTCTTAGTTGAATGAAAATAACAAGAATAACGTGTTAACTTCTTAAAACATTAGATTAGGTATCAAAGTTCTCTCTCATATTAGAGAGGGAAAAATCTTTAAAATGTCCATTAATTCATTCGATAAACATATATCTTCCATCTATAGATGGGAGACTGTAAGAAGGAAGGAATTTGTAAAAAGCGATGCATACCCTTTACCCTAGCTGTTCACCCTCTGGCCAGTTTCCTCTTATGATTGTTTTCATTAAACATCCTGTATTCTGAATCTTGCCCATAATTGGTATGTCTGGTGCTGAGCTCAAGTTGTAAGGCAAGTGACTGATATAATTTTATGTTGTCCTCAAAGACCTTCACCTATTAATGGAGTTTATGAGGCTACCACCTTCAATAATGATCATTACTATTTATAGTGGACACAATCAGCAAAATCATTAAGAAACTAAGAGTAAGTCAAATTGCTCAGAAACTACCATGGGCTTTGATATGCCTGTCAGTTACATTGTCCCCTCACAGATGAATTCCCCTAAGAAGCTGACTGAAAGAAGTCAAAATTTAGAGGCCACAATTGTTAGTAAGTTGTGTTGGGACTGACAACTGAGGAAGGAAAGGAAGTGGAAAGGCTTAGAAATGGCCCACTAACAGTCTCAGTCAAACCCAAAGGAGCTCTTAACTGCAGTTAGATATTTGCAGGTTTTTATACTCTCACATCAATCAAAAGCTAGCCATGGAGCAGTGTAATCTCAGGCGCAGCAGCTGAGGCACCTGGAATTGTCTACTGGAGACACTCCCCTTGCTGAGTGGGGTTTAGAGTGCAGAAAAATAGCTTCACATTATTTTTTTCAAGGCACCCAGACTCACAGGCACAAATTGTCCATGGATTGGTACAGAAGAGCGGACCATTCTTGTATATGGTAGCACATACATGTAATCTCAGCACGTGAAGGGCTGACACAGTAGAATTTCTACGACCTTAATGCCAGCTTAGGAAAGTGAGTTCTAGACAAGTTTGATCTACAGAGTGAAATCCTATTTGAAACGTGCCAAAATAGCAAGATAGACAGGCAGGCAGGCAGGCAGACAGACAGACAGACAAAGTGGTTATGAATCACAAGTAACTATTATTTTCTAAAAATGTATTTCATTTACAAGATATATGTGTATATATATAGAGAGAGAGAAGAGAGAGAAGAGAGAGAGACAGAGACAGAGAGACAGAGGCAGAGATACAGAGATAGAAAGAGAGACACAGTGAGCGAGACAATACAGAAGCATACAGGCACATGCTTTTTGCAAATCCGTTCTCTTCCTTACCATGCAGATTCTGGGGATGAAAGTCAGGTTGCCGGGTTTGCATGCAGTCTCTTTACCCACTGAACCCTCCGTCTGGTTCAACTTTCCATTCACAGACATTTGGAAATGTCTATAGATATTTATGGTTGTCAATAGTGACGTGAGAGAGGTAATATAGGCATATAATAGACAAGCCAAAGATGTTGCAAGGGATAATACAAAGGACAGCTCCCAACAACAGAATGTCACAGTGTCTAAGTCAAGAAAGCACTGGTCTGTATTTCCTCTAAAATATAAATGAAAATGTTGATCCAATCAGATGTTGTTTCTTGGAGAGTTTGATTGTAATATATAGAAATAAACATAGATGATAGAGAAATAAGGAAATGAAAAATCAAAGTAGAAGGAAGCAGGTGAAATTCAGAAAGAAGTAGATATTGGAAGTGGAAGGTTTTAAATAACTCACCACAGATGTATCTAAAAAGTCAACCTTCAATTGTGAAGTTATTGTCTGTACCTAACTGCCACAAAGTTAATTTGTCAAGAGAAGTAAGAAGCAATGATACTGCGACAGTTGAAAAGTTTGTGGGTTCATCATGGAACATCATGGAAAAGGGAGATAGTAAGATTATAAGAGTTTGAAGTGGGACAATAGTGGGCCAGACGCTATCTCCTGGACGTGACAAGAACTTCATGGGAACTATCCTATCAACATCTCACAGGAAAAGGGACCTATCTCAAGAGGTTCCCCACCTTCCCGAGAGACTCACGAAAACTAATAGGGAAGAAAAGGAAGGTACTAATCTCAGAGGTAAACCCACTGATCTATGACACTTGCTGGAACATGAAACATGTCTGGCATATGACATCAAAGACAAAGTAGATGAAACACAGTGGGGCACACAAGTGAAAGGACTTGAGAAGAGGAGGGAGTGTGACAGGGGAGATGATGGATTGTCAGGGGAAAGGGAGGAGGGCTGGGAATGGGAAAGAAAAAAAGTAAAATAAAATTATTTAAAAAAGAAAGTTTGTGGCAGCAAATGCATATGTGTCATAGTGACTGCTATTTCTGCCATTTTTTTTAAATTAGAGATTTTATCTAGACCCTTACTTATGCTAGATAAGTGTTCTATTACTGAATTATATCCCCAGCTCTCTATTTACTTATTATTTTGAGAGCAAGGTTTTTAAAGTTTCCTAGGCTAGCCTTGAATTCACTTTGTATTCTAAGAGGGGCTTGAACTTGTGACCCACCTAGATCAGTCTCCTGAAGTATTGTAGTATTGTAGGTCTCTGAGACCAGACTAAATTTA
This sequence comes from Typhlomys cinereus, assembly GCA_023101885.1. Taxonomy (NCBI): domain Eukaryota; kingdom Metazoa; phylum Chordata; class Mammalia; order Rodentia; family Platacanthomyidae; genus Typhlomys; species Typhlomys cinereus. The sequence continues at coordinate 324,526 of JALPQD010000632.1, forward strand.
TGATTTTCTTCATACTGAAAATATAACCTGAGTCACACAAACAAATGCCTGTTGTCACAGTCCTAAGGAAGCACACTAAATAGCATCAGTACTTATAATTGGCTGAAGATAATCTTCATTATTTGTATCTAATTGTCTATTTAAAAATACAGAATAGTTTTCAAAGAAGAAACAGTTTATGTAATTTTACAACAGAACAAAATACTGTTTGTTCTCACCTCAAAGTCTTCACTGGAAAGTATTTTGCAATCTCAAACTCATTGTGTTCTCAAAATGGAAAACATCCAAATGGAAAAATGAAAGTAATGATTTTTTGGCTACAGGGATGTGATCCCACCATTTCTGTTGTGCAAAACTTTGTATTCTGGGACAGATGACAAAATATGACCCTAGGCCAAATACACAAATGCCTTCATTTTCTGGGGAGTGTAAAAAATATACCTTTTAGAGCTACCATTCCACTAAAAGAGTGCCCATGTCATGAAACAGACTCCGAAAAGTCTGCTGCTAGTCTCTCGGCCTCAGGTCATCATGAAGGCATGGAGAAATTATCAGAGGTATGTGTTACAACAAAGATGAAACCAGAAAGACATAGGCAGTAGCCTCATGACTGACACACACCAGACTCATTTTCATGTAGCTACATGATCCTGTAACCATTGATCAAGCCAAGAGTTACTATTTATCTACCAATTAAAGTATGTACGTAATGGTATAGTAGCTTCATAAAGTCTAGGTGAGGTTCCTACTGGTGTCCCTCTTAGATTTCCTTTGCCCGCCTAGATCATTCATCCCAAGGCTTACAAGAACTGATGGACTAGTCAGGATCTACTGTTCTTTTTTTTTTTTTTTTCACTACAGAACCACTGTAATGCTTCATCTTTTCAGCTTATTAGGATTCAGAATTACCATGGAAATGGAAGTCTCAGATTGTCTGTTAGAGATGTTCCAGATTAGGTTAATTGGGGGGTGAAGGGAAGACCCATCTAAAATGTAGGAGGTACTGTTCCATGGGCTGGACCCCTAGCCTGAATAAGACAGAGAAAGGGAGCTAAGTAGTAGCTTTCATCACTCTCTGCTTCCTGGTAGTGGGTACAATGTGATTAGTTATCTCAAGCTTCAGTTCTGTAACTTCTGATCTATGATGAACTATGTATCCTTGAACTGTAAGCCAAAATAAACCTTTCTGTCTTAAGTTGCATTGGTTAGGCATTTTGTGTCAGCAATGCATAAAGTAACTAATGCAGAAAATTGGTATAAGGAGAGAGGTCATTGCTGAGGTAACTTCTGTATGTAGTTCTTGGACTGCTGTAATTTGTTCATGGAAAGAATGTGAAAAAGTTTGAAACTTTGGAGTAGAAAAGTCCTTGAATATTGAAAGCATAGTTTAATAGCTCATTCTGGTAGGAATGTGGAAGACAAGAATACCAAGAAGATGCTATATTGTAAAAATGAAAATTTATTTAAAAGGAGTGTGCCTAAACTGAGAATTCCAAGGATACCTTAAAGCAAGTCCACTTGAATGTTAGTGGGAAAAAATAAATTTGAGCCAAAGGAAAAAGAGTCATTGTAACAGGTTTAGAGGGATAAGCACAATATTATCAGCATGTCTTTGAATTTATGGAGACGTGACCAGCAGCATTGATAGGTGAGGTTGCATATGTCCCAATTCCTCACCAACAGGACATGTGAGTACTGAAGAAACTGGCTCAAATGATTTCACCCTGAGAGTCTTCGTGATGGAGAGTCTTTGCTGGAAAGGATTCACACTATACCTGAAAGACTGTCTGACTTTTACTAGAATGTCTTCTTAAATCCAACCTGCGGCTTTAAACCTGCTCATCTTTTAAATCACTCACACTTCAAGAATAAAGGTGGTTAAGGTTGGAAGACAGTTATATGAAGGTCAACAATTATTTAATGTGCTTAGAGGTTTGTTTTCTCTTTTTTTTAAAGGGCAAGCATTTAAAGAAGGAATTTCAGGGTGAAGGTTTGATGACTCTCAAAATAGAAACCAACTATTTTGTTCCATGCATTAGGGGAAAGCAATACAAAACTTGGGTTGCTCTGAAAAGGCAAAAAAGAGTTAAACAAAGATATGATTAAGGCAGTTAATATTGTAACGCTGGCAAGAACTAACTGATCAGTCCGTTCTTTTTACAATGCCTCATAATCTGTGAACAAAAGGTCACTCAATGAGACTCACAGCTTTTAAATTTAGAATAAATAATAAAAGGGAAATTCATCTTACACTGCTTCATTGCCACCAATGAAGTATAATGCTACAAGAGATCACTAGGTTAAAAGCTGGAGTGTAAGAATTTACCTTTATTGTTTTTTTTCCATTATAATACTAATATATTTTTATTATAAAAATTCTGCAAAAGTACAAAAAAGAAAAGATTTAATAACTATATTTTGATGCAATTTCATCTTCAGTCTTTATGCATACCTTATTGCAATTTTATTTTCTAACGTTTTTCAGATCATACTGTAATTTGAAGATAATAATTCTCTTAATGTGTTACATGGTTGTCATTTATCAAAATGACCATATAGAGATATCAATGCTATTAGCCCTTGCCAAGAAGAAACATAAAAGGTCATATTATATTTTCAATGTTTACTATGTGATAGTTACTACGTGAAGTCTTATGTCTTGGTGTATTATCAATGTGAGGACCAAATTTCTTTTTTATTATCTAGGAGATATGATACAATTCATTTTGTAATATTTATTATAGATATCCAAATTCCAGGTATCAGGGTAGACACTGAAGTATAGAACTATCAATAAGACTAAGACTGTTAGGATTTCATGAAGGTTAGAGTCTACCAAATGGATTATTCATCTCTTCATTGATTACACAAATGTGGGCTAAAAGCTGGACTTTTGTATTAGATTTGTCTTCAGCGAAGAGATGAACTACTTTGTGAATCAAATGTAAGGAGATAAATGATATGTTTGAATTTAAGAGGTATACAGTAGGTCATACTATGAAGAAGATAATAACCATGATATTAAAGATAATGTTAATAGCAGACATTTATATAGCAGTTACTGTGCCCCATGGTCTTTTTTAAGATATGTATTTGATCTTCATGATAATCATATGACATGCTACTATATATCACAGATGTTATATATTATATCGTATATAATCTTCAGTTTAAAAACGATGACTAAAGAGTTACTGAGTCATATGTAAAGTAGCTGAATCATTATTCGAACCCAGGCAATTTTGGTCTACTTTTTATAGCTTCCCCCTGCAATTGCTTTTTCTAATCATTTCCTTCATGTGTGTTTTATGCATGCAGCACATGCATGTGTGTATACATACTTGCATGTAGGTGGGTACACATGTGTGCATATAATTGTGGATATTGGTGATAGTGGGAATCATTCTTGGTTGCTTTTCCACCTGAGATTTTTGAGATGAATTCTCTAATTAATCATGGGTGTCACCTATAGGACTAGTCCAGCTAGCTATCTTCTTCTGGAGTTTCCAAGGCTCTGTGTATAATTCTGGGGCTGGAATTATAGATGGATCTCTGAGATAGACATCGATAGCATTTTTACTTGGGAATTTGAACTCTGGCCCTTTTTTGCAGGGCAAGTGCTTTAACTGCTGAGCTATCGCCCCAGACCACAGACATTCATTTTTTTCTCTCCTAAGAAAAAATATTTGCTGTCATGCTCAAGCTGTTCTCAAGTTGTCATGCTAAAGCAACAATCCTGACTCAGGGTACGTACCACCCACCTAGCCAACTTGTACTCTTAATACATTTATTTACTTTGTGGTGAGGAAGCCTATTTTCTTCTTTCAAAAACTGGTAGCAATTAAGTGATTTATAGATCCCCCATTTCAAATATGATTTTGATGTTGCACTTAACTTCTGTTTCAGCTTTCTAGTGGTCAATTTGATAATGTGCATGAAAAGTCTTGTGAATGTAAACACTCTTTAATATTGCAATTTTCCTGCCATTTATCTGACTGTACAAGATTTCTGTTGAATGTTAGCCATTATATTGGATATAATAGTGTACAGTCTGAAATAATCTTAATATTAAGCATTTCACGATTGTCTTGGTACATTTGGTACAGCCACAGAAGGGAGTATTGGTCAGCTATGAAAACTATTCAATTGGGGCTGGAGAGATGGTTCAGGAGCTAGTCCTCTGCCTGTCAAACAGAAAGACCTAAGTTTGAATCATGGATCCCACATGAAACTCCAGCAGAAATGGTGGCAACCTGAACTTTTGGTCCTGGAAGGTAGAGCCTAGAAAACTCCAGAACACAGTCAAATGAGGTAGAACAATCTAGTATGATTCCTAAAGTCACCCTTGGACCTTCACAGATACACAGACACACAGACACACAGACACACACACAGACACACACACACACACACATAGTGGTAGAAGAATAAGCAAACAAAAGCATTTTTAACATAGTGAGAAAAAGAATCAGGTTATAAAACTGTAGGAGGTATTTTATTCCTACTTGGCTTTAACAAAAGGGGTGGCAGGCTAGTGCCATGTCTAGTGGGAAAAGTGCCTGCCAGACAAGTGTGCCGATCTGAGCTCAGTCTCAGGAATCCATGTGAAGGCGAAATGAATTGACTCTGAGATGCTGTTCTCTGAACACACATACTCTGTGGCACACATGTGCCCTCCCCACAGCACACACACATGCATACACACACACACACACACACACACACACACACACACACACACACACACACACACCTGTGTACTCACACACCATAAATAAAAAATAAAGATAATTAAAAATAAAAGAAAGACTGTCGATTTAGCTTAGTAAAAGAGCACATACTAGCATGAGGAAAGGTCCTAGGTTCTGTCTTCAAACTGGGAGAAGAAAAGAAGGAAGACAACAAACAATCAAACAAACAAAAAACAAAGAAAAAATAGAACTCGAACTCAGACAGGCAGGCAGACAGAAAGAAAGACATCTAGACCAACGGACAGACAGACAGACAGACAGTCAGACAGACAGACAGACAGAAAATATACAAGCCAATTTTTAGTGAGTGTTAGATCTGAGTAGTGGGACTGTGAATGAATTTCTTTCTCCTGTTTGTTCTCTCTGCTGTCTAAATTTACTTCTTTGAGCACAATTAATTTGGTCATTTAAAATGGACCACTGGAAGGCCTGACACAGTGCTTGGCCTCACTGTCCTATTGCGTCAATCATCACTTTAAAGTGTTTGGCATGTTTTGATAAGCACAAGCAACCTTTCTCTGTGCATACTGATATTCCACACGGGCAGCCAAAAGACTGGAAACTTAGTCCCATTCAGGCAAGTAGCTCGGTCTCTTCATGGATGTTGATGTCTTCCCTGACCATTCTGGAACTGAGCTCTGACAAGATCTGGTTTGAAAGGGATCAAGATGTTCCATGTGGCCCGTCAAAGCTCAGATCCGATGGCTGAGGCTCAAAGCTAATGACTGACATTCTGCCACCACAGAGCATCTCTCAGGCTTACAGGTTTTTTTCCCCTATTAAAATGCAAATAACCCATGAGATGTACACATTACACTTTACCTGTCACCTGAGTTAAATGAGTGCAACATCATTTTCTAGAAACAGGTTTTAATGAGGAAGATATAGGAATTAAGTACAGGAGGAAGGCAGAGAAGTAAGCACTAGCTAAATACATGGTGTCAGAGGAGTAACAAGTCTTCATAATAGTAATATTTTTATTTATGGTCCATGAGTCACTAAGGAGTATTCTATCCCATTTAATCTCAATTAAATCAAATAGAGTGGCTGTCAAGCAAGTTAAACAGACCACAGAATTGGAAAAATAGAAAGGACAGAATCTGCAGCTTTTATAATTTTTCTAGTTCCCTTCCAAAAACCCATGGTTTCTCTCATAAATATTCATTCTTATGTCTTTAGTCTGGGGGCTTCTGAGCAAGTGTGGTATCCTCCAAATAACTAGACCACATGTACATAATAAGATTATAACCAATCAAGAAAATATGACTTCTAACTTAATTCATTGCTGATGATATAGTACAGAAAGGTACCTCTAATATTTTCATGTATTTTTTTTTGTTGTTGTTGTTGGAAAGCATGGTTGAATGGAAACATAGGAGAAAACAATCTTGTTAAATATTTTTCAAACATGGGATCTTTTTATTGACTAATAAAGAACAGAAAAGGAAGGAAAGACAAAAAGCAGCAATAAAATAATGTGATAGGGCTGGGGAGATGTCTTTTTTGGTAAAGTGCTTACTGGGCACTTACATGGGTCCCGACACCCATGTAGAAGCTGGGCATGGTGGCGCATGCTATAACCCCGACTTTGCGGAGGTAGACTCAGGCAGATCCTTGACACTCATGTGCACTGACCAGCTGCATTACCTGACTTGGTGAGCTTCAAGTTCAGTGAGGGACCCTATCTTCAAAATATGCTGGAAAACAATAAAGGAAGACTCTCCCACCCTAATATTAACCTAAACTTCCACACCCACAGATACACAACACAATCATGCACACACACATAGAATGAATGCAGTAGAATATTGAAGGGGGACCCTGTAGAGTGTCTTTCTTTCTATCTATAAATTATTTAATGGTACAGCATATTGGTTAAAAACAGATTCTGAACCGATTTTTCCCAAGACTGAATTCTGGCTTGCTCATCCACTTGCTATGTAAATTTGGATGCCTTAATTTCTTCATAAACAAAATGGGAATAATTTCCTTATCATTAAAACATGTATAATAATGGTACCACCTCATTGAGTTGTTATAGGGATTAAAGGGGGATATTTTAACATTGCCAGGCATAAAATAACTACATTCATATATTAAAACCACCTACATATTCATATATAAAAAATAATATGACAAAACACTAAGAGGCATTAATTTTAAAAAGCAGAACTTTGACTTTTAGGTATTCCAAAACATATGTAACCATGGAAACATATAACTATAGAAAGAATAATAAAAATTGGCCAAAATAATTAGAAGAAATAGGTACCTTTCAATTCAATATGCATTATTATATTAATTGGATGCTCCAATACTTAAGCTTTCAGCAAATGAAAGCTCTTTTCTGATCAATTATAAAAAATTTAATAATTACTAATAATATATAAATAATGTAATGATTTATAAAAATTCAATGATTAAATTATGAAAACTGGCAAATAAAAAGAATGTGGAGAATTATACATCAAAAAGGCCCAAGAATAATTAAAGAAAGGAATCACCAGAGGCTGAGGTCCCAACCTAGAGATGGGAACTATTTCATGAACTACAGAAAGAATTCTAGCTAGATGTGGGCACGCACCTGTCAACCCCAGCATTGGAGAGACAGAGCCAGGAAGATACCAAGGTCCCTGCCACTTGCAGCTGCCTAAAGAAACCCTGCCTCAAAAAACCAAAGGCCAGGACTAGAGTTTAGGGGAAAATACTTGTCTTGCATAAATGAGGTCCGGATTTCCATCCCCCAGCAGTAAAAAGAGAGAACAATAGATTCACAGTAACATATTGAATGATCATATACTCATAGAATGATCAACCTTATGATATGAGCTTATACAAGCAGTGAAGAGATCTGATATTAAAGGAGCTAGTATAGGACAATACAATGCAGCAAACAATTCTGCATTAGCAGAAGAATGGAGAAAATGATCTAATTGGACCGTATCTTCCTTACCTTCTGAATTCATCCACCCAGTTATATTTCACAATGAATGACACTATACCTTCACTGCATCTGACAAAGATGACTCTAGCTCAAATTTTAATCCTTAGCTCACGAGATGCAATGCAGAGGTTAAGCAGCAAATGCTGAAAATGACTTACTGGAAAGGAAGTGCTGGGATGCTGGGCCGAAGTCCCTGTGGGCTTCATGCAGCTGCCTGACACGGTCCTCCACGGCCACCTGGAAGCAAATGAGAGAAATGATGATTTCTTGTCATTTACAATGAGGAGCAATTAAAACATTGTTTCCTTTATGATATGATGTTTTGAGTCTCTAAGGCTGAGAATATCAAAGAAACAGCTCATAACTGTGGTTTTAATATCTTCTCACTGTTGATGGTCTCTAAAACCCATTTTCATCAAACTAAGGTCAAACACGAAAAAATTTGCTCTCTCTTGACAGAGCTGAAATGATAGTTTTTATACTTTTCTCACAGGCAACCACAAATAAAAGGCAAAATCCAATTTACTTTATAACTACTAGTGAAGTTATCACTTGCTATTATGATACCTGGCTGATAGTTCTCACAAATCACATATTTTTTGTTTTAGTGTATTATTTTTAACTAATGCTTTTCGTTGAATTAATACTGATATAAGAATAATACTAATAGTGGGTCAAACTTGCAATTCTGGAGAAACGGAGCCTGGGCTACATAGCAAGATCCTGTCTCAACAAAACTAACTAGTTAGAAAAACAGCTCATTCGACAAGTCTTGACTCACAAACATGAGCACCTGAGTTAGATCCCCAGAATTTATGTAAATATGTAAGGAATGGTGGTGTGTGTTTGTGACTCCATTGGAGGCATGATGGCCTCTGGGGCTCACTGACGAGCCCCTCCAACCTAATTGGTAAGCTCCAGGTCAAGGGGAGACTATCTCAAGGAAGTCTATCGTGATCCTGATGATGACCAAAGTAGTCTTCTGGCCTGCACACATGTACATTTGTACCTGCATCACATATGCACTTACATACACATGCACACATGCATGAATGTTTACACACATAAAACATAGGGGCAGAGCTCAAATTTGTGGGTAACACAGGGTGGGTAGTGAGATGAAAGCAAATTCTAGAGTTCAGTTTTCAGTAGATTTAGGAAGTACTAAGAAATCTGCCTCAGGCATCATGGAACAAATACCATAATTCTTCTTCTTTCCTATTAGGTATGTCTAGAACATACATTTAGAGTGTCCTATGCAAGGTCACTGAATTCTATTCTTGGAATGGGAAAGAAGTGGAAGCATTGTAATGGGTGGCAAATGATATACTTTGGCATCTGGCATCTCACCAACCCAATATTACTGGTAGCCCCAGGCATCCTAGCCTGGTAACAATGGATTAGTTTAGTTGTCAACAGTCTATTCTAAACTATGAGTTGTTCAGAGCTTGCCCACAGGCAACAGAATGCAGGCCTTTGTGGTGTGGGGAATTACCAAGTAAAGCAGTTCTCAGTCTTGTAAAAGTAGTCTGACCTAATGTCAATTCTGACTTTCCAACACAAAGGAAGCACCTAGAGTTAGAAGAATCTTTCTGTTCTTAGCTCTTTTCCTGGCCTTGTATATCTTTCCTTGGGACAACTAACAAAGTTGCAAAAACAATTGCAAGATTAGTTTCAGTGTTACACACAAGGAAGCCTTATGACCTTGAATTCCCAGTTAAACTCCACCTGCTGAGTCTACTACCAAATTACCTGCTGTTTTGCAACATTCCACCTATCACTTCCAAGACTTCATCCTGCCACTTTTTCTCTCCAGCATGTACTTTCTTAGGGCCAGAATGCTGTTTTTTTTTTTTTTATATGCTTACATGTCTATCTCCCAGGGTAGAATTAATTGTTTCCTCAGCATGCTCACAACACATAGCATACACATGGGATACTGGCATTATATTTTGCATTTTAGGCATGTAAAATGAGCATTCCTGATGCTTTGGGTTGGTGGTAGGGTCCACTTTGTGTGTGTGTGTGTGTGTGTGTGTGTGTGTGTGTGTGTGTGTGTGTATGTGTGTGTGTGTGGTGTACACATGCACGAGTGTATATGTTGCATCCCAAGACCTTTCCCAGATGACTCATTGAACTATGCACTGAACAGATTTGTTGAATGACTAGTAAACAAAGTAAGTGGATACTGTGTCCCAATCACACACACACACACACACACACACACACACACACACACACACACACACACACAGAGGAAATGAGAGAGAGAGAGAGAGAGAGAGAGAGAGAGAGAATACATGTGCACACCTAGCACAAGTGTAGAAATTAGAGGACAACTTTCAGAAGTTAGTTTTCTCCTTCCACCAAGTGGGCTTCTGGGATTGAACTCAGGTTATTGAGTTTGTGAGCAGATGCCTTACTGCTGAGCTGTCTGGCTAGTCACCATTCCTGAATTGAGAGTACATCAATTCATGGAAAAACATTCAATCAAAAGATGACTGTGAAAGTTTCAGAACAGGGCGGAGGCCTGATGACATTGAACAATGACTAGAAATCATTTTTACATACAATTAAAGAAATTTCAAGCATAACATGCAGAGGACGAAGCATTATCATTGTGCCATAAGTCACATTCCTTAGTGATGATACTACTTGTTCATATAGACCACAAGGATGTAGTACCTGAGACCATTAAAAGCCCTCAGTCTCTAAAGGTTGCTTCCTTCTCATACAAGTATAACCTCCATGGTAATTTATGGTGCATACCCAATATTGTAGAGAATTTCATATGAGATCAAAGTGAATTTCCATGTCCATGAGTCAAATTTAGAAAGACATATAGGAGAATAAGACTGAAGTTAAAACTGCATCATGTCATGGGATGAAATACTCAGGAAACTGAAAATAACTAAGAAGTGAAATACTTCACTTTGCCAATTATCATTGGAGAATTGTTTTGTGTAGATTGATTGTAGATTGACCAAATAAGTAATTTTAAGAGAAAATATGATGGTAACCAATGTTCACACAAGTTGTAACTTCTTAGAAACCAAACATTTTATTTTGTGAGCAGTTTAATGTAAATTAAAATTGATAAACTTTGAAACAATAGCTTGCTATGCTTCTAATATGAAGTAGTATATGGAAGAAAGCAGAACCCAGAAATTATATACAGGTACTTTGTATTCTAACACAATTAATTCTTCACTCTGCTATTTTTTGTTCATTTTATATGTATTTGCTAATACCAAAAGAAATATGCACCAAATCATTGCGCTTGGCTCTGGTCTTTGAGAAGTTTATACAACAGGAAGGGAGGAATAGTGCTATTTTTCTCAGTCAACAAGGGAAAGAAAGTAAGTGGCCAAGATTAAAGGGGGAGGCTGAGAGTGAACTTGAGATGGATGATCATGAATACAATTTCTAAAAAAATGTTAAATAATATACTGAATCTAGGGAAGCACAGAAAGGGTAAGCAAAGAGAAAACAGAAATTTCCCTCATATACTCCTACCAGAAGTTAAGGGAGATCAAAAAAATTTCCCAGTACCAGATATATGATATTTCCTAATGAGCTCTTGGTTAAAAGTCCCCAAAACAATATAGGCATTTGCTATTACTCTTGGTGATCATCTAAAATCTGAGAGTAAAATTCTATTACTTGTGGACACTATACACAAGGATCATAAGACATAAAATGGATACAGAAGCTTTCTCCTTGCTGGCTAGGTATCATAATGCCAGAAGGTATGATGTAGGCTGCCAGGGGAGAAAAGGAATCAATGGCTTTACCCACCTGTGAATGCTGTAAGCTATGATAACAACTGTTCTGGCAAGAAATCACTATTGGTTTAATACTGACATAAATGGCACAGGAGTAACAAACTGTTTTCTGATTGTATTTAAGTGTTAAAGGAATTTTAATGAAATTATTTAAAAAGACATGAGGAACAAAAGTCCTCAAAATTAATAGGTTATACTCCTGTTACTTTCTTTTTTATATATAAAAATATAAGTACATACAATACAGTAAATACAACACAGTAAATACAATACAGTACGTACAATACAGTAAATACAATACAGTAAATACTAGTACAACATCATTCTGGAAGCATGCATTCTTTCCCTACTATTTGATCATAGATCACAAAAGTTTAGAACTGGAAGAAAGCTTATCTACTGATACAGGAGGGGTCTATTCTTTAGAACTATCCCAGATGGGCAGAAAAGTGCCATCTGGTTTGTGAGTACTCATAATCTAGCTTGTAGCAATTCTTCACTAAATGCATGCCAGGAGGGAAAGAAGTCTTTTTATGTGCTTTATGGGGACAGGGGACAAACCTTCTTTTTTTCTGTGATGTCTTCAGTGAATCACACAGTGTTTGACATGCAGCAAGTACTTGATTCATATTAGATGAGTGACCTCACGTCAACTTTATTCATGGATATTTTTTACCATAACAACTGCACTTTTAATAAATGATTTCTTGTTCAGCAGTCCTGACATAAGATTTTGGAAAAATCTCATCTTTTCCTTTCCCTGACATCCAGTGCCTCCTTCCTTCTAATTTCAAGGATCCAAGTGAAAAAAAATGCACCTTTTCTAACAATGTTATATATTTTAAAAATTAAGGCAATAATATGGAAAACAACCAAAAATCCCACAATGTCTTTCCTATTTTTTCTAATTTAAAATTATATGCAACTACATATATATAATTACAACACATACACGTATCTCCTTTGCTTTCTCATTTCAGATAAGTCTGTCTATAGACAATGTTCTGTTTGCAGAGAACATTTTATACATGCAGTAAGAAATCTCTATTCTGTGTGTTTCTTTGTGTGTGTGTGTATGTGTGTGTGTGTGTGTGTGTGTGTGTGTGTGTGTGCGTGTGCCACAGTTTATGTATGTGAAGGACAGAAGACAACCCTGAGTGTCGGTCTTCATTTTCCACCTTGCTTGAGACAGACACTTAGGCTCTTTGTCTATCTTTAAACCAGGAGTGCTGGTCTTCCAGCTTCCAGAGACTCTCCTGTTTCTGCCTCCAATCACCATAGGAATGATGGGATTATAGTCACATGTACTACTATCACGTTCAGCTTTATGTTAGCTCTGGGAATTGAAACTCAGGTCCTCCTGCTTGCACGGCAAGCTTTTTGTTGTGGTTTGATGTGTGAGTTGCCTTCTACAGGCTCATGGGTTTGAACCTCTAGTTGCTTGGGAAAGTCATGGCTCCTTTATGAGGCGGAGCTTTGCTGGAGGAAGGCAGTCACATGGGGTGGGCCTTGAAGTTGATTAGTCCCACACTACTTCCCAGGGAGGTCTGTTCTTGCAACTTGTAGTTTTTGCAGCTTTCAGCCTCCTTTATGGATGTGACTCAGGCTGCTTCCAGCTTCTGCCAGCCAGCCATGCCTTTCCTGCCACAGTGGACTGTATTTCCCCTCTGGAACTATAAGCTGAATAAATCTCCCTTTCTCCATCAAGTTGCTTAAGTTTCAGTGGTGTCCAACAGTAGCACAGAAGAGTAACTGGTGTACTCTTTATTCACCAAACCATCTCTCTGGCCCCTCTTCTAGGTTTTTACAGTTTGTGTTTTTTTTTTTTTTTTTTTGTAGTAGTAAGAATTGGACTCCGGGCATTGTGAGAGCTAGTCATGTGCTTTTTTACTGAGTTCCACCCCAGTGCTAAAAAACAAAACAAAACAATACAGAAAAAACCTTACATTAATTCAAAAGAGGATTATTGGAACTATGGATTCTTTGTCTATGACACAGTGAGTCTAAATGAAAAACTCCAGTTCCAATAATCTGCTAGCTACTGTGCTAACTGTGAATATGGTGGTATTTAAGGTAATGTGGGGATAATGAATGAGCACCAAATCATCCAGCTAAACTGGTGTTAACAGATTCTTAATTCCCAGCTGTGACTGTTTCCCAAAACGCGGTCCATTCCTGTGGGAGTGTTGAATGCTAGCTTCATTTTGCTTATTTTTTTCCTTCAAAATTACTTTTGACCAGCCAATAACTTTCAAAAAGCAAAAGGGCGGAGAACATCTCTTATAGCTCTTGGAAAAAATTTCGGATATGATCTACATGTAAATGTTGATGACTTAACTTTCCTCTACATTTTTTCAATTCTTTGATAATTTCCTACATGAACAATAACGAATACGTTACTTTTCACCCCCTTTCCAGTTCCACTACATACTTTCTCCTTTCCAACCATTCTCCCTCCTACATTCACGTCTTTTTGCATGTGGGTCCCACTGGGTTTCATCTGGGATGTCTGAGCATTTGCTGAAGCAGGGTGACTTATCAGTGGATATTCCATTGAGGAAAGAATCTGTTTCTCCCGTCTGGCATTAACCTTCAATAGACTGTCATGTTTCACATTTTCAAAGGCTTCTACTTTTTCTTTTCACTAAGTAGTTAATTACATTTAGCCATTAGATCTTTGTCTTCACCAGAGTTTTAGGAGAGACATAATCAGCTTCTAATGAGGAACTACACTGCTGTATAATGTGGACTCCTCCTGAAAGGCAGGTGTTTTCACTGATAAGACACACAAAAATCATGCTTAGTTCGGACCAGGGGGAAAATGTACTAGGTATGCACGTTTTGATTGTGTGGCTCTCATTTTTGTCTAGAACCTTGATATATGTATTCAAGATCATGCAACAACCAGACTTCAAATTGACCCTAACGATTTTTGTGAGGAGTCACAGTCGGACCAGTGTTGTGTGTCACTGTCCTCCTGCAGTCGTCGGCTTCCGCACACAGAAGCAGTGACTGGAAAACTCGGAGCTGAGCTTCTGCTTCTTTCTCTACCTTCTTGTGAGATTTTTTGATCTTCAGCTACATTGTTCAGTGTTGTGAAAAATCTTCTCATCAAAGGAAGTGGCTTGCAATGTTACCAACAAGACAGATCGTTGCTCCATGAACTCCTAGGTATTCATAAGGAATCTGAACACTTGTGGTCAAGAAGTTCGACATAGAGGCAATTTTCTCAAAGTATGACAAGATTATAAGGCTGTTCTGTCCATATAAGCTTTGCCTTTGTCCAGCATGTTAATTAGAGAAATGCTTAGGCTGAGGTTGCTGGAAAGGATGGCAGAATGATTGCTGGCCAGGTTTTAGATATTAACTTGGCTGCAGAGCTAAAAGTGAACTGAGGCAAAGCGGTGTGAAATGATCTGCGGCAGAGATGTACAATTCCTAGTTTGACTTTCAACGTGACTATTGTGACAGGAGGTCCAGTTATCCAGCAAACGTTCCTCCTCCTCCTCCTCCTCTTGCTCGTGCTGCGGTTCCTTCAAAACTCAAGAAACACTTCACGAAGGGGCAAAAGTGGCTTTGATTCTAAGAGTGGACAAATGGACAATGTGGATCTTCTTCTAAGTCTGGGAAGTTGAATGGTAATGATCTTCAGACCATTACCAGAGCTGAGCTGACCCAGATAAAAGGAAAAGTGGATCTCCTACAGGAGAGTCTGGAAAAAAATCGAAAAGGAACAAAGAAGCAGTCGAGGTAAAGAAGGAGAAATAAGATGAGTCGAGCAGTAGCTCTGTGGAAGAGGATGTGACGATGCGTACGTGGCATCTGAGCAAGTGCAGAGGGTTCTGCGGAGGAGGGGACCTGCTGGATAATAATGAGAATGAAGATGGGGGATGACCAGTTGGAGTTGATCAAGGATGATGAGAAAGAGGCTGAGGAAGGAGAGGACGACAGAGGCAGCGCCAATGGCGAGGATGATTCTTAAGCACACAGTGGGGTTTAGAAACATTATCCCATTCTTTCTTTACCTAGGTCCTTGTCTAAGATCAGTACTGCAGCAGATCCTCTTCCTTAGTATATTCCAGCACTGTTCTTTCCCATGTCCATTCATTCATAACTGCCTTGCGCCTACTTTTCACTTCCTTTAATGCTACTTGGTAGTTTTGTTAATTCTTACCCTGTTACTTTGGCTTTTAATTTTGACACTCTTTATGACTTAACAATAAAAATGTATGGTTTTTATTAAAAAAAAACAAATCGACACTAATGTGACTATGGCAAATCAAAGCAATGGCAAATCAAAGCAGTAAAAATGAAATGTAAACAAACATGAAAAATCAAGCTCTTCTTGTGCTGCGAGTTTAATGCCTCACAACTCCTTGCTCCACTTTTACATGCAGACTCCCCATACTCATGAGCTATGGTAATGCAGATTTGCAGATTTCTATGTGTTACATGTCCGTATTGGGGAAGAGTCATCATAATTTATTCTTACTTGCAATTCATTACCTGTAATAAAATTAATTCTAGAAACTCCACTGAGATTGATTACAATTTCTGTTAAAATTTGTTTCAGCTTAAATTCATTGTTCTTCTAATTCCTATTTCTACTGAGTTGAAAGACAACAAAATGGACTGCTATAGAGTTTGGGATGATGGTGTATAAAGGGAAAGCTCTGCAGCTGAACAACTTGGACTTCTTGAATATAAGATGGGCTGAATTTTCTCCTTGAATTTATTTATGTGCTTTCTTAACATCAGCAGAGTTTTGGGCTTAAGCAGCGCTTCTGAGATTTGATTGAGAGACAAATCTCAAAAAGGAACCAGTGTTAACAATGCACTTACTCTGAATGGGAGTAGAATTAATCAGTTGATTTTTAGCATAGATTTTAATGTGTGCCATTAAGCCACCATTTTTTTTTTGAGTTGGATTTTTACTATGTTAACCCAGGCTGGTCTCGAACTCAGGACCTTCAGAAATTGTGCTACTTCAGCTGGAATTTCTGTGGTGAGTTTATAGGCGCATGTAATTCACCTTTTTTAATATTCTTCTTGCATTTAGATTTTTTCCATTCTATTTCAAATTTTTGTTTATTCCTTTCTTATTCTTTGACTCATTTTCTTTTAACATTTATCTATCTGTCTGTCTGTCTGTCTCTCTGTCTATCTATCTATCATCTATCTATCTATCTATCTATCTATCTATCTATCTATCTATCTATCATCTATTTATTGTTGTGCTGGGGATTGAAATCAGGGTCTCTCCTCTTTTACCTCACCTCTTTTCAAATCCTGCCACCATTTCATCTGCTATACAACACACAAGAACAGCATACTGGACTCTGTGGCTAGCGCCTCAAATGCACTGACTACTTATCTTTGCCAGACATGAAGGTACAATGAAACTTGGAGCCCAAGTATAATCAACCACTTTTGTGAACATCCTTCATATATTTCCCAAGAACTCTTCCATCAATTGCAAAGCAAGAGGGAACAAACAGCAAGACTGCTGTCCATCATTGAGGCTGTAAGCTTTCCATGGAAGCAATTTCTAAACTGCGTGCTGGAACCTTGGATCTTTGTTGCTTTTCATGCTCACAAAACAGCTAGATTCTGCGATAATGCAGTCAGGTTATATCAACATTAAGCTGACTTCATAGAGGCAGTACCTTAAGGGAATCATTAATATTAATTTAGGAAAGTAGCAATCAACCTCCCGTCCTGCTTCATTGGTCAAAATCTTGAGTGTGGGTTAGGACTGCAGATTCTTCTGAAAATTGTGAAAGAAGTGAAGAGATTATGAGAGGTGCTTCTTTCTTTCTCTCTTTTTTTGTCTCATAGGCATGAAAGTTGAATCATTCTGCTTAGATGATGTAACTTGATGCAGATTTTATGTTTTTAAAAAAAGCTTTTTAAAAGGGAACCTACTTTTTAAAATTAGGGAAGCTCATGATTTGCATGAGGAAAAGTCAAGTGGCTCTCACCTTGCAACACCATTACATTAAATCATTTACATTTCAACTGTGGCTCTTTATTCTGCAGTCTTATTTATTCCACATTTGGAAGAGATCATTCTCACCGAAATTTTCTCAGGCCACTGGAGCATTCCTTTCCAGGGGGCATTTCAGGCCATAAGTAGCGTAATGTTCACATGGTAATTACACAACGAAGCCTCCTGGTATTAGAGCCTAGGAATGTTCTGAAGGACCAGAAAGGGCAATTTGAAATCATTGTCAATGGGATAAACTTGAATGGTACCCATTCAAGATAAAAAGGGAGCCTCTAAAGCAGTTAGCTCACAGGAAAAATGACTGGAACAGGTTGAAGTCATGAAGTTCAATGAAGAAAAAAGACAAAGCGCCAGAAATTAAAGATTGTTTTGTTAATGGCAAAGTCCTTTTGTTTGGGAGCAATAATATACTTGCTGATTGTCAGTTTGCTCTACTATCTGTCTCGATTTAATGAAGACTGCAAGGGAAATTTGCCTAAGGATGCTTACTACAATCCTTAACCAAGGAAATAAACACTTCTTAGTCCTACTTCGTGCTTGAAGCGTTTCCAAAGCTTTCTTACCTTGACTCCTTTCACAGCCGATTGGTCCTCGAACCAAAGAACCTTGTCTGCTGGGATCCAGTGTCCAGCTCTACTGCCCAGTCACTGACAAGGGTCCCAGAGCTGCCAAATCCTTCTCAAATGACTCGTCACAATGTAGTAAACTAGAACACCTCATCTAGACCGTCCTACCAACACCCCTCACCATCCAGTTCAGCTCTCTTTATTGCACAGCAGAGGATAAGGCATAAGTTAAAGTAAGTCCATCTTCATGAAGGACAGATGTCAGAATTGAAATTAAAGCATAGACATGGACTCATACTTGGTCTACGCAGCTGTTCTTGGGGAGTATTCTTTACACTCTTATGTTCTAAACATTCTCCCCTTTTCCCCCTCCTTTTTCACACAACCTCACTCCAACGCTAAGGCTGTTGGTAAGCTCCCTGAATAATCCTAAGACCTCCCCTGAACTATTTTAGATATTTTCACTTCAAATCTAAATGGAAGCTATTTTTCTAAATGTGGCTTTCCATAGTGCAGAAAACTACAAGGGAAAAATTCCGCAGTACAACATGATATTTTACAGGAGAAACAAAAGATTGAATTTCTAGGTCATCACAGAAGTAGGTACACTTCCCAGAGTAATAATCTGAGGTATTTTATGAGATTCTCCCTTTCACTAAAGCAAGAAATCCTAAAATCCATCAGGATACGTGTACGGTACCTTGACTCTCTTTTTAATCCTCGAGTGAAACCGAGACAGTAAAGTATAATAAAAATGCATATAGCTCCAGGCTTTGTGCCTTAGCAAAGAGAAAAAATAAGCTTCTTGACTTAATATGTCTACTGTGAATAATCAACCACTGCATTTGGGGATCTTGCTTTATAATCTTAATGTATAGCAGGGAACTTCATGTTCATGATGTGACAAGAATAAAAATTCTTTTTCTTCTTTAAAGGAGAGAGCTTCTTTCTTGTTTTTGAATAGAGAGTAACATGAGTGCCAAGTTGAAAGAAACAAAAACTAAGAGTGCAGAAATCTCTTGATACATATGTGATACATACATGCAATACATACATATAAATATGCAAATTATATATCTATATCTGTATATCTTGTGCATTGCCTGAATTTGTCTGGGAAGGGATGGAAAGGAAAGAGAAAGAGTAAGGATGGAAGGGAAGGTAGGGGAGGGAAGGAGAGGGAAGGAGAGGGAAGGAGAAGGAAGGAGAAAGAAGGGAAATGAAAGAAGTAGCCCCAGACTGTGTAATGATGAGCAATTTTTGGTTTGGGGCTTTCTCAGTTCCATTCCTAGATGTTTAGTATGTCCTTCACTTTCAACTACTGATTCTTAACTGATTAATAAATCCCTGGGAAGATCAATGATAGCTCATAACAGGCTTCCTGTACCACAGCTGTGAGTATTTGCATTTTAAGAGCAACTTTAATCAAATAATTAAGCAATTAATTACTCAAATACTTGTTGGGTGCTTAGAAGGCACTTTGCTAAAAGAAAGAGGAGGGAAAAAGAAATAAGAAAGTGGAAGTCTATTATTAGTGATTTTTATGGACTAGATATTTATAAATAAGTGTAAGAAAGCTGAACAAAAAAGATTTTGACATAATGCAGCCATTCCCTTTTTTAACAGTGCATCACAACTACTTGGGAAAGACTTAAATGATACAGATTCATTCTTAGTTATTTCCACAGTTTCTGAATTAACTGTGCAGGGATTGAAACTTTAGAATCCATATTATCTTTAAATACAACGGTATGGGTCCTATGCACAGCCTGGGTGAGAGTTATCAATCTAGTAGAAAAGGCATCAATTTTATGAATAAGGAGTTGAACACCCTTACTAACCTCATGAACTTCAGGATCATATCTGTTTATAGATCTTAGTTTCTTTATCTGTTAATAGACATAGACAGTAGATACAGCCACTCAATGCTGCCCAATATACTATGAATAAGTGACAGTTGTGGGCTCAGCCCTAAAAAAGCTATATTTAATAATTGCTTTAAGGCTCAGAGAACATTGGGAAAGAGGGGAGTAGAAGTACCATCCCCTACACATGACACAATCACTGCAATCATGGATTCACATTGACTTTGGTTACATATACTGAGTCCTGTAAAACATTGCCTGGTCAACGCTCAGCAAGGGATGTGGAGAGGGGACTCAGGGGCCCTACTCCTTCCCGTCGAATCAATATATTGATACCTGTAGACTCTGGGGCAGGGAGGGGCAGCCATGGACTGCAGCTGTGTACCCACTGCAGCAGTGGAAAACTCCAAACCCATGGTCACACAGATGGCCCTGAGAGAGCTCAGTGGGTCACAAAGCAGAACTGTAGACATGAATGTAAGAATGAGATTTATACAGAAAGGGAAAGATAGGGGTGATAGAGAGAAGGCTAAGATTGGCCATTATTGTGTCCTGTATATACAGGAAATTGTGGCAGGAAGAGTAATACAATAGTAGGAAAAAAAAGACACACTGTAAGTACTAAACATAGCCAACAGCCTAGGACTTGGAAAAATGATAAGGATTATGGAATTGCTTGTTTTTTTAAAAGAGGGACCAGCCATGGAGATCAAAGCATGGGAAATCAGAAGATGCAAATTATTTTGACTCAGCATCTAAAATCCCTGTAATAATGAGCAGGCCTCTTAGCAGCTTGGCATGCAACTTTTCCTCATGTGAAGGAAATAGTGGAAGATAATCAGAAAAGGTTTTTTTTTTCATTGTCTGCCTCTGAATAGAAATATGGAACTTGGTATCAATCTTGGTAACCATCAACACACCTACAAGGATCCTTTTACCAATACCAACAAGGTCAAGACATTTTTCTGAAATAGTTGTGTTATCTATTTCCTTAGTAAACTAACAGTAAAAATGATTAATGAGTAATTATGTCAATAAATCACTTTGAAGATGAGAACATAAAAACACAGAAAAGGGGACAAAAACAGTAGTGGCAACAATAATAATAGCCAACATGGGAAATGTTGCAGTTCACATTCTAATTGTTGTTTTAAGAATGCTCTAGCTACACTTCAGTTAAGCCTTTCCTATGAGAAAGTAGACCCGATAAGGTCAGTACACGGTCTATTTTACCTACTGTCACATCCTTGGGACTCAGGATGCCCTTTGAACAAAGTCTTACTATAGTGACCATTTTATAGATGAACCAAAAACGGGATGTTGCCTAGTGGATGCTTGGAGAAACAACTTCCTCGTGCCTCACACGTATTACTGGTGTTTTCTTTTCGCTTATTGAAAAGTGCTAAAAGATGAATAAACTCCATGGTAGGACGTGGGTGGGAACAAAGAAAATCTAGATCAACTTAATGAAGGAAGCAGCTTTGAGTCTGAACCTTGAAAATTGGTTAAGCTTTTGATGGGCAAAATCAGGAGACATTCTGAATGGAAAGAGCATAATGTACAATTATTTCTGGCACCAATACAGGCCTGAATGTGGAGTGTAAAAATTGGGAGAGCAGGAAATGTGGCTTGGAGTGAAACCAGTGCAGTAGTTGAATGTCAGGTTTAAGAATAGAGGCTTCATTTAGTTGTTCATGGGAAGGTATTCAAATGTGTTTTTAAATAATTAATTGGTTTAAAACATTAATTTTTCAAAGTAATAACGTGACAATAAAACCAAAAAGAAGGAAAAAAACCGTTTCAAATGCGATTCTCCCTTGTACCATATCTTTTCAACTGTCTGGCTCCCCACCATGGTGATATTTACTACTGTCATTTCAATATCCTATATTCATCCTTTCAAATAAGGAAAAATATGGTCAGAGTGGTGTTTTGGAATGAATGGAAATATGGAGAACGTGAAGCAAGGATACCTTGTCAGAAAGAAAGTAAAAGAAACATCACGGTTTGATGGAATATAAAAGGTCAAATGCACAGGTATCAAAAAGAAGGAAAGATCATGAAGACCTCAGACTTTCATAGTAGATGAAGAGGTAAGCAATGAACCGAAAGAACCACTGGTTTGAGTAGGTTAAGGACAGCTCTGAGCTAACCATGCAGCTCAGTTGATTGGGCACTTATCTAAATGGAGGAAGTTCTGGGTTTCATTCCAATCACTACAAATTCATAAGTAAGTAGATAGAGAGTAAACCTAGAGATCCTTTGCCTGACTTTGTGATACTCCAAAGCAAGAAAACATGGAGGACTGAAAAATAAAAGACAATCGTGAGGGAGGCCAGTGTCTTCTTAAATCTCCTGACACCTTTCATCCTGATCTTCATCAGGATTTCTCCTACAATGTGGGCAAAAACAGAACAATTTAGTTAAAGTGAACTAAGAGATAAGTCAGCTGCACATTATGTGTGGGAAAAGATGGATATAACCCTGGCAAGGTGTTTAATGCTTGTAATCTAGTCAATCAGAAGGCTGTGGCAGAAGAGTGATACAAAGTCTCGACCAATTACAACTCTATAGTGTATTCCTAGCTAGCTTTGGTTACAGAGTGTGACCATGTCTCAGAATAAAAACCAAAACAATGAAATAATAAATGTAGGGTTGAAGAGATGGCTCAGGGGTTAAGACTGCCTCACAAGCAGAAGGTCCTGAGTTCGGATCCCAGGTTCCACACGCCGAATGGAAACAGCGAAGGCCTGTACTTCTGCCTCTGGTGGGCGGAGCCTGGGCTCTCCCAAAGCGAAGCAAGGAGGAGGTAAAAGCAATCCAGGATGATTCCCGAAGTTACCCTTGGTCCTCCACCAGAACACACGGTGCTCTTTCACATACACACACATACACACACACACACACACACACACACACACACACACACACACACCAATTAGTGTTTTTTGCGGAGATGGTACATCTGGTACTAAAGAGAAGTTATTTAAATGTCTGTCTGTGTTTCTGACCAGTGAGATCACTATCAGTTTCCAGAACTAAGAAAGGAGTGGATTCTGGAGCACACTGGAAACCCGAAGTACCAGGAACTTGATATCACATGTGCCTGGCTGATTAGATTTTTAAAACAGTCATTTTGCATGCTGCTGATGACAACATCTTAACCGCTTACAGACTGCTGAAATTTCTAACAATAGAATTTAAATCAGGGAGTTTTTCTTTTTATTTTAGTAGGCCACAATTTATCATTATCCATCCTTTAACTACCTTGTACTTGTTTGCAAAAAGATCTACAAATATAATAATTAAGATGTTTTATTTTCTTGTCATTTTTCCCATTGTGTCATCATTCATTTCTTTACGGTTTTGTAAATATAATTTTTTAAAAGTCACTGAAATATTTTGTACTTAATAAAACAGTGGATTTTCCATAAGGAAAGACATGGTGGTAGCAGGTACTGGTATCAAACTTTTTATTTCTAGAGTTTTCCAAAGTAATGTTAAACCTTACACACAGAACTTTGAACATCTAGTCCTTGATCTAGGATTGAATGTGCATTTCACATCTTGAAGAAAACCTTTTTTTGGTTAGCTGATCTTTTTATCCCTTCAGGCATTAACCAGTCTTTTTATTTTCCTAGTAGCAGTGTTGGAGCTAAATTCTCCAAAGGCTATTAGATGGTTCAAAATGTGTAGTGCTAAAAGTTTGCTTTTGTTGTTATTTTTTAGTTGGATTTCCAGAAAGAAAGAAAAAATAAATTCTTGCATATGAAGACACATTACAGTAAATTTTCTCTGATTTGACTTTTTAAAATGTTTACTATTCCAGGACAAATTAGTAGTAACATCCAACATTTTAATATCTGACTAAGGAGTGAACTTCCAAAGTAATAGAAATCTATAGCCCAGGGATACTTAAACATCAGAAACAAACTAGTACTTTGGAAATAACACTTTCACTAGTCAGAGGATATTCTGAAAATAGACTATTCTTATCTAGTTACCAAAGATTTTAAGGTTATCAAATACTAAAGCATTTAGGCTAATTCCATTTAATATATACTTTTTAAGTTACAAAACTTCAGAAGTCGGAAGCCTGGGGGCACAGCTCGGGGGTCGCGTGCTTGGCCAGCATGTGCAAAACCAGAGACTCCATTTTCAGCACCATAAAAAAATACAGGATTCACATATTTCAATTAAGTCTTTCTGTCTAAAAGTTAAATCACTCATATAGAATTTCAGTCACAAATATTGATGGTTACAATTAAGAATGAAAGCTAATTATCAAGAATTTATTAAAGATGAAAAGGTTCTCAAGGTATCTTTCACTTATGTGCACATAAGATATGTCTCTTTATAGAGAAGAATTTCTTGACTTTAGTACTATTGACGATTTGGTTCATAGAATTCTTTGTTATACTGTCTTGTATATTAGAATAAGCATATCTGAATTCTACCTGTGAGATGGCAGAATTATCCTCTCATTATTTGTTTTTCTTTTCTGTTTTGGTTGCATGTGTATGTGTGTGTGGTGTATGTGTGAATGTGTATATATGTGTATGAATGTGTTTGGGATCATGTGTGCATGCAGACTCACATGCACATACGTGTGCGTGTGTGGTCATGTAATCCCCAAATTGGTGCCCTCTGTCTTCAATATGATGGTCCTACACATTGTTATTACAGCTGGGATCTCTTGCTGAACCTAGAACTCACTAATTCCAGTTGGTCTAGCCACTCGGCTTCCCCAGGGGGATTTCCTATTTATACATCCTAAGGGCTATTGCAGATGACTGTCATGTCTGTGTAGCTTTAGAGAGGACCTGAGAATACAAACTCGAGTCCTTATGCTTGCATGAGAAGCATATTTCACTCACAGTGCCATTATCCCGGCCATACCCTGTCTCTAGTTATGACAAAATGTCCACAGGCATCATTGGCCTTTCCTTTCTCTCATCTACCCCTTCCATGAAAAATAACTAATTTACTGAGAACCACTCGTCCCTGGTAAAGCTTTATCTTTTATTTCATATGTATAGCTATAGATGTTTGCGCTAATTCCCTATCTGTGACTAACTTGTTAATAGTCTCCAGTTATATACATAGTAATCTCAATTCTGCCCAATTTATGGCTATCTGCTCTGGACATCTTCATATCTAAGGACTCCACCATCCAGTGCAGATCTATCTCCTTTTTCTTTAGGAAAAGAGACCAAAAATATCATTCAACCAACCCATCAATCAATTAGAAAGCCCTGTTTTCCTAGCTTATGAGCCCATGGTATGATTTGTACCATTGAGAATTAGACCTAGACAATGATGACTAAGGTGCTAAGAGAGTAGCTGGTAGGTTGGCAGCAAGAATGTTATCAGAAAACTATCATTTCTACTTACCTTTCATTAACGTGAATAGAGTTCATCTGTATGTTATAATAAAGGGGAAATCATTGGAATAATTAAGAAAACTAACATTTAGGATAAATTCACTGTAAGTAAACAATTGCACTTAACAGTTAGATCTAAAAAAATCTAATTTGTATTGTGAATACAAATGACAAATCCTAATTTTTGATGAATCTGAAGACATTTAATAAAAGGAGAGATGGGGAGAGAGGGATGAGATAAGGACATATATTCCTTTTGTTTGTATATGAAAAATTCTCAATAAAGTTTACTGAAAAAAAGTCAGGAGAGGGAAGACTTGTACTCATGCTAGTATAATGATTATCTTGATTGTTGTATTAATTCTTTGTAGATATTTGCAAAGATGCCTAATGGGTAAATATCAGCGAATACCGGATCGTAGCTTTCACAATTTCATCAACACACCTTGCTTTCTATTTCCTATCATGGAGCTTTGCGAGAAGTGGGGTAGATTCCTACCCAACTCACACTATTTCTGTCTAATTCTCGTTTCCTGTTGCCAATGTTATAAAAAGGGAATATTTACATGCGCATTATGTTTGATTTGAACTGATCTCCCAGGCTTAAGACAATTTCAATAACATGTGCATTCCAGGCTGAAATTATTCAGTCCATTTTTATGGTCTTTTTAATGGACAGATTTATTTATTTAGAAACTCGATGACGGCTCATTTGTCCTCTGAAACTTTTTGAAAATCTTCATTTGTCAAAAGCAGCATTGACTGGAACATGCGAAGATCACCACATGGAGCTGGTCCCTTGAAGCGGGTGTTGTGTTAGGAAAAAGGAACAAACAAGGTTCTTGGATATTTTAACTCACATGTGAAAGGGTGCTTGTTGTTGACAGACCTTAATATATATTCTTTATGGGGGGGGGGCTGGAGAGGTGGCTCAGGGGTTAAGCCTCTGCCTTGCAGGTGGAAGGTCCTGAGTTCGGATCTTAGACCCCACGTTTAGACGCCGGGCAGAAGCGGAGGCGGCCTGCGTTTCCGGTCCTGGTAGGGCGGAGCCTGTGAATCCCGGGGCAGAGTAAACAAAGAGGAGGTGGAGGTGTCCATGGTGGTTCCCGAATTCGTCCGTGGTTCTACACACACATATATATACCGACACATTCCACACGCATACACGCACAATTGAATAAATAATAAAAAATGAAAAATATATATTCCTTATGATTAAAAAAATTCTGTTAAAAGTTTATTTTGGGGGGGTCTCCATTTGAAATTAGGGCTTGAACAGTAGTATCCTTTACTCTGTCCAAAAGAAAGTTCAATACAATTTCTAACGTGGGTTCATACAAGGAACTGTACCTAAATGTTTGCCCACTTTCATCTGTAGAGTCTATTGTGTTGATCATTTCCTCTAGACTTCCTCTTGTTGAAAACTGATGAAAAAGGAACTCAGTCTCTTTATGCTCAGATTGGGACAGTCCAGGAAAAATAAAACAAAGAAATAAGCAAACCAACAACAACAACTCAAAGTGAGCCACATGATATAAATGCTGTCTGCTTGGGGAGGGGGTTGCTATTAGCATTTGTATATCAATTTAACCTTCCAAACTTGTTTACAGACACTAGCTACTGGGAAAAACTTTAAAAAGTCCAGAAATCAGGTCACTGAGATGGCTTAGAAGCAAGATGAATCAGCCTTTGTCTTCTGAAAGCCACATAATGGAAGGAGAGAATCTACTCCTAGATATACCCATTCATACATTGACAGACCCTAATATATACTCCTTATGATTAATAAATTCCATTAAAAGATTTATTTTTGGGGGGGTCCCTACTTGAAATTAGGGCTTGAAAAGTGGTATCTTTTACTGTGTCCAGAAGAAGGTTCAATAGATTTTATAACATTGATTTGCACAAGGAACTGCAGAAGGAAGGAAGGAAGGAAGGAAGGGAGGGAGGGAGGAAGGAAGGAAGGAAGGAAGGAAAGAAGGAAGGAAGGAAGGAAGGTAGGAAAGAAGGGAGGAAGGGAGGAAGAGAGGGAGGGAGGGAGGGAGGGAGGGAGGAAGGGAAGGAGGGAAGGAGGGAGGGAGGGAGGAGTCTAAACTAGGATTCGAATATAGGAAGAATTTTAGAAGTTCTGATCAAAGCGGTACATGTTATGATTCCTGCATTGGGGAGGGAGAGGTGGGAGGAACAGAAGTTCAACTTCATCCTCAGTTACACTGTGAGAGTTAAGGTTACTTTGGGCTATATGAGACAAAGAGATGAGAGATGAGAGATGAGAAAGAGAGAGAGAGAGAAGAGAGAGAGAGAGAGAGAGAGAGAGAGAGAGAGAGAGAGAGAGAGAGAGAGAGAGAAAGAGAGAGAAAGAGAGAGAGAGAGAGAGATTCCTGGAAATGAGTTGCAAGGAACCACACAAGGAATCATATCAGTTTTTTCCAAATTGCGGGAGCCAAGACAATGGATGTTTTAAATTGCAAAAGGATTAGATTATGAGGCTACATGTTTCTTTAGATGCTAACAATTATGTTAGGAACTGATACAAGTCCTGAATCTTTCAGGCTATATACCACTACTATTACAATCTCTGCAGGCAAAGGTGCAGAATGATTGAAGAAGAGGAAGAGGGGAAATGGTATCTTTAAAAACCCAGGAGGTAAAAAAAAAAACAAAAACAAAAAACCCAGGAGGTGGCTTTGAATCACTGTGTAATTTACTGGAATGGGATTAAGATAATGCCACTGGGCAGCAGTAACCACTATCTTACTCTTGTTCTTTTCTTTTCCTCTTAGAGATGGGGTCTCTCCATGCTGCCCGACTGTCCTCAAATTCCGAGCTGGAGAAATACTCCTAATTCAGACTCCCAAGTAACTGAAACTATACTTCACATCCTTGGCTGTCTCCATTTATTTTATTCTTAAGACTTATTTGACCTTCCCAAAAAGTAATAAGAAAAGTTTGGAGTTGGCAGAGATGAAACAATCTCGAATGTCTTAAATATTTTTAGGTGCCTTAACATTGCCTAGGTAGAGACAATGGCATACGTTTGTTATTCATCCGTTCTTCTCAGATGTTTTCTTTTTATCTCCACTTTAACTGCATTGAATCTATATAATAATCACTGTGATTCTCCTACAATAGTCTTTCTGTATTTTTTGGTATTTTAGTCTATTTCTGTCATGCTGTTTCATTTTTTTCCATTCTAAGTCATTTCTTCCTCTCATTGCTTTATTCATTGTTTCCTGCATGCTGCAACATATTGGCTTTTTGTGGGTCCATCCCTCTCGATAAATTAAAGGGTCTTTCCCCCTTTTCTATGCAGCAGCCTCTCTTCAGCATGATGTCTTCACTTTTCTCCATTGCGGGCCTTTTGGTGATTGGCCAATAGCAAAATGAAACTTACTAGAATCCAATTCTAAAAGCACTTTAGAAGGGTGGAATCTTATCATTTACTTCCTGAATCACTATCATCAGTATAGTTGGTGCAGAACAGTATTCCATTTGGGGCCTCATTGGATAAGTATGAGTTCAACCTGGCAGTCACAGATAACTGGGGAAATTTTGTTTCTTTCTTCCTTTACAGCTCAAAATTTTGTGACTGACTTTGCTTCTCTATTGCTAATTGTGTCCTGTGATAAAATAGTATTTTCTAAATTTTTGAACTTTTTGTTTAGCTTGCACATGCGTGTTTGTGTGAGTGTGTGTGTGCGCGCGCGCGTGCGTGCACATGTGCCCACGCCCACCCCTGTGGAGGATCATGGGTGACTTCAGGAATCATGCTGGATTGCTTCTACTTCCTTTTTGCTTTCCTCTGGGATTTCCCAGGCTTCTACTAGGGCTGGAAGTTCAAGCTACCACCATTTCCTCCTGTTTTTTTTTTTTTTTTTTTACTTGGTATTTGGGATCTAAACTCAGGACCTTCTGCTTGTGAGGCAGAGTCTTAACCCCTGAGCCATCTCTCCAGTTCCAGAATAGCATTTTTGATACTACCCAGTGCCAAAGATTTTCCTGGACTTTTTTTCCTTAACGCATAGCAGTACGATTTCATTTTCCTCTTACAGATCATGCAATATGATTTTGTAAAATCAAGCTACACACCTAAGGCAAGCTTAAAAAAACTCTGGAGAAGATAGCATTTTCTATTTCTCAGAAGATTGAAATTAGATTCAATTTTAATGAAGACCGGTGCAACATCTAAGCTCTATGTTATGGGAATGTTTCCATGTTCCTGCTGATAGACCACTTACCACTATTTGCTGATGTGGGTCTGATGATTTCTGATGATCAACAATAATAATTGAATAAACATTTTCATTTATTGAGGGCTCGCTTTGTGCCAAGACTGGCACAAAGTGCTTTCTAATGATTATTTCATTTGGTCTTTCAAATAACCCTATGAGATAAGAATACAAATGCTTCGGCATCTCAGAATTGTTCACATTTTATGGTTGATTTAATATAGATTTTTAAACTGTCTCACAAGCTCCCTCAAGAACTTCATGCACACATTACCCATATTGCTTCGATGACACAAAGCCTATCATAGTTTGAATTTGCACTATTATTATGCACGTGTTTGGAAGATTAAAAGCAAATAAGTGAAGGTTCTGCTGATTATTCAGAAGCAAGTTAGGTAAGCTACTGTTGTATTCCAAGTTTGTTGAAGTTTGTAGCAAATACCTCTGATATTTGTGTGTCACCTCATCAGCCCATCTCTGATTTCAGGGACAACAGCCGGAGACAGAGCTGTACAAGTGCAAACACATCCTGCATCACCTCAAAATGAGCTTCCAGATCACTGCTCTCTGTCCCTTGGTTTGTTCCCAAAGCTCACCCAATGAAGGGCAAAAGCAAACGACAGTGCACAGGCTTCCCATATTTAAGTCTTTTGCTACACAAGTGCAGATGATTCTGCATCTTTTCTTGCAAGGCCCAGAAGACAGATGATCTTTGTTGGCCTATTCCTTTCTCTTTTTATATTCCTACTCCTTTGAATCATGTCTTTACACCACATTCTTTCATCTAAGTCCTTGTTCCAACTCTGTAATACTACATCGTGGGACAGGCCTCCCCCATTAAATGCTTTGGGAATGCAGCTGTGAATACTGTTGTAAACAGAATCTATGATGTTTCCAGTGAGAAGTAATCATCGCACATTATTTAAGACCCTGGTAGTCAATCAGTCAAAGCTTCTGGTGATTCAGGCATGGTGTTAGGCATTGCTGCTGTAGCTGGAGTTTAATTCAGAGTCAATCAGAAATGTTAGCTAAAACTTATACTACAGGGTGCCAGAAAATAATGGAAAGATTAAGATAGGCAGTTATCTAATCAAATCTTCATTTCAAGAGAATTATTAGGGCAACCATTGTTGAGGGTTAGATGGCAAGAGCCAAGTTTGAGAGGAAAAAAAAAAAAGGTAAAATCTGAGAGTTTGTTTAGCATTTGAAGCAAAAGATATTGGAAACAAGGGAAAATCCTAAGAAGGGAATGGATATAAGAGAGATTTGGGACAAAGCTGACAAAATTTGGCAATGCATTGTATTACATTTAAAAATAAGCAGGGATCAGAGCTTTCAGTTTAGGTAACTAGGTGTGATGTAATGTTAGTTAGAGCTACAAAATCAGTAAACAAAGATGATAGGTCAAAGAGAAGGGCAATGCGTCTGGAGATTCTTAAAGAAATTAAAGATTGAAATGCCATATGACCCTGGGATTCCACTTTTGGGTATAACCCCCCATACAGCAGAGGTTCACCTCGATAGCACAAGCACGACCATGTTCATAGCAGCAGTGTTTACAATAGCAAAGACATGGAATCAACCCAAATGTCCAACAGTTGACGAGTGGATAAGGAAACAGTAGTACATCTATACAATGGAGTACTACTCAGCCATCAAAAATGATGAATTATTGGAATTTGCTGGGAAATGGATGTCATTAGAAACAATTATATTAAGTGAAGTATCCCAGACCCAGAAAATTAAGCGCTGTATGTACTCCCTAATAGGTGGCTCCTAATACCAAACCCACCCAGTCCATCTTGAGACACTCATAGGTAAATCTATGTATTACCTACAGTAATTGCAAGGATTATGAACAGGAGGGATAGGGTTGGAGGGCCACACCAGACACAAGGAGAGAAGTGACCATGTTACAGTAGAGAAAATAGGCCTCCATCAAGGACTGCAAGAAAGTAATGTGATACCTAGTTAAGTTCACAATTCGTTCCTGATCATTTACAACTAAGGGGGTATGAACTCACCAGAAGGGGAAGGCATATAGTCTGGCAGATTAAAAAGTAACCATTTTGCAAATGGGTGATTGACCCCTCCCATTGCCAAATGCCATATGACCCTGCGATTCCACTTTTGGGTATAAGTATTACATCTACCCTTGAATGTCCTCTTATAATAAGACTCCAGTTTAACAGCTTTCTGTCTCTGGCCAGGGGGTGACATACAGTGCCCATCACGATGGAGTGAAGGGCATTGCAGGAGCAACAAAACTGCAAAAGAAAATCAACGAACCACTATCCAGAACTTCAGAGACTCTATATCAACCACCTAGAACTAGGCCAGACTAATCTCTCCCCATCCTGAAGCTCAGGGAAATTTGCGGAAGAGGGGGCGGTAAGAGTGTAAGAGCACAAGGATGGGAGGAGCAATGATTTGCAAGATACTCCACACAAGTTAGGGCCGAAGCAATCATAATTGGACTTTGTATGCCCTGCGCAATGTCCAACACACTATTGACCTCACAAAGTCTAGCATCTGCTAAAGGCACCAAGATCCTTGGAGGCAAGGGATTGACAGCCACAGTAGTGTTCCTATGCTTAAGGGGAACACAGGAAAGGGTTCAGGGAAATGCCACTGGGTCCTTGTACATCATCGGAGAGGAGGGCCCAGAGGAGAGTCAGGCATGCACAGGAAAGGACTCTGGGAATTGGGGCGGGAGGCATGGGGGGGATGGGGCGGGAGGGGTGAGGGGAGGGAGAGCAGGGGGTTCGGGGGGAGGAGGAGGGAGGGAGGGAACTGGTGTACCTATTAAGTTTGTATGAGCTGAAATAATAATAAAAATGTATTAAAATAAAAAAAAGAGAAGGGCAATGATGAGCTCTGTGTGGGATCTTTTAAATCTAAAGTGTCTGAGAAGCGTTTACATTATGAGATCCAGGATGCATAGAAGTGGACAGGTCTGAAGCCAAGGAGAGAGATGTACATCTGATTTTGTTTCAAACATTATATCAGCCATGTCAATGGCACAAAAGAAAAGGAAATTTGGTTCTTAATTCCACACTTCTTGAAATACTAAATAAATTAAAATAATTCATAGGCAAACACAAAATACAAAATATAAAATATATGAGGAAATACATGATACAGGAAAAAGTCTTTCAGGGCCAAGCAAGACACAAGAAGTATGATACCTAAAAGGACAGAGGTAAAAGAAATCGTATCAAAATTCAAAGACAATTGTGTTAAAGACCTTGTAAAAGCGAAAATACAAGAGGATATATGAGCAAATCATATTTATAATAAAACACGAGTATCTAATATATAAAGAATTCTGTAGTCATAACACTAAGAATACTTCTGAATTAGAAGATGGAAGAAAGACATGGATATTTTACTGAAAATGATTTTGCTAAAAAGGAAGAAGATGGATAATTGCTCAAAATCATTAGCTAATATGAAAATGTAAATTAAAAGTGCAGTCAGATCCTAATACACATGTATGAGAATAGCTTAAAATACAAAATAAGGATAACACTACATTTTGGTGATGATACAAAGAAACTGGTTTCTTAAATTGCCAGTAGGATATAACATCATATTGAATGGCAGCTTAAACACTAAACATTCAATTGGTATATGACCTCCAATTTCACTGAAGCACTTATCCTAGAGAAATGAAATATTAGGTCAACATTTCAAAAACCTGCACATGAATGTTGACATCTTTATTCCTGCTACTCTAAAACCAGGTGAAAAAATCATCATGTGCATATTAAACCAGGAAAACAATAGTCAAACCATGGAATAGCACTCAGCAATGAAAAAGATATAATTTGTTACATACGATAATTTACATATGTCTCTAGAGGATTTTATTGAGTGAAAAAGCTAATCTCAAGATAATTACACACTGCATCTTTGTGTTATTCTAGAGTGTTTGAAAAGATAAAATTATAGAAGTAGAAAAAAGATTAATATTTGCCACATGTATGGAGTTGGTGTGTTGAGGGAGGTGAATGGTGGCTATACAGGGCAACATAAAGAATTATTAGGATAGAAATGCTCTGTATATTGATTTATCAATGTCAATATCTGTTATGATATTGAAAATATGGATTTGAAAAATGGACTATTATTGAAGAAATCATGGTAACAGATATGTGAGAATTCTCTTTCAATGATTTCTATAGTGCCATTTGCATATGCAATTAACTCAGAAAATATTGAACTAAAATAGCAAGAGTCAATAGTTGGCCAGTATTAAATCAAGGAAAGAATTTTCATAGGATTAGTTATATTAATATATGCAATATAAGGTTATATTTCTATCACTTTTCAAGAATTCATAAGCTTAGAATTTCCTTAGAAACACCATGCCATTAGTTTCCATATTAAAAATTCGGAAAGGTTGGACAGGATTTTGTAGGTATTGAAAGGGCAAGTGCTCGGCTAGTATATACAAAGCCCTGCAATTGGTCTCAGCACTGCAGAATATGGTATGGTAGCACACTCCTGGGTACCAGGACTGAGGAGGTAGAATAAAAGGCCTGGGTTACATAAGACATTGTTTTGGAAAAAAAACGGTGGGGCGCTGCCTCCAAGCCTGACCATGTGAGTTCAATTCCCTAAATGCATGTGGTGGAAAGCAAAAAGTAACTCTTGCATATTTTCCTCTGACCACTTCATGTGCATCTCTGTGTGTATATATGTATGTACAAACACACAATAAATGTAAGGAAAGAAAAAGAAAAAAGCAAATGAAGAGTTACTTTGATTTCCAAAAAAATAGAAATCCTGTTCTTAAGAAACTCAGTGGCCAAGAGAGGAAATAAAACTCAAGAAAGCGAAGCTGAGCAGTATTTGGTGTCAGGTTTTAAAGGTCCTTGGAGGAGGCCGAATGGGAGCTGATCTCCATTACATCTGGATTGAGCAAATCTTTCCAGTGCTTGGCAACTCTAGGAGTGAGTACACAGAAGCAGCAGTTTCCAAGGATCTTTGATTTGTTTGAGCGTACACGGAGATAAGAAGAAGGATATGGATAATGCAAGTATTTGGATCTGATCCCAGAGACATTGCAATTACACAATTTTTGATGCCTCTACTTAGACTTGCTCTGCAATCGGACTCCTAGACGTCTTTTGCCACATTCAAACTGAGAGATACTGAGCAATGTATTTAAGCTTTGGAAGCTGAAAATTCCTGCATTTAAAACTGTTTTGTTTGAAGATCCAAAGAAAGCAGTCACTAGGATTAAGTGAGATAAGGCACATAGTGACCTCAGTGTGGTGTCTGGTGACAGCTGCACTTAGCATACAAAGCTGTCCCTAAGTGTGGAAGATTGGTTCTAAGACACCCTCAAAGATACCAGTATACCAGCATCTATGATGTTCAAGTCCCTTGTATAAAATGATGCAGTATTTGCATGGAAGCCTCATTTATTTTATCTTCCTAGAAACATTAAATACAGTAACTTGGGAACTGGAGGGATGGCTCAGGAGTTAAGCCTTTGCCTCACAAGTTGCATCCCAGGTAAAATGCCAGGCAGAAATGGCAGCAGTTTTCACTTCTTTTGAGCCTGGAAAACCATAGAACAAAGCAGAATGATTCCCATAGTCACCCTTGGGCCTCCACAGGAACACAAAAATGCTCTTTTCTACACACACTCACACACACACACACACACACACACACACACATGTGCACATGTGCATACATACATACCTACAAAAATCATGCAAAAAGATAGTATCTAATGCAATATAAATACATCTGTGGTACTCCACACTGCAGCCCTAATGAATGGTGTCTGTTCTATTAGCTGTTGGCTCCTGGCTAGGTTTTTCATTGGAGTTTCCCCTCAGAGGATTGTCTCACACAAAGTGACATCTCCTTCCTGAAGAAGGGGTCTGTGATCAAGCACTGGATGGCATAGGGTGAAAATTTCCATTATTTGATTTATTTGGGATGCTCTTGAAAGGTCTTACCAACTCCAGAACTTCCCTACAGAACCCCACAGTAGCCAAGTATACTGTGGAACACCCTTCCTGATGTACAGCCATGCGTGTTCAGCCTCGGATCATTCTGCAAGGAACTCCCTCTGATTGCTTTTGATTCTTTGTGAGCCCAGAGTGTCCCTCCTCTGGGAAATGGAATGAAGGTACAATGATGTTGCATGGGCTTATAGTGAGAGTGAAACAAGATGATACACTTTTCAGGAAACTGCTCAAAAAAAATGATGGTGAATGGACATTATGCTAAGTGAAAGAAACCAGTCCCCTAAAATAAAGATTATGATTCTTTTCATATGCAACCCTTAGAGGAGTCAGATTCATAGAAAAAGGACGTCAAATGGTGATTGCCAGAGGCAGGTGTTCTAATGGAAAGAGAGCATCATTAAACAGAGATAGTTTTAGTTCTGTGAGCTGAGAATGTTCTAGCAATATATTGCATAGCAATATGAAAAAAAGTGTACATGAATGAATGATACATTCAAAAGTAGTTTTGAAAGCAAATATCATATTATGCAATTTTAACCACAATATGACCAGGAAAACAAATCCCACCAGAAATAGTGACTACTAGCATTTTCCCCATTAGTTGACTTCAGCCCACAGACAGACACCTTTTCTGGCTTCCCCACCATCCTTTCATCTTCTGGTCTGGGCACACAGTTGCAGACATGACTGAGATTCCCGGCTCCCTCTGACACCTTGGCTGTCATATCTCCATCATCTGATCTTTTCTATCACTTGCTGGATCTCCTCACATCTCTTTTATATTCTCAATTCTTTAATGCTCTGAAATCACCCTGGCAAAGGCTCTGAAGAACTCTGTGGAAGCCAGTGGTGCTGTCATCCCTCCTTTCTCTAACAAAACAAACACATTAAAATCATTGCCATAACCTTTTTGGAAAAGTACATCAAATTGCATCACGACTTAAAAGAAATTATACTATGTCAGTGTCAGGTTGCTGAAAGGAAGGGATTGAGATCAGGAGTCTGGTAAAGTTGACAGCTATAATGATGTGGTTAATGCCCTGTAGATTTTGATATAGAGTCTCAGCTGTGTGTGTGTGTGTGCGCACACGTGTGTGTTATTTCTACAGAGAACAGATTCAAGATCAGAGAGCAAAAGAGAGGTCGTTAAGGAAGAGAACTTTCAAGAAGCAGCGGAAATTTTTGTTATTCGAAAGATCAAACTGTTTAGCAAACCACAAGACTACATAGGGTCAGGTTTGATCAAGGGTCATCCATGCCCACAAATGCCTGCCCAGCAAGATTGGAGAGTAAATGCTGGAGCATGAATTGATATTTGAAATGGAGTTGCACGAGGAAACAGACATGGCACATGGACGCAATCATGATTTGGACGTCTGGTTGCCACTGAATGATTTTTCAATGAAAGGGATGGTGTCAAGCAAGTCCGAGGGCTGATTTGGAGCCAGTGGGTGTCTTCTTTTTCGCCCTTGTTTTAGGCAACATTACTCTCCTGGTGAGGGAGGATGAGGGTCCATAGCGCTGCGTTTCTCCCCAGAGCCAGGCAAGTTTAATGACTATAGCAGGGAGCTTGATCCCCTGGAAAGCCCTTGGGGTTCCAACCCAGCACTGAATCTGACATGTCAGCATTTGCCACCTCTGGTGCCAATGCATAGGAGAAACAAATTTTCCCATTTGAAAATGTTGCATGATGGGGGGGTTAGAAGTCGTCGTAGTGGTTAAATAAAAAATCATTTTTTTAAAAGCAAAGCATACTTTAAGTCAGATGCAAAGTGTCTTCTTTCTATTTGATTCTTATTTTGATACCTATGCTTTGTTCTAAAGACTTGGTCATGCAATGAGGTAGGGACTGAATTTCTCCAAGGATCTGAAGGACTATCTTTCCCAGGAGAGTTTAGACATACCACATACACATCCAAGGCATTCAGAGACAAAAAGGTGGGGCTTATGGAAAGGTCAGATTTTAACTTAATGCAAAAGAAAACAACCTAATGGTTAGGGTGTTTGCAAATGGACTGGGCTGAATTGCAAAATCCAGTTTCCAACTCAGAGTTTTCAGTCCAGGCCAAATACTTTGCTAGCAGAGGTATGGGAGGATGCCTGTGCTAGAAAAGTGGATTACATTTGGAAAGCCCAATTCAAGTTGCAAATCCATAAATTTTTTAACTATTATTTTGTGCATGTCTATTTGTGTGTTTGTGGCATATGCACATGTTCCTGTGGGTGTATACACTTGTGCATGTGGACGCATGTACACATGGTATATGAGCAGAGGCTAGAGGTGATCATCAGATATCTTCTTCAATGACCTTATTGGCTAGGGCTGGCAAGCAAGTCGCAGTGATCCTCCTGTCCCCCTCCTCCAAACAATGGGGTTACAGGAATTTCTTACCACACCTGGGTTTTATATGGTTGCTGGGAATCCAAACTCAGATCCTTGTACTTGCACAACAATCACTTTCTCCACTGGGCTATCTCAACCTGATAATTTGTTATTCAAACTTGTTAAAATGTGCTGAATACTAGGCTTAATGTGAGTGAACTACTGAGAAGCAGCTTAATCTAATGGTTAAAAACCACAGGCTCTGAGGACAAACTACTTGGGTTTGAATCTCAGTTGTTCACTAACTGTGTCACTCTGGGCTAATTATCTATCTAAAAATCTTTTTGTACCTTAGACTTACTTTTTATTGCGGGGTTCTTGTATTCGGAGTTGAAGATTGAAATCAGAACATGCGTAGATAATTAAGGCAGAGTTTATTAGAAGAGAGAAAGAACAGAACTCATGGACTCCAGACATAGGATCCATGAGGAGCAGGCAGCCAGAAGTGAACTCACAGACTGCACAAGTGGAGTTCTCTAAGGGGTAGGCACCAAAGACTGTTGCCAAGATTAGGTATATTTATTCACTTAGGCAAGTCCTGGAAAAAAGGCCTTTCCTCATTGGTTAGCTCACATTCCGGCCCAACCCAGTTGATCTTGTGCCCACTTCCAGGGGGCGCCTATCTGCAAAGGAGAGCTAATCTCCATATCCTTTCATAAGCACAGGGTGAGGGTAAATTGGCGAAGGGTGTGTTCCTTCAGGGTGATCCCAGCAGTGGGGGATGACCTTCAAAGACCTTCGAGACCTATCCCAGCATGGCTGCTTTAAACCTGCTTAAAGTGAGGATTATAATAGTGCCTATGTAGGAGATGTAAGCATGATGAGAGAGGAGCACATAGACAAAGCACATACATAGGACTTAGTAAGTAATACTGGTGTTACTACTGGTGATGTGGAAGCATTGTTTCTGAATCTCTTCCTTCCTTTCTGTTCTGTTCCTCCTGTAACTACTTTAAGCAGAACGTCCAATCTGGTTTCTTAGTTCTTATTTGCACTTAAGTGATTACAGAGGAGAACGAGGATTTATGGGCTACAAATTTATGGTAAAAGTTATCATGTGATAATATGATAATCATAAAACGTTAAAGTGGAGACTTCTTTCCTGCATATAGGTGGGATTTTATTTAGAGACTTTCCACTGTGTAACCCATGCTGACCTCAAATTCGGAGTAATCCTCTTGCTCCAGTCACCTACCCAAGTGCTGTGTTTGGAGGTGTGGACCACCAAGTTTGGCAGGTGGTCATTAGTTGAGGAAGGAAATACAGCTATAAAACATGTCTCAAAAGTTGTGTCTTAGATAAAGCCTCCAAGCATATATTACACTTGAAGTCCTATCGACACAGAAACTCCCCAGGGAGGAGACCTAATGTCTTCTCTTCCTATATAGCTGAACTACGTTCTGTTACTCTTTTTTGTGCATAATACGAAAAGCTGGATTCTCCTGTTCACAAGAAAAGACCACATTTACACAAACATGGTCCCATTTCTAAAAAATAATGCCCAGCTGCAATTCCTCTGAGAGGCCTTTCACCCCCATGATTGCCGGTCCCCATTTTTGATCTCCCTTCAGGGACGGGGGACCTTCTTTCAAGGCTGTTTGAGAATATATGCATTCAAAATGATAGATTAAAACCATGGAATATTTCAAATAATTCTCAACAAGTTGACTGTGAACCTGGCAACCCTCCAACATCCCTTGAGATTACTCAGGTCTCATGGAAAAGAAAAAGCAGCTGATAAAACACTAGGCTTTTTCAAAATTGCCCATTCCTCGTCCAAATGCCCACTTGCAGGCTCGTAGGGCTTAAAGTATGAGTTGTTGGGAGCACAAACAAATCTTCCCAAAGAGAGTGACTTCACCTCAGGACCAATTTCTCCTCTCTTCATACATCTACCACTCAATTAGCAGCCCTGCTTGGATGAAGCCCAGAGACTTTCAATGGCAGTAGGGAGGGAGGTCCGAAGAGGCATTAGTCATTTAAACCTGTGCTGTTAACAACTGAATCAATAATGTCACTGCTATGGAAAGCACCTTCACTGCCCAGTTAGGATGTCTACACTTGTCATTTTGAGAAAGGCAGGATGTTTCTGAAAAGGATTTTGTTTCCGGAAATATTTGAGTATTAAATATCCACAGGATTCTGCCACTATCCCTGTTCATAAACATGGGCTTATTTATGGATTTAATTTGGGTTGACTAATGAAAGTATTTATCGTTCCTTTTCATATTAAGAGGTGATGTTGATGGGGTTGTTTTTTGCATGTCATTGTGAGGATGAAAAACTGATAATAGTTTTTCGTTTTCTTCTTTTTCTTAAAGAAATGCCTTCCTTTTGAGTCCTCTGGGTTCTGTATGTTGAGATCATAGCATTTTTAACGCTTTCCTTCTTTAAGTGTCTTTAAGTGAAAGGCATACACATCCCTGATCATTAGGCAATATGGCAAACGGGATGTGAAACCCATCTTTGTATTTCTAGAATTCAACACGGTGCTTGGCACATAATGCTTGTTTGGTTCCATTTACTAAATAACTGGCTGCACGATAAGTGAATAAAAGCAATGAGCAGATGGTTTCTTATATTTCTTCTCAGTCTAATCACAAAAAGGAACTGATTTGCTTTAAAACAGTTGTGATTGTCTCAATGGCTCTCGGCTGTCTTTCAGTGAACAGCACTTTTGCAAGTCTCATTAGTAGATAGATACATGTAAGCAAGCATTCCAGAGCTACGTCCTTAAGTCATTTTTCTTTGGTTAGAATCATTTGCAGTTGACCTCTCTCCCAACCTAATATCGCCACCTTGGGGATATTGCTCTTCTGTATATAATGTCAAGCCCACGGTGTTTGGGAGTCCAGGACAGTGATTAGAAGTAGTAATCTGAAGTCCCACCTAGGGAGAACATTATAGGGGTGTAGACCTTGATGGATGGTGACTGTGCTTGAGATTTGAATGATTACAAATCCAGTTGTAATACCCTTGGCAATTTCAAGTTTTATACTCTATAAAAATCCAAACTGTCATTGTCCCATCAATATTTGGCATGATATGAAATACACAACTATGCTTTGTACCAATTTTTAACAGACACATTGACCTTTTAAACAGCTGCATTTTGGGAGGATCAGGACAGGTGAATTCTAACCCAGACATCACATTGTGTCACCTTGGTTATGCCCTGACTACTTGGGGCCTATTCTGTGAAAAAGTTCTCATGTTTCCCAACTTCATTCCTAAAGTAATATCCACTCAGCTTGCTTTGGTTCAAAGACATCTCATGTGCTACTCTGTCTGGAACACAAATTGCT
Organism: Typhlomys cinereus; assembly: GCA_023101885.1. Lineage (NCBI taxonomy): Eukaryota > Metazoa > Chordata > Mammalia > Rodentia > Platacanthomyidae > Typhlomys > Typhlomys cinereus. The sequence continues at coordinate 365,738 of JALPQD010000632.1, forward strand.
CGCGAGCTCTGATGACTGCTTTCTCATTTGATTCAGGTTTCTGTTAAAATATTCCCTTGGCAGAATAGCTGTTTCTCATCATATACAATGGAATCCTTTTCAGGTCCAACATACAAGTTTCTTCCCTGTTTTCTGTTTCTTCATAATCATTCTCTGAAACTGTATGACACACTACTAATGTACTTTCATATTAGCTGTCTTTCTTTGTGGAATACAAGCTCTCATGAGCTTTGTGAAACTTGCTCCTTAAACCTCAGTACCAGAAACAGTGACTATCATATATTAGGATCTCTGTAGATAGTAAATGAATGACTAAATTGACATCTTAACTTCTAGCTTAATGCCTGCAGGGTTCACAGGTTTGGTCAGATTAATGCACCAAGCTGATAATCACAGAATCATTTGATTATTAGTTTTAAAGACTCCGAGGTCACTTAAAAGAAAGAAATAGTTAAGCAGACTGGCAAAGGATTTATCCAATGCCACTGAGTTATGCATTAGTAGGAGGACCCAACTTTTTTTGCTCCGGTTCCACTACCGTTTCCACTACTGAGGTGGCTAAAATAACATGTTATATTCTTCAAGATTACAAAAAGGGAAAAAGGATCTTCACACAGAAGAAAATGAATTGATGTCATCTTAGCCAAGTAGTATAGGCTCATCCTGCCAATAACAAAATACAAACATCACACATCCACTGTTATAGGAAACTAGACATTATGTTGATACCTAAATCCATAACCTCACAATAACCATGAGAAAGCAACAAATAAGCTTAAATTGAGAGACTTAACAAAATTTGCAGTTATCTCCAAAAGTGCTAAGGTTATGCAAGAGAAATGAAAAACTCAAAGATGGATCTGAGGAAACTAAAGATACATGAGTACTAAAGGCACTGTAGAATCATGAATTGGATCTTGGAATAGGAAAGGATCATTAGTAAAATAGTTGTGAAATAGAAATCAAGTCCGTAGTTTAGTTAATAGTATTATACTGTTGTTACTTTCTCAGTTTAGAAGATTAGAAAATGACTATGATTATGCAGTTGTTAACACTTAAGAAATATAGGTAAATTGTTCTATAGAATTATTTATATTGTGTTTACTACTGTAAGTCTAGTACTATTTCAAAATTAAAAATATGTAGGCACGTCTCAAGGTACCCATAATAAATATTTTGAGTTTAGACACTCTTAACAAGATGGTTATTATTATTTTAGCTAGCATTTGAGGATTTAGAATTGTCAATTTCTCATACTGTAAGCTATTAACAAGAAAAGAAATCATGACACTTTAAAGGAACTTAAGTTTCCTGTCCAGGAAATGTCTGAAGGGAACTTTATAGTGATTTAATGTTGAATCTCATATTGAAACTAGAAATGTTATAAAAGACCTATTCATACGAATTCATTTTCACTAGGAAATATAGTTGACCCAATTAAAAGACATCCTTATTTAAGCTATTTTCTTCAACCACACAAAATGATTTAGAAGGAGACATTTTGTTTTGTGTGAGACAGGGACTTATGTAGACTAGGCTAACTGCAAGCTTGTTAAGTAGAAGAGGATGACTCTGAACATCTGATCATCTTGCCTCCACCTTCCAAGTGCTCTGATGACAAATATGTACCAAGACACTTTTCCTTATAAGGTGCAGGAAGTTCCTTAGTTTAAGAATGTTTCAGAATGGTAATGTGATAGTTAGGCACAGGTGTCAACTTGACAGTTGGGGGTTTGAGCTCTGGGCACATTTGTGGAGAATTAATGGTTGAGTTAAGCCCAGAGCAAACCTGCAGAAGATTGTCTACCTGATGGGGAAGGCCCAGCCCATGGTGGGTGGGATTAGGCCCTGGAATAAATCACGGAGAGCTGTTTGAGAGAGTTGGCATCCTCATGTATACTTGGCCAGACATGCTGGTATGGCAAGTAAGGATCATCCCTCTCTCAGCCTTTGTGTGGTGATGCTGTGGCCAGTTCCCTCGGCCCTGGTATTGTGCGTGCTCTCCAGTCAAGCTGGACTGAGAACTGTAACCAGACTGTCATAAAGGAATTAACCCCTTGTTCCCTTAAACCATTTGATGGTCATTTATCAGCAACCCTGTAAGAGAACTGCAACAGGTAATCAAATACAATGGGCCAGTACTCTTTTTTTTTTTTTTGGCTGTTGTTGTTGCTGTTATCATTGTGTGCTTCAGAGAATCAATGCTAGTCAATCTCTCCTTCAGAGTTCTAGCTTTTTCCAATATGTTTCACATTCTCTTTCCCTCTGGGAGTACAGGTAGCTGAACAATTGATGCACCTATTTGTGAGGTGAAAAGTACTCACCATGTCTCACAGTGCCATAAGAATTTCTAGACATCATCAAAATGAGAAAACCCAGGCTGTAGCTACAGCTTTTCCCTTTCTTAGCCCACTAAGTTTGGAAAAATTGTTTCTGGGCTTTCATATCTTACTTCCTATGATGTATGATGAGGATAAAATAGGAACACACATGGAAAACGCTTTGTGAAGTAGCACGAGTTCTGTGAATAAAAGTTAATCTTATTAGGACATTGAAGAAAATCAACCTTACAAATGTACTTCATTGACATACTTAAATAATCCTCTGTTTTCTTATTTTCTAAACAAACTTGAATTGTCTCTTAGTCCTGAGTCCAGCTGAAGGACACTGGAACAGGTTAATTCATTATGTAGCCAATGGGGCGCACGGCACTGAGCTCAGTGATGAGAAGGTGCCTAGTGCTATTCCAGAACAAGTCCTTTAGTTAATTCTCTACCGCATTGCGTCACATCTCCTGTAATTTATCAGTAGAAGCATGTGACTTTAAAAATGAGTGCTTTTTGATGAGGCATCAATTAATACACACACAAAATTTGGAAACACATGGAATTGTTATTGGTATTTTAGAGATTTAGGGTTTCAAGTAAAAAAAATTGAGCCCAAAATTATCTAGCATTGACCAATTTATTGACATTTTTGGTTTCTGAGATGTCACAGTATTTGCTATTTTTGTCTTCTTTCTTTTCTGCCATCTCTACCTGATTTCATAGTGAAATCCTTAGAGCTCTTAGATCTATCCAAAAGATTAGATATGTGTCTTAGATATGAAATGTCTCCCACAGGCTTATGTGTTGGATGCTTAATTCTCAGTTCATGGCACTATTTGTAATGGGTCTGGAAACTTTAGGAGGTGGGGCTTAGCTGAAAGAAATAGGTCACTGGGGTGTGTCTACAGCGGGTGTCACTGGCCCCTATTTCCTGTTCTCTGTGTCATATCTGTTGCAAGGGTGACAGCCTCCTCTTTCTTCATGTGTCTGCTGCTGTGATATTCTGCTTAAGTGGGTCAAGGAACCATGACTAAACCATCTGAAACAGTGAGCCAAAATAAATCTTTCCTTTTAAATTGTTTCCGTCCGGTATTTTGGTTGCAGAGAAGATAAAATTGATTGACACAGCTTTGTTTCCTTTTCTTTTCACATATAAAATGATCTTTTTTTTTCAGAGTAAATGTGAAGTCTTTATTGTTAGAATCTTTCCTATGGACTATGAGATCTCTCTTTTTTTGTTTTTCTACTTCTGCAAGCATATTCAGTATTCATCCCAACATCGGTCTCCCTCCCTCCTCCCCTGCACTCTCTTTTCCCTTCACCATACTCTCCCACTCTCTCCCATCCTTCTGCCTGTGTGCTTCTATGGACCCAAGGTTCACTCTGACCTGTGTACTTCTGTGGGAGACATTTCATATTTAAGACACAAGGACCAGTATTAAGCCCTATTACTCACTAAGAAATCACGTAGAGATGGCAGAAAAGAAAGAAGACCCCACTGATATGTGCATTTCCCTTCACTCATCCAGCCTTAGACTCAAAGGTTTCCACTGTAAGTGCCCATTCTATGGGTATAATAACAGCTACCAACAGAGCATTCTGATGTACTATCTTCCTACCTATAGGTTTATTGGCTATCTGCCCTATTGATCCCCCCCCCTTTTAATAGATTCTTGTTCTAGTTTACAGTAACAGCAATGTGTGCCATTCTGACAAGCGGGAATGGAATCCAAAAAACAATCTTTTAATAACAGAAATTTCTTTTACATGTAAATATCTTCCTAATTACACTTTTGGATAGACCTGGTTTCACAGCTGTAAATGGATTTGACTTTTATATTTGGACATATCATGGGGACCTTAAACTATACATACCTAAAAATAAACTCTTTAGCTACCTCAGATCTGTTTTTTCTTCAGTCGACCACCTCAGTAAATAGCACAAGGAGCTGTTCAAACAAACAAACAAAAATCCTGAAAAATCCTGCTATACTTAATCTTTCATGCTTGGTATTTAATCCTTTATCAAGCAATGCTGATATTTACTTCCAAAATACATATCGAATCTATTCACTTATATTTCTGCTACTATCGGCTTATTTCCTACCATCTCTTCTTTTCATTCAGACAACTGTGAGTACCTCATCCCTGGTCTATTCTTCTTTTGTCAACTTCGATCCCCTACTTCATGGAGCAGACATATCAGATCTTGTGCTGTTTTACACCTACACCCGTGTCATTGATGGCCCTACTTGCCCATAAAATAAAGTTTCCACTTTTATCTTCAATTACTTACAGCCTCTCAGTCATCATCAGTCAAACTTGGCCTCAACGAACATTATTTCACTTGCCTTGGCATTTCAACTTAACCAGCTCCTTTCTCAGATGACCTTCTTAAACCCTGAAGCTCCCAATAACTATTTCCCTGGTAGTTGATTCTTTGCCATCAGAATACCTGTTTCTGCTTCTAATTATATAGTAGTGTTCACCTTCAGTAGTTGTGTTACACTCTTCAGTTTTCAAATTGCTTGCTTTAAATTGCATTTAAAAATATTTCTTGCTTCCCATTTTGTGCGAAGCAATGTGTTAAGCCCTGGGACTATAAAGATTTATGAGAAAACATCCCTGGAATAAAATGCTATTTTAATGTGAAAAATCAAGAAAAGATTTACATATAAAGGCACTGACAAATTGGTTCTTTTCTCAGTAGTCTACCTACTTTCTTGTTAACTCTAGAACTAGAATCTATTTAGAAAAACTGGTTTTCTTTCAAGTTTACTCATTCTTTCACAGTACACACACGCACACACACACACACACACAAAATTTCTTTGATCAAATTTCTTCTCATTACACTGTCTTCCCCCTTTCCCCATCTCACCAAATATTTTCTGTTTCCTAAGTCTATCTACTTTCATATCATTTTTTTGTGTGACCCACAGCATCTCATTAGAGTTGCCTGCACACACGCAAGTAGGGAGTTCTTTATTTTAGTGAGGGTAATGTACCAATGGGTTCACCACTAAGGAATAATCCTCCCCCACCAACCATTAAATAGCTAATGTCTCTCAAGGGTGGGTTTAGGGCCTCACTAAAGTTGGAACGTTGATGGGTCCAGTTTTGTGAAGGTCATTGGCAGAAAACCAATGATGTGAGTTCATGTGTACGGCAGTCATGTTGTGCCAGAAGACAGAGCTTTGTACAATACTCTTTCCTATTCTCTAGCTCTTATATTCTTTTTGCCCTCTTTTCCACAGTGTTCCCTGAGCCTTGAAGGAATGATATAGATGTCTTATTAAAAAGTCAAATACTAGGGTGCCTCTTAAGAGCATCCAAATGGAAATATAGAAAGTCATTTGATTCTTATTAGACCTACTTAAGAATGCCTTTCTCCAAAATTCTTGTCATGGGAAGAAAATAAGCACCAATAGTTTACATTTCAATTATATATCCTGTTACTACCAGGAAAAAGACTCCATACTGGTGTGAATTGTTCTTGCTATGAAAACATTATAGCCCAGACAGTCCTTCTAAACAGATCCCTTTGACCCTGATGTCAGATGTCAGTTTTGGGTTTCCCTTTATTTTCCTCTGTGTGTGTGTGTGTGTGTGTGTGTGTGTGTGTGTGTGTGTGTGTGTATGTGTGTGTATCAGAGGGCACTATGTGTGCCTGTGGAGGTCCAAAGGTGACTTCAGAAGTCATCCTGTATTGCTTCTACATTTTCTTTTCTTTCTTTCTTTTTCTTTTTTCTTTTGGATTCTCTTCTGTGATTTCTTGAACTGGAAGTGCAAGGCCTCTGCCAGGGTGCCTGGTGTTTTTAAGTGGGATTTAGGATCAGAACTCAGGTCCTTTTTGCTTGCTAGGCAAATCTTAATCCCTGAGCCATCTCTCCAGCTCCATTTTTGGGTTTTCTAATACCACATATCGGCATTGTATGAAATGTTTCAGCTTTTTTATTATTATAGTGAAGTATGATGTGTGTGTGTGTGTGTGTGTGTGTGTGTGTGTGTGAAATAGAGAAAAAGGACAAAAATGTCAGTCCACCATTAAGATGTGATATCTAAACTGTAAGTTGGCTATATGTAATAAAGTACTAATCCTCTATGAGACCCTGCAAATCTCAGTTTTATGGTTTAGTAGTGTTTTCATTATTTCAAGGACTCAAATCTTGTTTCCTCTGAGGCATTGCAAAAGCTTCTGTAGACACGGAGAATGAATGTCATACCCAAGAGTAGAAAAATAAAACAAGCAAAGAAAAATAGGCAGCAAACTTGTCACCAATGGAAGATGGGAAGTGTGTGTGGAAAATATTAAGACATCGTTAAGATGCTTGAAAAGTCTTCAGCAAGGAATAAATAAGTGAGTCAAAAGGCAGAAACTTACAATGTGGTGTTTCATTTGCTACATCCTGTTCTTGAAAGTGCATCCCTTCAAAAAACTGAACTTTACTATAAAATTGGTATATCCTTATGACCTACACATTGGCTTTAGCCTCGGATAGTAATACACATGATAGACTTTAACTTAATAAAAATATATTTCTTCTTAAAACCAGTCATCTCAACATGCTTGTATCAGAATCCAAGGGATTTTATACACACACACACACACACACACACACACACACACACACACACACATACACACATATATACATACATAATTCTTTAGGGCTTGGGATGCACCGCAGTGTTTAAGTGCCTATTTAGCTTGTGTGAGGACCTGCATTCCATCCTCAGTACTGCAAAAGCAAGCAAATGAAGAAATAAAACAACACAAAAATCCCAGCTGTTAGACTGTGATCTTATTTGCTCTTAACAACAGGATTTGTAAGTAAAACATATCACCATAGCTTTGCAAATGATATAACTGAGACATTACAGTGAATGTAGCAAGTTATGACAGGGCCAGGACTTGAAATATTTGTTTTGTTTAATTTGGTAATTTTGCAAATATTTGTTAAAGCTTGCTACTGCTAATATAATAGTGTCTTCTTTTTATAACTTAAGGTATACATTGTACATTTGTACAAAAGTTAAGGGAAAGGAGATTTTTTAATTTTATACATTTATTTTTGTTGGTTGACAGTATTACACAGGAGCACAATGAATCTGAGTCATCTTTTACCCTTACTATCTGATCACCCCCCACTTTTTTCAATGCAAGCCTTCTTCCTAATCAGCTTTCCTCCTACTTTCATGTCTTTTTGGTAAGTGAAGACTATTTTTAAAAGGGCTGACATATGAAGGTGATACATGAATTTCAATGTGACTAGATTTGTGATGAGAGGTTATATATGCCAGGATCTCTGCTCTTCAAGCTTGGAATCTTCTCAGAGAAAGAATTTGTGGAACTGTGACCCTGATCAGTAGGATTGCTGTCAATTCTTCTTGTGTCACAAACAGCTTTTGAAATTCATTTGTGAAATAGTCATGCCAGGGTTTTAAAAAATACTATGCTAAAACCTGTATCCTAACAATACACATTTTCAAAGTTACTTATTTTTACAGACCTGGAAACTTCCTCTCTTCTGGCTAGCTTTCACAGTACCAGAAAGTACTATGCAGGTTGCTGGGTGAGAAAAGTCATCAATTGTCTTATCCAGCTAAGAATCCTGTGAACTACAATGAGAACTAGTCTGGCAAGATGAGCTTCTGAGTGAAATAGTGGCATGAAGGTTATGGCACTAACCAATTCCTTTATGTTTGGATTGAAGGTCCATCCAATGGAAAGAAATTTCTGCCTGGCATTTTAAAACTGGCTAAAAACTTGTATATGGAGATGTCATAGCCTCTAGGAGTAAATAACGTGCTCTGGGTTTTCTGAAGTATCAATCTCCCTTCATCTCATAAGTTTTCTTAAATGGGTGAATTATATGGAGAATCAAATCTGGTCTAAGTGGAGTGCTTGGTCCTAAATGAAACATTTAATCACACCCTTCAGAGAACAATGCAGAAAATCAGGCAGAAAGAATGTAAGAGTTAGAGGGTAAGGAAGGAGTACTTTCAAATCATGTCCTTCAGATATGATAAGATATCCATGAACTCACTGAAGCTGGGATTATTTGTGATTGTCTGCATAAAAACCTATACAAGATTGGATCTGTCAGCATTTCATCCTTGAGGGAATATTGAGGGTTAGTGACAACTCTGGTAAGGGAATCTACTTTCCTCAGTGGTTTATTCACTGATACATTGTCCAAACAGGAATTCATCATTTTGCTATGTGCAAGCTCACAGTAATTCTTATGCCTCAGTCTATGGAATAGCCAGAATTACAGGTATGTGCCATGCTGGCTTTGTCCTCTCTATTTTATTAGTCTTATGCAAATTGGTAGTCATTTCTGTAGCAAGGATTAGGGAAAACCATGACAATGCCAGACCTGATATTGTTTCGCTTACAGCAACTTACTTCTAAGCCATCTGAATACTGGAAAGTAATAAAGCCTTACTTACTTAAGCTATCATACACCATAGGTCATCTTTCTGTTCTTTGTGGTCATAGGGATTCTGATGTAAAGCCCCAGCTAATAAAGTGGGAATATAGCAAACAAAAAAAAAATGAACCATTCTGTACAGTGAAGAATTTAAATGGATATGACTTGAGAAATGACTACCACAGTTCTGGCATCTGCAACACTCTGGGCTTGCCTCTGCAGCTATAAGCTTTACCTTCTCTTGCAGGACTCTACGCCTGCCACTTGGTGCCAAGCTTTTGCTGCTCTCCACGAACCCTTCAGTAGTTCGCCCAAACCAGTATCACCTGAGGGATGCTCCCCGATTCCGAAGCAAGGTTGAAATGTAGCTTAGGCCACTGGAGCTACAGCTGCACCAGCTTCAATGCGCTGATGCTGGAAAAGCCTCTTTTCTAGGCTGCAAAACTTGCAAAGGGCAAGAAACCGCCTAAAGTTGGGCTTTCGGCCCCTGAAGGAATCTGGGTTTTCAAACCACGAACTCACCATATGATGGTTTTCACGTCTTCCACCGTCCCAGTGCAAGTCACTAGGTTTTCCTTCATGGATGCTCATTTCTCCAACAATGGCAGCTATTCTGCTGCCTGCCCTTTCCTCATGCAAATCCTCAAGGCTGCCAACACAGCTCTCCTCTATCAAGCAAACCAGTCCATCGACTTTAAATTCAGCTTTACCAATGTCCTTGTTCCCCTCGTCACAAATTGGGCCCAAACAATCTCTCTCAGGAATTGGCCCACTAAATTCTGAAGAACGGTATTTTTAAATCCACAAAGTGAAAATTCTTAAGCATTTCCAACTTTGTCCAGCAGAACCATTCAAAAGCCACACAATCCACATAGTCAGATTTATCAGCAACACCCCACTTCCTGGGTACCAAATTCTGTTGCAGTCTGCCTGCATAGTTACTGATAAATGACTATCAAACGACTTAAGGGAACAAGGGGTTTATTCTCTTATGATTTCTGGTTACAGTTCTTAGTCCAGCTTGATGGGAGAGCATGCACCAACACCAGGGCTGAGGGAACTGGCCACACCATCACCACACAACGTCTGATAGACGGATAATCCTTATTTGCCAGACCAGCATGTCTGGCCAAGTGTACAGAAGGATGCCAACTCTCTCAACCAGGTCTCTGTGATTTATTCCAAGGCCTAATCCCACCTACCATAGGCTGGGCCTTCCCCAGCAGCTTAGACATCTCCTGTGCTTAAAGTACTGCAGCATTAACTCATTTAATTCTGACAGCCTCAAGAAAGAGCTGTTATTGTGTCTTTTTTCTCCATATCATACAAGCTCAATAGGCACCCCGTCCTCTCCCTCCTTCCACCCTTCCCCAGTCCCCCTTGCCCCCTTTTCCCCTGCCTTTCCCCCCTTCCCATTCTCCCAGTGCCTCCCCCCTTCCCCTTCTCCCAGTGCCTCCCTCTCCTTCCCTCCCAATCCCCTTTGCACCCTCCCCTACCTTTCACCCCTTCTCTCCCCTTCTTCCAGTGCCTCCTCCTTCTGCCCTCCCAGTCCCCTTTGCACCCTCCTCCTTTTTCTGCCCTCCCAGTCCCCTTTGCACCCTCCTCCTTTTCCCTGCCTTTCACCTCCTTCTCCCCTCCTTCCCAGTGCCTCCCCCCTCTCACCCCCAGTCCCCATTGCACCTCCCCTCTCCCCTTGCCTTTCATCCTTCTCCCCTCTCCCCTCCCCCTTCCTCCCCTCCTCCTCCTCCTCTCTCCTCTCCCTTCCCCATCCTCCCTGTGTGTCCCTTTTCCTTTTCCTTTCACCTCCTTTCCCTTGCATATTCCCTTTTCCACTGCCTTTCACCCTCCCCCTCGCCTCCTCTCAGTGCCTCCCCCTTCTGCATTCCCATTCCCCCTTGCACCTCCTCCCCTTCTTCCAATGCCTCCCCCTTCTGCCCTCTTATCCCCTGCCTTTCACCCCCCTCCCCTTCTCCTAGTGCCTCCCTCTTCTCCCAGCCCCTGGAGCATCCTTGCGTGTGTGAAGGAAAGTGGAGGCACAGAGATCTGAAAATTTATATTTATTTAAGTATTGAGGGTCAACCTCATAGGGTAGGCCTGGGAGTCATTCTTCGCCAAGAATGCCATGTCCTTTTACTTCTCATTAACTTCAATCCATGAGTAAGAAATTTTCTACTAATACTAGTAGTCAAAAATTTAGCCAGTGCCGCCGTATGGGCCTTTGGCAGCGCTCAGCTTGATGGGTGCCGGCATGTCCCACGATGACTGGCGATGTACATGTTCCATGTACAAAAGTCTAAGTCTTTGTGAATCGTCACCAACGAGGATGCTTCGAAGGCACAACCAACGTGTGCTCTATTCAGCTCGTTGATGAATGACCCTCATCAGTGTAGATGCCGAGCATGGTCTGCAGAAATCCTGGCTTTCCCCAGGAGCCAGGGCGTTCGGTAGAGTACTCAGCATACTTTTAATTTGAAGTTGACTGAACATAAAATTTGATTATGTACAGCAAGAACTTCCATATCAAGAACTGTGGACGAAAGCCGGGCCCACGCTATGGGGCCCGCAGGAAACTGCCCTGTGGAACTTCGGCAAGGTCTTCATCGAGGTCCAGCGCCTCTGGTCCCATGGTGCAAGCTGCCCTGCGATCTCTATCCCCAGGAGCTGGAGCCCACGCCCACCTGCCCTGAGGCCCTCTACCTCCAGGGCTGAACTTTCCGCCCGCCCTGAGGCCTTTTATACCTTCCCGGCATTATGATGTATCTCTCCACCCCCCGTTGTGACGGATCTCTCCTACCCCCGTTGTGACGTCATAGTTAAGCACAGGTGTCACCTTGACTGTTTACGATTTGAGCTCTGGGCACCTACACCAGAGGAACTGGCCGCACCATCACCACACAAGGGCTGAGACAATCCTTACTTGCCAGACCAGCATGTCTGGCCAAGTGAACAGAAGAATGTCAACTCTCTCAACCAGCTCTCTGTGATTTATCCGGGGCCTAATCCCACCCACCGTGTGCTGGGACTTCCCCATCAGCTAGACAATCTCCTTCAGGTTTGCTCTGGGCTTAACTTAACCATCAACTCTCTACAACTGTGCCCAGAGCTCAAACCCTCAAAAGTCAAGTTGACACCTGTGCTTAACTATGATAGCTCGTTTGCATGATTTTGAGGCATGGACTATGATGGTGCTAGCTTATTTTCAATTTTTAGAAGATTAGTAACTTTGATCATAGTTGAGGTCCATTGGCTAGAATTAGGGAGTTCCTGGCTGTAATAGTTAAGCACAAGTGTCAACTTGATTGTTGAGGGTTTGAGCTCTGGGCACAGTTGTAGAGGGTTGATGGTTGAGTTAAGCCCAGAGCAAATCTGAAGGAGATTGTCTAGCTGATGGGGAAGACCCAGCCCATGGTGGGTGGGATTAGACTCTGGATAAATCACAGAGAGCTGGTTGAGAGAGTTGGCATCCTTCTGTTCACTTGGCCAGACATGCTTGTCTGGAAAGTAAGGATTGTCCATCTCTCAGCCATTATGCAGTGATGGTGTGGCTGGTCCCCTCAGCCCTGGTGTTGGTGTGTGCTCTCCCGTCAAGCTGGACTATGAACTGTAACCGGACTGTTGTAAGGAAATAAACCCCTTGTTCCCTTAAGCCGTTTGATGGTCATTTATCAGCAGTATTGCAGGCTGATTGCAACACTGGCTTTTATTTTTTACTTTATTTATTTATTTGGTTTCTGGATTTCAAAGTATTTGATTACTTCTCTGTTGTCAGAGAGATGAACTTGGGGAGGGGAGCTTGACCACTCATTTTAATTTAGTCCATTAAACAGATTCCAAAATGATGTCATGGGGATTACTCACTTTTTTAGGTGACATACATGTATTTCTTGCCTAGTGCCCGGTCCTTCAAACTGTGGTTACCTCCAATGATAACTCAACTCTCAGAGAATTAAGCATTGGATTCCCAATCTCAGGGGAGAATGAGCTCAGACATGAATGCTCATTTACAGTGATTGAATTGCCTTCAGATATGGAAGCCTGGCTAGCTGCTGGACTTTATGGACAGTGCTCTCAAAAATTGGCCAGTTAATCTCTTTAACTATTGCATCTTTCGTAGATCCCATTGTCTCCTTCGTAAATGCTATAAAATTGACAAATGTAGTTTAAATAAAATGCAAATGTGGCTCTGAGTGACCCACTATCTTCAGCAGCCTAAATGCAGAGGGAAAGAGGACAGGGTAGCTTTTTGAGGGTCATAGCAGTAGAAATACACAAAATCCTGAGGATGGTTCTAAGCTGGGGCAAGGATGAGCCCCAAAGTCAATGCAAATGTTGGGGATAAGCATAGAGAAATTCAGATTCAGTTAGCTAACCCACATAATGTTTACTTTCTAGCTCTTCTTTGAGGCTTAGGGAATATGGGATTTATTTTGTGAATGAGGACAGCAGGTCATTTTCTGAAGACAGTTGTCTTAACAAATGTAGGAACAAAGTAATAGGTAAGCATATAAAAGGTGCAATTGCCTTTTTCTATGGGAAAGGGAGTATAATTTGAATTATGTACTAAAATAATGAATAAACATAGCTAAAACTCTATATAGCTGAATGAGAAAATAGAAAAACAGAAACCAGTAGACTATAACTTCTAGTACGTGTAGGACACAAAGGGTATACTCAACTGTGCATGATGGTTGCATGCTTCATCTCATTGCATCATCGATGAAAGCAAAGTGAAAAAGCATAGTTGTATCACTATCCCCATTGTAGTGATGAGGAAACTGAGCCATGGCATATCACGTGCATGGGGGTCACAAAACAAGTAAATCATAGCATTGGAATCTGAGACCATTGTATGTGAATTATGCCAGAGTAATATACTACCTTAAAATTGCAAGAAGAATAATTTTGAGACTTCGTAGACTTTACAAGCATAAGAGTTTATCTGAAGGCCTGAAACAGTAGAAAGAGATAGAAAGTCAGAGGCAAAGAGCAATGAAGGTCAGTGGTTGGTGGTGTGTAGGAAAGAAGGCTGGATTGGTGGAGTGGTTATCAAATTGAGAACTTGGGCACAAACAATAGGTATCATTATAAAAGATAGTTATCTTTTTAAACAAGAGATTAGATTTGTGGTTTAGAGAAATAATTAGCAGTACCTATAAGGGATGAGAGAAGGCTGGGGAAGGAAAGCTAATCACTAAGCTGTCTAATATTTAATAATTCATTGAGATTATATGGGTCAAATGATTGAAGAAGAACAGATGGATTTAAGGGATGATGACACAGAAGAAAAAGCAAGTACGACCCAAATTTTTCTAATTTGCAGTAATAATAATCAAATTTGAAACATATTTGACTGTGATATTGTCTGTAGAGTATACTATCATTTCTCTTGCTGAAGCGAAATCTGAAATCTTATGTTCAGCTCTGGGTAGATCACATTGAAAGGGATTGGTGTTAAAGCTTGTAGGAAAGGCTTAGGGTAAAGCGGAAGTCTTGACAGTGAGAAATATGAGCAGTAAGAAGAGAACTCTAATAAATACATTTGATCCTGTTGCTAGAGTATTCATTTTTTAAAAGACAGGGTTTCATGAGCAAAGGCTGTCCTTGAATTTCTGATCTCCCTGCCTCAGCTTCGAGTGCTGGGATTACAGGTGTGCACCGCCATGATGGACTCTTAATAGATAACTTTATGAAAGCACGTATTTAGAATATACACTCTGGGCTCAAATCCTGATAGTGAGCTATATAAGAGTGATGGGAGAGTTTTTTTTCCTTAGCTTTTTAATTAGTGGGTGTGGGGAGTAGGGGAATAAACAACACTTCTACTGATTAATATTGGTATGAAAAGAAGACTCCTGAAAGGCATGAAAATTGATAACAGATATTTAATGGCAGACAAAGTGAAAATTCTTTTTGATGTCAGTGAGCAGAACAGGATTACTGTATTGGTCTTTTAGGAAAGTCAATACCTATTTTATATAAAGACTTGGAAATGCTCAGTGCCACTCAAATTAGGTTTGGCTACTAATCAAATCAGAGAATTTACAAACTAAGTTGGAGGATGACCAGGGATACTTTGAAATGTCCCTTCTAATTCTAAGACTGTATAGGAAGACCACAACACAGATCCTATCTGAAAAGAGAACAAATGACCTTAGGTTTTAGAATTTCCAAGTTCCTTGCTCCTTAACTTCCATATCTGCAGATTTAAATTAATACCTCAAAAAATTATCTTGGGAAAATCACTATTAGAGCTGTACCTAGGACTAGGTATATGTTTGTTGGTAAAATTTCATTAGTATGTGCAAGGTTCTGCACTTACATAATTTTTCCATGTCAGTTAATATTTATCGATCCCCATTCCAACAATTGAGCTAAGCATTCTATGCACTTTATAGACTATTTTTTGTGCCCAGCCTATAGTCTATAGGATACATGTGCCCCAAGGATAGCTATGAATGTGGACCAATACAAAAGCATAAACTTACTTAAAACACTATGAGATACTTTTACCGGCAATTTTTGTGATAATTTCATAGTTCTCAGGTGTGAAACTTGTAATGTTAAAAATGTGGACATGCTTAGTTTGGTGGGGTGTCGAGAGTGATCCCATTTAGTTTTCAAACATACTCCATAAGATAGACATGCTGATAGTCAAAGCTACCAAGATTTGGAGGAGCTAAGTCCTTTTTCATGGTCATATAATTTCTAAGTGGAAGGGCCAGGATTTATACCTTGTTAGTTTCCAACAGAAATTCCAAACTTTTGTTTTGTTGAAAGGCTGTAAAGTATTTTAGGTTTTGGGGGACACATAGGTTTTCATCACAAAGTTTTCCATGTTTTCTATAGAATTTTTCAAGCATGTTAGAAACTGTTTTAGCTCCCTTAGTATATAACTAAAAGAAACATAAAACCAATCAACCAGTCAATCAAACAACAAACAAACAACAAAGCACTGGTTATAGTGGCATATGCCTAGTATTCCAGCAATTGAGGCTGGGATAGGAGGATTGTAAGCCGGAGTCAAGGTTGAGATGCAAAATGAGACTCTTAAACAACAGCACAAACATAGCAAAGGAATGGCAAAAATATCTCTCATAATGTTTTAAGTAAGCTTATGGTTTCATGTTGGGCCACAAGTTAAAAATGGAACAAAACCCATAAAACCCAGATCCCATATTGGATTTGCACTAAGATCTGCTTGCCCCCACTTTCTGCTTTCTTCCCATTCTCTTAAGCTGAGGACTGATTGTAGACCAAGCACTGTGTAAGATATTCTTCACACAATATCTCATGTAATCCTTATAAGCAGTCTTGGCTTGTGTTCCATGTTATCAATGGAAAACAGGCTTAGAGAGTTTCAGTGGGTCACAGACAGTTACAGGATTAGTCCAAGATTGTAGTGATCTGGAACCATTGCTTTTCTCCACTGCAGCAGAAGGCACTAGAACCAGGGCAGGGAAAGACTGCTGAGAGAAGATAGATATGCAGATACACTCCAGTCTAGGTAATTGCAGCATAGGGTGAAAGACACTGCAGCATCTTAAGTCACTGGAGTTTTCCAATTCACTGGATACCAGGCAGGAAGGATTAGTGCATGGCTATTCTAAGTTCTCAGCTTGGATAACTAAGAGAATAGAAATAAAGAATTCAGCTATTGGCTTGATTTTGGAAAGCTCTGTAAATAGGCTTATCAAACTTGGGTAGTGATATAATTTTGCCTACATAATTGACTAATTATGTTAGTGTAGGCAAGTTATCAATCTTCTCTTCATTTAGGCTTCCCGTAGGCAGGCAAAGAGGGTACCAATAACTATGCAAACTGTTTAGTAAAATTGGAAAGGAAAATAAATGCTAATAATCTTAGGCAAAAGCATTGACTTTTAGGGCAGTCAAAAATAAGTTTGAACTCTTCTACATTAAATTGCCAAATGTTTGAAAGCAAATGAAAGTCCCTAGAATTATAAAGAGAAGTACAGCAGTTTTACAATTTTGCCTTCCTCGTAAAGTGTCAGAGAAGAAACATGCTGCTAGTTTAATATGCTATGCATATATGGTGCCAACACTGCACTCGACAAGAAAAGAAGCAAATAATTTCTCATGACAGCACTTAGGATCCAGATCCACTTCCAGAATATGTGTTGCATTTTAAGATTTTTTTAAGGAAAATATATCTAGATCACCTTTGATATTAAATGTACTGCTGTAATCACAGCAAAGCAGAAATCCTAATTTATGCACATAAATAAAGTCTACCTATATTATTTCATTCAAAAACAGATATTCCAATATTATTGAGTAGCTTCCTTTCAAGTATCATGTGTTTAACAGGTATGAACTATATACATCCCAATTGAAGATTAAAAGGAAAGTAAGACTGATAGAAAAATACAAATAGAATACATTCCTGAGAAAAGAATAATCATTTAAAGTATGCTAATTACACAGAAATCTATTTGTAAGGCATGAGACACCACAAGTGACATCATCTTTTGTGATTCCATCTATCCTTGCACTTCTCGAATTCTATCTTGGAAACAGTGCTTATGTTCACACCTAAAATAGCTCTTCCTTTAATTCTTCAATGATCTTACAAAAATAAGATATATGTAAAGCAGTTCTGCTCAGAACTGATTAGACAGGGATAAATATTTATACCACCCAGCTCAATGAAGGGATACTTTCTTTTACAGATTGCACAATGAAAATTTTAAACTGATTGAAACATAATTTTCATATACCAGTTTTGGATGATGAATAATGTTTCATGGAATTTCTTCTTTTCTTCCCTATTGCCCTATTTTTTTTCTTGGCATA
This sequence comes from Typhlomys cinereus, assembly GCA_023101885.1. Lineage (NCBI taxonomy): Eukaryota > Metazoa > Chordata > Mammalia > Rodentia > Platacanthomyidae > Typhlomys > Typhlomys cinereus. Next base: position 383,316 of record JALPQD010000632.1, read on the forward strand.
TATAGACAGAACTCTCTGTCTACTTCTCTTCTAGTTCTATTTTAAAGAAACTCCAGGGAGAGAAATGTTCTGGTGGTTATATGAAAAAGAGACTCTGTAATATTGAAATCTCAGAGTTGTGTGCCTAAATACGGCAATACATTAATTTGATATAAAATTTAAAGTGGCCACGTGTGATCTTTAAAGTTTTGGCTTCCTGTTTGTAAGTAAATTGGGAAGATAAAGGTTTTGTCCATTCCAGACTTTCTGTATTTTCTAGTTGCAGACTTCATTTGTAACTCTGACATGGCAAGCTACCATTTTCAACATTTCATTTATGCGGGTGTGGACTGAATACCAATGTATACCTTCTCTGCACAACCATCCACCACGTGGATGCATTTATTTATTAGTCAATATATATTCTGTGGGTTACATTCTGCAAATTTGAACATGGACCTAATGCAATCGATATAATCCATAACACTCACTGCACAGATGTCTTGACAAGATTGGAGAAATTGGTCAGCAGGAGGTGAATATCCAAGAAGCATAAATGCATTTGGGTGGACAAGTCAGAAACCAGGTTTAAAAATGTCACAAATCTTAGATTTGTGATTTCATTGTGAGGGTGGGATGAAGTCAAAGAAAAACTGCAATCAGCATTGTACACTTAAATATTGCAAATGTATATGGCATTATGTGTACATCAAGAAAGGAAATATGGAACTAAGAAGAAATGGAAAGGAGAGTCCAATGAATGATTTTCAGATGAAAAGAATCAATGGAAAACATCCAGCTGTGGTAAAATGCCTTTAAATTGCCATTTATGCACCTGATGCATGGAATAGGTATTTGTTAGTGCAGAAAATAGGAACAGGACATTATTATGAAGCAGAGCTGGATCCTTGGCAGACTGCCAAGAAAATATACTTTTCCATGGCAAGGAAAATGGAGGGTGTGAAATAATGTCAATTAGAGTGAAATGCGTGCTACTGGAGAGAGTCGGCACTATTCCTGGAAGAATAACCATCATGCTTAGAGAACCCTGAGAGTTCTGGGAAACAGTGACCACAGCAACAAGACTTATTGTTTTAAATCAACATTTTGGTGATATTTAAAAAATAAACACCAGTAACAATATCACATGATAATTTAATGTTTATAAGCATGTGTGATATTGTAAATGTTATGCTTAATTATTAGTATGATATGAGCACAGAGATTATCAAGCATGGCCATGATCAATCAGATAAACATTAAATATTTAAAATGAAAGTTATTATGGAATGAGTATATATTGGCTAAATATCAGTACCTTGATAAATCCATATGAGAATTTCAAAGCATATTTTTGTGTGTATATATGTACATGGTATATGCACATGCATATGTGTGTATGAATGTATGTGCACATTGTGTGTGTGTGTGTGTGTGTGTGTGTGTGTTTACTTTCGTGGATGTGCATACAGGCCACAGATCGACTGTGGCTGCCTTTCTTGGTAGCTCTTCACTTTATTTAGTGAGGTAAATTTTCTCACTGAATCTGATTGTTTAGAGAATCCCATCTTTCTATCTTCCATGTGTTGAGATTATAGATGGGTGACCCAACATTTACGTGGTTGGGGATCTGAACTATGATCTTTATGTTTGGAAAGCAAGTGCTTTACCTGCTAAGCCATCTCTCCAGACCACCTAAGCATATTTCTTACTATCCTTTTGTTCCTTCATGGGAATTGCACTTCACAGAAAATTAAAAACACAGTAGAAGTAAATAGTTTAAAAATTCCTAACTTGAAGAATCATTTTCACACAATGCCAAACTACTGATATCTATCCACAAGAAATAAGAGACTAAATGGTCTCAGATTACCAAGAAAAAATCACATACTATTCAGAAACTAGGAAAAAATTTAATATTAAAAAATTGTCCCTCAAACCACTTGCTTAATTAAAATTTGAAACAGTAAATAATCAGAAATAATGGTAATAAATAGATTTCCACCCATGGGTTTAAATACTCTTTCAAAACACTTTTTGAAAAGTTAAGTGATCACAATGGTTAAAAAAAGAACAAAAAGCAATCTACAATTATTTCTTAAGGACTTTGTACTCATTCTATGCAAGTTCTCAAAAATACTATTCAGCACTAGAAATTCCAATAATAGATGTCATGTTTTGAGCAGTGATAAATAAAAACACAAGATGGAAATGACGACAGATATAAAGGCTCTATGTCTAGGGGAATTTAATTGGTGAAAGTTTTCATAAATTATTACACTAAAACGTTCATGAATTTCAAAAAAAGTGCATGAATTTCAAGTTTCCAACACGAAAGATATACAACAGAGGCAAGTCAACATTAGCACAAGCCTTTAATATTTAAAGTAAATTAGTCCCAAACTGGAGATTAAATAAGAAACAAGGATCATATCCATTCATTCCACGATGAACATCTATGTGCAGTTTATTGTGTGTAGATCTATGAGCGATCCCAATTTTAAGATACATGATTTGGCATAATTAAAATGCAAATAGGCAAATAGTAAGAGTTTATATAAACATGGAAGAATTTCATTTCAATTGGAGGACTCTGAATATAGAATAAATTCTTGAGATGCAGTTTATAGCATTGTTGTTCTAGGTAGACCAAAGAATAATAACTACAGCAATGATAACAATGATAATAGTTAACATGAATTTAACATATGCACAAGAATCTTATTTAACCAATATCCAATAATCTAAGTTGTGTTATTTTTAACACTCTAAATGCCTCATGACTCTGTTTTTAAGTTAATTTTATTTTAGGCTTTTAGAAACTGAGGCACCAAATGTGTGCAAGAGGGAAGATCTTGACTTCTTATAGTTCCTCTCCACAAATAGAGCAGGATTGAGGCATTTCAACTGGAATGTAGTTTGTGAAAAAGAGTAGCTGCAAGGCTATAAGTGTGTTCAAGGTCCTCTCGAAGCATTCTCTGAGTGATATTTGAGGTGTGCTCATCTAAGTCATGTTCATCTGTAGACCCTGAACTTCAAGTTTTTGATCATGCATAAACACCAACAGAATACAGTGCTGTCATCATAGGATTCCACAAACGCTGAAATCATAGATAAAAATAATGCTAAGTTCTTAAATTCTGCTGATGGAATGAAAAATTATTTTTTGAATATCACAGAAGAAATCTTTTCAAATTGCCAGGAATTCTTACTTGGGTTTCTTCCTCTTATTATTTTATTAAAACTGAATGTACAGCCTAAGTCTTTATACTAGAATTTTATTGAACTAAAGAATAGATTTGCCATTAGGTCCATGATTCCCATTTTTTCTTGACTTTATTGCTTATGCATAAAACATTTTACCAGAATATAGACCCAATAAAAGGTAGTTAAAATTTAAAACAGGATAAAACTAGATATAATGAAACAAACAAACAAGAAAAAACCTCCAAGTTGGCTCCACATCTTTCTTATCACAGTAAGAGAGAAAGCAACTCTATGATATCAGTTTGGGAATAATTTTTCTTGGAAGGGAAGAAGGGAAGTAGAACATTAATATAGCCCTGATCTTTCACTCTACAACATCATTAGCACTGGTGAACATTTATAAGAAGTTTTGCTACCATCATGAAGAGCAGGTTCAAACAAAAAGTGTGCTTCACAGGATACAGAATCTGGTTCCCTGCTCACATTATCAACTTGGTAACTGTATTAGTTATTTCTCTTGTTGCTGTGACAAGATACCTGAAAACGGTCACTAAAGGGAGACTCATAGTTTGAGGGTACAGTCCATCATGGAAGGGAAAGCATGGTGGCGGCAGTGTGAGGCAGGTGGTTGCATTGTGCCTATGTTCAGGAGCCTGAGATAGATGAATGTTGATGCTCAGCTTGCTTTCTCCTATTTATTCAATCCTAGCCGCCTGCTCATGTGATAGTCCTGCCCACAGTCAGAGTGTGTCTTCTCTTCTCTGTTAAACCTCTCCCAAAATGTCTTCACAGCTCCCTCCCCTGATGTCTGTCTCCTAGGTTATTCTAAATCCAGTCAAGTGGTTGATAAAGATCAGTGATAACCAACTGGGTAATTTAGATTTAAAAAATTAGAAATATTTACTGGGGACTGCTTACTTGATTAAAACTCTCTCTCCTGTAAAAAAAAAAGTTCCCTAAACTTTGGAGGTGTTAATTAGTTTTGGACATTTTTGATGTTAGTATCTTAATGCTGTCATTTCGCATCCTAGGAAAGTCAACCTATCAGTTTTCAATGAGGTTTATTGCCTTTTGGTTTTCCAGTGACTGCTTCAAAAAGCCAGCAGAACTCTCCCTCAAGAGGGGAGCATTATATGTAGCATCATGGCACTTTTGCTTAAGTAAATGGTTTCATTTCCTGTAAGTCATATGCAGCCATATCAATACTGTCCCCTCAATACAACCACATGAACTCTGTACCAGTTAGGTACAGGTGCCAACTTGATAACTGAAAGCTGAGGCTTCAGGCCATATACGAAGAATTGGTAGTTAATGCAAGATCTGAGAAAGCATGTGGGATATCATATAATGATGTGGGAAAACCCAGACCGTAATGGGTGTGACCATTCCCTGGACAGATAAGAGTATGGGAGAGTCATTTCAGCAACTTGGCATACTTTGTCATGTTGGCATACAGGAATTTTGGCACATGAGACAGTTTTCCTCTCTCTTAGCAATTCCTGTGGATATTTTGTAGCCATTTCTCTTGGCTCCTGATGTTGGTATGAACTCTCCTGCCAAACTGGACTATGAGTTGTATCCAGAATCTAAGCTGAAATAAATCCCCTATTCCTATGTTTTTTGTTCATGTGTTTATCAGGACCATGAAAAGAAGCTACAACAGAACCTTTTTCACATTGGGAGCTCCTAGCTCTCTCATGGGGGAACAGGAACTCTCACTATGATTTACCAGCCTCTCATACTGTTACAGCAATTTGCAAAGGTGGACATTTGAAAGTGCTCACTCAATGCTAAAGTGTAATGAGATGTAAAGTATCCATAATAACTACTGAAATATTTCATATAACCTTAGATTCTAATATAGTAGCAATAAAACCAGTACCCTTCTACATAGAAACAGCAGATTCTCTCTATGCACTAAATCAAAACCTATTTTGGGTCTGAAGTTCTTGAATGCAAGTTGTGATATTTCACTCCAGTCAGGTGTTTCTTGGTACTGATTATGTAAAATCCTTAAGCTATTTTAAAAGTAGCATGTAATGCAACATGAAAGTTGAAGGTATAGGGGAATCTAAAGGAAGGAAGGAGAACAAAAATGGACAATAGAGGAGAAGAAAAACCAAAATTGCATGTTTTCTCCCATATGCAAAATCTGGATTGAAATATGTATGTACACATATGCATGGCATAAAAAGAAAAGGGAACAAATTTGGGAATAGAAAGGAACTGGAAAAATGAAGGAGGGTAATGAGATGTCAAGAGGAGATACAATGGCATGTACATATGAAGATGTCATAATGAAACCCATTATTTTGTACACAAATTAAGAAAATAAAAATGTCATAATCGTGGGGTCTATCTTTAACCCTTGAATAATTAGATCATAAAGTCATATTCAGCAGCTGGATCTGGTGTTTCAAGTCTATAATCTTTGCATTTGGTACTCCAAAGAGGAAGGATTGTGGGTTGGAGGCTAGTCACAGCCAGAATCCGTCCCAAGGTGTTCAAACATGACTATTGTCTTCCTAAGTGGATATGGCAGCAAAAAACCCACCTTCCAAACGCTTGTTAAGACCATATGTTAGAACAGCTTTCAGCCTGCATCCAAGAAGATTTCTCAGTGGGAAATATCTATATAGAGAATCACAACTGTTTTAAGGCCAGAGAGTAAGTGACTGTAGAGTATCTGACCAGAAACAGGATAGATGAAACTCCACCAGCCCCCTAGTTCAAAGCCCAGGGAATACCATAGAGAAAAGAACAGAAAAGAACACAGGAAGAAGATTAGGGTGAGGGATATTGTTCAACAGTATCCTCTCCCCAGACATAAAACTCCTGTGACAGTGATACACCGAAACTAAATTTAGCAGCACAAGACCTATACAAGGTTGGGGTCAGGATCATGACATAATTAATGAGGGAGGATCTCAGGTTGGTTCTACCCCCCTCTGAGGCATTAGAAAGTCAAAGTGGGTCAGAAGGGGGGGTCCCACAGGAATTAGTAGTACTCTCACTGAAATAGTGCCTAGGTTACAGCAGGTGCCCAGGCCTATGCAAAGCAGGCAGCCAATATTGGACTCAGTGGGGGCACAAACACAAGAAAGGACATTTGGGCAGGAGGGAGGCTTGACAAGAAGAAGACTCTCAGTGGGAAGTAGGGTAATATGGGGGGGAGATAAAAATACACTGTAATTTTAAATAATTGAAACAAAAATTTCTGCTCATTATGACCTGGTTCAGATCATGTTTAGTTGTGACTATTGACCTTGCACTCTGCTACGGTATGCACGTGCGCGTAATCATCCTTTTGCCACGGAGCTGGCCACCAGTAGGTTTGATACAAATGGTTCCTGAGAGGCAGACCTGCTGCAGTGTGCTGCTAGCAAGACACCGTTACACAGTGTTTAAGGAGTTGCTCATTATGTAATGAGAACTTTGCGCTTAGAACAGCTCCACAGGGAGAGGCGATATAGCTAGATGCAAAAGTGCTCTCCACTTCCGGATGCAGAAGCTTAATTTTCACAGTACAATTTCCCATCTAAGAGCATATTTTTCTAAGTTGGGGAAGGGTTCTCAGGAATTCTAGCGTGTGCATCATCAGTATTTGTGGGTGCGTGGGTAAGTTTAATGTATGCATTTATGTGCCAGCCTCCTATGCATTTGTATGTTGGGGTCTTGGGCTTGTTTGACACTGACTCTCATTATCTATTTATTTTCACCATAGTTTTTTGAGAAAATGCCTCTCACTGAATGTGAAGTTCCAATTTTGGTTAGCTGGCCTGGGAGTCCCTGAGAACTACCTGTCTCTGCTCCTCTTGCGCTGGAGTGGGATACAAGTGTGAACTGCCACACCTGTTTTTCACTTAGTTTCTCGGATTCAATCTCAGGTCCTCTGGGTCATCCCATAGCCCATTTTTTAACCCTTCATTTTTCTCTCCAAGTGGGAATGAAACAGAGGAAAGAGTAGACCATCAAGGTCTCTATTGATTCTGATTTTTACTGAATTTGGAGAGTTCAGAGTAATAAGGCCCATAGAGCAAAGTTAATCAGGCAGCAATGTTATCACAATTTCTGTGCATGGGTGGAGACACTTTAAATGCAAAATGAGAAATGCAGCATTAACCAGGACAGAAAAGAGTTCCATTAACATATGTGAATTCATTTTTTCCTTACTTACAATGATTGTTCTCTTTCTGGTAGCACAGAAATTCCTCAGTTTGCAACCTCCGTAGGTACCAATAAAGTTCACAGGCACAGCAGAAGCAAGGCGATGAAGAATGCCTATAGCAGAGGCCACTGGTACTTACTTGAGTTAAGGCCATCATTAGCTTTTCTTAGACTGTGGTGTGTTTTGTGTGAATATTTTTGTAATGTTTAATAAATGTTATTATTAACCCTATTATATTCCAAGACACAAAATAGCAAGAGTGTTGCTTTAAGAAAAGACATACTATTTTTATGGCAACCACCTAGGAATAACACACACACACACACACACACACACACACACACACACACACACACACACACACCCTATTTGAGATTCACAAGAAAATGATCTTCCCAAAAGACCATGAGAACCAATTCTCCATGTAGATAACAGATAATTTATAATGTCTATCAACTGTAGAATCATAGTTTAGAAGAGTACATAGGATCTTAAAATGGTAATAGTAATGCTCTGTGAGCATTCTTGTGACAATGATTACTGATTGTCCTTTCTTCCACAGCAGTGGAACCTATGATTTTAGTTTTGGACATGGATATCTGAAGGGAAGAATACATTTCTTTTTTTAAAAAATGTTTTCTTCTTCCGTGTGTGTGTGTGTGTGTGTGTGTGTGTGTGTGTGTGTGTGTGTGTGTACACCTGGAGATGCTCTTCCAACTTATTCTTTCAAAGATAGGGTCTCCTAGCAAACCAGGAGATCACCAATAGTGTCAGTCTGGCAAGCTTACTCTGGAGATTCTCAATCTTTTCAAGACTAGAAGTACAGTTGGGTTGACACATCCAATTGACATTTTTATATGGGATCTAAATCCTGATTCTTTTGCTTGTGCAACAAGTGCTTTAACTACTGAGGCATCTTCCCAGCCCAAGAAAACAGAGATAAAATCAGGTGGCACAGTTTTGGTGAAGGAGCTATCAATGGTTTTCTTTCTTTTCTCTTTTCCTTTTCTTTTTTTCTTTCTGGTGAAGGAGATCTCAATAGTTTTCTCTTTCTTTTCTCTTTTCCTTTTCTTTGTTTTCTTTCTCCCTCTCTCTAATGAGGTCACATAGGTCACAGGCTATATAGGCAAGCATGACTATGAACTCCTGATCATCTTGTCACCACCTACCAAGTGCTAGGATGACAGGCATGTGTAACCGTACCTGGCTATAATGAATAGATTTTTTTGCAGTGGCTGTGAATTAAAAAAAAAAACAACAACACTGATAGTATATACCTTTTGCACCTTTTCCCTTCCTACATCATTCTGCGGGCTGCAACACAGGTGTAATGGTTGAGACAGAAAATTTGTTGGACCACAGAATGACAGTGAGAATTGAGGCCACCATGGCAGAGCAACAAGATAAAAGATTTTTGACTTTGTGAAATTAAGTCAAAGGATACCTGGCCTACCAAGCTCTAGACTTTTATATGAGAATGAAGAAATAAAATCTGCAATTATCAAAGCTATTGTTGTAGTGTGTCTTTCCCAATTTGAACTAAGCAAAATATAAATCCTATTAATCTGTAAGTTAGATTGAAAAATAATATAAATCTGTAAATATGTCAAAGTCCCTTAATGACAATATTAATATTTGCTATCCTTACTCAATCTGAGTGCCCAGTATTATTTTCCCACTTTCCTCTTTCCCAATTTCACATACATGTGCGGTCTTTCCCATCTTGAAAATAATTATATATGTAAACATCTCCTTCTCCTTAAGAGTATTGGTTGATCTTGTATGTATGGGTATATATATATTCTGATTTTTTCATTAAGTGAAAGTGGTATTCTTTAAGTGGTATTTTATAGGTCAATATGGTACTTCAAATAGGTTTTACCTGGTGAGGACTATAATGACCCATTTTTCATAATTCCATCAATGGAATCATATACAACATTGCCTTTTTTATCAAGTCATATTACACAAGACTGGGTGTTATTTTTACTGAGTTTGTCCTTACCTAAAACACCAATTTGTGTCTATTAAGAGTATGCAGGTCAGATGGCTTAGCCAATATTTACACTCAGGACATAAAAAGTTTTCAAGGCAGAATGTTGCTCACCCTTGTGACAATTTCTCATCATTTCATTTCTTAAATTTGATTTTCTAATGCACTGGCTTTTATTCTCATGGTTGCATCATTTTGAAACATTAATCAGTGCATAGTGTACATCGTCATCACAGAGCACTGATAAAACCTGAGTTAGAGTGCTTGTGGAGAGGCTTTGTATGCCTGTGCAGTTTGTGTGCCCCACAATCTTTAGTGGCACCCCACCTTTGGAGATGTTACCAACACTTTTGCAATGCAGCAGAATGGAGTGTAGTCAGCGGCTAACGTCAAAGCAAAACCTTCTAGATTGGCAGTTTAATAAACCCTCTCCTTGGGCATGACTAATGAAACATCTCAAAATCTATCTGACTGCATGCCTTCCAGTATACAATTCTTCATGTGAGATGATATTGTGAGCATCCATGTCAAATGCATGGCTGAAATTCAGAAACACTTCCATAGCACATTGTCATTTTTAAAAAGGAAAGGAAGTTGGCAAGGCATAAAAAGGAAATTCACAATATTAAGGCAAAAACTTTCTAACGTGACACTCTTGACTATTAAGTTCTAAAAGAAGAGGAAAGAAACATTCTACTCAATGATTCAAAATATGTTTTTCCCCCTCAGAATTATAGCTCTTCAAATCAAAGTGACACACCAAATTACTTCTTAAAATATTTGAGACATACAGGGAAAAAATTCAAGTGCCAAGTGGTGGACGTTTAGCTAAATAATAAAAAAGTAGTTACATGGATCCTTTGTTATTTAAAATCCTCTTTCCTCAAAGACTAAGAGTGATAAATTGTAAGGACTATCCCAATACATTTTCAATTAAATGACTAAATTAATGTAGAGACATTTAATTAAAGTTCCACTAGTTTTTCCAAATGCTGTTAATTATGCCACTATCTAAAATTAAATCTCTCCCCAAACTCTCTTACATTTTTTTCTGCTCATCTGATAGAGATATAATTAACATGCTGCAAGTTCACCTAAAAGCATCCAAATATTATAAAAGAAAATATGAAAAACTCGAGTTTCCGTAACTACTTTAGAAGCTGATATTTTAATGGAATTTCTCCAGTCCACAGGGGAAAAAATCAATAGATGTTTGTGTGCATACTGCACATGCACACATGCATACATGTATATGCCTACACATACAAAGCCTTATCATTCCTCCAGAAATAACTCTATATCTAAGAAGCTGCAATTTATTCCATAAACAAAGATCATTTGGAAGGTACTCTCCCATCAAAAGATAAGAAAAATTTAAGGCTCTATGCAAATAACTGCAGGAACAAGTTTCCAACAATTCTGTATTCCAGATGGCTAGGCAATAAAAATTCACTAATAGCCACTCAGTAAGGTGGTCTTTAAAAGGAATGAGTCAGAATTCAGGCTTACTAGTCCTGAGGCCAAAATTTTAAGTGGACAAGAGACAACTGGGATTTTCCTAGCTCAGTTCCACATTCAAATTATTGTTCAGTGACAAAACAAAGGTTGATCCTAGCTCTCAAATTTATTTTATGAAGTGCATGTGAGATGAAAATACACTCATCCTGAGTTGATTATGATGAGTTGATCCTTAGCAGACATCCCTTCCTTTTTCACAGACTCTTATTTGATTCTGACAGTTACCGCTTAACTACTCTGCATGGCATGGTAATCAGTCTTCTGAAGTTGACACTCTGAAGTCAAGCTCTGCCTTATAAACTCCAAAAGGTTTAATGTGAAAAATGTTTCAGAAATGAAGAGTTGCTCTAGGATTGACTGACACCTGCCATCTCTGTGAAGTCAATGAGGGGCAGGGTGGGGAATTTGGAAAATGACTGATTTCCTTGTCCAAATAACTGTTCTAATCAACAGACAAGACACATTGCAGGAGCCCTTTTGCATCTCACATCATAACTAAAAGCTTGAGCAAGGAGCCTTGTGTTAGAATTGGAAGTTATGTTACATTTTGATGATACATTTTGTTCACCATCATCCTCCTTCATTCCAGATCCTACTTTGCGTGGAGTTATCCTTCTTCCCTTGCCTTCATCTTTAGTGTTCTCAAGCCTACTCAGAAATGTGAAATCCTGGGGAGCGGTGGTAAATACTGATGCATAAAGCTCAGCCCCAGAGTCAGAACTGCTCCATTCTATAGCTTGGGTGTTAGGATTTTTTTTTTTTGGAAGCTTGCCAGCTGATTCTGATGACCAGCCTGGATTTCAGGTCCAGTCAAGAAAAATACATTCACTAATCAGATGCAACGATTTCCACTTTGCCAAAGGATATTTTGCACACCAACAGGAGTGCAATCAAAATTGACATTAAATTATGGTGTTATAATGTCTGCAATTCATTTCAAATCTGGAGGAATCGACGGTGTGAGATTTTATCTGTGCAGTTAGGGAGAACTTCAGCACTGCATGCTTTGGGTAACTGGTTATCTTCATCTTGAATCCACAGAGCTGGTAAATGCAGTACTTGTCCTCTGAATTAAGGCCCAAACCCAAAGACTACTTCTGTTAGTTATCCCAATGAACCCTGGAGGTTCATGTCAGGCACATACTGAATGTCATAAAAGTATTTTATGCAGGGGATAAGCACAACTTATACTTGTAATGAATGTCCTTATGTACTATCATGAGTAAACTTTAAGACAATCGATGTATTTTAAGGCATCTGCTAACACTGCATGCCTAGGACCTATGAATGCAGCAAGGCCAGATGCCTGAACTTTTAATATTAGGTTTGGTCTTCCATGGTCCTTTGTCAAGCCATTGGGTTGGGAGCCATTCTGACCACCTGATACCAAAACAAAGGTAAGAAAAGCTTACTTTTGTAACCCAAAGTCCTGGGCAATAACAGAGTAGTGGAAAGGTATGCACATGTCCTTTAATCTTTCTTTTAATACGTTTTGTTAGCTAGGTTTTTGGACTTGTAGAAGGCATCTGTTTGCAGTCTAAGGCTGTGACCTAGCACTGTGATGAAGTAGCCATCCCATATTGATGCCAAACCCATCTGCTGCTGTCCATTTAGTTTTCAAAAAAAGGTTAAGAATAAATTAACTTAGAAGAGTTCACTGAAGGTAGGGTGTGATCAGGTCAAGAGGGGTAAATATTCAGGGTAAGGGATTCTCTAAGATAACATGTAATTCCTTGGTGTGAATTCTTAATCTCCTTATTTAGAAGAATTGTTCCAATGAAAATAAGGTGTTTTTATTTTTAAACTTTAAATGAATAAACTCTTCTTAGCCACTCTGTCAACTTGCTCAAAGACACACTGCAAGGAGACACAAGTGCATGCTATAGTACAGGCTTTCTTTCCTCAATCAATATTAGGAGCCAGGAAATTCCCTGTGTTTCCCCAGAGTTCTTTCACTTGGCCTGCATTCCAGAAACACTAATTTGTTCTAAGCAACATTACAAATTAATGCAGCAAGAGGAGACTGTTCTAAAGGCTGTCTTCTTAAGCTAATGCCTGAGAAATTAGCAAGCCCACAATTTTTAGAGTCTTGTTTCATTGAAAGTTTGAATGTTGACATTTTAATGACTGCAGCAGAAGGATTTCCTATCTATGTATAAACTGAGTAAATAATACTTGCCATAGGTCCTGAGATACTAAAATGGAACCATGTATAGTTGATACAAAGAGCAAACATAGCTCCTGCAGAGAAAGTAAAACCAACCAGTCACCCCAACCGCCGCCAAAAAAGATTCTGCCTTACAAATGAAATGTTTTTTTCCATAATAAATGTCTTAGTTTCTTTGAGCCATTATGACATAATATCACAACCTTGTTGCTTATGAATAGCAGAAATTTAGTATAGAGGCTAGGAAGTCCAAAATCAATATACTGGCAGATCCAGGTTTATAAGGGTCATTTCTCTTGCACATAGACAATACTTTTTTGTCTCTTTACAGGAAAAAAGGTAGAAAGCAGCGGCTTGTGAGAGAGCTTAATGGGTAAGGCTCACAAACCTGAGTTTGATGCCCAAAAGTTCTCATGCTGTAAGGAAAGAACTGACTTCTGATAGTTGTCCTCTGACTTCCTCTCATGCACTATGACATATGTGCCTGTGTTACCTTTTTTCCTCTCTCTCCCTCTGTCTCTCTCTTATAAATAAATAAATAAATAATGAAAAAGGTAGAAAGCAACTCTGGATTCTCTTTTATGAGTCTTTATGACTTAACTATCTGCTAAAGATCTAATCTCCTACTATAATCACATGTAGAATTATGTTTTGACATATGAATTCTGGGTGAGGGGCATAAGCATTCAGATCATAGAAAGTACAGTAATCACAATATTGGATAATTACTTCTAAATGTAGCATATTGGGACATGACAACAAAAGCATTACATTATTGATGTCTGGGCCCCTGCAGCTACATGTGTGCCATTGTGACCACTATATCTGATACTGAAATAGCTTAAAGGAGTTCATGGCTTCAAAGGTTTTCGGTCCATCATGGTCGAGAAGGCAAAGTGGGGCAACTCAGATCATGGTGGCTCCAGCATGTGATTGAGGCTATTTACAATGTGAGAGATCAAGAAACCAATAGTTGGGCTAGAATTAGAGACCAGCTACCATCTTCAATGAGCCTTGCTTTCCAGTGATCTGCTTTTACCTACCAAAAGGTTACAGAGATCCTGAAAATAATGTGACAAACTGGAGAGCAAGCATTTGCAACATGAAATTTTGGGTACATTTCAGATTCAAACCATAGAACCCTCCTCCCCTTTCTTCAGGAAAGCTGTTTTCCACTATTTTCAATGATGATTTTGCAAAACTTTATCAGTTAAAAGGCGAAGATTTCCATTTCTATTTGCTGCTGTATCTCCCCTCTTTGTTTTAAAAAACTAAACTTGATCCATGGAAATGCAACCTTTACTATACCCAGAGAAAAGTATTGTAACATGCTTTGAGTAGCAAGAATGGGCCTCGTGTGCTTTTTCACAGAGCTATCTTGTGTGATTCATTCTCCCCTAAGGCAGACCTTTTGCTTTTAGTGACAACCAAGGTGGTCATAGTTACCAGGTGCTCAAAACTGCCTGCTTCTTTACTGCATGTTACATAGCTGTCCTATGATGCTGACACTCCCAGGTATTACAGTGAGTTAGAATGATATTTTTTTTCAACTTTGGCCATAGTGTACAGTATACAATATATTCATCATGGGTTTTCAGAATGCATTTTGTCTGCATATTTTCTTGTAGTATTCTCTCTCTTCTTTCTCTTCTCTCTCTCTTTCCCTGGCTCATATGTTCCCCCTTAATATTCATTATAATTATGAATGACATAAAACAATTGTGTAATACAGATGTTAAAACTATCTCTGGATTCTAAGACTTCGTGTGTAAGATTGCGTTCTTCTTACTCAATAGAACAGTAGTCTGGGGAAAGCCAATCTGGAGTGATAAAACGTATACAAGAGCTGCTTAGTATTGGCACATAATCAACAAGGAACAGCTCTGTTTATATTTGCAAATCTCAAGGTGGAGCCTGAATTTGGTGCCAGGGCAAAGAGATTACACTTGGACTGCAAAATGCAACATGTCGGCAGGATGAATTATTTATAGGTTCAGCTTACACTGTTTTTTGTCCTCTCAAGACTTTAAAATTTTTGTGGTTGCAATCACTCATGTCTAACAACTTTCCTTTTTTTCCTCTTACTTCTTCCTTTATTTTGTCACTGTGGACTTAATTGATCTCCTTTTTTTACTACCTTATTTCTTGCAAAAAGTGACAAAACTTAAGAGATAATGGATATTTTCTAGATACCTAGAAGTTTCATGCTTAATACACTTATTCTGCTTCATTCTGTAAAAAATAAAAGAAAATCACCTCCTATTGTGGACAATAGCTTTTTAATTTGGAGAATAAGCTTAATAAAGATGGAATCTAGAAACTTTTCTTTCATTAACCACCAAGAGGCTCTTCCTACAGAATTGTGATCACATGCTAGGAGTAAGTCATTCGTTTTTGGGTAAAATGTGTGAAACTGTGTGTAAATGTCCAGAGTCAACGAATGAGAAGCTTTGAGGGGGAAAAACCCAAATTGCTTTGGTCTATGTCTCTTTTTCAATATTAAACCCCATCAGGTAAATGACAAACAATAGTTTTCATGCAAACTGCATGTCCTTATTACCAAGGAAATGCAAAACAGGCTAGCAACATAGCTCAGTGGTGGAGTCCTTGCCTAGCACACATACAATTTCTGGGTTGGATCCTCACTAATGCCTCATAAATGTGACCTAAACCAAAACTACTTGACATCAGCTTTTGTCTCTATTCACAGGAACTTAGCTTTAGAGAAGTGGCTAAGGTGTTCATTCAGAGAGTGGGAGTATTTTCCAGATCAAACTTATATTAGGCAAAACTGTCACTAGAAAACATGGCTATTTCTTAGGCCGCATGATACCAAAAGCGTGGGTCTCTGAGGTGCACAAGAGTACTGTTTCTAGGCATTAGTGCTCATGACATGAAAACTGACATGTAAAGAAATTCAAGCTGTGAATTGCTAATACAGATCCCCTATGCACCATTCAAATATTGTCACTAGGAATGTATGGCAGCAGCCTTTTCCTGCAGACATGCCTATCCATCCAAGGCATGAACCTCAGCTACAAGGGTTTTGTGCTGTGGGTAGTAACTGAATTCTGTTTCTTACTTCAGCTTAAAATTAGTGGCCTGCTCCCATTCAGTGCTTCCTGAAATAGAAGGAATCAAATAGGATCTCACTGCTATTCTCTATGTTCGAAACATGGGCTGTCTTGTAATATTAAAGCCATATCTTGAAACAATATAACATTTTGAAACAGGTGAGAAGGGGCATGTAGTGCTGTTCTGACCATGCAGTGAAGAAATGTTCTTCAAGGAAAGTGGGAGAATGCTGAATTTTTCCTTCTGCTGTCAGACACAATGAAAACTTCCCAGTTGATTTTTTTTTCTGATGTGATATTTGATTCCTTTTTCATAATATTCCTTTAGTGAAGCCACAGAACAGCTATAAAACCACAAAATGATAGCAGGTAAAATAAACTTTGGCAAAAAAAAAGAAACAAGAGATATAGTAAAAAAATGTTCCTTGTTCATGATTTTGGAGGAAATGATGGCATGTATTTAAACTGGGTTTATGGCGCTAGATATGGTAGTACATGCCTGTAAATCCTAGCACTTGGAAGCATGATGCAGGAGGATCATGAAGTTCAGGCCAGCCTTGGATACATAGTGCAGCTCTGTCTCAAAAGTAACAAAATTCTCAAAACACTGCACACGGAAATGTAACTTTTTGCAGACACTATCAAATCAGTATTGATGTTCCTCAAATACCTAAAAATAGAACAGTCAAACTACAGATGTACCACTCTTAGGAATAATGCAAAGGATTCTCTAAGTCAGCATTCCATGCACACCCACTTCTGTGGTTGTAGCATTCATCAATAGCCAAGGTCTGGAATCAGCTAAGGTGTCCATCAGCAGAAGAATGGAGAAGGAAATTGGGGGCACAGCGGGATTTTATTCAGCCATAAGGAAGAACAAAAGTATGCCATTGCAGAAAAATGGATGAACATGGAAATCATCATATTAAATAAAACAAGTCAGACTCACAAAGACAAATATAGAATGTTTTCCTTCATATGTGGAACCTAATTTAAGTAAAGGAAACGAAAGAAGAGGGACTATAGAGAAAAGGAATGGAACCGATGAAAGGAAAAGGAAGGGTGTAGGGAACGCTCAAGCCCGAAACCTCCATTCTTGAAGACGGATGCCAAGGGCATCCCTTGCCGTCTCAGTTGCAGTGTGCCTCCTATTCCAGCTTAGCTCTGTGCCTATGTCATCACAGATGCCAGCCTATGTGGTATAGTTGTAGGCTGACTCCTGTTGACCTTCCCACAAGGGAGAGGGATGGATCTTGTCTGGAACTGGGTTCAAGGGCAGAGGTGTTTTCTACATATTCCTTCCTGTTCTTTAGAAGCCATGTAGACATTGATTAGCATACGTAAAAGACAGGCACAGAGCTTTATCATTGTAATTGTATCACTACGTTCCTGACTTAGCAGCCTGTTCTTGCTCCACCACTCATGAGGCCATTAGGGCCTATTAATATGTCTAAGGATTGGCAGGGCTGTATTTTTGGTGGTGGTCCCACCTGTTGTGGACTTTGCACCTGCAGTCTGTCCCTATTGATGTCATCACTCTGCACAGTGTACAGACTTCACCCTTTGTTTCATGGTATATGAGGGATTAGGTTCCATAATAAACTCGACTTGGTTTTTTGGCTTTTCCAAGATCCCCTCTTGACCCAGCCTGAATTAATTCTGCTGATCCCCTCTGGTACCTATCAGGATTGTGAGGTAAGCGTGATGGTCACAGGACCCTGCAGAAGGGGAAGAAAAGCAGACATGAATTAAGTACATGATACACATGTAAGAAAATGTTATAATAAAAATTATTTGGGAAGTCCAAGAAGGGGTTCCGGGCTATGCCACTGAGTCCTTACCCCTCACTAGGGTGGAAAACTCAGAGGGAGGTTTGGCATTGACACAAAAGGATGCTCCAGGGGATGGGAGGGGGAAAGAGGAAGCATTGGGAGATGGGGAGGGAGGGAGGAGCGTGAAAGGAAGGGGGAAAGGGGAAGAGTGCAAAGAGGGACCACTGGGGAGGGGAAGAGAGAGGGAGAGGAGAGGGTTACCTATTGAGCTTGTATGATTAGGAAAAAAATAAAATGTGTGGGAGAAAAAAATTATTTGGGAAATGAATGTATACTTTGCTTTTCTTGGTGAGCTTATTAACTTCAAGGGTCATAAAATACAAAAATGACAATTTGCAATTTTAAAACCCATATTTCTATAAATTATATGTATATTGCAAGCATCCAGATAAAAAGATTCAAGAATAACTAAGCTTAAAGATTTCATCATAAAATGATTCCCAAATGAGTTTCTACTGCAAAATGACAAAATATAATGTCACTAAGTGATATGATTTTTTCATATTAAATGCATAAATTTCTGAACTGCAAGCACCTTTGTTTTCCATAATGGAAAATAATGATGTAGTGCAAACAATGTTGAATTGGGCCTGAATTCTGAACTTGCCTTTAGCAGTGAAAAAATGTCATTTTAAGTACCCAGAACCTATCTGCTAGTATATAAATGAATAGTTTTTCCCTAGATAACAATCTCTAGTCTCTTTTGGAGTAGGTGTTGAAATTCCTTTAGTGTACACAAAAACAGGGAAATCTCTGTAAGACTGGAGGTATTTTAATAGTTTGTAGTGTTACCTAAAGTTTTCATCAACATTAAGAAACGTATAGCTTCTCAGGTTTCAGTCAGGTTTATGAGAGTATAAGAAACAAGGTCAAAAAAAAAAAAAAAAGCAACCCCCAGCCCTCAATCTTAGAATAATGTATGTGAAATAAAGCACTGTGGAAACTGAGAGGCAGGAAAAGGCAGGGGATTTCAGACATGTTTGAAATCTTTTATGATTAAACAATGTAATCAGTTTCATCTCTTTAAAGGTCTTACTTTATTCTCTCTCTCTCTCTCTCTGAATCACAGGATAATGTTCGTTCCTACAGAGGTTCACAAGTCATTGGAAATCACCCAGGATTGTGCTACCTCCTCTTTGCTTTGCTCTGGAGTTTCCCAGGCTCTCCCTTCCAGGGCAGAACATGCAGGCCACAGCATTTTTTTTCTACGTGGACCTGGGATCTGAACTCAGGACCTTCTGCTTGTGAAGCAGAAGCTTAACCCCTGAGCCATCTCTCCAGCCCAAGTGTTACCTTTTTTAGATATAAATTAACATTTAAAAAGTGTTCCAAAATGAAAAGAGAAGAAACAAGACATATGCTTGAACTGCCATATTATCTCTTCTATTCGTTATGAAAATTGAGCCAGGGTAAAGAATACCACTTGCTTCAGCACTAAGGATGTCCTCTTTGGGGGTGAAATCGCCAATTTAAACTTCTACACAGACTCGAACTAGTTAAGAGGAAGCAGAAATATAGTTCCATGACCTAAATCTCCATTAATTGAGAATTATGTATATAATTTCATCAGGTATAATTAATAAAGGTCGTTAGTATTGTAAATCATGTCTACCTTCTCAGCTTCATGAAATAATTGAACTGTACACTTCTGTACACATATGTTTGATGGAGTTGTATTTCATAAAGACATCATGATGGTATGGTCATCTAAGTCAGTGCCTAACACAATGCTAGCTTTAATAAAGAGTCAATTAAGTAAGGAATGAATGATTATATCTAGGGAAGAATGAATAACATGTACAGTGGCTTGAGTGTCCAGGAAACTTCCAGGGGGTGGTGAAGATGGCAGTTGTATGTGGATGTGAATATGTTCATCTGTGTGAAGGGGTGTGTGTGTGTGTGTGTGTGTGTGTGTGTGTGTGTGTGTGTGCACGCGCATGTCCAGGTACATGTGGGTTCATTTGGAGGTAAAAAATTAACTTTTGGAGTTGGTGCCATCTATCTTTGTTTGTTAGTTTGTTTTTGAAACAATCTCTCTCACTGGCCTGGAACTCACTGAATAAGCTAGACTATGCCAGCGAGCTCACCTAAGATCCATCTGCTACCAGCTCTCCAGTGATGAGATTGCAAGCATGAGCCACCATGTGTGGCCTTTTTGCATGGGTTCTGGGATTCAAACTCCTCTCTTTATATTTTCCAGTCAAGTACTTTCCCAACTGAGCTATATCCCAGGCCTAGATGGTAGGTTTTTTATTTTTGTTAAATTTATTCAAGGCAAAAAAATTTGGCTTTTTGTATTGTGTAGAACTTGCAAGGTGCTAGGCAACTATGAGATTCTTTTTAAACTCAAAGGTAGGCCTCTGAACATTAAACAGTGAAAAAAATCATTTTTATTATTGCTACTTTAATGACACGTAGGCATATATTAATGAAGGCAAGTTCCTTGCTGCAAGGATGTATGTATTTTTCTAGAAAAGGTCAAACTAAAATGAATTAACTGCTGTGCTTCGTATTATCTACCTTCCATTTCCACAAGGGTGTATTCTACTTGCTCAGGTTTCAGCAATTTAAAAATTCCTGATCTTAATGTCTTCTGAAACGTACAGATTTTATAGCTTAGATTTTAAGAGACACCATTACCTGACAGGGTAATGACAATTTTAGCTGCACTGGTGACTAGATTTGCTATGATACTTAAAAAATCAAATAATTTTTTGAGAGGATGCCAGGAAAGGAGAAAGAAAAGAACAAAACGCATAGCATTTAACTTGGTTTAAAAACACACCACACTGCAGCTTCACTTAGCTTCCTATTTTACTGGAAAAAAAACATCCCTTAGCAATTCATCTGCCTTTGGGTGCATGAATGACATTTTACTGTGATGTGATTATAAGAAACAAAATCCCTCAGAGAGGCTGCCTTAAAATATTTCTCTTTATAATGTTCTGAGCTCGACAAACCTTGGTAGAAAACAGAATACTCTTAATTATGAATAAATTAACTAAATTAGTAACATGAGATGGATATGCAATTAAGGGATTGTTAATTGAAACTGGAAACACAGCTGTATACAGCTTAGAGATGAATCATACCAGTAATGACGCAGATGTTTATAAAATGTGATTATCTTTAGTGGAGACAGCACTGCATCTCCCAAGACCATTCTTATATTGTGTCACTGAAATGGTTTTTAAACCCGTGAACACCAGGAATCAGTATCTCAGGGACGGCAAATTAGGCTCCCTGGATATGGGAATTAGTGTTGTCTGAATGTCAGCAATTTGATTCTCTGGCTTTCAAAGAATGTAGATATGCAGCCAACAACAAACATCTGTTCGAATGCATGGTCTTCAAAAACAAAAACAACCCAAAGACGCTGGCAAACCAGTGACTGCTTCAATCAGAGAAGACAGTAAAGTATCTGGAAACAGCCAGATGCTGTAGGAGGCTGTAAGCTAAGTGCAGGAAATGCAGCCCTGGGGCACAGCTTGGAGACCCTGTGCACAAATGGAAAGTGCCCCCTCTGCTGGTAGAGGTTGTAAAACCATCAATTGATAGTTTTCAGGTAATCCAATCAGAGTGGGTGAGGGGGAACCCCTAAATCTTCAAGCAGAAAAGGAAGTAGTAGGAAAACGCTGTCATTACATGCATTGCATATTTAAGTGTACTAAAATTATCTAAGATTCTTCTGCACTTTGAAAACTTCCATGTTTTTGCTTATCTCACACAATTTTGCTTTCTGCTTAATTCACATTTGTCCCAGGCAAGGGAAAGGTTCTTGTGGATCTGGATTTAATTGTAAGTATATGATCTTTGTATAGACTTCCTCTGAGTGAAATTCGGAGAGGAATTGGAAACGGTGTCCCAAGTAGAGCTTAGTAGTTATGGATCCAAGTGCACAGCTGAACAGATTACAGTCTTTGAAATTCACATTCCTGATCTTTAGACACAAGTTTATGGCATTTCTGTCAGGCTGTATATCCTTTCAGACATGGTACTTTTGCTATGTAGGATGTAAATTAGTCACTGTAAGGTATAATCAAAATGGAAGTAATGCACAGCTTTAGATATTGACCAGTGTATCTACTTGCCACTGTAATATAGCTCTTCTTGCACAGTTACACATTTCCTTAACAAGAAATATTCCTGGAAAGGAAACAAAATATAGCAGGAGATGGCCTTACAATAGTCTCCACTTTGTCTTACCAAAAAATTGCAAAAGTATAAAATAGTTTATTTTTAATTCAATAGAGACCTTCACTGCATCCTTTAGTGAAGTATATGCAAGACTTGAGATCCAAAGAAACATTTCAGTTTACCAGTTTATATTGGTTATGGGCATATGGGACATACCTGATCTGGGTGTTTTTTTTTTTTAAACATGCCCTCACAGGAATGAACTGGGAGAAAATGCAAATGAATAAAAAGACATACCACTATGTATTGTTTTCTTTCTATGCTGGATACCTCTAAGTGTGAAATTTGTTAAATTTCGGTCACGCAGTTTTTCTATCCTATGTGTTAGTCTCCACAAGTACAGGCTTAGCCTATAACTTCAGTATTGATTTGCTGTTATACAGGTTCCAACTTGTCTGAATTTCATTACTTGAAGGGACAGCTTGCAATTCCATATACAGGTATAATAAAAGCAAGATGACTACTGTATACTGTGAGCTTTGAAAGGACACTCTCCCCTCCATATGCCAGGTGTAATTCTTCATGAATGCATTATTGCCTTGCAAATGGTGATGGCAAAGTCAATGTAATTTACTATTTACTAGCATTTGTATTTATATTTTCAACTCTGAACCTGCCTATAATAATTCTAGTTATCATAACCCATCTGTGATGTGTCCAGGTATTTACCAACCTAAGAGCTATTTATTTCTTACTCCTTGGTAAAATCACTCAGCTAAGACATGGAGCATCAATGAGCACAGGTGGGGAAAAGACCGAAAACCTGATCTGAACCCATCATGGTACCCTTAATGGTATAGGTAATGGTTGGTTTAAAGAGATTCACTGAGCACTTGGGAGGATGAGGCAGGGGGATCATAAACTGGAAGCCTACAGGGATGTATGGTGAGACTCTGACTTAAAACTCAGCCAGACAGTTGGGGAGAAAGCTCTGTGAGTAAAAGTGCTTTCTGAGTTAAGTGTGAAGACCTGAGTTCTCCTCTCCAGAATAAATGTAATAACCACACATGTAGTAAAAGCAGAGTACCATAATCGGAGCGTGGGAGGTGGTGACAGGAGAATCCCCGGAAGTGAGCAGGCTATCTAGCCTGAAATATGATGCAGAAAAGCAACAGAGACATGCTGTGTCAAACGAAGTAAAAGATGAAGAATGAAATCTGATCTCCAAATGCACACTATGGTACATATGCACCCCCTCACAAAGAGAGAAAGAGAGAGAGAGAAGAGAGAGAGAGAGAGAGAGAGAGAGAGAGAGAGAGAGGAGAGAAAGAGAGAGAGAGAGAGAGAGAGAGGAGAGAAAGAGAGAGGAGAGAAAGAGAGAGAGAGAGAGAGAGGAGAGAAAGAGAGAGAGAGAAAGAGAGAGAGAGAGAGAGAGAGAGGAGAGAAAGAGAGAGAGAGAGAGAGAGAGAGAGAGAGAGAGAGAGAGAGAGAGAGAGAGAGATCCTTGGTTATGCTTGTATCTTTTCCCTTCTTTTTTGCCTTGGCTATTATTGTCTGAGGATATGCTACTTTGTGTGATTTGGGAACCTAAAGAGAAAGTCACAGACTCTTCTGGAAGCTAACCTTGAGTCCTGATATTGTTGAACTGTTGAATTAAACAATCCTAGATCTGATGGCCTTTGGACTTTTTGTTACATTAGACTCTCGTTCTCAAAGTGTGTTTCCTCACTACATTGCCATCAGTATCATCATTCCCAGAAATGCTGAAACTCACACTCTACTGTAGAGTCACTGAATCAGAAACTCCTGGGGCTGCCCAGCAGCCTGTAGTTTAACAAGGCCTCTAAGGGATTCTGCTGCATGCAAAAGTTTGGGAACTACTGTGTTAGGCTGTCAAATGTCTCTTATTTACAATAGTGTTTTCAAAACTTGCCTGGCTGCATTTGCAACCATGGATTTCATGTTAAAACACAGATTTCCAATCATTCTGCTTCCAAATCACCAGGGAACCAGCTTTGTAAATAAGTCTTTTAAATTCTATAACATTGTCAAGTAAACTTAGGGAAATATAAATGGAAGACCCTTACAATCATTCTCATCAATAATCACCACCTATAGCCTTACTTCACTTTGTTGCAGCTCCAGACCACTCAGGTAGATAGATATCAGCTCTGACTTTGGCAAGTACACTATGAAGACTTAATTTGGAGAGCTTTTAACCTAAAGCAAGGCTTACATTTCTAAGATGTTTGGTTTCCCTGACTTAACTGTCAATGTGAATTTCTGATCTTTAACATTCAGAACCTGTTTACCCTAACTCCCCACTTGAGCTTGTCTCAATTCCTAACCTCTTACACATTCTTGACCCATGCTATCTCGTGGCCCCATCAGCCCTGCCAGGATTTCAGAACCCTCTCAAGTCATTACAAGAGTAATCATGCATTCCTGAATTCTTCTGGCTACATTCTCAGAGGCCAGATTCCTACCTCATGAACTTGAACCCACTGATGCCCATGAGGCTGAAATAAAAGCAGGAGTAATTATTCCATTAAAAACGAAACATAATTTCCAAAGTCCAAACACAAATTCTGCTCGCTCAAATGGAAGTAATTGAAAACTTTATAATATTTAACTTTACATGTTTTGAAATTATCAGTGTGTTTTCAGATTCAATGAATTTTAAAATTAAACATTTTTGTTCCTTGTTTACTTGGCCAGATAAACAAAAAAGAAAAAAAAGAGGTCTTAGTGAAATAGTTTCTTTATGAATGATGAATATAAAGTCAAAAGGAGAAGTGGTGAAAATATTTGATTCTAAATCCTAATTGCATGAACTTCAATAGCTTACAAATTACTTTACTTCTGCTACCATTTATACCATACAATCCATATTTCAATTATTCTAGATTTCTTACCAGTCCAGGTTATAAAAGAGATGTCAAGAGCAAGAAATTCAGATAAATGTGACCAACTAGTGGGATGATATGAATGATGCTATAGTTTGAATCTGGAATGTCCTCCACAATCATATGTTATAGATGATACTTGTTCTCCAGCTGGTGGTGGTAAGCTCCGGAATCTTAGAAGGTAGGGAAAAGGTAAAGTCGTTTCCTTGGGGCCATGTTATCTCTAATTTCTAGCAGGCTTACTTTCTATGCTTGCTGGCCCATAATCATGTAAACGGAGATGTTCCACCAGAGAAGTGTCTCCATTTGCAAGTTGCCCAATGCATCTTGTTGCCTAAACTTGCACTAGATGCCCATGTCTATTCCTTGACATTGATTGATACTATTTCATCATGAAGAAACAGATCAAAGCAATGATAGCCCATTTCCTTGGGATGGGGGTCTTCCTGTATATAAACAGTCATGTACAGTAGGGTATATCTTCATCAACACCTGCTTCTTACAAGTAAAGGGGTAAAGTGGATGAGTACAAATGTGGCAAAAGGGAATGACTCCTAGTCCTTCTGGAATTCAACAATATGCCATTAAGACTAGGAAAACTCCCATTTCCAGAGATACAACCTGATTGCCAGTAGAGGCATCATACAAGCAGAAAAAGTGAAAAAAGGAAGCTGCAATGACCCAAACTAGCATTCAATTCATCCAGCAACAAAAAGGCCTCAGTACCACCCAGAAATATGGTCTGGGTTATAGTGTGTATACTTGGTAATCAGGAAGAAGTCAGTATCTATGACGAGAAAAAGATACTTTGAAAGGAGAATTTAAAAATTCCTTTATTGTTTCATACATGAATATAGTGAAATTATATTTTCATATCTTAATCCCAAATCTCACCACCCATCCTCTTCCCATCTCATCCCTGCTTGTCCCCTCCAAATCTCACTCCTGTTTTCTTTTTTTTTTTTTTTTTCACATGTGTGGCCCATTGGGTTTCATCTATTTTGCCTTTGATGCCATGTGCCTGAATACTTGCTGGAGCATGAATCATGCATATCAGTGGATGTACCACTGAAGAAAGCATCTTGCATTTCTTTTCCATCAGTATTAACTCTCATCAGTTCTCAGGGAGGCATGGGGGGAGGGACTCTTGAGATTTTTCTCCTTCCACGGTGAAATGTTGATATGACAATTCCCAAGCAGGTCTTGTGGAAATGTACATGTTGCAATTTGCCTGCATGGTTGCTGATCAATCACCATCAAATGGCTTAAGGGAACGAGGGATTTATATTCTCTTATGAACTGGTTTCAGTTCTTAGTCCAGCTTGATGGCAGAGCAGGCACCAACACCAGAGCTGAGGAAACTGGCTGCACAATCTCTATTTAATGGCTGAGAGAAGGATGATCCTTACTTGCCAGACCAGCATGTCTGGCCAAGTGTACAGAAGGAGGCCGACTTCCTCAACCAACTCTCTGTATTTTATTCACTTGTTCAGGGCCTAGTCCACCATGGGCTAAGTCTGCCTCATCAACTAGACAATCTCCTCCTAGTTCGCTCTGGGCTTAACTCAACTATTAATTCTCTACAAATGTGCCCAGAGCTCAAGCCACCAACTATCAAGTTGACACCTGTACATAACCATGGCAGTACATTTCTGAAGTGAATTGATAGATGCAGCAGCCCTGTCATGTCTAGAAGATTATTTCTAGTTACACGCTTTCCCTACTTTGGGCTCCTATAGTCTTGCTGTTACCTTGCAAAGAGAATTTTATACGTGGCACCAAACTATACTGAGACGAATGATCACTTAATGGCTTAATTAAAAAAAAAAAGACTAGCTTTAGGAGTTATGAAGACAGCAAAGCCCCCATAATGGTACTTGCATGGGCATTTCTATTACCTCTAAAGTTTAGATGTTGACAGAAAGCTAAGCTTATGAATAGCAGATCCTGAGTTATTCCAGCAATTCAAAATATTATTTATATTTCCAAATTTCACACACAGTAATTTACCCACACTGGAATTGTTTATGTTACAAAAG
The DNA here is from genome assembly GCA_023101885.1 of Typhlomys cinereus. Taxonomy (NCBI): domain Eukaryota; kingdom Metazoa; phylum Chordata; class Mammalia; order Rodentia; family Platacanthomyidae; genus Typhlomys; species Typhlomys cinereus. The sequence goes on from JALPQD010000632.1 coordinate 410,336, forward strand.
GAAAGTACAATGAATAGTAGTTCAGTAAATATTGACTTGTGGAAACAGAAGTTATTATTTGAAAATATTAAGGTAAACTGAGGTAATATAAAACATTATTCAGAGTATACAACTGCTCAAACTGCTCGGTGTGTGTGTGTGTGTGTGTGTGTGTGTGTGTGTGTGTGTGTGCGTGTGTGTGTGTGTGTTGAGGGTAGGGATTTGAAACTCATGACTATGCTCTGATATTTCATTTATCTGCCAGTACAGACACTGTTGAAAGCAATTATTATGTCAACCTGAAAGTCTGTTCAATTCTAACAAAGGGAGGCAGATAAGATATATCAGTTAAACATAAGACAGATTAAACATTTTCATTGTAAATACAGAATACCAGAGGTTCCATAAATAGCCTTTAAATTACCTTTTCATTTTGAAGATCAGAGTGCTTTTTTAGTCCATACGTCTAGAAAGAAATTTGGTGCAATTTTATTCAACACATATTTAGAGAGAACTTACTAACTGTATAATAACTACAAAATATCAATTGGCTATGGAGAAAAAGAGAACTCCTTTTTTTATAACCCAGCAGGGTAGAAAGGATTAAATTCTTAAAAAGGAAGAACAAATGCATTCGAAAAGCGGCTGCATATTCAAGTTCAGAAAAGTAGGAAAGTTTAGAAAGGTTTCAGGGAGATGAACTGCAGTTCTAATAATAAAATGTAACATTTGAATAGCCTTTAATAGTTTTGGAGGCCCTTTCACTGACCTTTTCTCATTGTTTCCCATGGACCTTGCAATATTGGTGGGATGTGGATAAGTAACACTGTTTTAAAAATGTCTTAGAATGTAGAACATTTAGATGATGAATGCCCTTTTGAGTATAAAAGGAAAAGGCATACAAGACGTTTAGAGAGAATGTTTTCATTTCTGGTTTTGTGATTAACCAGCTCTGTGACCCAGGACAGATCATGTGGTATCTACAATATCACACATTGGATTTCTAGTTGAGCATTAAAGTGTTCTCAATGGGTAGGTAGTAGGCAATATTTCCCAAAATGAAACTTGGGCATGGCATGCGTTTGTCATGAAATAATGTGGTATGAAAACTAATTAAACAGAACTTTAAAAGAGTGATTACTGAAGTTTAATGCTAAGAATATTTAGAATATTTTAAATTCTAAATGGACACTCCCAAAGCAAAAAATACATTTATTCAGTTTTTTTTAAAGTAGACTTAGCATCTGAACTATTTTCTAATTTGTAGTTAAGACAACTTGCTCCATAGATTTGGCTTTAGGCCCTTACCAGACATTTTCCATATACTCTAAGGCCTGAGGCTTATCCAGCGTGATTGCAAAGGCAAAGTCCTAAATGCTACTATGCAAAATGTATGATGGAATCAGTTAAAAGCAATCACTGCTATTGTGCAAGAGAAACAAAGTACGCACAATGTGAGTGAGTAACTAACAGATACTCTGCATCTGGAGGATTGTACATTATCACCTAATTACCTGTTTTCTTCCAACATTCTTCACATATCATCTCCAGATCAAGGAAAAATAACAATGTTTCAAATGCTATTTAAGATCCCGGGTTAGTAAACAAGATACAGTAATGAGGACAAATTGAGCCTCCATTCTGAAATAGCCAAAACATGAACAAAGCATTTGTAATTATAGATTGTAACGCAATAGGCAATAGCCAGGAAAGGTTAGTGATCCCTGAGAAATAGGATATATTTATGAGGTGAGTCCCAAGATGGCTCTTGTTTATTACCATGAGAGTTTCCAGGGGAGAGTAGAATCCTGACACACTCAGGAGATAGAAATGATAATATAGAATGATTAAAACAACTTGAACTAGAGTTCATGAGACAGAATAGCAGAGGGAGAGGAAAAGAAGGAAAAGACAGAGGGAGAGAGAAGAAGGATTAGGACAGGAAGAGGAGAAAACAGAACACTGAGAGTTCTGTGGAGACCCTCTTTCAAATATTCTGTCAAGAACTCATTAATAGATTGATGAAGAAATTACTGAAAGCTGGGAAAGAACAACAATAAAGATCAGAGTTAAAAGTATCCAGCATCTATATGGGTCAGAGAGGAATGTGTATTTTCCATCAATTAGACTGAAAAAACACATGATTCACAGGGCATTGGGCAGAATATGGAGACATCTTGCCTTCGTCATAGAAATAATTAGATCTAAAATGAAGGCTGTTCTAATCCTACTGAATCCTGAAATTAAAAAAACCTAACAATCAAACAATATTACCCAGCTTGAAAAGAATGAAGTGGGGAATGCATTATTGTAAGATTCTTATAGTATATGTAAAGATAACTGATTGAAGGTACATTATGACAAGCTAAATATGTGTATCATGAGCCTTGAAAAAATCTTACAAAAGCCAACATGCACTAGTTAAAACACATATCTACCATTACTTGAAGATATATTGTGGCAAGTTAAAGACTATAAACCTAACATAAGAAAACAGACAGCTGTAATTAATATGCCAAAAAAAGAGATAAAATGGATCCACAGCAAAACTTAGGGGCTGGAAAGATGACTCAGAGGGTAAGAAGCCAGGCATCCCTGCAAAATCTCAGAATGGCAGCTATAAGGTTAGGGTCAGAAGCAGGAAGATCTCTGGACTATGCTGGCTTGTAGCCCAGCCAAGGAAACATAAGCTCCAAGTTCAGAGAATGTTAGAGCATGCACACCCACATATACATACATGCATGCATACACACACACACACACACACACACACACACACACACACACGTGCGCACGTACACAATAAATAAATAAACGAATGAATCTAATCTTTCTAGGGTTGGGGAGATGGCTTAGAGGTTAAAGCCTTTGCCTCGTATGCAAATGAATCTGTTTGGATCTCCAGATCAAATGCTCTGGGGGAAATTGAGGTGGCATCCAGTTTAGGTCCTGGAAAGTGAAGCCTGAGAAACTTGAGAGGAAAGCAACAAGGAATGATTCCCGATGTCACCCTTGGGCTTCTGCAAGCACACCCTATCAAATGCCCTCTTGTACACATGCCTCCCCAGGCATACGCACACACGGCATCCAAAAATTCATCTTTTTAATAAACCAAATACTTGATTGATTAAAAAAGGCAAAAGGATCACCAAGAAAAAAGAAGGAATAGATGGGCGCAAGAGAAAATACAGAGCTTGAAGAGAAAGATTTGTATCTAACCACATCAATAAATGTAGAAAATATAAATTATTGGTCATGGTTTCAAAGTGAATTGTCTCACAGAGCTCCTGGGTTTGAGTACTTGCTTCCCAGCTGGAGGTGCAGTTTGGGAAGGTTTATGGAACTGTTAGAAGGTGGAACTTTGATAGAGAAAATCTATCACTGGGGGTGGGCCATGAGACTTGGTAACGCAGCTGCACTTCATATTCTCTTGCTCTCTGTGCTTTCTGAGTGAAAGTGCAAGGAAACAGTTGGCCTCCTGCCTGTGCGGCCCTGTTTGCTATGTGCCCCTACCGTGAATGACTCTGTCTCCTCTGTATCTGTAAGCCCAAAGGATAGACCCCTTCTCCCTCTAGCTTTTTGGGTCAGAGGAATTAATCACAGCAACAGAAAAGTAACCATAACAACACTAAGTTGAAAGAGACTGTCCAATTAGATTTGAAAGCCACAAGACCCAATTATATATTGCCTACAAGTTATACACATTAAATACAAAGAGTTGAACAGGTTAAAAGAGAAAATATGAAGAAAGTTATATCACAACGATTGTCATAAGGAAGTCAGAGTGGCTGGATCTTCAGTCATTAGGAAAATGCCACAATGAAACCACCAAAAACCTATAGAAATGGCTTCATCTGGAAAAATGATGATGTTACATGTTGAGGGATGATGTGGAAGAACTAGACAGTCATGAACTGCTAGAGAAAATATTTAATCTTGTAACTTCTTCAGACAATTGTCTCATACTTTCTTAGTAAGCTCAATATACATCTGCCTTACATTATACTGTAGTTCTGCTCCTAAGTGTATGTCCAAGAGAAAATAAATGAGTAACCAAGAGAAATCAAATAAGTATCTACAGAAACACTGGTACATGAATGTTCACAGTAGCCTTATATCTAATGGCCTTTGGTGGTTCATCTTCGTGGTTAACTTGGTGGAATTTAGAATCACCTAGGAGCTACACTTCTATGTGGGTTGTCAGAGTGTTCCTGGAGAGGTTCAAGTGAGGATGAAAGACCAAATGTGACTGTGAGTGACATCGCTGAAGACACTTGGGAACCGTGCAGAATAAAAAAGGAAGAATGAAGAGTCCAGCTGAATATCAGCACGCATCCTTTTCTACTTCTTGAAACCGGCGCCATCTCACACTCCTGCTGCTATGCTTTTTCTGCCATGACAGGCTCCACCCTTGGACTGTGAGCCAAAACAAGCTCTTTTTTTTCTACTTGATTTTCCGCAGGTATTTTGACACAACAATGTAAAAAAAAAAAAAAGAAATAGCAAAAACTTCAAATTTGGAACCCCACCAAATTTCTCTAAACAGGAAATAAAGAAACTGGAGTAAGTTAATAGTTTATATGGAACACTTGGAATGAAATTCACAGGAATTCCGCTGGCTGGAAAAAAATCTGAAAGTATATGGTATATATTCCCTTTACATTAAGCAAGGAAAAGCAAATGTATTTGTAATGATAAAAACTGCTCTGTAGTTGTCTGGAAACAAAGGAAAGATAAGGAACAAGGAAATACTTCTGTGGGCATAAGGAAAGTTTGGGGTAAAGTATGTATTTCCTAATTGGATTGTAGTAATAGTGATGACGGCTTGAAACTACATGTAAGCCAAACCATCAAATCGCTCCTTGAAATATCTACATGTTAATCATACCTCTAGAGAACTATTATAACAATAAAATAAAAGAGAAACTCACTGGCCTCATATTTCTCCAAAGGTAACAAAATATATTCCGCCTATTTTTGAGTACACAGATCATAAATTGTTAACAAAGGTTTAGGACATAGGTAAACCATGTGTGCAAAGGTTAGCAATATCATTTTTATCAATAACATGTTTTCTCGGGATTTTTAGACTATTACTTAAGTGCTGGTCAGCACTGGAATCAACAGATCTAAACACATGTATGATTTTTTAAAAATCATAATTTGTTTCCTAACCCTCCACAGTATAAATTTCTGCTTAGTTTTTCAGTGTTTTATAGTATTTTAACTTAACTTCATGAATTTACCCACTCATGATATAGTTGTTGAATGCCTGTTATATAGAAATAATATTTATGATAACAGATGTGGCCTTAAGGATCCCTCTGCACACATGGAGCTGATGTTCAGACAGAGAAGGCAGACTTTTAATGAACAAGTCACCAAATGCTTTGATGAAAGCATTTGTCTGTGATAATGAAAGAAAATTTTCCTCGTATGTGACTTAATCATACATTAGCTCTGCAGTCCATTACTTCAAATGATCCCTACTTGCTACATTTAGATATTGGAATTCTACTTTATTTAGTTGGTTCATCCCAAGCTTCGGTCCATAGAAAACAAAAAGTTGTAGATGTACAGGAAAGTTATTTAGCTTAACTTTATCCTTCAGGCTTTGACTCTAAGGTCACTTTTTGGGAAGGTTTCCTCATCACCTGTTCCTGCATTTCACTATCACCCCAACATACAAGTACATGTGTATTCTCTCTCCTTCTTTTTCTCTACCTCTCCCTCCTTTCTTTTCAGTTCCTGAACTGAAATCCAGAGCTTCATCCATGCTAGGCAAGTGCTGTATCATGGAGCCATGTCACCGGACTCATAAAACAGGTGTGAAGGCAAGCTATGTTCTTGTTCATCAGTTTACATTATACGGTAAAAGGAAATTATGTCGCATCAACTAAAAATCGTATGAGCAAGTTACTAGTTTTGACATATTCCCCAGTCAGACTGCTGGATACAAATTCTGAGTCTCTGCTGTACCAGCTATACATCTAGAAAAGTCACCTAACCTTTTGAGTCCTTATTTTTCTCATCTGTAAAATGAAAATGAATAATTATATCAACCTCAAAGACTTCCAATTTCAATAATATATACTTAAGTAAAAAAATCAGTATTTCTCAAATTTATAATGTGTAAATACATTAGGTAAATAAAGTATGACTGTAAAGACTGTATTGCTGTTATAATAATCACTTCCTTATTTACTATATTTCTACTTCATAATTTATTAGAGCTGCTTTATTAAATAGTTACATGAAGAGATGGGAGAATCTACATCATAAGCCTTAGTAGGACAAAAAGAAGTGGCAGGATAAAGTACAGTAGTTTAAAATCCTCTTTGTGGCATTTCTCTTCCAAAACAGACCTTCTGAATTTTGTCAGGTTTTCTCTATCCTCCCAACAAAGTGGCCTTCAACATGCAGCTATTCATCTGGTTTGAAAGAGGCTCTTTCTGGATACCTCAGGAATGTGCAGGGAAGGAGGAGAGGGGGCGTCTCGCTGGGGGAAATGTGGGAACAGCAGCTCTTTGAATGCTGGGCGTGACGTAGCCTGGGAACTGCTAGCAGCTGCTGGCAGAGTGTTTCACACACAGCGGGACAGTGGGAAGGGGAAAGCCAGGAAGAAAACAACAGGGCAAACAAATGCAGAAGAAAGGCTGGGCAGGGCCAAACTTCAGGGCCAAAGAGGTCCAGTTGGAGAGGGAAGTCGGGCTGGGAGAGAGCAGCGCACTTAAAAGAATAAAGCACTAAGAGACTGGAGTTAAAGGCAAACAGCACTTATAGAACAAGAGAGGACCAGACACCCAGAGCACTATGGCAGTTTTAACTACCCAGGAACAGATCACATCACAAGACAGACACAGACACACACACACACACACACACACACACACACACACACACACACACACTCCTTGGAAGGAATTAAAGATATCAGTAAAGTAAAATAAATAAATGCATAAGTAAGTACATTTGCAGTGTAAACATATTTAATAGGAACACATTTCACTTTAAAAAATAATAAAGCCTATTACTGCAATAGCAAGCTCTGGAATTAGTGAAAATATTTGTGATTGCAACAAATTAAAGATGAAGTAGTATGCATAAAGATCAAGTAATCAAGTAACCTAATACTTCATAATAATTTGAGCTTGCTATATAAAATTTCTTAAGAAAAAATATGCCTTACATTCTCGTGGAACGTGAGGTCTTCATTCTCATTTTGCACTTCATATAGCTTCTCTTTTTTTTTTGGCACATCCCCTATTACAACACACCATTCATTTTTAGATCTGAGGTCTTGCCCACCATAAGGTCTTTTTCTTTTTTTTTTCTTTTACATTCTTCACTGCATTTATTAATTAGTTCATGGCATTGGAAGAGAATTTTGGATGTAAAATATTAAGTTGCTTCTTTTTATTATTTTTTATTTTTTTCTGCTCATACAAACATAATAGGAACCCCTGTCCCCTCCCTCCCTCCACCCCTCCCTGGACCTCCTTGTTCCGTCCCCACTTTGTCCCTTCCTTTCTCCCCTCCCTCCCTTTCTCCCAGTGCCCCCTCCCCCATCTCTGAAGCATCCTTTAATGAGTATATCAAACTTTCCTCTGGGTCCTCCTCTCTGATGCGGTGTAAGGACTCAGTGGCATTTCCTAGAACTCTTTCTTGTGTTCCCCTTAAGTATAGGAACACCATTGTTACTGTTAATCCCTTGCTTCTAAGGATCCTAGTGCCTTTAGTCCATGCTAGAATTTGAGGGGAGGGTCTTTTTCTTTTTAAAAAGCACATTTACTTATTTGAGAGGGAGGAGACAAAGAGGGAGGGAGAGAGAGAGAGAGAGAGAGAGAGAGAGAGAGAGAGAGAGAGAGAGAGAGAGAGAGAGAGAGAATATATGTATTCCATGGTTCCATGGTGCAAGGGTGAAGAAGGTCAAAGGATAGCTTTCAGAAATCAGTTCTCTCCTTCTACCAGGCAGCATGGGGATCAAACTAAAGATGCCAGGTTTGGTGCAGGCACCTTGCTCACCGAGCCATCTTGCCATCCCACCCTGAGGCCTTTCAAAAAAAAAAATCAGAGAAATGATGTTTGAAAACAAGGTCTTCTTTTGGGACCAGGAGGACAGATTTCTCAACATTTATGCCTAGTCACTTTCCAAGTTATTTGGGCAATTTTGCAACATTCCTTTGAATAAATACCTGGGAAAACATTGAAGACCAAATGCTCTTAAGCTGGACTTGGACCTCAGTTTACCATTCACCAGAACACTGGACTTACACTCTAGCTCTTCAACTCTTTTTTTTTTCCCTTCAACTCTTTAAAAGACTTTGTCTACTTCTTTTTTCTTTAACAGAGCTGAGGGTAATCTAAACTAGATTGTTCTCTCCTTACTGAAAGATGTTTTCCTAGAACTTAATTGGCCCGTTTTCATGGGTCATTCTATTCTTAATATCAACAAATTCTTCTGTGACTTAACCTTTACAAAAACAAATTTATTCTTCTTTCTGCTTGTTCTTTTCATTTCCTTTACATTCAACTTTTTTTAAACTACAAGTGGACAGATCATGCTGCATTCTATAGGTGAAATGTCCTTAAAAAAGCAAACTGTAGTTTAGAATATGCTAGAGTTATTCTTTCAACATGTGATTGTAATATTAACCATGTGAAATCTTCAATAATCTTCACAAAACAGTAGGGTCTTCATATGATAGAAATATCACATAGTATTTATTATTTGGGGAAAAAGTATCCAGCTGACAAAAATCTGTATGTTTAATACTATAGCCGTGTTCCTTAAAACTTGTGGTACATAAGTGAGAAATATTGAGTTTAAGCTATAGACAACACTTAATGTAAGTATTCATTTCTGTTCTTCTCTGTAAAATTATGTGATCCATAATATGGGGAAGATTTTTCTGTATGTGGTCACAGAACAGCAGTTTGTCCTGGGAGCCTGATAAAAATGCAGCATCCCAAGTCTCACGAGAGAGCAACTGAATATCTGAGAGTATTGTAACAATTAATTAAAGGTGATTCTCAGTCATGCTAATGAAAAACAGCAGTCATGAGGCTCTGTTTGCCAGGAAACACTGACTCCTCTTTGGGTCTACAGGATAACTAATATCAAGAATGAAACCCTGACTGGGTGCCTTCATTTTGTGACTCTGTCTTCTTTGGTTGAAGGCACGGGGATAAGCCAGCATCCTTGGGTCACCTTAGACTCTGTGTGCATGAAAACAAAATTTTTAAGTTCTTTTTGTGCAACCCCACAGACTAGAGTGTGTCCTTCCACGTGAGCATAATGATTATGAGACTGCATCCTGCAGCAAAAGTAATCTTTAGAGACTAAAAATCATCATATACATGTTTGAAACTGGCAAGGAATAAAAACAAATCAACAAAGGTAATTTTTAAAAGTCCATGATTTTACATGGTAGTAAGAATTATGTTAGAGACTAATGCTGTGCAATATCAGTAGAGTGAATGTTACAAATATAATATTAAATATAATATAATATAATATTAAATAGGTAAATTTAAAATGCAAAAAAAGAAACACTGTCCATTGTTTCACTTGAAGTGATAAGCTTAATTCTGTCATTTTCAAAAAATGTACCCAAGTGTGAATTATCATCAAAAAATAATGGGAGTTCACTCTACTGACATACCTTCTTTAAGCAGATACATGAAATATTTTCAGTTCAACATGTAATCCATACAAAATATAAACTGGATATTTTATATCTTTTGTCTTGAGTCTTTGAAAACTCATGTGTATGATACATTGCAGTACATCTGTGTTTGTGCTAGTTACATTCAAGGTCTCAACAGTCATTTGTACTACTACACTGGACAGCCCAGATACTCACAGTGCTGTTTGAAATAGAACACAAAAAATTCCAGGTAACAGAGAACTGTGTTAGCATCCTGTGAAAATTTCCCTTCATCAAGATTCTCTTTACTTTTGTCTTTGCTTAAGTAAAAAGGTAAGTGTTAGGCCTCCACAGTTCTGGGACACTATAATAACTTATCTAAACCTGGTGTTCCACTTAATCTCCCTATTTAGAGTTTAAATTCCTTAAGGTGTCTAACAGAAGTCATGTATTTTTGTCACCTTTGAAACTTGATCACGTGACAAGTGCTTAGTGTAGGACAAAGCTTCTCAAAGTGTAGTCCCCAGAACTGCAACATTGGCTTCACTTGAGAATTTGTAAGAAATGCAGACTTTCTGATTCCACTTCAATCTTGGTCAATCAGAAACTTAACAGTGAGGAGACCAGTAACTTATGTTTTAATCAGCCTTCTCCATCATCACGATTCTTACTAAACTTTAAGAGCTACTGAGATAGGCAAATGTTTCAGACTAAGTTCTGTGGTCTAATCACAAGTATAATGATTTTAAGTGTTTTTGAAGAAAAAAGATGAAGGAGAATAGACTAGGAAGACATCAGTAGATCCATCCCTGAGGAAATCTGAAGCAAAGGAGGCTGGAGCCTCTGGTCACCTGCATAGTAACAGGCTCACATTATTTGTAAGAGAAGATGGGGCCAGTCACGTAGACTCCCTGCCCACAAGGGACTTCATAATGTAGATGAATTAGTTCATGGTCATTTAAAAAAAAAGGTGTGAGGTAAATGCTCAAAATCTCTCAGTTTCTTTATAAGATTGTTTTCTATGCTCAGTATTGACAAGGACAGACATATAGGCAGATAGAAGACCTGCTTAGAAAGCCTATCTCATCAAAGCAAAGAACATATTTCTGTTGGTTTTCATTTTCAATTGAATTGAAACTTAAATATTTTGTTTAGTTACATTTAAAAATGAAGCCATATAAATGCTTGCATACATTTATAATGGGAGAAACCAAGAGAAATGAACTATTATGGAATCATCTATAAAGTTCTTCTTAAGGTGGCAGAAAGGTGAAAAGGATTCTGGTCAGTATGTCCTTAAACCAAATGCCATGGAACCAAGTAATAAGGGCACTTCCATAAAACAGAGCTTTGTGCATGGCATTGTATTTCATTTCCCCATGCCTAGGGGATACAGGATTGTTACCTTCGGTACTTGGTATAAAGTACATGTTCAATGCTGACTTACTAAGAGAAGAGGAAAGAAAGAAAGGAGGTATAAATATGCAGAATACCAAGGTCTAAAATGCAGAGACAAAAATTTACAAGTGTGGCGTGCAACAGGAGCATAGCCATACCTGTATGTCTTTAGAATGATCTTAGGAAATCTTTCAAAATATACACAATTCATGATACTATACTGTACTTAAAGATACTGAACTTCTATAAATGCCATCACATAATTCAAAATTTTCAATTGTTCATATTGCATAAGGCCCTGTCAGGTTTGAAATGTGTCCCCCACAGTCTCATGTGTTTGGAAAGATTATTGTACCTTGAGAGGTGGAGCCTTGCTGGAGGAAGGCAGTCACAAGGGGTGGGCCTTGAGGTGGATTAGTCCTACCTTACCTCCAGGAGAATTCTGCCTTTGCAGCAAGCAGTCTGCAGCTCTTAGCTTCCAAGATGTCTGTAGTGACTTAGCCTCCTCCAGCCACCTCTGCTTTGAGAGACTGTACCTTCCCTCTGGAACCCTAAGCTTAATAAATCTCCCTTTCTGTCTAAAGTTTCTTGACTTTAGGTGCTCTCTCACAGCAATAGTTAAGAGTAACTGTTACAGAAATTGGTACCGGGTAGTGGGGTATTGCTGTGAGATTAAGAACAGCTGGTACCACAACGTGAAGTTGTTTGTGAAGCTGAGAGAAGTTGGTACCCAGCAGTATGGCCAATGCTGTGATGTGGCTAGTGTGTCTTTGGAACTGTTTGTTGGGGGAAATATGGAGAACTTTGGGGCTTTGTGCTGGGAAAGTCTTTGTGTCTTGACGGTTGGGCCAAAGGGGCTTTTCTTGTGAGAGCTCAGAGGAGAGCAATGCTGTGAGAGATGCAGACAGTGGAAGTCCAGCTTGTGATGGTTCAGAGGGGAACAGAGACTGTGTTTGCAACTGAACGAATGACACATGGAGGCATGTGTTGGCCAAGAATTTAGTGAAGTTTTTGCCTTTGTCCTGAAAGCTTGCCTGAAGTTAAACTGGAGTGCTTGGCAGAGGAAATTTCAAAGCAGTGCAGTCTTGACAATGTGATATGGCTACTTTTTAGTTGTCTTCAGAGTTATGAAAAACACAATGCCAAACTTAAAGTGTTGAACTAGGAAGAAGCAGAGAACAAAATGGCTGTTAGAGATTAGCTCCATTTGTAAATCAAAGTCTGCTCTCAATTTGAATAATAGGAGAGGCCCTAACTTGAGGGCAAGATCCTCAGGGAAGGCTCCCACTCATAAGAATGCAAATCCTTTCAGAAGACTGGAGCTAAAGGGTGGAGTTCCAAAGCAAGAGTTGGTTTCTCTTACAAAGCAACTGCCAGGAGTGAAAGAGATGGTCAACATACAGAAGCAGAATCAGCTGTGATTCACGGGGGCCAGTCTTTGCAAAGTCATCCACGTGGTTCTGGTTTTAGAGGCATCAAGGATATGAGAGGGAAGAGATGGTGGAGTCCTCCAAGATTTCAAAAATTGGCAGAATCCAAGCATCATGAGGCAAGAAGCCTGCAGTTTAGAGGCCCAAGAAAGGCAGTTTGTGCTGTGGAGTTAAAGCCTGGTTTGCCATTGAGAAGTAAAGATGTTAGAGATGCCAGAGACAATGTGGGACACCTGCCAAGGAGAGCTGTATACCCTGGGAGGAGTCAGCTCAAGAGAGCAACGCATTCTATGGGCAGCTGCATTGGAGGGGTGGAACCAAAGCCCTTCAGAACTGAGATGATTTCAAGGAGAGGCTCACCTGTTGGACTTGGAGCTACAAGATTTGAAGTTTGTCCTGCTGGTTTTCAGGCTTGTTTTGGACCGATCTTCCTGGATACGCCCTCATTCCTTCTTTTTGGAATGAGAATGTATATCCTGTGCCATTGTATGTTGGAAGTATGTAACTTGTCTTTTGATTTTACAGGAGGCTTTGGACTTTTGGACTGAGTTGGGACTGATATAGTCTATGAAGACTTTTAAAGTTGAACTGACTATTGTTTGCATAATGAGATAGCAATGAGTCTGTGGGGGCCAGGGGTGGAGTGTCGTGGTTTGAAATGTGTCCCCCACAGTCTCATGTGTTTGGCAAGGTTATGATACCTTGAGAGGAGGAGCCTTGCTGGAGGAAGGCAGTCACAAGGGGTGGGCTTTGAGGTGGATTAGTCCTACCCTACCTCCAGGAGAAGTCTGCCTTTGCAGCAAGCAGTCTGCAGCTCTCAGCTTCCAAGATGTCTGTGGTGACTTAGCCTCCTCCAGTCACCCATGCCGCCTCTGCTTTGAGAGACTGTACCTTCCCTCTGGAACCCTAAGCTGAATAAATCTCCCTTTCTCTCTTAAGTTTCTTGAGTTTAGGTGCTCTTTCACAGCAATAGTTAAGAGTAACTGTACAGGCCCTATTTTGATGGCTAAGGATTTGAGCTCTGGGCACAGTTGTAGAGAACTGGTAGTTGAGTTAAGCCCAGAACAAACTTGCAGGAGATTGTATGGTGGATGGGGAAGACTCAGCCCATGGTGGGTAGGACTAGAGCTCTGGGCACAGTTGTAGAGAACTGGTAGTTGAGTTAAGCCCAGAACAAACTTGCAGGATATTGTATGGTGGATGGGGAAGACTCAGCCCATGGTGGTTAGGACTAGTCTCTAGGCAGGTGAATAAAATTGAGGGAGTGATTGAGAAAGGAGGCCTCCTTCTGTGTACTTGGCCAGATATGCTGGTCAGGCAATTAAAGATTGTTCCTTTCTCAGCTGTTGCATGGATACTGTGCAGTCAGTTCCCTTAACCCTTTGGTGATGGTGTTTGCTCTCCTGCCAACTGGACTAAGAACTGTAACCAAACAATCATAAGAAAATAAACCCCTTGTTCCCTTAAGTAGTTTTGTCATGATTTTATCAGCAACAATGCAAGTGAACTGCTACAGGCCCTCTGGTCAATGAAGCACTTGTTCCTTATGTTTGAGTAGATTTCATCTTCTGCTGTTCTCTGTAGGTTTACTTATGAGTGGTCCTTCTAAACTACTACTTATATGTGGCAAAAAAAGAAAATGACCACATCACTCAATGTGTATGTGTATTATTTCAAAATCAAAAAGACTTCTCCTTTTAAGTTTTTTCCTTTTCTAAAAATTTATTTATTTGTTTATCTATCTATCTATCTATCTATCTATCTATCTATCTATCTATCTATCTATCTATCTATCTATCTAGAATGTGTGTGTGTGTGTGTGTGTGTGTGTGTGTGTGTGTGTGTGTGTGTATCAGAGAGCATTTGGGTATCATCCTGTATTGTTTCTACCGCCTTTTTGCTTCCCTCTGGAATTTCCCAGGCTCTGTCTTCCAGGGTCAGAGGTGTTTTTTATGTAGGATCTGGGATCTGAACTCAGGACCCTCTGCTTGAGAGGCAGAGTCTTAACCCCTGAGCCATCTCTCCAGCCCCTTTCAGTTTTGATATGCATTTTTATTTGACCAAATATTAGGATTAGTTCTGCTTTAGAGTTGTTTTATTAAAATAATTTTCACTTGATTTTAGTACAATAGCAGAGTTGTAAAGGCAATGAGGAATATATTACTCTAAAATTTTATATTTGAAACAAGAACTATGATTTTTTAAAGGTATTCTGAACAAGGCTCATTAATCCATTGGTATATTAAAGGAAGATATCAAAGTTAATAACCTGAGAATCACATTTTTAATAAAATGATGAAGTATGGAAAAATCAATTCATTTCATATTTGTATTACTCAGAATCGCATTGAAGCCTGACTTCGTTAAGTCCAAGATTCAGAGGAATTTAAGAAGAAACAGAATGGGCTGATCAGAAGACTCAAATTGGGTCTTGATTGACAAACCTTGTGTATGTGGTTGTACTGTGTTTGTAAATTGTAAATTGTCCTTCCCCATGAAGGCGAATAATCATAACATATAATAGTAGCTGACAATTGTAATACTGCAAGGATTAATTGATAGAGTAGATGAGAATTCTATACAACAGCAAGAAATAGTGGATTTCTACTCTACCAACATATTGTCAAAGGGCCAATGCATGACAGAAGCAAGAAATTATGACTGTATTCCCACAAAAAGTTTCCATACAGATTAACCGAATTTCTGTACTTCTACTTATGGCTTGAAATAAGCCAAGAACCTTATGTGTGTGCTTCTGTTTCCACACAGGTAAATTGTGACTGGGTTTTACCTCTGTTATTGATGGTCGTATCTATATCACTTACATGTTTCTCCTAATCTTACATATAGCTAAAAATATAAGTATGGCTTTCTTTTTCAAACCAAAATTAATTTGTCATATAATTGAACTCAGCAAGTCTGGTATCAAGAAAGAGAAAGCCTGAAAACATGTAACCATATTCCTTTTATCATACGGTTTTGCCCAAATTTAGGACTGTTTCTCTTTTTTTTACATTTATGTCTACTTTTCTGCTACTTTGACACTATTTTTACAGTTTTCTTTGTCTCAGTAGAGGCAGATATGAACTTGCATCTGGTTTTTTCCTAGACTGACATATCCCTGTAAGTAACTAAATTCTTATTTTGTACAGGTATGCCAGTTGTAATGATGCAGACTCAAGCTTCCCACTACAGAAGCTGAACAATGATTTAATCTTGCATGCATTCTTCAAAATATGAAATATGCATAACATGACAGTGGACTACTCTTCTAGTAACTGAATAAAAATTTCTGATAGAAACCTCCTTTCATTGCTTTGTTCCCTTTCTGAATAAGGAATTGCATTTATAAGCAGTTAGAATTATGTAGCAGAGTGGTTAGACATATGGCCAAAGAAGAGAATTGAATGGAATTGACTCAGTAATGTGCAAATCAAAATTTTGGGCTTATCAGCTTTGTGCTAGAAATATTTTTAAGTATATCCTTAAAGTCATGGTCTCAAATAGAAGCATGAAATTTGCCACAAAGAATAAAAGCATATAGCAAACACTGATTAAAATGTTTAATATAAGAAGGATATGTGTATATGGTCTTGGAGTAAAAAGTATAAATGTAGAATTATACAAAGAGAAACATAATTCAAACTATCCACTTCTACATTATGAATAAAAGCAACATCTTTATTGATTCTAAAATAAATTTTTGTCAGGTATATTCCTCTCTGCTATCAAGACAGAGAATCATGGAACCGCATTAATGTAGCCTTAGAACAACATGGATTCGCTTTCATTTCCCAGACCAGAATTTAAACCGAGAGAGGTTAATTGGCCTTGCCCTGTTAATGAGTAGGTTCTCTTTTGCTACATCACACTATCTCCTTATGCATACTTCTAGGTACTTATAATCAAGTTCTTATTCATTCGAAAATGGTAAAAATCAAGCTATTGATATTTTCTCATATTTTACATATAAAGTAAATAGTGCAACTCGATCAGAGCACATTTTACTTTTTTGGTATTAGGGAGGCAACACAGGGACTGGTACAGGCTACCCACTGTATCACTGGGTTATATTCACAACCACATAGCATTGATTTTTAAAGATCTTTCCAAGCAGGCATAATCTTTTGACCTCATTCATAAATTTGCAAGTAGCTACCACAATGCTTGCAGTATACCATAAAAACAAATGCAGCATTCAGCTCTCTAAAACAAAATTGAAATACAAAATTATGGAATGCTTAGATGGAACAAATGTGGTCATTAGTTGATTCGGGATGCTTACTTCTTTTCTTATTTCTGCTTAATTGAAAAATATTCTAAGGACGAAACTGATAGGAATTTAATAGTTCTGAACTATGGAGCCAACAGACTTAAACACTTAACTATATTGCTTTGCTTTAGTCAATGCCACTTATAACAATCTATCACACAAATATTTCATGATGATCCATCATACAGGAATCAAATTATCTGAGATCTCAAGAGGACTTGCATTTGGAGCTTGTTTTATTAAAGATCTAGTAATTCTTTAACAGGACTTTCAATCACGCTCTTAAATGGACTGTCGACGGGCAAAGTAATCTGATTTAAAATTTTTTTATTATTAAAACTTTGAGAGCAAATACTTTTAAACCTAGTTTTCTCTCTGTTCTCAGGAGCATATACAATCTGTATTATATGAAACTGGAAAGGAAAAAAAGTGATTCTCTAATTTTATGGCTGAAACAGTTTAAGAGAGTACAGATATAACATAGTGTCCTTTGCAGAGAAACATCTCTCTATTTGTGGCACCATTTTCTGAGTTTTCACTATGAGAAAAATGCTGTCCTTAAATTTCTAAATTAATTAGTTCATTCTCCATTATAGTAACCATGTTATAGATGAGGGAACTAACAACCCTAGAGGTTAAATGGCCTCAAGATTGCCCAGTCAGTAAGTCAGATTCCAAACCATATATATTATCATACTAATCATATCTGCAATTAACGCCAAGAGTTTGAATTTATAAGGCACTGTGGAGTAGATTTCATTACAACAACTTTACATTTATCAAGACTTATCTATCCTAATAATAAAGTAGTATTGTAGAGAATGCAGTAAAAGTTAAGTAAGTTGCCCGAGGTGCCACAGCAAGTATGACTTTGAAAACACATGTGATCCCTGTACCTATTATACACACCCATGGAACATTTTCCATGTGTGGGTTTGTGATAGTTTATTTGTTATTGAAGCTGTTGTATAACACATTACTCACTTTTGCTTCAATTGTGATTCCCAAGGAAAAGATGTTTTCAGTATCCAAGTACAAAGGAATTGGCTGAAACATAACTCAGCATCATTTTTCATGGTATAGCAAGACTGAAGTCTAGCTACCAGACATTGCTAAAACAAATGTTGGTAATTTGAAAATATTTACATAAGACTTATCAAACAATAAAAGCATCCTATTATAATGATCATCTAATCAAAACACTTGACTGTTGCTTACAAACAAGTTTTCTAGATTATCTTAACCAGGAGCGACAATGGTCATCCTGGGCCTACCTGTAAAAGCTTCCATCTGGTGTTCAGATCTTCCAGAGTGCTGAGGTTATATGGTGAGAGCTGAATGCCCAATGTAGTCAGCTGACGTGCAAGATCATTAACATGATTGACGTTTTCTTTAAGAGGTGCAATTTCTCCCCGAAGTGCCTATGAATGAAGACAATGTAAGAAAGAGTACTTCAATGAAGGAAACCTGAATAACTTGAAACTGCACGGCATCTTATTCTGTTTAGAGCGCAATGGCAGTGAAGCTCTCATTAGTGTGTATGTTGGAGTCTCCGCAGTATTCATATGTTGAAATGCTAAAAGAATAATAATAATACAAGGAATCATAATATTTGGAACAATGGGATTATGCAGTAGATCCTTTTGGAAGCTGAGTTTTGAGATTAGCACCCTTAGAAAAGAGACCTCAGGGAGCTAGAAGAGCCCTTTTGAATGTGTGAAACATTATCAAGAAGGCAATAGCCTCAGATATCAGATCGTCTAGAACTTGGACTTGGACTGTTTCCCTTCAAGAACTATGATACATATTTCTGTTGCTTATGAGCTACCCAGTTTATGGCACTTTTTCATTGTTATAGAAGCCCAAGGAGGCCAAGATTTTCTGATTAGTAGTATTGCAACAATGAACAAATGTTAAGGGATAGGTAATGATAACTAATATTTATAGAGCATATCAAGGTAGATAATGTAATAAGTGCCATCTACACACAAACCAACCCTTTTTGTTAACACAGCAACCCTATGAAACCAGTACTTGCAGAATCCCCATTTTATATTTCAGAAAATAATGCTTTAGATGTTTAATACTGCTAAAGTCTCGTGGGGGAAAACAGCATAATCTGGGATACATATTCAGATTTGCCTGCCTCCAGCCTGCCTACTTAGAGCACTATGTATCTCTGCAAAGAAATTTGGAATGACAAAGTAACTGGACAGATAAAGTGCTGCTAAATTCTAAATTCTCCTCATCTGTCAAACAAAAATGGATTCTTATTTTTTTTGACAATAAAAAGATCTGCTTGATCATAAGCTGGTGCTTTCATATTTTGCACCAACCCTGCTATAAGTAGTTTCACTTAGGACAAAATGTATTTTGTCAGGGCATAAGAATGACTTCTCCTGGTACTTTAGTTCCTGCAGCAGGGTCTTCTGAAGGCTCCCATGGGGGCTTCTCAGCTGTCTATGAAGCTCAAAGCAGGAGTCCCTGGTGCCATGCATCATGATGAATGGTTGAACAGAAAAACCTTATGCAGATACACGGGGGATATTATCATGCATCATATCTAACCTATTGAGATGGCATTTATGGATCTTTAACGTGATGCATGATACCCCAATGTTCCAATGAGCAATATCTAAGGAACAAATTCCCTCACTTAGGAGAAGTTTGTGTAATGCAATGTCTGCGAACAAGGACAGCATCACCAACTTGATGCTACATGCTATGTGACTTGTTCAATTTGAGCAGGGAATACTTCTCCCTCTGGCTCACTGTTTTTATAAGACCTTTGTTGACACTGACCTCATCTATAATCCTTGCATTTCCTCCAGTTCTGAATGGAAATAGGTACATATTAGTATAATCCAAAGAAGACTAACATTATCCTTTCAAATCAGTCAGTGTATATCATGACTAAAATGTTTTTCTATGAAGGGTAAGATTCTTAAATTAGTCTTAGGTAAAATTGTTACAATCTGTTGAACTTATATCATTAGTTTTTATTTAAACTATTTTATTTGTTTGAGAGGAATATATATACACACACACACACACACATATATATATATATTACATGCATATATCCATGCCATGGTATACATGTATATATGGAGGCAAAGTAAGAAATTGGTTCTTCCTTTCCACTATGTCCCCATGACCTTGCAGGCTCCAAACAATAAGCAAAGATGCCATGTTTATACCCAAGAACCTTTACCCACTGAACCATCTTTCTGGTCAAGGTTTTCTGAAGCTAGAGTCTGGATATGTAAGCTAGGCTTGGCTTGAATTTACATTTATCCTCTTGCCTCATTCTCCCAAGAACTTATAGTTTTTAAAAATGGCCATTTTACAGGTAGAAGGTAACCATTTTGCAAATGGAAGACTGACCCCCCCCCACTCACCGTGGTCTCCTTCCTACTCTTATTCCATCTACCTTTGAATCTACTCTTATAATAAGACTCTATTTTAACAGCCTTTTATCTCTGGCCAGGGGGTGACATCTAATGCCCATCAGAATGGAGATAAGGGTAGTGTAGGAGCAGCAAAACTGAAAAAAAAATCAACAAACCACAATTCAGAATATCAGAGACTCTATATCAACCATCTGGAACCAGGCCAGCCTAATCTCTCCCCATCCTAAAGTTCAGGGAAATTTGGGGAAAAGGGGGGGTGGTAAGATTGTAAGAGCTTAAAGATGGGGGAGGAGTTATGACATGCAAGATAACTCCACAAAAGTTAGGGCCGAAGTAATCATAATAGGACTTTGCATGACCTGTGCAATGACCAATATATCAGTGACCCCCTCCCAAAGTCTAGCATGGATCACAGACACTAGGATCCTTAGAGGCAAGGGATTAACAGACACAATAGTGTTCCCATACTAAAGGGGAACACAAAAAAGTACTCTAGGCAATGCTACTGAATCCTTATACCTCATTAGAGAGGAGGACCCAGAGGGAGGTTTGACATGCACACTAAAAGATGCTCTAGGGATGGGGGGGGGGGACAATGGGAGAAAAGAGAGGAAAGGAAGAGGAAAAGGGGGGAGGGAGTAGGAGAATCCAGGGAGGGGTGGAGGGAGGGGAATGGGGTACCTATCAAGTTTGTATGAATGGAAAAAATAAATAAGTATTTTAAAAAAAACAAAGAAAACATACAGCCCCAAAGAGTGGCCATTTTAAAATAGATTAAAATTGGCACTAGTCAGGTAATTTAGTGGCAAGGCATTTGCTCACGAACTTGGGAACCTAAATTTAAAAGAGTGAATTTAATGTTTTATACTACCAAAAATGTGAATTCTTACTATAAACATTCAAAAATCATGTGACATACTCATATTTATGAAATATTGCATTGATGGGATATCACTGGAACTGATCTGAGGCTAAGAAAGTTTTGTAGGAGTTGGCAGTAAGTATTATTCTATTTCTTTGTGAATACCAACATGGGTTAAGAGAATCAGAAACAAGTGCCCAAGTAAAAAGATCGCTAAAACTCATACTTGTGAATTTATGTCTCTGGAAGGAAATGAAGCATAATCATTTTGTTTTGTGCCTCAGAAAGGTTAGCAAACAGATTTTTGAAAAATCAGTAGGGAAACCTGGACAAGGACCAAGCATGGTAATTATGCTATGCAACCAGTCTCGGTTACACAATGGAACGCATTTCTAGAAAGCAGAATTGCATCTATGAAGGGGAATGGTAGATAGGAGCCACTGTGGAAATGGCAGGATGTTCAATCTGTGGAATGCCCTTTTCCAGTGAGGTGTTCGACCTTTATGTTGATTATCCAGTTGGGTTGCATTATATCTAGTTTCCTTATGGTTACACAGTGGGCAAGTTCCAATGCTTTCATCCCAATTTTTTATTTTTATGTTCTCTCGCTAAACCTTGGATATAGGGCTGCATCATTGCGTTGGAGAATGAAAGAAATGAAAAAGGAAGTTCCAGGACTCATAGTTAATTGCAATACTCTCCCTTCTCCTCTCGTTTTCTTTCATTTCATTTAGAAGATCATCTTCTCTCATTTAATATAGGAGAGAAAAAAGAGATGGATAGATTGAAAAGAGAGAGAGAACATTGTATGTGTATGTGTGGAGATCAGAGGTCAACTGTGTGGAAGGGGTTTTCTTCCAGTGTATGGGCTCCAGGGATAGAACTTTATGCATATCCCTTACCTAAGAAGTTATTTCACTGGCCCTTTTCTTTCTTAAAAATATGCATCTGGCAGGCTGGAGAAATGGCTCAGTGGTTAAAATTCTGTTTTGCAAGTATAAGGTTCTGAGTTCTGATCCCAGGTCTCACATAAAAAAATGCTAGGTGGAAACAGCTGCAGCCTGCACTTCCTGCCCTGGTGGGTGGAGCCTGGGAAATCCCAAGCAAGAAGAAGGTAGAAGCAATCCAGGATGATTCCCGAAGTCACCCTTGGGCCTCCACAATGACCTCTGATACACACACACACACACACACACACACACACACACACACACGCACACTAAATAAAATATTTAAAAACTATGCATCTCTTAATCTCTAAATTCTTCAATGTGGTAGGGTATTATAGAATTTTTTAGTAAGATTTTATTTATCTATTTGTTTATTTATTTTATTTAATTTGTATGTGTATGTGTATGTACCCTTGAAATCTCATCAAATACTTTAGAAACTTCCTTTGAAAAGGAAAAGAATGTAGATACTGATAAATGGCTAGATATAGATAATGACACAATCAGAGAACAGGGCAATAACCTAAAATTTTAGGGATCAGAAGTCAGAAGCTTCCTCAGGTTTTCTGTTTCACTTATTCTGCATGTGATAACTATTACTAGATATCAAAAAATTTGCATCATCCATTGGAATATATAGAGTGCTCCAATCTGTGGGCCTCTGTGAAAACATTCTACACAATGCTAAGATATTTTTGAGTATTTTAAACTAAAAACTTGTTCAAGACATATCTTTATGATCTCCTCACTTAATGAGCTTTCCAGTTTTTTTCATTTTTTTCTGTTAAACTACATGTTCAAATTTAATTGCAAGAGACAATACCTGCTAGGAATTTTTACTATTAACCTGACTGCTTGATTTTATTTTCAGTTATATGATAATGAAAGTTTTTAAAGTGACTTTATACTAATTATTATTATTATTATGAAATAGGGTCTTACTATGTAGTATAGGATGGTTGGAAAAACATAATCCTCCTGTTTCAGGTACTTAAATGCTGAGAATCTAAGAGTGTGGATTATGGAATTTCTGATTAGGGAAGATCAGTTGTTAAAGTGGCAATTTCACACAATTTCACTTTGGAGTGGTTTCTTAATTAGCCTGACCCAAGGAATTTAGTTACCTAGAAATCACTATGAAAACATTAAGCATATGAAAATAGAATAAAGGAGATAACTGATGGTCAAAAAGATGAGAAGAATAAGGAGCTTCAGACCATTGAGTAAGAGATTCTAGTCAATATTCGTCACAGCATTTGGTTGAGGTTCTGATGACATCTGCTTATCACCCAAGGAGGGTCATTGCTGTAGTCTGCAGCACCTACAAGTACCCATGACAAGTAAGGTCCCTAAACACTGAATTACAAAATCCTGTATAAAATGTGAAAATAGGCACTGTATCATTTAAACGGATGTAGCATTGGACTGTACTTTATTTCACCAGTTAGAAATTTATGTTTAAATTATTAAATGCTGCACATAAAATGTCAAAAAGTGCAATTAACTCTGAATAGAATGATCTAATCCTTCAATGAAGCCAGGATTCCATTAGGCTCCATTCTAGTTGCAAGTAGCATGTGAGAAAACATTGACGGCAGCCATTACACCGTGGGTTTTCTTTGAATCACTTAAACATCTGGAATATGTTCTCCAAACCAAGACGAATTTTATTATGACTAGCTTCATGCAGGCGGAATTTTCACTTCATTAAATGTCGTCTGATTATAGATCTAAAAGTACTGATTTAGAATGATATATAAGTCTGATATGTCAAGTTTTTCTTTTTATAAAATTCAATTGCCTGTCATATCTCTGCTTATCTTTATGTAGTTAAGGATTTGCTCAAATACATGTTTGGAATTACAGCCATCAGCCACTTTTGTGACTAAAGAAAAGAATTGTCTGTTAACAAGGAAATGTCATTTTTGAGGAAGCAATTTTGACTTGACAGCTAAGAGACCCCTCCTGCTGTAAGACACAGAAGGTCATTTTGGAAGATAAGAAAGAGTAAGTTGAGAGAATTCTATTTTGAGAGCCTCTATTTATTCTGTAAAATCAGAAGCAAAAGCCTGGTCATAGTCTGCAGTACATGGTGTGTAATGAATATTCAGTGAATTTGAAATGAATGAAGGGTAAGTGGGAACAGTTGAATTAGTTGTGAGAGAGACTGTAAGAGGGAGTCGATATGTGAAATGCAGCGAGGTTGCCAGAGATCACAGAAAGCCAATTTGAGGCTGTGGATCAAAATTTCCTAGCAGAACCAATCTTCCCTAATTCCTTTCTTCCACAATGTTCCCCGCAAGAATGGAGAAACCAGTTGATCCATGTTTAAGGTTTTGTCAGATGATTGTGGCGCCAACACTCAGGGATAAGGGAGTTTCAATTTTAGCCTGAATGTGATTGAAATACAGGTTGTGGAATCTAAACTGGATTAGGAGGAAAGTAAAGCAAGATGAGGCTTGTAGATGGAGAGAAAATAGAAGTGTCAATTGTGGATGTCCAAGATAATGTAAGAGAGGCTACAGTTGGAGTAGTTGTACGAATAAACCAGAAGAAAAGGAAACTCTCAGATGCTTTAATAAGTGTGCCTTCTCTCTCTCTCTCTCTCTCTATCTATATACACACATATATATGTATATGTATATATGATACACAGAAAGGCAGACATACACATATACAGTGTTAGAAATTATTTCTTCTGTCTCTCTATGTGTCTGTATACATATATATATATATATATATATATATATATATATACATGTATATATCTACATCCAAATGGAAAGATAGAGAGACACACGAACAGTGTCAGAAATTATTATAAGCTCATGCCTTTCAAATGTTGTCCTCTGACCTTCACATGCATTCTTTGGCATGTGCATGTCTGGTCTTTCTCTCCCTCACTGTCAAAGTAATAAAGAAAATATTTAAAGAATTTATTGGAGGTTCAGAGAAAGGAGTTGATGTGAAATTATCCTTCAGAAGAACTTTAATAAGAGAGTCTCCTGAACACTGGCAGCCACAACCAGGCCTTGTATGGAGAGAGCACCTGAAGCAATAGCGTATCAGAGAGCAGGAGGAGTGTAAAAGGACATCGAAAGGAAAGTGAGAGTGAGTCTTCCGCTATGGAAAAGGAAATTCACTGGGAGAGATAGTTGCCACATATAACATGATGGGGTCTTGAAAGGAAAGAGCCTTTGATTCTGAAGGAGCAAAAAAAGTTCTGATTCTGAGTTTTTTTTTTTTTTAATGGTAGCAAGGGATGAAGAAGCTTCACATCACATGATGTTGCCTGTCCTAGTCTACATGTCAAGGGACATGAAGTAGACATTAGATAGAACTATAAACATATTCTGTACCTCTAAGAAGGGGAAGGAACTCCAATGCTAAGGAATCATTTTTTAATTCTGCAGGAGAGAGAGAGGAGAGGGGAGAGAGAGAGAGAGAGAGAGAGAGAGAGAGAGAGAGAGAGAGAGAGAGAGAGAGAGAGAGAGAGAGAGAGAATGACTAAGACTTTGGAGGACACGGCATGATTTCTGGGACAGAAAAAGTATGAAGTATGGCAACCCAGATAGTGATACTGAAAGTTTACAAATCCTCCCTTAAGACATTAATCCTTTTTCCTCAACTTGTAATCTGTTCATTCATAAATTCCTCTCTGACTTTACTAGCAATTCAAAGTTATCATAGAGTTCAATACAGAAGGATCCTTCTATGTCTATTTAGACTGTGCAGAGAAATTTATATGACAAGTACAACTTCACACTGCTGAAGAAATGAAGTAGTGACGAACTGTAGTTTTCTCTACAATAAAAACCTTACTGAACAAATGTTTGTGAACCAGACCCGGGGAAAATCGTCTAAAAAGAGGAGGTGTTGGACAAAGTCCCAGGATTCTTCATACTGGGTTAGGCGTGGGAAACTGTAGAGGAGGAAACAGAAATCAGATTTTGCAAACATAGACATTCAGTTCATTTACCTGTGGCTCTTATATTTCAGAGAATTTCACACGGTATCCAGCTGACCGGAAATTGAGGGCAGGTACAGCCAAGCTAGGTTTTACAGTTTCCTTATTTCTGGGTGGCTGTATCATACTGAGACCAAGAGAGTCAAGAACGGAGTCCTAGAAGATCACAAATTTATGGGAATTTCTAAAATGATCTGGGGGAATAAGTCACTCAAATATGAGAGGACTCCTGTAGAGAAACAGGAGGTGCAAACCAACCTTCTAGAAGCATATCAGGCTGGGGAGGGCGGGTCACTCACCATTCTTCTACCTTATTGGATGTTTACTCTGGTTGGGCCCCACCTGCTGGGGTGAATTCAATTTACACTGAGCTTTGGTCTCAAATGCCTACTGCCTTAGGCTAAATTTCAGGGCAAGGGAGCATGAGTTTTCTTCTTAAAAAGAAGCAAGGTGGCCTTACCTATGGACCAATATCAGCTTGGTTCCTCAGAGATTTGTGGCATTAGCTGTACCTTGGTGGGAGCTACACTGAGACATAGGGACTGCTTTTTTAATCACCTTTGAGATTTTAGTAGTGAACATTCAGAGCTGCTAGGGGACTGATACATGAACCCAGTAAATGATCTAGATGGGCAACCAGCAGCAAGCATTCCATTAACTGTGCTCATTCCTCTTTACCCTGGGCTTCAGATGTCTGGCATCTTTATTCCCTGTTCTCCATACCCAAGAGCTTTTTTATGTGAATTCTCATTTCTTATGTTAAAGTGCTGCCTCACAGGTCTCCAAAAAACCCAATACATACTACCTTTTTCGTAATGTCGAGTCCCTGGTTTCTTCCAAATCCCAAAAATGGATTGCATCAAGCTATGACACAGGGACTAGATGACAGAATGAGTGAACATTCAGTATCACTTTTGTCTCTGGTTGAGACATTCTTGACAATAAATTATGCCACTGAAGCATGAATTTAACAAAATAGAAATGGAATTGCATTCCACTCCAGTATCAGTTCCTATTGTCTAGCCTGAAGGCGAAATATTATGTAGATTCGCTGCCTCTCTTGCACTCATTTTTCAGGGCAATTGTTGTAAACTTTCATATTTGGACAGGATAACTTTTGACAAGCAAACTGAATAAGGACATAAATAATGAAGAAGACTCAGAACTAACGACCTAGATGTAACAATCAGGACAACTTGGAGAAGATTACTTTTAAAAAAGGATTTTAGGAAAATAATATGAAATTTTTTGAAGTGAGGAAATTTTGTATTCTTCTTTGGTTATATTTTAAATGTGGGTTCTTCTCAAATTTAGCCCATTTCCAAATATGTGGTATTAGAAAGACAATCACTGCTGTTTTTTTTCTGTAAGAATTGATTTTTTATGAGAAATGATCTCTCATTTCATTTCATGCTATCAAAAATAATGTGTACCAAAATATAAAATGTTCCTATAGAACATTTTGCATTGATTATAGTTTCTTTTTAAATTTTGAAATTTTTTTATTAGAGAGAGAAAGAGGGGGGAAGAGAGAAGAAAAGGGAGAGAGGGAGAAAGAGAAAGGGGGAGGGAGAGAGGGAGACAGGGACAGGGAGGGAGGAAAAGAGGTAAGGAGGGAGGGATGGAGAGAGAGAGAGACAGAGAGAGAGAGAGAGAGAGAGAGAGAGAGAGAGAGAGAGAGAGAGAGAGAGAGAACACATGTATGTACTTGTGGAAGTCAGAAGCCAACTTTCAGATTTTCAGGGGTTGGTCCTCTTCTTCTACCATTTGGGTTTGGAAATGGTACTCAGGTCACAAGGTTTGTGCACCTACATCCTTATTCTCTCTGTCATTTAGCCAGTTTACTGTTTCAATTTTGAGACAATGCATACTTGTGATCCTCCAAGTGCTGGGATTTGGGGCACATACCACTATGCACAGCTCACTGTAATTTTTTATCTTTCTGGACCTGTATTTAGTATGATGCTTTAACATCAATGTTCTCAAATATATTTTGGATTATATCTTTACCATTTAATAGCGATTGACCTTTTTCTTTTCTCTGTTTGTTCACTTCCACTTTACATATGTTATTTGAGAATGAGGAAATGGACAGCATTCATCATAAAGGAAACGTTTTAACTTTTAGGAACAAATTGAACAATCTTAGTTATTTAAATTTCCTTGGCAACCTATTTCTTTAGTCCTAACACTGGCTGCTAATTATTTCTCCTTTACAGAAAAAAAGCAAGCAAACAAACAAACAAGCCAAACAAACAAAGCCATTTTAAACTCTCCACAGCTTTCTAATGACACAACTTAATGCTAATATAAAAGGTAGTTCATGGGAGTTTTACAGAGGTTAATTGCAAAATATGCACAATTAAAATAAAAGGGTTTCTAATGAGTATAAACAAATCATTTAAACAGACCATGTTTTAGGCTGCTAAGGAAATGGAAGAGAAAGATAATATTTTCTTTTTAAGAAATTTTAATTATATGTGTCAACATAAAGCAAAATGGTACCTAATGAAATCTATTAATTTATTTAAAAATAAGTAATAATCCATAAGCCATTAAAACATCATTTATAGGGATTCTTGTCTTCAAACATGGGTGCTATTTGAGACATACTTAGGTTTTATATTGAATATGTTTTCTTTTCTTATTTTCAGAGCTGAGGGTGGAATTCAGAAGTTCATGTATACCCAGCTTTTGCTCTACAACTGAGCTACATTCTGGCCTTAAATGAGCTTTTAAAACTTGCCAACATCACATTATTGGTGTAACATTTGCTACTACTATTGCTCCTGAATAGAGAGATAATCTTGCTCCTTCCCTTTTCTATGTGACTGACATCAGTCTACACCAACTGATTCTCAAGAAATGGTATCATCAGGGGTATCTATTACGTTTCTATGAGCAGAAAAATAAAAAAAGATATCATAATCACATAAAGTGTTTGTTAATAAAAACTGTTGGTTTCCCCTCAGCATTTTTTAAAAAAATACTTATCTTCTGTTTATATATGGATCTGTGTTTGTGTTTGTGCCACAGCACACATGTGGAGATCAGAGGATGACTTTTGTAAGTTGGTTCTCACCCTCTACCTCTGTGAGGCAGGGATTTCCCAGTTATTTCTGCCATTGTATATTCCACGATAGCTGGAGTTCTGGCTAGAAGCCTCCTATACTCCTGCAGGAATGCTGGGATTACAGATGTGTCTCACTATATCAACAACCATAGTTGTGTGTGTGTGTGTGTGTGTGTGTAAAATGTGAATTATGGGGATTGAACTCGGGTCATCAGGTTTTCAGGGCAAACACATTTACCTGCTGATCCATCTCTGTGTTTTAATCAGTAGGTTCAAGATGGCCTTCTGAATCTGTTATTTCTTACAAAAACTTAAGAGATCTACAATTCTTAGATATGTATTTCTATTCTCTGCCTCCTTGGGACCTATTCATATATTTTAGAGGTCTGCTAAGCATGACCACTAAAGAAAGACCAACCCTGTCACTCTATCCAAAAAAGCATTCCATTTTTTCTCATTTTCAATACATTATTCTCCAATTTGCAAGTGAACACTTACTTGCCTATTTACTTATTGACTCTCTCTTCCTTCCCATGATTCAAAAATTCACTTAAGCATAAAAATTTGTACATATTTTTCTCAAGAGGATACCTCTGTAACTCATACATGAGAAACCCTCAATACATGAGTATAAAGAGGAAGCAGGTGCTAGGGAGACAGAATAGTGGTAGAGAAATCACAAGGCCCTGGATTCCTGCTCCAACATTGAACTAAAAACAAATCTAGACAATTAGACTTTTGCATTAATCACTAACAGTACAGATGTGCAACTATTGCCAAGCTGCTTCAGAAACATAGTTTCCTGCAAGAGGTCTGACACTGAGTCACCAAATTAAAAAAAAAATCCCTACATTTGGTTTAAGTTCCATAACCTTTTATATATCTATCTCTTGACTTATCTTATTCTTGTGCTATGTACTGAACAAATTTGTTTAAAATATGAATGAGAACACACATACTCTATACTTGGGAACACAGAGGGAAGAGAATAGGGCAAAAAGAAAAGGTCTCATGATACTCCAAACAAAATCCATAGGCAATTAAACAATATATCCAAATACCAGGCATGTGATATCCCCTATTATGCTATTGGTCAGAGAGGCCCTTTTTGTGACTGTAAGAACCTATTACAAAGATGCACCACAGGTATATCACAGGACAAATAAAATAAACATTAGCTGTAACTAGTTCGGAAGTACCAGAAAGTATTATGCAAACTGCTGGGGGAGAAAGTCAAGCAACAGTCTCATTAATCCATAAAAGTTTCAAGCTATACTAACAATCACCTTGGTAAGAGGTAGCCATCAGTGTAACAATGGCATGAAAGTCAAGGGGAGCAACCAATAGCTTTCTGATTGTGCTTAAGCGCCACTTTGTAGCAGACATCACATTCCTGGTATTGTAAACCAAAGAATCCATGTAAGAGGAGGACATAGGCCATGGGGATACAGTGCAATCATTAAGTTTTAGTTAAGGTCTCCAAATCCCTTTTAAATAGTCACAGATTAGAGGAGCACTCAGCACTAAACCCAGGAATTTCTTTACACAATGGAAGGTGTCTATTAAAGAAAATCACTACTGGTAAAAGTGTAGAAAATAAGGGATAGCAGACTGCCTGGCTCTATACAGGACATCTAAGATACTCACCTACCTTAAAGCTCAGGGAACATCATGAAAGAAAAGCAGTGAATTTACAAGATTTCAAGTGCTTGAAGGCGAATAGAAGTACAGCCAGATATTATAGTCTGCACATGATAAGGCTGTTGCATTGATCGATTCATTGTAGCTATATATTTCCATAGAATCTAAACAGGATTTATCCCGTTAACATTTCACCATGAAAGGGAAAAGAACTCAAAAGGTCCTAAGCCTCCTGGAAGGATTGATGAGGATTAGTCCTGATGCAGAAGTGGGGTGTGAGGGGAAATGTTTTATTTAATGATAAACACTCTGATATATGATTCATGTTTTAGCAAGTGCTAAGGCACATGCCACCAAAGGCAACCCAGGTGAAATTTAGTGGGTCGCTCAAGCAAAAAGACAAGAAAATAGGGGCTGGAGAGATGGCTCAGGGGTTAAGCCTCTGCCTTGCAGGCAGAAGGTCCTGAGTTCGGATCCTAGACCCCACGTATAGACGCCAGGCAGAAGCGGGGGCGGCCTGCGTTTCCGGTCCTGGTAGGGCGGAGCCTGTGAATCCCAGGGCAGAGTAAACAAGGAGGAGGTGGAGGCATCCATGGTGGTTCCCGAATTGGCTTGTGGTTCTACACACATACATACACACACGCACAATTGAATAAAAAAAAAAAAAAAGACAAGAAAATAGGAGGGAAACTGGCAGGGAAAAAAGAAAGGCTATAATGGGATGAGGAAGGGGGTATGTGGTTGGGGATTATAGTGCAAAAATATCCTGAATCACTATAATAATGTACATAACACTAAAAGAACAAAAAATAAATTTAAAAAGTTTCAGGTTTTTGCATCAATTAGGGAATTGTTTTCATAAAAATTGGGTAAGTAGAAAAATAGTGAGTGATCAGTTTAAAAGAAGCACATTTTGCTGGTACTGGTATAAATTGGTGTACATTATGGAATCCTTTAATTGTGTACGTCTGTGTGTTTTCTTTTCATATGTATGTTTGCATGTATGTGAGTTTATATGTGGATGGGAGCATAGGTATTCTGGTTCATGTGCACTTGAGTGTGTGTGCATGTACAGGCCTGAGGATGATAATGGGAATCATCCTCAATTGGTCTGAAAACTTAATGTTTGAGCCTTAGCTTCTAAATAGGTTCAGAGCATACCATTTGGCTAGTCTAACTAAAGAGCTTGTTCTGGGAATTTCCAGACTCCTCTTCTGTGCCTGGAATTACAGGTAAACTGCCACAATTGCCCAGAATTTTTGCATAGGATCTCTTGATGTAAACTGTTATCACTATGTAGTGCTGCATAGCAAAATCCAACTTGGGTTCCCATTATTGGATTGGTGAGTCTGGGCTCAGAATAGGTATCTCTGTGCCCAAACAAGTCTTTATGAATATTGAGATACTGAGATTACGATCTCTTCTTTCCCTGTACTGAAGGTTAACTCATTCACCTCCAATTTTTTCCTTTCCATCTCTCTGACTTTTTAAGGATATTTACATTGAAAAAGGTAGTGAAATAACTTAGTGATTCAGGAACTAAATACCAGACTATAACATAGGTCATTTGCAAGTATTTTACGATCATTGAATTACATAGACACCTCAGTACAGCTTTAAAGATGAAACAATCCAGTATATTCCTTTGTCTTTCATTCTGCCTACATCTAGCTAAACAGTGTGCCAGACAACATTAGAAATCCAATACAGCCCAAGATTCATTTGGGGATAATTCAGGGATATTCTATTAACCAATGGATAATGAATTCAACCACAACAGAGCCATAGAGTAACATTGCATCTTGGGTACCACCAGCCTTTTTGTAGCTGGCTCCTCTCATTACTCCAGGATAACCCACCACTCTTCAACCATAGAAGTTATGTTCTCTTGAATTAGACCTTGATATATGGTATGTAAAACAGAGAGAAAGAGAATATATGGTGAAATAAGGATAGATACACATTCAGAGTGTAAACAGGGTAAATACAGGAAAATCTAATGTGTGTCTGGGCAAAAAGAAATAATAATAAGTTGAAGCATGAAATATAGAGTAGTGGTGTAAGATCTTGGGTTTCTTTCTTGGAACATGACTCCAATCAGTCTTGAATGAGCTGGCTTTTAAAAGTAGATGATGATATTTTCTGAAAGGG
This sequence comes from Typhlomys cinereus, assembly GCA_023101885.1. NCBI lineage: Eukaryota > Metazoa > Chordata > Mammalia > Rodentia > Platacanthomyidae > Typhlomys > Typhlomys cinereus. Next base: position 443,123 of record JALPQD010000632.1, read on the forward strand.
AAATGAATAACATGCTTCCGGTAAGTTTTGTAGTCAGGCTTAGTTACTAATTCACTTGTAAGCACTTATTTTATGTCTACTGTGCTCTATGATGTATGTCCTATATATACACTATGCACTGAGTCTTTCGACAGTTTCACAGTCATTAGCAGAGACAGACAATATTGTGCATTATAAAAACCACTGGAAAAGAATCAATGGAATTCATGGTATGAGAAATTGCATCATGGGGTTCAGAAAGAATAAAGAATACTGGAACAGGGCAGGAGAGACTTCCTGAGTTAATAAGGTGATAGAATTTATTCAAAGGAAAGAACAATAGAAAAGATATGACATTCTGAGGATAGCAAAAACTCAAGTAGAATACTATAAGCTTGTGATCATCGTGGAGAGAAGGAAGAAGTAGAAATGAATATTTGTATATAAGAAAAAAATAATTGTGGCCAGAAAGAGGATGCTGGCCACAAATGATTTGTAATCTATAGATAAAAAATAATCTGCATTTTAAGGGCAGCAAAAAAATTTAAAGAATATTTTGATCTATGTTTTTGTCCTTGTTGTTGTTAATATTCATTTATTCCAAAGAATGTTACATAATGATTGCTACATGCTTGGGAAATTCCAGTTAGTAAGGAGACAGCAGAACGTAAGTCCCTGTGATTATAGAGTTTTACTCTAATGCATATTATTTCATGTTAACTATGACTGTTATTGTACAGATTTATAAAGAATCAAATATCAAACCATACATAGCCTTAGCTGTAACATGTGATATTTTTGCTAAGAAAATAAAGGAGTTCAAAGAGATTCCTTTTCTCATTAAAGCAAACTAACTAAAAGCTACCTCTGCATGCATGAATAATAGTAAGTGGAAGAATCCAAGGTTGTTAGCAGCTTATGCAATATATTACAACTAGCTTGTGTTACTTAGGGGATCTTTATTTATTTTTAGTTCTGTGAGACAGGTACTCACCATTGAAACAAAATGGATTTCTGTGAGTTTTACTTTCCATTTCATATATTATCAACTTAGAAATATAGAAGCAGAAATAAGTCAAAGATGAATATAAATTTTCTAGGAACTCAGATAAAAGCTAAAAGCATTGCAAAATATTCTTCAGTACTCATTTTTACTTTAGCTCTATTGTAACTCCAAAATTTAATTAGTGTTTTGAGTCTTTCCAAAATGGCTCTATCGTTTCCAAATGAAACAAAAAAGCAAGATATGCACCCACTTAAAATCAAATGAAATGAATATAAAATGAATTTCCTTTATTCAAATGTATACAACAGAGTGTTTAAAAATTAAATTGGTAAATTTGTTTAATAATGGTTCTTCTTTATTTCATTATATTCTGAGGCTGCAAAGAAAGTCTTATTCATTCACTTTGGAATGATGTTCACCCTATAGATTTATTAATGACTGCTTTTGTGGCTATGGCGAGTATACATGTACGTGAAAAACTTAGGTACTTGAATTCAGAATTCACTTGGATTTTCTTCTTACTATATAATTGAGAACGTCTACTGCCAAGTTAATGCTCCAATTTTTTATCACATCTTAAGGCAATATGCAACTTCAAATCCTGTTACATTCTGCTGTGATAACTGCTATCATGACAATGTCCAGTTATATATATGCAAATGATGAATAAATTACTGGTTACGCAAATGTGTCTAAGTGTCAAGCTGTCTATGGAATGGACACAGATGTTAGTATAAAAAATCAAGGTCATTGGCCAAATCTACTCTCTAGACTAATGACTGCTATTCAGCTACAAGCTTTATTATACTGAAATACTAATAATTTTCTTTACTTTTTCAGAGTATATATATATATATAACTTAATATCCTAAAAATACATGAGAGATGTTATATTGACAAAGTAAAAGAGAACACTGTTTCTGTGGGAAAATATTTAAAATCTTCAAAAGTACATTTCTTTCATTAAGAATTCATCTTTTTTTAGTCAGTTTTCTTTAAGAGGGCTCTTATATACTATAGCTACTTCTAAACCTCTGTCAGTTTTATCACTGAGACAACCTAGGGAATGTCTCCTTTTAGCTTTTATACCAAAATGCCAAAGATATTTCAAAGATAATATTTTATTCACTATGTAAGCCACAAAGATCAATAGAATTTATGTTGAATTGTGTATATCATATTAATTTTGCACTTCATTGGATGATGAGAATTCACCAAGAGCATTAGATGGCTCTCATGATGATTTTAATATTGAGATTTTAATAGGTCTAAAAGCACGTATTCTCTTACATTGATCCTGTTTCCACTAGGAATATGTGGAGATCTAGTCAATTGGCAAGTTTTCACAGTGGCAGGTAAAATTCTATTCCATATATTCAACTACCTAGGGACAGATTAGAGGCTTAAACTTCAAGGTAGTTGAATGGTCGTTATTTAATGAGATCTAGTATGTTTTAAGTTTACAGCAATATGCAATGCCAAGCTGAGTAACAGTGCTTTCTTTTATAATAGGAAAATGAATAAAAGAACACAGTAGTAGTGTGTCATTGGCTCTGAAAAGCACACCAATATACTGCCAATAACCCTCTCTCATATTTGCTTCAATTTAATTACTGTACTTTGGCATGCATTGCCTGTAAATTAATGTCCTTCTGTTCAGTAACATGCTTAGGCTTTGTTAAGATCACAGTGGTGCAATTTGAGTCTCTGATTGGGAAAAATTATAAAGAGTCCAATGAGTCAATAATGATGCATAATTCTAGAAAGAAAAATTCTAAAACTCAGAATGTTTTGAAACAGGACTGTCAGGCTATGAGTTAATACAAGAAAAATATTCATTATAATAATCAATTATTGAAAAGAAAATAGAAATTTATCTTAGTGTTAGACATTCCAGCATCATTATGATTAAGAGAACGTGACATTTGAGGGCTGAACATATTGTGGAAACTTAATAAATATTGAGGTTTGCAAACAGAAAGCATAACAATGATATGTGGACCAATTTTGAAAAACACTGAAAATCAATGTTTTTCAATGTTTTCCTGTGGATAATTTAGTTAACTCAATTATTTAATGTATACCTGATTTAAGTCCATTTCAGAGTAAGATTTCAACTGTTCCTTAACATAAATCAAGGAATCTAATGTAATGTAAAAGTTTTACTACCATCCTTAGTATTCTGGAATAAGACGGAAATTTGTTTTTAGTGTTTTTTACTTATCCCTAAAACAAATTTAAGATGCTAGTTTCCATCGTGTTTAGTTCTCATCCACATATCATTCATGATTACCAAAACCTTGACATTGTACTAACATTGGAAAAATAAATTCTCTTTCATAATCATCACGGCAAAGTTTCTTTCCTACTCTTCTCAGTGGCTCTTGCATTTTGTCCTTGTGCCCATTTTCATTTTTACATGTAAGTATTCACTTTTTCCACAAATACAGTACCTCAAAGAGTTAAAAAGCTAAGGTATGCAAGAAGTCTTGAAGAGACTACACAATTATTTGTATTCAGCAAGCAGGTCTTTTTTAGAAATCGTTGCATAGTCCCTACTTTTCTGTATGTTCTAGATTTCAGAAATTTTGTAAAGTTCTTGCTTTTAGCCAAGATGTTTGGTAGAAAATGATGTGAAGAATTTACTCTTATCATTAAAAATTATGTTAGATAGTGGCACAATGTGAAAGATTGTGGGCCTAAGTATTTTAAAGTATTAGTACTAGTAAGACTAGTTACAACATAGGTCATTCAAAGCAACTCTAAAATATAATGGTGTCATTATATACCACTAGAGACTTGGAAGTAAATAGCTATGAGTGCTTTTCACAGAAGAGATTGAGAAATGTAGGCCATCATTCATTTCAAAGTTCCTGAGTGAAATGACATTCTTTCACCACACTATCAATCATTTTAACAGGTCATGTGTCTATATTGATTTTTAAATGAAATGTTCTAAATGATGATAAGTAAAAGAAAAAAATGACATTAGTCATTGTCATTAATAATATCATGAGGAATTACTCAATTAAAATATTTTTGAAAGAAAAATATTTAAAAGAAAAAAATAAATCAATAAGTAATGATACAAGTAAGATTTCTGAGCATCAGGGGTAAGCATATTTCAGTACCCATTATTCATAATGGAGGAAAAAGAAAAGAAATAACATTTCTCATCAAAAAATTACTAGGAATAAATTCGTATACAGAAAGAGTAGATTTGACAACAGTGGTTTCAAAGTCTGTCTCTATCCCACCATCACTTAGGAAATGGCTAGAAAGGATGATTCAAGCTGCCTCCAGAATCAGAAATTTCAGTAAAGCATATTACTCCATCTACGTTTCCACAGTCCTTCCAAGTGATTCTGACGAATGCTTACAATGAGATTCACTTTGACCTTCCTAATGTTTATGTGTGGGCAACTTAACTCCCTAGATAACCGTAAATATTACATCCATAAAAGCAAATTCATGGATCTGGGGTGATGGTTTAAGTGGTTAACGTGCTCAAACATGGGGACCTGAATTTGAATCTCCAAGACCTGTAGGAAAACTGAACCCTGGACATACATGCCTATAACCCCATTGTTGGCAGCTGGGCTGGAGAAACGCAGATTCCAGGGGCTCTCTTGTCAATCATTCTAGCCAAATGCAAGCTAAAAGTTCAGTGAGAGACATTGTATCAAAATGTACCCATCTCTGTTACTGGAAACTAGAACAAGAGCCTAAAAAAGGGAAGGGAATAGATCAATATGGAAGATGGCCAATAAACCTATAGGTAGGAAGACAGTACATCAAACTGCTCTGTAGGTAGCCATTATATCCATAGAATAGAAACTAACAGAGTAAATCTTTGGGACTAAAGCTGGAAAAGTGAAGGGAAATGCACTTATCAGTTGGGTGGCCTGAAGAAAGGTAACTTGTTGTATTACCAAGGCCTGAGCATCCTGAGGAGTAGACAAGCTAGGGTAAACCCTGGGGTCCATAGAAACATACAGGCGGAAGGGTGAGAGGGAGCGGGAGGGCACAGTGATGGGAAAGGAGTGTATGGGGGGGGGAGAGGAAGGGAAGCTGGGATGAATACTCAATATCCTTGTAAAAGTAGAAAAAATACAATAAAAATGTAAGCTATAGTGGAACACATCTGTAGTTAGTTAATTTGTGACCTCCACACGCATGTATATCCCCCATATATCCCTACACATTCCCACACAGGGGAATGTACCTCCACATAGTGTACACATGCACCTGCAAAACACACACACATTCAATTCTGAAGCCATTTTCTTAACTAACAATAATTACTTTCTTATACATTTTCATTAAACATTTTACTAACATTCATATCCACAACTGAAGGTGGGCTGGAGAGAAGGTGAATTTTTTTTAAAAAAGAAATGTAATCCATTTATAAAGAATTTTTTTGCATGGTCGAGATCAAAACACACTAAAAAGTGCATGCAGAAAACAGACTGAATGGATAAGTGGGGCTGTTGACCACTTATAGGGGACATTTCACCTTGCCTGGGCACCCCCCAGCTTCTGTGATTGCTGACTACTAATGTCTTTAGCTGCCTGCCTTCTCAAGAAGGACTGCTGCTGATAGACATTCTTCAGGCCAAGAAAGAATTCTATGCTCCAGGTTTAGGAGATAATCCATCTCTTCAGTTGTGGGCTATAGCCAGGGGTGCGATGGGCAGAGCCCAAGAGTCAATTGTGTGCACCTCCTCCTGAGTTTGCACTCAGTAATATCGTGTTGGACACTGGAAACCACCAATGTCAAAAGTGTTTATACCACGAAAGCTGGGAAATGCTACAAATCAGAGCTGGTAGTTCCCATGGCATCAATTGAAGCATATATATCAACTTATCACTGGCTTGGTTAAGAATGCTACTGTGTTGTTTAGCTCCAAAGCTTTCTCTTAGGGATCAGGAAAAAGGAGTAGATTTTATCTGAGATTTCATACCTGCTTGGATCTTTCTTCTCTTCATTCACTCCTGCAGAGGCTCTTGAGAAAGCAGACCTTTTACAAACCTTGTGCATCCAATTCTTCCTACCTCAGGGTATGTTTCTAGGGAACTTGACTTCAAACATAGTTAAGGCATTAAGTGACTAGGAATATAATCCTTGAAGAATATGTGTTCAAGATGACAAAGAGCTTAAAGTCATGGAAATTTGGGGTCAAAAGAATCAGATCAACAAGGAAAAAAATAAGAGGGGGTCAGGGCAATAGCATAATTCCATTTTGTTTGTATATGAAAAATTCTCAATAAAAGATTAGAAAGAAACAAAATTGCACACCTCCTGAGTGTGCAACAACAGAAAGAACCTAGTGGAAAGACATGAAGCTTGCACAAATTGAGCAAATCCATTAAAGTCTAATTTTGTATTCACAGTTGAATGAACTTAAGACCTAGGGGGAAAAGTATTTTCATACTAAAACATGATAAGATGCATTATGGTGAACATCACCAAAATTGGCCTGCACTTAAAATAAAAAACATCCCACTGAAGACATTTCATGATTATGGAAAAAGTGAGGTGAGTAGGTAAAAGCAAGGGTAATCCAGCTTTGTCTAGTTGGGTGCTAAGAGAACAGAAGTAGAATTGGATAAGCAATGCTTTCAGAGATGTCTTTAATACAAAAACATATTACAAATATTATTTTATATTCCAAAGAAAACCTTATTATGATAATGTTCTCTTTTCTTAGGCTCCATTAAAACCTGAGTGCTATATAATTAACATAGGACATACAGTCTAATAAAATGCATAAAACAGATTCACCAAGAAAAATTATTGAATTCCATGTTTAACTTATTTCATTGATATAAACGTGTATAAGGTCTAATGTCTGTGGCATGACAAAAAGATGACCAGGGTTGCTCCTTGGGTTATTTGTTTTTAAATAATTTTTTATTCTATTTATGCTTGTAGAGCAGCATAGTTATAACTTTAAAGTTTTTACCACTTTGGTAGATATGAAAGGATATTAAAACATTATTTGGCCATTACATAGTATTTTCTATGGAAATATGAATTTCAGTTAAATACATAACACATTTAAGAACTGTTTCTATGAATGTGGTATATGACAAGCACATATACATAGAAACTTATAAAAATTCTCAGTCCATTAACGTGAAGCTAAATTATAATATTCCCAGGAAAACTTAAGATGCCATTAATATAGCCACCAGTGTAATTTTATTAATGAATTAAATCCATCATATTCCCTAATGAGATGAGATTTCTCTGGGTACAGTTTTTAACCATGGAATGAGTGGATGAATGAATGAGGGTTTAGATCCTTTAATGCGGAATATATTGGTTAGGTTTTGTGAATAATCTTTTATTACCTAGGACTCTTGAGGAATAGTATTTGCAATTATTCTCAGATACAAACAAAGCTTCTGGAATAAATCCTCAGTAAACAGGATCAGCATATTAAACAATCAGCTTTTGATGGGCTTGGTTTCCAACAGTAGAAAAGATGATATTCTTTGGATAAGTTTTATTGTCTAATTAAACACTTCTTCAGTAGGACAATGTTGGGTGAACTCATTAGCCAAACATTTTGATAATCCATGTTCCATTAAATGTCCCATGACCAGAAGAATAGCTGCGCAACACTGATTGAAAGCAGTCAAAATAGTCATCAATTTCAGCTTATTCCTCTATCACAGTCCATGAAAGTGGTCCACATTAAAAAGAAGTTGATAAGGAAAGGAATGTGTTCCCTTGCTAACTATTGTAAAGCCTTTTCCCATCTTTCAGTAAAACTTACTCGGTAATTATTTATGAAAGTAAAAACAGAAAGATGTTTTTCTCTTTTTTTAAAAAAAATTATTTATTTTTCCACTCATACAAGCTTGATAGGTACCCCTTTCCCCTCCCTCTCTCCACCCATCCCTGAATCCCCTTGCTCCTTCTCCTATTTTCCCCTTCCTTTCCCCCCTCCCTTACTCCCATTGTCCCCCCCACCCATCTCTGGAGCATCTTTTATTGTGCATGTCAAACTTTCCTCTGGGTCCTCCTCTCTGATGAGGTGTAAGGACTCAGTAGCACTGTCTAGAGTATGTTTTTTGTGTTCCCCTTTAGTATGGGAAAACCATTGTGGCTGTTAATCCCTTGCCTCTAAGGATCCTAGTGCCTGTGATCCATGGATATTTCTCTTATGAAAAAAGGGTCTTAGTGCTTGGGATGTGGAAGACATGGTACAAAAGGAGAGAGAGAGAGAGAGAGAGAGAGAGAGAGAGAGAGAGAGAGAGAGAGAGAGTTTTGAATGTCATCAACTCATTTTCTCCCACCGTTTTAAATTGTTTGCTTAGTTCCAGTGTATACTATACTTACATAAGTTGTTTATGAAGAGCCAAATTAATAGTCTTTGCAGTTGTTTTTGTTGGAATTTGGAGAGCTGACAAATGGATTAGTAGAAAATGGCAATTCTACATGAATTAGCTTTTAAGTCTCCCTAAGAGGCTGATGCAGAACTTAATAAGAGACTTATTAGGAGAAATAAGACAATTTAATTCAGATTGATTATAGACTTGGGTAAAGACAGCTGGGGTGCAAATGAAACTGAAAAAGAACTTATATGTACTTCAAAGTATGCTAAAAAGAGGTGTGGAACAATGACTCCACTCAGCCTTTCAGAGGTTTCAAAAGAGGGATGGGAATAGCATGGTAAAGGAAGGTTCCAACCATTTGCCTAAGTCGAGGTACGGGTTTTTACAACCCACATTCACACTGCTATCTAAAACCAGAAGCTTTTGGTAGAGAAAGTGATTTGACATTGCTGTCCTAAGTAAAATTTGTTTGTAGTTTTAGAAACAAAGAGGAATGAGAGGGAATACATGGGAACTGAGTAATAAGCTCTCCTAGCAACTAACATACAATGAATTGCGCATTGAACAAATAATTTGGTAGGCATTTTTCAGATGAGTGATTTGTACTTTACTTCTTAAGCTCTGTTAAAGCGAACAGTGACCTTTTTATTAAAAATAATTACTATACTTTCAAAGTATATCATAAGCCTTTACTATAATGTGGCTTTACACAGAGTGTTCTCAGATATTAAAGGACAAGCTATTTGCTTTTAAACACAACTGCAAATTTTGGAAACTAGATAAAATCCAGATATTTCTTATAAGGTGCATTAGTGCTTTATGCAAACCAGTTTTATGAAGGATTACATATTTTCATTTGCTTGTTTGTTTCTCAGAAGCTTATCAAAGCAAGAACAACCAAAAACTCCATGAGGCAATTCATTTCTTTAAGTTCATAAAAATGAGCAGTCTATCAGTAAATTCCTGTCTTCCAACTATAAGCAGTAAAACTCTGTTATAAAGATATCATTTGCAGACTGGCTAGATGTCTGGGTGGTTGAAGTGTATATTGTACAGGTATGAGGGTCTGAGTTTGGATTTCCAGAGTATCTGCAGAAAAACGTGGCACAGTGGTGCATGTCCCTAATCCCAATGTAGTCTTGTTAGATGGCTAATCAGTGAACTCCAGAGTCAGGGAGGGCCCTGTCTCAAAGAAAATAAGGTTGGAAGGGTGATCAAGGAAGACATCCAAGAGTCATTCCCTGGCTTCCACACGCATGGGCGAGTACACCTGAACACACAGGTGCACGCATGTTTAACACACACACACACACACACACACACACACACACACACACACACACTCATACACGGATGCACCTATGCAACCCATCTCCCACTCCACCCCTATCCACCCTCAATAATCATTAAGAATATTATTTTATATTGGGGGAACTTATGTATTTATGTTTTCCTGGTTTGCAATAATTCCATCAACCTGTGCTTCCATCCTCCAATTCTATAAGAGAGCTTTATAAATTTTCTTTCTAAAGCTTACCTACAAGAAAAGACTTAAGGTTGACTAAACACAATAAAAAAAATAAAATAATAAACATTAGAATCATGTTAGGAGAGCAATGACAGTAAAAGAAGCTAGAGTTTAATGAACATGGATGTATGCTTCCTGCTTACCAAAAAGAAAATGAAATTCTAATGCATTACATCACAGTTTGTCATGTCTGCTGAGAGGAAATATACTTTGCTTTCTCAGTGTCATATTCTGAGATAACATTTCTCTGAAAAATTTCTCAAAGGGAGCAAGCCACAAAGTCTGGTAGACCTAAAAAGATATAATGACTAGTTTTCTTCTTGAAATGATAGCCATAAATGGTGGCCATAAACAATAATGGCGAAGTGTCTTCACCATATTCCGTGGTTCATTGCACACATTATTAAATCAAACTCAATTATAATGCCAAGAAGACCCCATCAAAATATTTCCTTAAAAGAGCTTTACAGGAAAAATTCATAGAATCCCCATCTTTAACTTACCACAAAAGTAAGGTAGAAGTCTGATAAAAATAAAAACAGCATGGACAAATAGAGTGGTGAATTCACTTGTTCAAAGATGAAAGCTTGGGAAAGTTTATGAGTATGTGAGATGCTATTTTAATGTTACATATATATACATATGTGGGAAAAATGCACTGAGCATGTATGCATATATTAGGGGCCACGTTCAATTCACAGAAATAAATACATACAATGTGAATAGTAAATTAAGTGTCCCTATCAAGAATAATATATCATTTCTTAGAGGAGAAGCAGTGATTGATTAGAATCAGACATATCGATAACCCTTAATTGTTTTCACTGTGATTGTTCCTAAGGATAACAATGACATAGGCATATAGACTTGGGTTTCAAAAGTTCCTCTCTATGTTGTTATTTTTAGGTACATGAGAAGCTGAGGCTGAAGGATCATGGAATGCCAGTCTGGATACCATAAATAATAATTATAATTATAATAATAATAAATCTCTTTCTCTCTCTCTCTCTCTGTCTCTCTCTGTCTCTCTCTCTCCCTCTCTCTCTCTCTCTCTGTCTCTAAGCTGACACTGTAGCTCAATATATTTGTGGAGGCCTAGGTTAAAATTCCACATTCCAATCACCATTCTATACAATGAAAGCCTTTACCCATTCCACTTATAGATCTATGTAGGCCATCTAATGATTCAGTAAAATTATTTTCAATTACAAGGTAAGTAAAATATTTGTGCAGTGAAATAAGCATTGATGCTTTTTCCTATAATATTACAAATAAAATCATAATTCTAACCTTAATATGTGCCTGATAAACAATAAAAATAAATAATGAATTTTAAATGTAAAGAGGCATTTAAAATTTAAATTCTGTTCAAGTGGTTATTCTTATGGGAGCTCTATTTGGAACATTGGGATTCTCTTATTGAGCTAAATAGTCAATATTAGCATTATGTATCTTTTCCTTGGTTTATCAATATTTGTCATATTTATCACCATGAAGATAATCAGCTAGCAAGAGTACATTTCCCTAGAATCTAGGGACTTAACAACTGTGTTTTTTCCAGTCTCTAAACTCTCCACAAGGCACATTTCTAATGAAAAAATTCAATCCTAAATCCAGCAGAAACGTACACTCTGTAGACACATGCATAACAACCATTTGGCTGCTAAATTCAGATTAAAGAAAGGTATTATGACAGATTCACTAGGGCTGTTGCAATGATATGGATATATCAGAAATGCTTATGATGAGGTAACTGTCCAGCTGTTAGTTGGAAATCATCTTTAACATGGACCTTACAAAAAAAGCTAAGAACAAAACTGGAAATGTGCTTTTTAGGATGTTTTGCCTTTTTTGAAATAAATTTTAGCTAATAAGTTTAATTTGGTGAACTTCTGGCAATCAAAGTTTCAGAGTTTCAGATCTGGTGTCAATATTTGATGAAACAGAGAAAAACTATTTGCTTTATTTTCACTGTGGAACTGAGTAAGAGCTACTTACTGAAGGGAAGTAAATATCCATATGTTGATGTCATGCACAATTTTGAAATATGCATAAAATTCTACAACGCTAGCTTAAAAGCTAAACTATCATGTTTATTATTGCCAGTATATGAATATTCAGATAAACACCATGAACTTTCATGCCTTTATCTCCAAATAGAATAGATGTGTTGGCATATATAGTCTTTATTTGAAAGCTGTTGTTGATGGCAATGTTTTGCTATTGCTTGGGTAAGAATGAATGCATTACCAATTAGTATCCATGTAAAGAATTTCATCTTAAGACAAAGAGCTGAAAAAAAGGGGATGCTAACATCAATACTATAAATGGGGTGTATGTACCTGGGAAACTTACCTGATACTTGATCTATTTCATTTAAAGTTATTATTTATTTATGCTGCACATAATCTACATTTTATTCAGTGGTTTCCAATTGCTACTGGTATGACAGACATGGCTAAAAAGAATCCCTTACATCTAATTATATACTCTGTACCTTGACTGACTTATTTATTTTCTTTGGTATATTTTCCTAAACTGCATTTTTAAATTTGTAAAGTAACTCGGGGCTGGAGAGGTGGCTCAGGGGTTAAGTCTCCGCCTTGCAGGCGGAAGGTCCTGAGTTCGGATCCCAGATCCCACGTATAGATGCCAGGCGGAAGCGGGGGCGGCCTGCGCTTCTGGTCCTGGTAGGGCGGAGCCTGTGAATCACGGGGCAGAAGGAGATGGAGGAGTCCATGGTGGTTCGCGAATTCCTCCGTGGTTCTACATATACACAGACACACACAGACACAGACGCACACACGCGCGCGCACATACACATGCACATGCGCACCATTGAATAAATAATAATAATAAAAAAATTTAAAAAAATTTTTAAAGTAACTTAAATATTAGTTCCTAAAATTTTAATAAAAGCACTACAATGCTGAACACATATAGCATAATATACTTCAAAATATTATCTCACATTAAAAGGCAGTGTTTATGATATGCCACACACACTGAGGAATGGGATATAAATATATTGTTCACTATCATGTAAATAAAAGGTTCCAGGAATGAGAAGAGGACTTTGGTTGAAAAAATAGAGATATCTTGCATAAAGAAACCAATGATCTGGAATTGGTGAAGATGTAAGCATGAACCTGTTGGATTACTTTTCATTAACTAAAAATGAAATATAGAACAAAGAGCAGATGAAATGGGAGAGTAATCAGGGAAAGAACAGAGAGAACAAATGACTTTGTTTTATAATTTCACAACCTTAGTCAAAAAACACTTTTGATCATGGCAAGTATTGCATTTTTCTCTCTTTGGATACTAAAATTAATACAAGGAACAGCACACACACACACACACACACACGAGCACACACTACTACTTCAGGTTACATCGGTACAAATTAATTTCCGAATGCTAATAAATCAAAATGATTTTAGCCTATAAATTGAATTTTATAAAACTGAGACACTACCTACTGTATGAAAGAATATTCTTGATGTTTTATTTTATGTTGGTGATGAGAAGCGAATGATTGCGTTACTGTCTTCCCTTGGGGGAAACACCATACAAATAGAAGACTTGGAGTTGGTTAAAAAAAAAGGAGTGACTTCTAATGTTTGAAGGGGTGTATTCTTAACCTGGCAACATGAAAGTGCCATATGCATGATTGGATGAGAACACTTTTGGAGTCTCTCAAGAGACTACGGAGCAAAGCAGAAGGCATTACCTTGACTTTTTCCAGGTGATCTTGCAGAGAGTCTATGAGGAGATCACCAACAGGCTGCCAGGATCCCCTGATCACCTCGGCTTGGCGCAACTTGAGGTCCAGCTCATCTGTAGCTTCCTGAAGTTCTTGCAGTTGTTCCAGAGCCTCGTCTATTTTTCTCTGCCAGTCAGCTGAGTGCAGGTTCAACTTTTCCCACTCAGTGTTAACCTCCTCGGCCTGCTTTCGTAGGAGCCGAGTGACATTCTGGGCTCTCTCCTGGGGAGGCAGATCTAAATTGGCAATATGACAAGGTTTTAGGCCACATTCATTTTTGTTAAAAAAAAAAAACATTGTTGAAAAGGTCATGTTGGAAGAGAGGAAGGGAATATAGATTAACAAGAGGCCAACTTGCTGATTAATGGCTCTTTTACACTTTGGCATGAATTTTGATACAGTTTAGCACATCTAAAGTCTGTCTTTCTAAGTGAATCTGCTCTATTATTAATTAAATAACCCAAGATTCATATAACTCTCAAGGAAAAAAATAGGATGTATGGAATAGCTTCAATTTACTTCAGCTTGGCTTTTATACTGAAAAGCGGTTTTTACTCTTGGTCATGACAGAATTTTTATGCGTAGCAAAAAACCTTTGTTTAATATTTGTTAATGTCCCAATAACTGAGCAGTTACCTCTGAATGTTTATTTATGAAAGCACAAACCAAATTGTGCGTGGTACTTTAGGATTCCTTGTTCCTCTTCAACACTGATGCTCAATTTCAATGGATTCTGTTGGACCCAGAAAGTCTGAGAGCTGTACATACCACAGCAGCAAGAATGGGTAGGCTGTTCTGTCACTGCTGATCCTTCTTCCAATATGTTATTAAGGTTCTACATTCAATTACCTCTGGGCTCCTGGTAGAGTTTCTCTAGTCCTTCCAAAGGCTGCTCTGTCAGAAATATGCGTACGGTCTCCAGGGTACTCATGATTACAGGTTCTTTAGTTTTCAATTCTCTCTTGAAGGCCTGTGAAATGAGATGAAAAAAAAAATGCTTATTTGGCTTGTGGCATTCTTCTCCAAATTAATCCTGGGTGCTCAGGACTTGTGTATAGAACTCCCAGGTCAATATATATCTCATTTATTTATAAGCAGATAGTCAGAAGATGATAGGGAAAGGCCTTTCAGTTAATGAGGAGACGTGTGTCTGTGAAAGTATTCTGGGGACAAGGGGGGAAGCTTTCAAGATAGGTGATGGCCTCTCATTAAGGTAAATGCACTTCATTTGCAAGACCTGACTGCCAGATCTGGATTCAAAATTGCAAAGTATATATATTTTTCAAAACCTTAGCGTGGTTAATGAGGATTTAAATACTCCAGAAACAATAGACTTCAAGCAGTGAATGGAATGCTTTCCCTGCCACATGGAGGAACTCAGACCTTATTGAAGCATACAGCAAATCCAACCGATAGTCATTTCATTCTGGCAAAATGTTTCATGGTAAGTAATGGAGTACAAAGTAAGGTAAGTGAAAATTGTCAATACTTTTGAAAAATATCCATTCCATTTTCCATTGTGACCTTTATGAGAAAGATAGAAATGTTTTAAGTTATTACAGATTTAGGACTTGTGAGAACATCTTTTTATAAATGAATAAATCTAGAAGAGGTGTCTTCAGTCCATTTACACTAGTTGATAGCTTTAACCTCTAATTTGTTATCTTCTTTGCTATAGAAATTAAGAGTTCACAGATATGAAAGAAATCTGTGGGGGCTGGGGGTGTAGCCAAGTGGTAGGCACAAGGAGAAAAAAAGCCCAGAGATGAAGTAAGTTGTATGTTGGATTTAATCTTAGCATGGGGAAAAGTCCAATTGACCAACGAAAGAAAGAAAGAAGAAAGAAAGCTAGCATGTTAGAAATGGAATGAAGGGATGGATAGATGGCTCAGGGGTTAAGACTCTGCCTTGTAAGCAGAAAGTCCTGAGTTCAGATCCAGGTCCCACATTAAAAAAAAAAAATCCAGGTAGAATGGTGGCAGCCTGTACTTCTGGCTGTGTGTGAAGTCTGGGAAATCCCAGAGCAAGCAAAAAAGAGGTAGAAGCAATCCAGGATGCTTACTGAAGTCACCCTTGGTCCTCCACAGGGACCCCCCTCCCACAAACACTAAATAAATAAATGAAATTAAAAGTTTTAAAAAAAGAAATGGAATGAAAACTTTAAGTTAATAAATAGTCCAGTATTGAGGGGAAAGTGGGCCAGTGACTGTGAGGTAGGGATAAGTTGTTATCCTGAAAATACTAAATAAAGTTGTTGAAATTTTCACTATCACAAGTGATCATGTTAATAAAATTTTTAAGAATGACAAAAGTGATAGCATATCTGTGAAAAAATAATCATTATTGCTCTGGCTTAGGCCTTAATTATGCATGTTTCTTAACTCTTAATTTATACTGATGTCACCCAGTAAATTTAAGCTGTATTCTTTTACTGGAGAAAATCAGTAGTGTCTTCCTTTATGCTTCAGACATAGAACTAAGATATAAGAAGTACTCCATAATTGTATCGTATAATATATTTATTGGTAAAATCTTAGTGCTATTCACTATTCAAATGAGTCTTGACTTTGCTACTTTGCAAAGTAATTAATCTTTCATAGTTATTTCCAATTCAGTAGAGAGCAGCAAAGTGTTTGAAACAAAACAATGGAGTTCTATAAGTGAAATATTTGGATTTACCATGTGGATGGAGAAGCAACTTCTATGTTGAACATTGTACTTATGCCCTTGAAATTACAACAGGTAGTTATTATTAGTATTACTTACTAGAAGTCTGATTCTACCACTAATATTTATTGAACTCTGCATATGTGTGCCAATGTATCTGACATATATGCATGTATGTTTGTATATGTGCACAGATATACGCTTCTTGTATTATATTTTTCAAACTTCTAACTTTTGCAAACAAATTAACATTTTTCATAGTCTTTTCATTTGGACTTTGCCAGAGGCAACTAATGCTGGTATCATCAATTATAAAAACAACAATGGCTACTGGATTGAAACTCTGTGTGCCAGTAGTGGTTCTACAGCAAAGACACGAAATGCTGAATATAAATTAGTCCCTCCCATTTAGTAAGTCATGGTATATAACAAGAGCCAGACATATAAACCTGTTCAATGCAATGTAGCGAGTTCTGTCAGTGTACACAAGCTTTGATTTCTAGAACATTGTAATTATGTTGAGATCAAAAGCATAAACACATGTGAAACATGGCAGAATGCTTTAGAATAAGTTCCAAGAAGAGAAAATGGAAGCACAGAAACATCTGACATAATAGAATATAGTATGTACAAATATTTCGAAGCAGAATTGTGCTTCTAGAACATAAGGGATAAGAACAGGATGCATGCAGAGATGAAGAAGCTGTTATCATATGGAAATATAGTAGAGCATTAAAGCAAAATTTGAGTCTCTATGAAGCTTAGGTGGTGTCTTGTAATTAGAAAACTTTGGAAGGATTTAAGTATGAGAATACCATATATATATATATATATATATAATCAGTTTAAGAAAAATTTCCCTGAGATCTAAGGATATGACTCTGTTTGCAGACTGCTTGCCTCATACACATAAAAACCTGATCTTGTCACCAGCACAGCATAAACCCAGTGTCATGCTCCACTTCTGTACCTGCACTGAGGTGATAGAGGCAAGAGATCAGATGTTCAAGGTCGTCTCCTTCTTCTACTTACTGAATTGGAGGCCAATCTGGCCTAACTTTTTTTTTTTAGTTTCCTATTTTATCTATTTATTTATTTATTTATTTTTATTTCCACTCATACAAACTTAACAGGTACACCGGTTCCCCCCTCCCTCCAAACCCCTGTCCCCCTGTGCCTCCCTCCCACTCCCCCTCCCTTCCCATCCCCCAGTTCCTTCCCTTCCCATCTCTGGAGCATCCTTTAATGTGCATGCCAAAGTCTCCTCTGGGTTCTCCTCTCTGATGAGGTGCAAGGACCCAGTGGCATTTCCTAGAACCCTTTCCTGTGTTCCCGTTAAGCATAGGAACACTATTGTGGCTGTCAATCCCTTGCCTTTCAGGATCCTAGTGCCTTTAGCAAATGCTAGACTTTATGAGGTCAATAGTGTGTTGGACATTGTGCAGGGCATGCAAAGTCCAATTATGATTGCTTTGGCCCTAACTTGTGTGGAGTATCTTGCAAATCATTGCTCCTCCCATCCTTGTGCTCTTAAAATCTTACTGCCCCTTCTTCTGCAAATTTCCCTGAGCTTCAGGATGGGGAGAGATTAGGCTGAAATCTGGTCTAACTTTGAGACGTTAACTTAAAGACACATGAGCATACAAGTACAAAAATAAATCAACACAAAAATCCCTGAAATGAACACTGTACTCTCTCTGCATTTACAGTTGCACATTCTACAGTGTATTACTTTGAATATAGCACATGGAAAAATTACAAGAAAAACCCTATAGATTTAAGTTGTGAATGATTCTGAGTGACATGATAAAATATTGAATGACCTTATTTCCATCCTGTGTGGGACATGAGTCATTCATTTATCAAGATATCCACATTGTATATATTACCTATGCATTACTTTCTTAGTAGCTGTCTTAGTTCGCAGATTGACTGTCATGATATCACAATGCTTTGGTTCAAGTTACTCCTAAGTCAATACTATTCCCCAGGGCAAGAAGGCTGATGATAACAATTTGGATAAGGCAAAGAAAATCCATGAAGCACTTCCTTTAACACAAAAGGTGAAGCTTTTCAATATAATTAGATCATTTCAAAAATTATATCCTGAGGTTGCTAGGATACACAGGATTTTCATTGTTGTCAATCTCTTGCTGTGCCTAGTTTATGAATTAAACTTTTCATAGATGTGTATACAAAGGAAAGAACACAGTGCATATAGAGTTAGTTGCTATCTACAGTTTTAGATAACAACTGGGGGGTGTTTAAATGATTTTCCCACAGACATATTATTCTAAAGAATATATGTTAGAGTGGGGCAAATAGAAATAAGAGTGACAACTAGAGACTATTTGAAGAATAATTTAGAGAAAGATTAGAATGATACAACCCAGGCTCAAGGTACCAAGGGGAAACAAGACTACAGAAAGAGGAATGTTTAGAAGCATAGATGCACATAAGATTTTTGTGTCGAAATAGATGCTAAAGTGAAAAAAAGGAGCAAGTGGGGGAAATCAGAGTTTTTAGATTGAATAGATGAGTGAATGCTGGGTACAATTAAATTAACTGTGAGCAAATAAACTTTCCTGGATTACTCCATGCACCTATAAAAGTTCTAGCCTGCTGAGCACTTTCCCATACCATGCAAATTAGATGTGTACCATCTGGCTAGTAAATTTCTCAAATTTCTCTCATCTTTGAAGGCCAAATGGTTAACGCCCAGAGTAGGCTTCTAGTCTAAACTTCAAGTTGTCAGAAAAACTGGAATCTCTAGGCAATTATACTTAAAATATGAAGCACAGGCCCTAGAGGCATTTTTAGAGTGTAAAACTTGAGACATGTGAGGCAATTAGCTGGCTCTTTCAAAAATTGGAGTTGAATTAACACCCATAATGTTTCCAAGGAGAGTCTTTTAGAAGGAGAAGAGGATGGCTGTTTCTCCATTATAATCAGAGAAAAATAGCTTTTCCCAGTCTCTTTTCTGTGGAGTTCCTAGTCCCATAGGAAAATTCCTATTATATTTCACCATGTTGCCCTAAGGTTAAGTTGTTGAGCAAAGGGATCAGGAGGCAAGAATATTTACCATAAGGTAATTAAAAGAAATCAGCCTTGGATGAGAATCCCTCATGTGTGCATTCAAGATTAAATTAATAAAGATTAATATCACAACCTCACTAAGATGGAAGTTGGAATTTTGTATAGGGAACAATGAAGGGAAATATATACTTAACTGTCATGATTTGAAATGTGTCACTTATAGACTCATGTATTCAGAAAGGTCATCAAACCTTTTAGGAGGCTGAACCTTGCTGGAGGAAGCGAGTCACAAAGGATGGGCCCTGAAGTTAATTAGTCCCCTGCTCCTTCTGCAAGATGTCTGCTCTTGCAGTCTAGCTGCTTTCAGCCTCCTAGGTGGATGTGACTTAGGTGTCCTCCAGCTTCTGCTGCCAGCTAGGCCGTTACACCATGAAGGACTGTATCACCCCCCTGGAAGCAGTTTCTTGACTTGGAGTGTTCTCTCACAGCAACATGAAAGAGTAACGGATAGATCACCTTAGAGAGGCAACATCCCTTCTGCGAGTAAAGGTTTAGTATGAAATGGAGAGATTTAGAAGTCACTGTCTCCTTCAGCTAGTGCATGGTGAGTGCCTATGTGTCATCAGCACTTAAGCAGTAATCAGAAAAACCAGGATTTTTCAAGAGACCAAAAGAAAAGATAGACAGGGAAATAAGGAAACTTATGGAGAAGTGAGGTGATCAGAATCGCTGATGAGGTTCTCAAGAAGAAGATGATCAAGAGCATTTGATCATGATCCACAGAGGCAAAGACAGATTTGCACTTAAGAGTATATACTGGACTGGGTGAAAGCAATTTCATTGGAGAGTACCCTCCTCAGAGAGAGGTTGAGCAGAGGGAAGAATAGAAGATGAAGTAGTTATATTCAGTGAGAACTATTTGTTTAATGTCTACCCCACTTCGAGGCAAAAAAAAAAAAAAAAAAAAAAAAAAAAAAAAAAAAAAGGAAAATAGACCAGGAGGACACAGAGCTTTACAAGATAAAGGAAACAGATGTTCTGTTAGGATAAGTGTGATTTGATTGTGGACTGATAGATCGAAGCTAGCATAATAGGCTAACTCATTATCTTAGAGCAGTGAGATTTTCAAGATGTGGAACGTTTAATGTTTTTCTTGTTTGTTTTGGAGACAGGCTGACTTTCAACTCTTTATTCCCTGTTTCAGACTTCTGAACTTTTGAGTGAAGTACTGAGAGGTCCTTACCATGGTGCCACGCGAGCTTGCAAAATTGAAAATTAAAAATCAGACCCGTGACATGAAATTTGGACAGATCCAAGAAACCCAGATAATTAGTTGCATCACAGAAATGAACATGGTGAGGGGAGAGTAGGCACAGTAAAGATCTGGACCCAAGAAAGAAGAGATAATAATTGGAGCAAGGTCGCTATCATAAGATCATAGATCTTAAAGATTTCAACAAATTAAAAAAAATGCCAAGGCAATATTTGATGATGCCATGACATTGTTAAAAGTGAATAGAAATAATTCAAGGCTAATGGCTGTTCATTGTGTGATGCCCCTTGTGCTGATGCCCAGAGCTTAGCAGTACCACAGCTGCACAGTTCATTTCTTAAATGTGAGTCACTGAGGATTAGAATGAGCTCAGAGAAAAGACAAAAGAATTTCTGTCATGACAAACACACAAGCACCGTTATTTTCCCATCATTTCTTTGAAATTAAGTAAAGAATGTGAATTGTAGAGAAGGGCTAAGTGGTTGTATCTTCAGAATTCAAGATACTTTAGATGAAATAAAAACGAGAAAACCATTAAAAATGGGAGAAATTGTTTCTAGAAAATAAGAGTACAAAGAAAATCATAATGTTTCATATTATGTGGAAAAACTCTAAATAGTAACATCTTTTTAAACTTGGTTATATGAATAACCCTTTTATTTATGCACATAATGAGTGTTGTACATCTATTATGGGTGAAATACTGTTCTAGGCAGCGAATATCAATTTCTTATAGCATGGAAGTTAAGAAAGATAAGTGTATATAATTTAAAATTAATAGATTCTGAATTACAATAATGGAAGATAAAAATTCAATATCTACTTCTTAAAACCAACACTGATGGGCATACGATGTCAGACTTATCCTGATACAATAATAGATGGTGATTTCAATATGCTGTTCTCATCTTTAGTTAAGTCATCCAAACTAAAGTCAACAGAGAAAATAAGGCATGAATTATACTGTAGAGAAAATGCATGCATATAGAATAAATATTCTTGTCTGTAGTGAATGGAACCTTCTCAAAAATAGAACACATTCCAAGAATAAAACTGGAAGTCAATAGCAAAAAAATTGCCAAAATTACATGATGATTTGAAGATTGAACAATACATTCTGTAGTGACCAGCGGGTCATCAAATAAATCAAGGTGGAAGTTTTTTTAAAAAAATCCAGGACCAAATGGAAAAGAAAACTTAACTTGTTCTGACAAGGTTCTGACCTTTGAGACATAGTTAAGGCTGTGGAGGAAAGGTTTAGCCTTGAGTGCTTACATAATAAAGTCAGAGATCTCAACTAAATAACCTAGTGATGTTCCTTGGGATCTAAGAAAAATAAGAACACGTACATTCCCAAAGCAGTAGACAGCAAGAAAAAAGTAATAATCAGGGAAGAATTAGTGAAAGAGATAACAAATAAAAATAAATAGAATAAAACAGAGTAGAGAAATAGAGTATTGCATCCAATGCATGTGGAATAAACATTTAAAAAAATAGAAAAAAATGTTGACAAACCTATGGTCTAACTGAAGAATGGGAGGGAAGAGGACCTAAATTAGGAAAATTAGAGGCAAAGATAAGGAGGGTACTACAGACCCCAATGACATGTGGGGAGGATCATTAGAAAATACTTTGAAAACTTGCATTTCAAAAGGCTGGAAAATCTATAAGTAGAAAAAAGTCCTAGACAAACACAGCCCAAAACTCTGAAAATGGGAAGATGCAAACAACTTAAAAACATCAATTACAATCAATGAGATTAAAGCAGGAGTAGAAAGTGTATCAACGAAGAAACTTCAGGGAGCTGAAAGATTCAATGCTGAATTGTATCAAACTTTAGAGAACTAATAGCAGTGCCTGAGGTTGAGGAGGGATGCTGCCAGAGAGTACCCTCTTTATTTTTTTTTTTTTATTTTTTTCCCGGGGTCCTATTGAGCTTGTATGATTAGGAAAGAAAGAGAAAAAATATATTTTCTTCTACCTTTACAAGGATATTGAGTACTCATCCCAGCTTCCCTCCTTTTCCCCTGCCTTCTATCCCCTCCCTTTCTTTCCCCATTGCCTCCCACTCCCACTTACCCTTCCACCTGTATTCTTCTATGGACCCCCGGGTTCACTCTAGTTTCTCTACTCCTGTGGGGGCTCAGGCCTCTGAGAGTACCTTCTTGACAGGACACAGATGCTGCATCTAGGAACTCACTGAAACTGTTCCTACTTCTACAGAATTTGCACAGGTTTTGACCTCTGAACATTTCACTATAGATGGGGGAAGATCTCAAGAAAGACTATGTTGAGAGACTATTGAAGGTTAATGACAGACAGAATAAGGGAGCGGTTTTTGTCAATAATTTACCCACTGATAAGCTATCCATGCCCCAGCAAGAAATTGGGTACTTGCTAGTACAGGCATCTCAGATGAAATGCAGTGGGTCACACGTGCAAAAAATTCTGAAAGCAAGCTGGTGATTATATGGGAAGAAGAAAGTATGTAATGTGAAAGGGAAGGGGACTGGGATCCAGAGTAAGTGGTAGAAATGACATAAAATTCATTTCATTGATGTATGAAAGTGGCAAGAATGATTTTTTTTTTAAAAAAAAGCGTGCAGGGCCTGCAAGATAGCTACGTGGTCAGAGGTGCCAAGCCCGATGATCTTAGATCAGTCCATAGAATCCATATGATGGAAGATGTAAACTGACTCACAAGCTGACTTACACACATGTGCTATGGTGTGTGCACAGCCCCACACAAAATTAATACATGAATTTTGAATGTTTTAAAAAGATTATATACAAACAGACTTGTGAATTAATGGTATAGAAGATAAGCCAATACAGCTATATGTACCTATTTTTTGGCAAAGTATTAAAAATATCTGTTGTAAAAGACAGCTCTTAACATACAGAAGAAAGAAGCCAAATTCCTATCTCTCACCATGCACAAAACTCAGCTCTGAGTGTACCAAAGACCTCAGTGTAAGACCTAAAAGTCTGGAACTGTTACAGGAAAAAAATAGGAAAAACACTTGATGAAAGAGGTATAAGCAAATACTTTAGGCATAAGACTGGTTGCTTAAGAAAAAAGCCACAAAATTGATAAAGGGGACCTCATGGAGTCAAAAAGGACACATTACCTAAGTGAACACACAGCCTACAGAACAGGAGAAAATCTTTTTTGGGTAAACACTTGAAAGTAACTAATATATCTGATTCTCAGAGAACTGAAAAATAAGCTAAATAAGAAATCAAGCAACCCAGTAAAAGAATGGGCTATTGAAATGAAGAAAGAACTCTTAAAAGATGAAATACAAATGACCATTAAATATGCAAAAAAACTGGTAAATATCACTAGCCATCAAATAAATGCACATTAAAACCTGGGTTGATTCTTTACCTCAGACACTATGAAGTTACTGCAATTACATTGATGTGTAAATATCTATGTGACAGGTCAACTGGGAATCCCTCAGAAAATATCCAGGAGTGGTATATCTTGGTCATATGGTACATATATTTTGAATTTTTGAGGAACTTCCAAACTCATTCCACAGTGACTTGGACTGATTTCATTCTCAGTAGCATTGTATAGGGGTTTACCTTAGTCCACAACCACACTTGGCATTTGTTATTTTATATGTTTTTTAAAAAATTTTATTTATAAGAAGGGTGACCATGTGTATGGCACAAAACTATGGGTTAGAAGACAACTTCCTTTCACCGTGTGGGCTTCTGGAGATCTAACTCATGTTGCCAGGTTTGAGAGAAGGTACCTAATCCCACTGTGAGTTATCTTACTGGTCTGCTGTTTGCTTTTCTTTACTCTTAATGACTGAAATTTCGACTGGAGTAATATAGCAGGAGGAGGATGTCAGAGGGCAGATGGAGTCATATTTTTGTTCTCATGTAATGTATGTGCATGTTTCAAATACATGAAAATGTCACAATGAAACTCATTATTTTGTATAGCTTCAAAAATTAATAAAAGGGAAAAGTCACTATCTCAAAACTCATCACAAACTTCTTGTTTTTCAAATAGTGGAATAAAAATAAGTACATTCAATGTCAAGAGCTTTGGTTATTTGATAATATGTGCCTTGTCTCTCAAAGAATGAGATTTGGGAAAATATATTCTCACATACAACACTGGTTTTTCTCTTATAAATTATAGTTGACATTTTTAAATCAGACAAGTTGGCTCATTCATATGCTGATGTGAATGATATCAGATGTAGACACCCCACATGCACTCATAGAATATGTCTTTGCAATATTGAGATGTCAGGATTCAAATGTTAGAAAAATGACTTCTCTGGTCTCTTCAACAAATGAGACTATTTCCTTAAAGTACTTTCTTTTCCCTACACATTCCTCTTCCCTTTTCTAAGATAGCCAGGGTCCAAAACAGTGATGTGAAAGAATTAATAGCAAATTACAAAAGATTAAGAACACTTGCATGAAAAGACAATGTGACTCTGTTGTGCCAATAGGAAAAAAATGATCTATCTAATTGATGTTTTTCCTTTTGGCTTCCAAATTTCACAAAATAAACAGAGAAACAGCATATTTTTACAATGGTATGCTATCCATTTCTCTTGAAAGTTAAATTTTCATTCTGACAATGCTTATATGTGACATTCTTTGAATGATTGATTACAGGTAATTTTGGCCATTCAGAAATATTTTTATAAATATTTACTCTTATTCAATTATTTGGGAGAAAGGGATGTACATTCATGCCATAGTGCATGGGTAGAGGTCAGAAGAAAATCTTCCAAAACCTATCACGTGGGTCTCTGCGGACTGAACTCAGGTCTCCAGGTTTGTAAGCTGGCATCTCAACCCACTGAGTTATCTTGCTGTCTCTTTTATTTTTGTTATATTAAGGAAAGATAATGAAACTTGATTTTGTCTTTCAGTAATCAATAATTTGGTTAAGTATAGGCATGCTTGGTGGGTACATTTTTATATAATCAATATTTCCAAACACAAATTCAGGTACAGATAAACAAATTTCCCTTCAGAATAAAAATGAGAACAATAGATAATGAAATAAATGCTCTGTAAAGTACAATCAGGGGAAAAGGAAACAAAACATTTTATCTCATATGGAATCCAGATTTAAATGCACATAATGGCCACGAAGCAAAATGGAAACTTTAAAAGTACCCAAAATTCATACCTAAGAACAAATTTGATGAATCCCCCACCCTCTTGCCTCTTCTGCCTTCAGGAACAAATATGATAAATATCCCAAATACCTAACAATTCCCTAAAGCACAGAAAATAAAAGTCACTTAAAACCACATGAGTCAAGGATGGAGTTCACTTGCTGGAGACATACTGGAGGAGAGGAGACAGAAAGAGCACTCTGAAGCCGGGGACTGACATTACAGGGTGAAAAGCTATCATTTCATGGAGGGACAAGAAGTATCAGGGTTCTGTTATGGTGGATGGCAGCAAGTACTCTTGGTTTTCAAAACATACCTTTTAATAGTGTGTAGCATCCCTGGTGCCAAATTTTACCTATATTCCCACCAACTAGTGATGTTCTGAGAGTGTTCAGCATGAAATCCGCATATAAGTGTGTTAGGCACCTGCTCACAAATCTGACTGGTGCAGCATTCAATCCCCCAAAGCCCACATGGTGGAAGAAGAGAAGTGAATTGTGAAATTTGTCCCCTGACCGTCACTCCTGTGGCATGGCATGTATCTGTGCACCTATTCTCTCTCTCTCTCTCTCTCTCTCTCTCTCTCTCTCTCTCTCTCTCTCTCTCTCTCTCTCTCTCTCCCTCCCTCCCTCTCTCTTATGCAGGAAGGTCTCACTAGGTAGTTGTGGCTGGCTCGGACCTAGCTATGTAGCCCTAGCTGGCCTCAAATAGTGTTAATACTCATGCCTCTGCCACCTATGTGCTAGGGGTCATAGGTATGCTTCACTCTCTGGCCAACTTAGCACTTTCTTAAAGAAGATGCTTACTTTCAAACATTCTCAAATTCCCTGGTTTGAACCACAGTTTGGTGCCTTTCCTCTACTTTATAGCATTGGTTAAATGAGAGAACACCAGACTAACCACAAAATTGAGGGTGATGGTTCCACCCATGTTTATAGACATTGATAGCCTTTTTTGTTAATTTGGCCGTATTTCAGTTTCATAACTCATAGCTGAAGCAACCTACCAGACCCAAACAACTGAAGGGAGAAAGGGGTTTTATTCAGCTCACAATTCCAGGTTACAGTCCATGGTAGCAATAGTCATTCCAGCCCCAGGGATTGACAGAATTGCATACACCTCATGCACAGCATGAAGAGAAGGAAAAGTCCCATGCATGAATACTTGTTTGGCTGCATGCTAGTTTGCCAGTGTTCAGCTCTCTTATACAGAGAGTAATACTGCCCACAATGGGCATGTCTTCCCACTGCAACCAAAGCAGTCATGACAGAGTACCCTGAAGGCCAGCCCCAAAGCCTGATGTAATGTAAAGACTCTCTCTTCATTGTGCCTGCAGTCCTTGGTATCAGGTTAACAATTACCACCGGTTATCCCAATCTGCTTTTCCTAATTTTGTCATTCATCAGTAGCTCTCACAACATTTATAGTTTGTTTGTACATGTCCTATGCAGTTTTTGTGTCTTTGAGGGTTGCTAGACAAGGTCTGTCATCAGTATGATCTTCCTCACTCTCAAATACATAGAGATTGTATTGTCCCAAATCATGACTTAGGGACAAACTACCCTCAAGTGTGAAACATTACAGGTGCCATGAATGTTGGCCCTCATAATCTAAACAAGCTTTTTAGATGTTCATAAAAAATGGTTGAAGGAAGAGGAAAGACAAAACCTGAGGGGAAGTGGGCTTTGGGCTAAAAGGGTCATCACATTTTTTTAATGGTGACAGGATGTTTAATATCAGATATATCCTTTAGCAAATTGTTCAGTATAGACATCAGCATTTTTAACTATACAACAGATCTCTAAACATACTCGTCTTTTATAACTTAAACTTTATACCCAATGAGCAATAATTCCCCCTACATCTGCCAACCCGTTCCTGTACTCTGCTTCTGTAAGTTTGACTATGAAGTCAACTTTACATAAGAAGAAAAAAAAGACTGCATTTTATTCTTCTGAGTAAAACTAAAGACAAAGACTCATAGCAACAGATATACTTGATTACTGTTTTAGAGAGATAAGGTGAACAATGAGATTGATTAATAGATGAGTTTAATTTTGAAACAAAGCTGAATACTAAATAGACATATTTCAAGCATGACATTTTTTTTAAATCTGTGCACGAGAAAACATTTTGGGGACATTTAGGAAGATTATGTTTTCTGAAATTTTGTGTTCAGATTTACCTTTCTCTAAGCCTTTTAAGATAAAAGTGGTGTTCCTTCAGATCAACAGCATGTGCTAGAAAAGATACTGGCCTGCTTGCAGGCCTTTTATACTCTTGAGGAATGGAATAAGGCCCACATAGCATGTTGAACAGCTGTTTGATTTTCAATCCTAAGGCTGGGCTATTTCCAAGAAGCACTGGGGAAGTCACTTCCCACTGAAAAGAAAGTTGTTAAGTTCCAAGTTGACCTTGAGAAATCACTGGGGAAAACTCCAGTCGGTTCCCATGGCCATTTAGAGAATTAGGTTTGACGTCATTGAGTCTATACTATGAATTGTGGAAATTCCTTTTGAAGTAATAGTACATGAGTGATTATTAGAAAACATGTGACACATTAGTTTAAATCCATTCTCAAAAGACTCATACACAATTTGAAATGGTCAAATGTAATTTGTGAATAATTTCTGAATCATATCATTCTCTTGTCTCTCAGCACAATCCAGAATTGGAGCCCCCCCCCTCAATTTATGTTCTCCCAGTTCAATTTTCAAAATACAGTTTGAATCAAGAAGTTTTTCACCATATTTATCTTTTCCCTACAAACCTAAGTCATTGTCATGTCCTCCACTATTCCTCCCCCTCTGAGTTCTCTACGTTCCAGCTACTCAGCTTCAAACATACAGACTAGCTTCCAGGAGCCCAAAAGTGCTTTCTTACTGCACAATAAAATAAAATCCACCTTCAAATTCTAGCCTACATTGACTGCTCATCATTTGCTTTTTGCCTCCACTCTAAAACCTACCACAGCCTCCTGCTCTTATTTTGCTTGAGAAATTCTCTCTCACTATTGATTTTTAAAAATATCTCATTTATTTGATGAGAGAGAGAGAGGAAAGAGAGATAGAGAGAGAGACAGAGACAGAGAGATAGAGAGAGAGAGACAGAGAGAGAAGTGTCAGAGCATGCAGGTGGAGGGTAGTGGACACTTTCGAAGTTAGTTCTCTTCTTTACCATGTGGGTTTCTGAGGATCGAGCTCAGGTTACCAAATGGCAAGCAGGCACTTTGCTCACAGAGCTTTCTCACAGCCCCACCATGCGACTTTCCTGTGGATATAGATCTGTTCTTGCACGTGTGCTTTTGAAATTGCTGTTCACTCTTCCCAGAATGCTCATTGCCCAAGGTCTTTTCTTGGCAGCCTGACTCACAAAGATCTGCATCCAAATAATATTTCCTCACATAGGCTGATAATCCCTGTCTTTCCACACTCTTAATTTATTTCCATTTAATTGCATTGACTACAACTTGACACCAATTTATCTCATCTTATCTAATAATTTATTGGCTTACTGTGTTTATCCTTCACTGAAACTGGGCATACCTCTATTCATCATTGTATCCCTGATCCCTGGAATAGAGGAAGCACTCAATAGATTCTTCCTGAAAATAAAATTCTCGAACTCTTAGTTATAAATCAAGGCTTTCTACAATATATTTTGGGGGGAAGGGAAGAAAATGAAAAACGATTAGAGGTTTGCTTGTAATTAATTTATATAAAATACTTTGTAAAGATAAAACTCTATACAATATTATTTTCAAGAGTATTTGTCAGGGTATCAAAATATTTTCATGAAGTGAGAGAAAAGACTTTGTTAGAGAAATCAGTTTTGCAAATTGTTCACATTTTGTGTGGTTAGAGTCATTAAAGAAGAGCAGCAATTCCTAGAAGACTACAGCATTCTTACATTTTGATGATGCAGTTAGTTTTCAAAAGATTTCCTCAAATGCCTAGAAATGCACTTCTAAAAATAAACTCTAAGTCTTTTCTATTCAGCATCCCTAAATATGTCTGAATAGAATATCACATTTATACAAAGATATTTTCCTCCAATGGTGATAAAGAATAGATTTTAAAGAAATGTCTATTTCCTCTACCATAGATAACAAGACATCTTAGAATAGACATAACTACAAATACACTTGGCCAGAGAACCAACTATTTAGAAATTTGTGAAGGCCAAGTTATTGGATGCTAGAATGAATCGCTCTATCACAATATTTTGTTGATTTTCAGAGGTCAGAGTGAAGAGTGTGCTTTCAACAAAGAACTGTCTTAAATCATAAAATTTACAAATGATATACCAAAGACATTTTCCATATCTGTGTGAAGAAATCACAGTGAACATACACAGATAACTCATATACTATAATGTGGCCCAAATGAGGTGGCAATCATTGGTGACAGAATTAGCCTAAATAAATGTGAATTGTACCGAGTGATTTTTTTGGATAATTTTATTGAATTTCTAATCTCTTTCCTCTCTTTGTGGTGACATCTGAATAAATCGAACATACATAATATATGACCTGACAAATGAACAAGTAAACTACTTTATTTGAGCCTTTTCATTTGTCGACAGCATCCAAGCAATAATGGCTTTCTGTCCACTGTTTTAATAATGTATGTATTGATTACTTCCATCTAAGTCATCACCAGAAATACTCAGGAAGCTTTGAAGGTATCCTTAATGGTCTCCTGAGAAGGGATTACATGGATTTTAAATTGAAAGATGAAAACCTAACAACAAACAATTTCATTAGTCAAACTGCAAATGAAAAGTCATTACCTACAGTGTTCTTAGACTCAAGATCTGACCTCCATTTGGATTTGGGCTGAAAAAGGGAATTGAGTCAGCTCATGGTTTATTACAGTTCTCTTTAGCTATTTTCCACTATGATTTGCCCCTTTAAGACTCTCTCTAGGTTAATCATAGAAGTAGACAAGTAATAAATATCACTTCAGTGGCTGCTCAAGTAAAACAAAGGAAGTCAGTACTAAAAATATATCAAGACCAGAATAATACACACTAATTGAAAACTAGTCAGTCTAGTGAGGCAAGTAATGAGGAACTGTAAAAGCCGGGCTAATGTATTCAAAAGATATAAACATTGGTCAGTTTATATTTGCTGAGGCACATTTAAATTTTAATTATTTATAACACTTCACCGCATATGGAGCATAATTTTATTAATTAGTCTTGAGAGCTATTCAATGGCAGTTGTTATGCTGCCCAGCTGGTTTGGGGACTGTAGATCCACTCCCATGGGTGGGAAGATTGCTTTGAGAAGAGAGACTGCAGTTCCTGACAACTTGCATGCACTGTCTTGGAATTTTACCTCCTTGAAACTTACATGCCCTTCTATCACAGCAACTGAGATCGGCTATGTCTTTCCACTCCAAGAACAGAGTAGAAGATGTGATATTTTGCTATTTGCTATATATATATTTGCCTCATGAATCTGAAATGGTATGCATGGAAAATGTAAATTACCCATTTTTAAGCATCTTCAGTTATCCAAAACAACAGTAAAAATTAACTCCGTATCTGACATAGTTTCAACTCAATGTATTAATAGGATATGGGGCCTCATCAGAAGGAGAAACTAAGATCATTTATAATGTACCACAGACAGCAACAGATGATTTAATAAATATATGGGGAAAGAGTCGCTGATAACAAATGACTCATCTTAATACTCAGCATTCTCCATAAATAGCAATTGCATCAAGACACTTGTAAAGAGCCAGACAAATAAAACCCTGGAGAAACAGAAGTTAAAAAAAGTCTAATAAAAATAAAATGTAAAGTGTATTATCAACTAGATTTGGGTGCAGTTTTGGATTGATTGTGCTTCCTTCTCTTCTTAGGTGAACTCAAAACTTCTGCAAGGAAAACTCATTTTACATAATGTTTTCCTGTTTTTATATATATTTTATTATTTATTTTGTGTGTGTGTATCGGAGGGCACTATGTGTCCCTGTGGAGGGCCAAGAGGGACTTTGGGAATCATCCTGGATTGCTTCAACCTCCTTTTTGCTTCGTTCTGGGACTTCCCAGGCTCTACTTGGTGTTTTCATGTGGGACCTGGGATCCGAACTCAGGATCTTCTGCTTGTGACACAGACTCTTAACCCCTGAGTCATCTCTCCAGCTCTTTTTTGTCCACAGCTAATACATGTGACAGTGACTAGGAAACATTTCCACTACAGCTTTGAAAGAGGACTGTGGAGTCAAACTGACTACTACATGGTTTTCTCATCAACACCGAGTCGATGAGGTTCCTTGAGGAACTTTTTCCCTGCAGTTAACAAAGAATTCCATGCAAGCATTTGGGCCATAAGATTTGCACTGAATCAACCCAACACCCTTTTCAAAAGGTTATCTAGTTATTATCAAATGTTACATGACTGAATGGAATTATAGTTAGAGGAAGGCAAACATGGAAGAATAGAGGCATTTATACTACATAAAGCTGAAGTACAAATGGTCTGGAACCTGTAAGCAGGTGTCTAAAAGAGCAAGATAATAGAAATTGACTTTGTTGTATGTTATCCTTAACTGTAACACCATTATCATGTTACTTTTCTGAGATTTCTGAGTGAAGACTGAGAATTTAAGTACAAGCATCTGAATAATATTAGTACTATTAGCAAGCTACTGAAACCAATAGCTAGATTAGGGAAGCAGTATTTGTAAGAAAATGCTCCCAAAAACAGATCATGAAATTTTATGGACCAATTTCCTTATATTTCAGTTGTCAAACGAAGTAGTAATCATAACTTATATTTCCTGACTCCTGGTGCACTTGTTCAATGATTTATTTTCTTTAGCTTTAGGATCAAGAACAAAATTCCATCTTGCTGAATAAATTCTGTCTCTTCTTACTTGGTCATTTAATCCACTCTATTTAAAATGTCCTTGCTTCTCAATGAATGTTTTATAATACATCAGTATTTGAGTACTTGATATGGAATTTCAAAAAGTATACCATGATTGTGAACTACAAATACTTGACAATGAGGAACCACCTAAATACTTACTATTATACCTATAGATCAAAGAAGCACTTATCATTCAATCAAGAAGCATCCCTGTGTAATGGAAGATACATAACACAGAGAACCACAATTGGCCAAAGTACAAAGTCAAAGTGACTGTGGATGACTCGGTCCTAATTGAGACATCTAAACGACCCCCATCTCAAAGCTCAGGGAAACTTGTAGAAAGCAGGCAGTAAGAATGTAAGTGCCTGAGTTTAGGGAGAGATGGTATCAGACAGTATAGCCTCTGTTCATATTAAGGTTGCCATACCCAAGAACTCAATGCAATGATGCCTACTTCCACTAGACCTCTGCAATATCTAGCCTAGCAACTTTTTACCATAGAGAAGGGAAGTTCTCCTGATGCTATCATAAGAGATTGTGTGGGACCTGTGTCAAAAGAGGGACCCTTTTGACAGAGGGGAAGCCTATACAATGTATGGTTTACCCACCACTGGGCCAGTCATGCCTTGCTGGGTGCTCAGGCACCAATTAGTCTTGGTGTTCTAAATGGAACTCAGTGAATCACACATGCAGTGGATGTAGGAGAGGGAAGGAAACTAGTTGGAGCACAGAACATGTAGGGTGGGATAGAATTGGGATGGGGTAGGCAGTGGGTGATAAAGAAAAAAACACAAACTCATTGTCAACATAATTAAAAATAAAAATGTGAACTGCAAAAAGGACATCACTATTAAATTCCACTCTATTACAAAAGTGAACATAACATTCTGAATTATATAAAGGGAAATGGCCAAAGGAGAATCAGGCAATTTTCTTGGCATTCTTTTGCAAAGAACTCCAAGCCTTCCTTCACATTTGCTTTCCTTTTTGTAACCTCCTATATATTCTTCTCTGAAATAATATAAACCCTTGACATTTCTTCAAGATGCCACCTTTGTCTGAGTATCCATAGAGATCTTTCATTGAGGAACCGAACATACAAAAGCTGCACCAATTTATCAAGTTCCTGTTATTTGCTAGTCATTCATTTGGCTGTCTATTCATTTCTGTGCATGTACCTTCCATTTTCATCTGAGAAACACTTATTGTTGCTCACCATATATTAGCTACTTTTACTAAGCTACACTGACTCAGATTGAACAAGGCCAAATCTCTGCCTATCCTGCTCAGAAACTTCTTGAGAAGATATAAGTGTAGCTAAAAGCAAAAAAAATGACAGCAGTTGGCCACGGATGGGGAATGTCAGTGAATAACTCATTCTTTTGAAAATTGGTAAAGCTAAAAGCATTTATCTTGCCCATTTTAGACAAGTCAGATTAAAAGGCAAGGATATGAGATTATGGCATAATATCTAATACCAACAGAAAACTTCAAAACCATGACCTGTGTGAGAACAAAAGTGTAAATACTCATTAGATACTTGATATGCTATAACTATCGGTGTTTGAAAGTACAACAGTAGCATTGAGGTTACTTATGAAGATTGAATTCTTCCCTTTTGAGATGCCATTAAAATCCTTTGAATATACAACATATGCCTGAGAAGTGCTTCAAAATGATTGGGGTATGAATGAAAGCATAAAAGAGGGAAGACTTCATGAACTGATAATGGGTGATATCTGAAGAAGTACACAAATGTTTATTTCAGCATTCTTTCCATTGGGTGACTGTTCAATACTTTCCGTGACAAGAAGATTAAAAAATCCAAAAGAGACGAACAATTCCTTTTAAAAAAATTTTAACTACAACATAATTTTTATTGCCCCTCCCCCCACATTATTTCATCTCATTGTCCTCCTCTCACTGGGAGACATCTACATGTTTCCCTCCTACTCCATGTCCCTTCTTGTGTATGTGTTCTACTAAGTCCAATGTTTGTTCTTGCAAGCACCTGGGTGCCTGCTGCAGCACAGGCAATACTTCAGTGGAGGTACCACTGATGCTTGAAAAACAGCTTCCTCTAGCCAGTTTTGACTATCAGTGATCACTGTGTGATGGGTAGGGCCATCACCATCCCTCCTACTCTTATTGTGCCTTGGTGCTGTGTTCAACCAAGTGCAAGTGGACTTGGCTGCAGTGTGTTCCTAGTTGTATGGGTTTTAGGACTGGGGGTACTTTGTGCAGTTCTCCTCTCCCTAATGTGGTTTTCACATTCCTTCTGTCTCCTCCTCAGTGGTGTTCTCTGGACCTTTGCGTGTATGTGAAGGACAATTCTTTAAGGCATATGAACACATGTGCTTTATTTATTTATTTATTTATTTATTTATTTATTTATTTATTTATTTTTTTTTTTTGTGTGTGTGTGTGTGTGTGTGAGAGAGAGGGGGGGGGGGAGCACTGTGAGTCCCTGTGGAGAACCAAGAGTGACTTTGGGAATCATCCTGGATTGCTTCTACCTCCTTTTTGCTTTGCTCTGCAACTTCCCAGGCTCTGCCCATCAGGGCTGGAAGTGTAGGACACTGCTGTTTCTGTCTGTTGTTTTTACATGGGACCTGGAATCCGAACTCAGGTCCTTCTACTTGTAACCCCTGAGCCGTCTGTCTCTCCAGCTTGATACTCTTTCTTTGCTAATTAATTTTGAACAAAAATAATCTGAAAACAGCCATTTTATGTGAGCCATGGGTAAGGCATTAGACTTCAAAATGTCCTCCTACCCTGTGCACATCATTCTGCTTTTGCACTCCTGGGAAATCACCACCAATAGGTGCCTGCCGGCTTAGCTCATCGTCTTTCAGTTGTAACCACACCAGCAGCTCTTGCAGAGAAAGATGCAGACGTTTCCACTGGTCGGAACTGGCTTCCAAGTGGGACCTGAAGAATGAAGGGAACAAACAGTGTCAGAGTATTCAGAGGTACAGCGATGATTCTACCAATCCCATGTCGTTGGTGGGGGAATTTCATAGGGAACAAATCTTTTGTGAACTACACCACGGTCTTCATTATAAATCTGGCTACCAGCTTCAGAGAGAAGCATACAACAGGGCGGGAGTATGTTGATGACCGTTTTGAGGAAAGGCCACCTTCAGCCATATGTTTCTTTCCACAGGCAGAATTCTGCGACTTTTGGCATGGCCTTCACGCTGGAAGCAAATGCCTTCACATCCTGTTGCAGCCAGTAATTTTTAATTATGCTGGTAGAAAAAATCAGACCCGGTGACTAATACAAACCCCTTAGTTTTCGTGTGACTCATGCTAGTACTGGAATTTTTTCTGCCTTGTGAAATGGAAAGGTCTCTCCCCACATTTTGACTTTTCCATTTCTACACCCTAGGCAGCCTTTTGCACGGACTCCTTCCGTCTGGTGTCTGTTCCTTTCTGCTCCTCTGCCCATATGCTTCTCTTGTCCCTCTATCCTTCTTTATTCCTGTGCACCTGGGATGTGTTTTCACCAAGTTCCAACATTTTTTATTTTGCTGTGTTTTCTCGGTGTAAAATGTGCTCAGACATTCGTCTGGGAGCTTCCCCCAACCATGAATAATTTAGGCAAGAGACTGAGTGTTTTACCATCAACTGTATTTAGAACATGTTAATCCTTGGAAGCCATTTAAGAGTATACAAATGAATGATCTGAGCTGTAAAATCCACATTTCATTTGAGGATGAGAAACTAAATTAATAAAATCAATCATCGTCTACAAAACAAAAGGGAAAAGCAGGATTGTGGCAATGCTGTATCCTCAGGTACATCTAAAATCACACTGCATCACACACACATTATTAGTGGGTACTAATTAATTCATAAAAATTAATGCTGCCTAAACTATAAATATAATACAGTCTCCAATATTGCCAAGGAATAGAAAGCAAAGCAGCCAGGTAGAGGAACATTTCCTTTGGCTGCTCAGTAACTTAGCCTGACATTTCAAATATAACTCTCCTTCTGGCCTTACAATCTCCAAAGAGTACTTTCTACTGAAATTAAAGTGTTCCAAACTTTCTGCAGAATAATCTGATGATACATAAAAACTTGTTAAAATATAAGGACCACTGGATTATATTTGAAGAATACAAAGAAAGCAGCTAGAAAGGCTTGCAAATAAATGTAGGGCGAAAAGATGTTAATGAAAGCATTTTCTATGATTGCTATAAAACAGAAACAAATTAAATCTTCAGTATGAGGCAATTGGTTACACATATGGCAGTGAAATCATACAATGAAATTCTGTGCAATATTCAGACTGATGACATGAGCAGATATTTTTGCTCATAGAAAAGTGAGAAAGTGGGTAATGGAAAAGAAATACAATCTTTTTCCAAAATGATTGTGGATGGGTATGAATCTGTATGTTCATGCTTGATTATGCATGAAAAAATTTTGGAATGATGGCCAGGTTCTGGTTCAGAAGTAGATTTGCAAGGCATCTATTCCTTCACCTCTATACTTTTCCAATCTCTCAGAATTTTCTTCTGTAGTGCATAATATAAGTATTATAGTTAGTAAAGAGCAAGTTTAATGTCAAATAAAAGAAAGTAAAGATTTCAAGTCTTTAAGAATATTATTATATAAGAAGTTGATCATACTACACCATGTTGTGAATTTAAAATAATAGTATATGGATATTGCACATAGTATAGAGGTCAGTTCTGTAATTTCCCTCTTCCTTCCTCATCTTACATTTATCAGTTTTCCATGATAAGCCTAAGGGAGAATTTGCTATGCAAGATTTTAGCTGCTTAAGAGCATGTAATGAATACCAGTTAGAAGGATTCCCTGGGGTGTTTGGAATTCACAGTTTGGACTCCTTGAAGGTGAAAGAGGCTATTAAAGTAGGATTATTTTGAAAGGTAGGTAGAGTGAGACACGGTCTATATGTGGAATAACAGCCAATGGAAGAAGCTACACTGATGATAGAAATGTTTACTGAGTGCTTTTCCATTCTAAGGTGATACCGAGCTGTAAGAGGAAGACAAGAAGGGAGACAACAAAGATTCCCGGTGCTTGGCATCCTTCATTTGGTGGAGGAAACAAAGTAACCATACGGTACAGCCATCCAACAAAAGATAGTTGCTGGCCAGAAAGTGTGTGATGGAACCACAGGCTGCTATTTTGTTTATATAAGGAAGTACTGCAACCTCAGTTCTCAGTCAAATGGTGCTGACTTATCAGCAGTGGGCCAATGAACCTTTAATGTTCCCTAAGAGAGAGAGAAAAATAGCTGTGGCACCCATGGATTCAATTCTAAAAGATCCAAGAGTAATTTAATACCACCAGAAAGGGAGGCTGTTAGCAGTCAGGAAAAGAGGACAGACAGTCAAGGCTATTAACAGAGCAGAAGGAGAAGGGACGCAAAGACATGAAAAGCTCTCGAGTATCCCTGCGAGGGGCCTGCTCTGAAGAATTAGGCAAAATTTCAAACTGCTTCCTTCTTTTCCCTGTAAAAGTACGAGAGTGGAAGAAAAGACTAGATATGAGTACCTGAGGTTCAGAAAAGGGCAGTGAGGCTGGAGGGGAGACAGAAAATGGTGCCTGGTTTCAAACGATCTCAAACTGTGCTCCTCAAACATCACTGTGCACAAGAATGCCTGCACTTGCATTTTTTAAAATCCAGAATGTCATATGCTGCCTCGATGTCAGAGCTTTTAACAAAATTCTATATTTAAAACCAGTTTTACATTTAGTCAGTGTGTGTGTGTGTGCGTGTGTACAGATATCATAACACATGTATGAAGTTTATGTAGATCAAAGGAAACGAGGCAGAAGTCCTCTACTTCCACCATGTGGGTTACAGAGCCCTATCTCATGTCATCAGACTTGGTGACAAACACCTCAAACATAGCTGCACTATCTTGCTAGCACTCAAAATTCTATACTTCCACTGAAACTCTTTTAGTTTATATGTTATTATTTGGCAGTTTCATAAACCAATACAATGAATTGAATTCATTTTCACACCAAAGGACCAGATCCCATCCCCATTTCATTCTTCCACCAAAAACCTTTTTGCCAACCCGTCTCCCTCCTACTGTCCAAAGTATGTTCGCATCTCTTCAGGTTAACTCCTAGGCAACTCTTAAAGGAAGAACTATTACTGCTGTTCCTTTAGTGTTACTTGTTGTTCTTTTCAGGAAAAAGGTGGCACCACCATTGACGATTCTAAATACCTAATGAAATGCCATAAGGTTGGGAAATATTTTCCTTCATGATACTAAGCTTGTGAAGTGCTTTTGAAATCCATTTCTCATATATTTTTTGGAAACAGCTGTTCTATTTTCATTTAAATATCAAATATTTCTAATATATCTAATATATCAAATATTTCTAAATAATTAGCCTATGTATGTTTATGCCTTGAAAATCATATCCTGAAAAGAATGTTGTTATTTTTTCTGTATTTGGCATGATTTCAGGTGGGGGTGGTCAATCAAATGTTGTTTAGGCTAAAATGTACCTTAGAGGTTATAGTTCAAGCATTCTCTTTTGCCATCATGAAAACCCAGATAAAAAAAAATAAAGACAATCTGCTGCGGTATGTAACTTATATGGTGATACTTAGATACAGGAAATGAAGATTACAGATCATTCTTAGATGAGGAATTCTTTAACCATAGTGGTTTTAAACAAATGTTCTACATCCCAGAGAAAAAAATGACTTCTTCCTAATTGTCAACATATTCTGTTTAGCTCTGTATCCTGACTAGAACATAGAAGAGATTGTCTAAAGAGGCACGCTTAGATTCTATTAATTTTCTATTAATCTTTATTAGTGAAGACAAGCACTTAGAAGCTACTAGCCTTTAAAAAATACAAGTGCTGATCTTTCCATAGCAGATAATTTTTGCAATTTGTAAGGTAAAATATAGAACCTTTAAGCGTGTTGGGATGTATTGCTTGGTATTTGGAGAACTCTACAGAGACAGAACTTTAAGAATTATAGAGGTTAATAAAGTGATTGTTATTTCTCTAGATACAGATATTTCAAGTATGATTTGGTTGATACCTCATTTGGAAATCTTTAATAAAACTTTACTCTGAAAGGCATGTATACTTAAACTAAAATGTGTTATATTGAATTCATTTTTCACTTTGACTTACTTTACAAAGCTAGTGATATATCCCTGTATATCTTGAGTGCCCTTGTGTAATACCATAACACTTAAGCAGACAGAAAGAAAAGGTACGGATGCAGAAATAATAAAGAACCACAGAAATAAAGTGGGAACTATGGGACTTTAAATAAAGAAAGAAAATTAAACTTTAAGCACAATAAACATTTTTAAGATGGGCCTTGAGCTCCAACTCCCAGTGTAATTAACATTCCAAGAGTGAGAGAAAGGTCAGAGATTTCAATGTCCAAGTTGCCTTTTTGCCCTCCAAAGTGGAAAAAGTCTGCTTTATTTTGCTTTTTCTTTGTTATCTGATATAACCATAAAAAAGGCCATTTTAACTTCAGATGCCAAGAACTCCCTAAGAGATGAATGGCCAACTTTCAATATCTTATAGTGGTGTTCTTTCCTTTCAAATTAATGTTAAAAATTTTAAATGTGAATTCTAAGTAATATTTGTAAGGTTTTCTTTCTTTCTAGCATAAAAACTCACAAAATGTAAACTCTGCTGAAATTACATGAACATATTATATGATTTTCATGATGAAGCATATTCATAGTCATCTGGGAACAAATCGGGTACCTGACTCCACAGATTTTCAATGTGGCTCATGCAAAAACATTCACTTGCCCACTCATGAAACTCTTAATATATTTTGAAATCACATTGCCATACTGCAGATATGGAATAATATGTATATGTATCTATTTTTATATATACATATGTGTCTATATGAAAAATTTTACATGATTTTTCCTTAAGCACTTAAAACTTTTAGATTTTTTTTGGTACTTAACTATCACTGATTATTTATACTTATATATTATGGACTAAATTTGATGGGATAATGGATGGCACACTTTTCTCATATTGAATTATGAGACAGTACTATATAATTTCATTTTTTTCCCAAAAGCATATATTTACTCCTTTTTAAAACATTAATCAGCTCCATCACTACAGCACCACCAAACCTCTTCATTTCAGGGTTTGGTAGGATGAAGAAATAAAGCAGTTAAGCAATTTGCTCCAGAATACATGCTAGGAAGTAACACAGCCAGAAGAGAGAATAACCAGTGGTCCAGGCAAGGGAGGTCCGTTTCTTATCGACTCATTTCAAGTTTGTGGCATTCATATTCATCTAATTTAGCTGAGAGAAACAAGAAATAGCTCATGAGTACTTGGACGAACTTGTTCTAAATATGTATGCACAAATGTATGTGTGTGTATGCATGTGTGCATGTGTGTGCATATGTGAGCATGTGTGTGTGCGTGTGTACGTGTGCATGTGTGTGTGTGTGTGTGTGTGTGTGTGTGTTTCTAGGGATTGACTTAAATATCTTGTGTGTGCTAGGCAAGCATACTACCATTGAGCTACACTCCTTTCAAGTCTATATTCAATTCCTGGCAAGAATAGGGGAACAGCCAGAGAGGAAAATATCTGTAGGGAAATATTTGCCCTGGATTTTGAGTCAAAATGTTGTGGACGGCGTTCCAAATGTGAGAACCAGTATATATAACATGCCTGCTTACACTGAAACAGTGAGGAAATCACCTGAAATCAAGAATGCACTTAGAAAGCAAAATCTCCTTGGTTCAGACAATCCAATGAGGAGGAGGGAGAATGTTGATTGGGGAGAAAGAAATGTGGACCATGGATACACAGGAAAAACAGAAAAGGGAAGAGGCTAGTGGGGTTTAGGTAGAACTGATGAAGAGTTCAATGTCATCAGGATTCTTACAGCTACATGACATAAGAAATGTTCTATACTGCATCTTCAGTGACTACAAGTGTACATGATGCATTGTAGATACTCTATGAACAATCAATCAATGAGTAAGACGTGAGTCCAAGAACAAAGTTCTTGAACCAAAGAAAAATTGTAATGCAAACATTGTCCTGTAGAGTGTACTTTTGGAAGTCTATTGCTTGTATCCTTTGAAATATACAAATGGTTTTAGGATCTCTGACACAACAATGAACCTGGATGATGAGACCACAGTGGGGAAAAGCACACATGTGCAAAACTGGCTTGGAAAAATGGAAACAGGGCCAGAAAGATAGCTCAGCAGATAAGATGCCTACTTGTAAACCTGGCAACTGTCATTTGATCCTTGGAAACCTACATGGAGGAAGGACGAAACTGATTTCTGAAAGCTGTCCTATAAACCCCACACATGCTGTGCTCCCTTGTTGAAATAAATAGTAAATAAAATATGCAAAAAACAACATCCCAACTATAATTTTTAGCACACAGTGTGCTATATGTTATAATATGGAGAAAACATGGTGGTTTTTCTGGAATGTCTTTAAAATTTTTTAATAGTGAGGACTCTGGAAATAAAAACATATACAAAACCGATGGAGTTTGTTGAAATTTACAAGGCAGGCTTATTAGTTTCACTGATGACTTGGTGTCTAATGGTTGTCAGTGTTCCTTGAACTTACAACCTTCCAAAATACTATCTCTACTGTGCCAGTCCCATGGATTGAATTCTCAAGCAAGCATCAAGAAACAAACCAGACTGCTTCGATGTGAGGAATTCCTTGGATTTCTTATAACTGAGAGTTTGCAGAATATCCTGTATATAGGAAAGGCCTATTTGAAAGCCCAAACCATGGATGTGAATATTTTAGTCACAGAATTTGCAGTATCTTAGATTAAGCGAAGGTAACTGTTCTCTACTTGATTAATGACAACAAGAATTATACTGCAGTAGCTGGCATATGAGAAATTGCTGAGAATG
Source organism: Typhlomys cinereus (assembly GCA_023101885.1). Taxonomy (NCBI): domain Eukaryota; kingdom Metazoa; phylum Chordata; class Mammalia; order Rodentia; family Platacanthomyidae; genus Typhlomys; species Typhlomys cinereus. Next base: position 485,694 of record JALPQD010000632.1, read on the forward strand.
AAGAGCCCATATTTTGGCTGACATGCTGTTTGTCACTTTCAATTCTCTTTCTATTTCATCAAGTTCACCTGAAGAAGAAAAAAGACACTGAGTGATGTTCAGAGCAGAGATAGCACCTTTCTTTCTCTTTTCTGCAAAAAAAGAGAGTAACTTTCTTCTCCTTACCTACCAATATCTTTTCTATCTCATGTGTTTCATTCCTTTGTAATAACAGATGTTCCAAAAGTGGCCTCTGTCGTTACACCCTTTGACCTCTCTTCAGAGTTTAAACTCCAGACAGCTAATGTAGCCTCCCTGTCTTTGAAAATGCTGCATCACATTCTTGCTCTCAACTCATCACCAACACATGAATTAAAACAAAATTAATGCACGGACAGAAGACAGAGACCAATATGAGAGTCTCAGAGGTTGGTGTGCAAACTTGGAGAAAAAGTAAAGTTGTGCACAAAAAACCCTTTTCTAACCCTTACATGGTCATCTCAATTTAATCCTTTCAACCATGATGCATTCGTGTGTATGAGATTCCTGCCTTATTTGTACCCCACAGAATAATGTGATGATTAAAAGCTCAGGGGATGCACCTCACTGAGACACTGATGAGGATTATAGCTGACAGGAATGAAATTCAGCATGCTTTTCTCAGTTCTACCAAGTATTCAAACATGTGACATCAAAGACAAACCAGTTGAAGTCCAATGGGATTTCATGTGGAAATTCTTGAAAATAGGAGGGAGTTTGGCAGGGGAGAAGAAAAGTTGTAATGGAAAGAAAGGGGATAGATTTGGGATTAAGGTGGGAAAACATTTTTAAGTTCACTATATTCATGCACAAAACCCTACACATATTAAAGAGAGAGAAGTAAGTAGATAAAAAAAAAGCTTTACAAAAAGCTCAGGTAATAGAGCCACTGTGATAGGATCTTGGTCAGCCATGTGCCAAGTATATAACATGGGGAAATGCTTTCACCTCTCTGGCCCTCATTTACTTCAAAGGCTAGGACAGTATAACAATGGAATCTTCCTTGTAGCATTTCTGATTGCATAACATGGCTTAAAAACTATGATGTGCTTAGAGCATTGTATGGCACACATATACAACACGTGTTAGTTACTGTAATAGCCTTATTATTACTTCATAGTAGGTACAGATTTTACAACGGTACTTTCAAATTAAATAAATTTCATTTTTTGCCTCCTTATAAGGGCAGGCATGTTAAATGTTAAAATTGCAGGTGGTTTAGGGGAACTGGAAAGAAGGCAAAACAAATTTCCTTTTTGTAGTTTCACCACCTTTGGGTACTAACTACTTTCACCCCTTAGTTCAGTCTCTCATAACTATTATTAAGCTCATTTTTTCCATTTTACATATCTCTGTGACCACTCCTTTCATAGATACAGATGAAAGTACACACATGTTTAGAAGAAAAGAAGTGGAAGAGGAAACACAATCAGTTAGAATGCAAGAAGCCTGGCTTTTTACTCCTTACTTTTCTAGCTCCCTAGGTAGCTGCAGATCTTTCACAGAGTCGCGTTGCAATGTTATCCCTCCACCCAACAGCAGCAGAGGCATCCTGAGAGCGTTCCTTTGCTTTCCAGTAGTGCTGTGGCACGTTCATTAACGTCCAGAAGCAAGGTATGGGGTAAAGCAAAAAGGCGGTGAGTACAGAAGACTGAAAAATCTGTCTATCTACAGAGGATGCATTTGAACAAAATCTAAGTGTAGGCAAAAGACAAAAAGTTGCTATATGCTCAGCAGCAGAAACAAGAGGGGGCTTCTCTAAATTGTTAATTATTTGTTCTGGTTTTTAAAGGATGTCCTTTGGTATGCATCTAGAGTAATGACAAAGAAAGAATTCCATAATAAGCATCCCCTAATTTGATCCCTTTTTGTATAACCCTGTGCTGTGCCAAGAGAGAACTCTGAAATCAGGATCCCTGTGCTCCTCATTTGAATTTCACTCTAATGTCTTAATAGACATCTCTCCTGTGGTTAAAAAGCATCACCATTTTAATCTAACCTGAACTTTCAAGTATCATCTCCACTCCATGCAAATGAATGATTCATTTATTTAAAATAAAATGAATCATTCTGAAATTGGGTGATTTACATAAATATAGAAGATATTGGCTGCTTATGCCAAGAAAATAAGAGGGATTTTTGTCATTTTCATTCATATTTGGCTTTTTTTCTCCCCTCTGATCTTTTCCTACCTAATGTTGAGAGACTTCTTGCGAAGCTCACTCCACTTGAAGTTCATGTTATCCAAACGTCTTTGTAACAGGCTTGCTTCTTCGGAACCTTCCAGGGATCTCAGGATTTTCTGGCCGTTTTCATCCAGGTTGTGATAGATATCGGTATGAGCTTCGATTTCTCCTTGGAGATCCTATGGGACGGCAGGAAAAACACACTCAGAATTGCCAAATGAAAAAGAATCTAGCTGTGGACACGAACTATGTTGAACCACAAAAGAAAAGGAAGTTTTCCAAATTTCCAAAGAAATTCCTTAATAGTCACTAACAAGAAAGCACACCCCACCTAGCACATCCCACCTCACATTTATTTGCTATGCTGCCTCTTTCATGCCATCATGGAGATCAAAATCGAGCATCTTATTAGATAATCATAGATGTATTCCTTGTCATATTGAATGGGAAAACAACAAATTTATAACATACTTCCTGTTAAAATTTCAAGTCCATGGATTAAATATGCTGTCTTACATAAGTGAAATGTAATAAAATGGCATGGTAAAGTGCGTCAGAGTGCTAATCTTTTCATTACGGTAGAAATTGAGTTACATTTTCCTTGTACATATTAATCTCCAGTGTTGGCTGTGATCATAAAAGGATCCGGAGGTGAATACATAAGGTTGTATGTCGTCTACAGAACCAGTATATCTCTGTGCTAGGAGAGCATTTTCTTGATAACACACATTCAATTCACCTTGGTGTTATGGCATCATATATACATTATGGTATTCATTATTAGTGTTCCCATTCAAAATACCATCATATTCTCCCTTGTAAAAGTTATGCATTCTGCCGCATTTGTATAGACACAGATCAAAAACATTATCGTAACAGAAGAATCTGACCTTTACATGGTATGTCTTCCTGTGCAACATTTTCAGCTTGAACCGGGGACTACAGCACTGATCCTGTTGCATAGCAAACCTGAGCAAACCCAGGAGTTGAAAGAGTCCTGCTTTAAAATGCCAACTTTGCTTACATTCTGTTGACAGAATGAGTTTAAGAGCCCTGGCCTCGCCAGTCGATAATAATAAACGGCCACTTTGTACTCCTCCCTAAATGATAGCCAGGCCTTGGGATGTGGGTGGGACCTCAAAGAAAGGAGGCCTGGAGTATGCAGCCGGCAGTTGGTATTAAACAGCCAACTCTTCTTATCATTTTGCCATTGCAAGCCAGAGACATTATAAATTCATTTTATATATGTGTTTCCCTCCTTGTTCCCAGCAGAACAGTCAAAGCCAAAGGAACATTCCTTAGAGAGCTGCTGGGTACCAGCATTCCTTTCTGCCTACACAATGAATGGAGGCTTTGTACATTATTTGACTTGCTCTTGGAGATTTGTATGCTTCTGTTCAAAGAGTTTCAAAATTCATTCTGAAGCTCCCAACAATTGAATTGATCTGTGTAACTAAAAAAGTTTTCTTTTTGCCCCCCTCTTCTGTCTCTCACTCTTTCTAAAATTGATTTCAATTACTCTACTCAAAAAAGGGGGGAAGTGGCAGCAATAGCATGTTAGAAAGTCTGAAGAAGCAGCTCATATTTTCCAATCTCACTCACTTAGGACACAGAAGTTTGAATGTTGACAATATGAAAGAAATGGGCCCTGAATGTTTTTTGTCATGATTTTTGGCAGCCTTCAGCCTCTGAAGATGGGAAGGAGAACACAGATAGGAGCCTATCAGGAGCCAAAAGAATGATAAAACAGATGGAAGAGGATCTATCTCTAGCACACCAAAATGTGGGTAGTTTTGGAAAGGTATGGCTGGATTTTTGAATCACAAGTATATCTTTAGAAAAAGTAGATGAGGAAATGTAGTCAGCTAGAAAGCAGGAAGCCTGGCTTTTACTCCCTCCCTTTCCAAGCTCCTTAGGCAACAGTGGACCTTACAGACTAGCTTTGCTCTGTTGTCTCTCCATCCAACTAGCCCAGCAAAACAGGAATCCTGAGAGCTTCCCTTTGCTTAGCAATGATGTTGAGGTATGTTCATTAACTTCACGAATATAGTAGAAGTTCAGCCATGGGAGTATTGCAGAGTTGTGCTTATCATATATATATATATATATATATATATATATATATATATATATATATAATATACACACATATATATACACACATATATATTTATATAACCATTACATGTTTTAATATATATGTTTAAATATATATAAATACATATCCATTTCATATTTATACACGTGCTCTCTCTCTCTCTCTCTCTCTCTCTCTCTCTCTCTGTTTTGCTAGATAGCCCAGGCTAACCATGCTAAATAGTTTCTCCTGAGGTCCTGAGATCCTCGTGAAACCCTCCTGCCTCAGCATTTGTAATCCTGTGGTTACAGTCACTTATCGAACCTTCTTTCTATCTTTCTCTGCACCAAATAGCAGGACATTCCTCAATTACTATTTCTTCAGCAGCAGAGACATATGAGCAATTTCTCAAAATAGTTCAGTGCACAAACAAGATCCTACTTAGAGATACCTCACTTATTTGTATCTTTCACTCTGCTTTTCTTCTTAAGTTGAATTCCTACACTACTTAAAGTTTCTTCTTACAGTATACATTCAGAGTATCTAGTCAAATTTTCAGCTGTTCAAGAGAAGTATTGCTTTCTCTCTATCTTTTCTTTTTTGTCTTTGATGCCAGTGTCAAACTAACATACATCACCAGTCCCAGAAAATAAAAAAATTGAGTAATAAGATGACCATTCCAACATAATAAGCGCAGAAATGATAGAACACTTGAAAATTTCTGTCTCACATTGATATCTATGACCCCATCCTAATTAATACTTCCTTAAGATTATGCATAATATGAGGCCATCAACACTTTTGTTGCAGAATAAAAGAGGTATTTTTAAGAATAATTAGGATGTTGATTTACTAATTTGTTAAACTTCACTTTGCCATCACTGTGTATACTACACTGAGTAAAAATATCTTTGCCATATCATTAGCAAAGAAACAAATATGAAATTAATAAGCAAGTATTTATTGAGTACTGATTATTTGTCTAATCTTAGCACCATGGGAAATGTAAGTGGAACACAAGTGACAGTTCTGCCTTTAATTTTCTTGAAATCAAATGTGTACTTTTCATTTAATTTATTTATATTGTTAGCTAAATATTGATGAGAATTTCCTGCCAAATCTCATCAACACTGGGAAGAAAAAAAATCTCATTTTTAAAAGGTTCAAATGACTGAAGCAATGCCTAAGCTCTGGCAGGAAGGTTAACTCTCATCTTGGTAATAGTTTTCCAGGTCATGATGGAGGTTTAGAGTAACAAATAACGCATGTCCACTAGAAGGCTTTACAGGTTACAAAGTTTTTACAAATGTATCATCTTAGTTATTCCGAGTTATCCCTGGCTCCAGTGAAGCACATCTCTTCTGTGTTTCACAGATGAGAGGTTCAGAGAGGTTTAACCGACATGTTTAAAGTCATGCATCCAGCAAGTGCTAGAACTGGGCTCAGTTCTCCTAACTCAATAAGATCTAGAGCTCTTTCCACTAATGTGCTTTCTATAAGGAATACATGCTATATGCAGAGCTATCAGAAGTTAACAAGGAAAACTGAACAGAAATTTAGCATTAATAATTTTGATAGAACCTTTACTTGCATAGATTCCTTGTTTTGGGTGAAAAATGGAATCTTGACTAGCTTTTCCACTTCGCATTCTACAGCTGCATATCCAGGAGAGCCTGTGAACCAAACAGTATTGAAATAGTTCCCTTACTAAGAACTATCTCTGTTTCTAGAGGAGAAATGTTCCTGTCTGTGATAGATCGCTTTATCTACAATACAATGGGAGCAAGTATTGATGTAGAACATTGGCATGAGCATAGTTCCATCACATCCCTTTGGGATGGCAGGCTAGAAAAGAATCTCACAATCTGCAGGACTTAAGTAGGTTGTCCTAAATGGGAGGGGAATATTGGCGAGAGACACAAGATTTCTCCTTCCAAAGTTGACATAATGTGATGCAGACTGCTTTTTCAGCATCAGCAGCCAGTGTGAGTTTTAGGTGAGGCAGAGACACTGACAGGGCAGGGGATTAAAAAAAAACCCATGCGTTCATTTGTCTTAAACCTTATATGAGCTTTAGCAATCACAGAAAACACGTTAAGAGAATTAAACAGAGTTCTTGAAGTGTGCGCGTGCAAGTGTGTGTGTGCGTGTAAGCCAATTTGGACACAAGATATATTTCAAAGCTGTTAGTGCTCTTTCTTCATTTCTGAGCAAACTAGAAAAGATCACTCAAGCCATAGGTACTATTTTTATGGTAAACAATTTCATTTTTCCTTTCTTTTTTATGAGTGCATTTTTTAGGAAGAACAGTAGCTAGTGAATAGTGACAAAAAGATATTTGTTACATAACCAACACCACCAAGAACAAAATATGCAAGACTTCCTATGCATTTGAAACTGTCTAAAGAACAATGTATCTGTGAGCTTCTTTGATCCTCACAATAAACCTCAAGGGTAAATAACATTATCACTTTGATTTACCATATAAGAGAATGATCTATACCACAATCGAATAAAAGAAATACCTAAAGTCATGGTGAGGGTTAGTCTCAAATATTAATGTGACACTTCTGTGATGGCCTTCTAGACACACTTACAAGGAATTCTTTAGTTAAGGGAGGCCCTTAGAGAAGCCTCTAGAGCATTGTCTTGATTACATAATTGATACGAGAAGACCCAGCCTATGAGTGAGGGGGCCATTCTATGGGCAGGTGGATAAAGTTGGAAAGAGTCAGTTGGATATGGGCAGGCTGGGAAACATGCAAGTTTGGTGTGAATGTAACCCTATCAGTTCCTCTAATCAGTGCTGCTGATATGACTGTCCTGCCATGATGGACTGTCACTTAGAACTGGGAGTTGAATCAAGACCTCTTTCTCCTCTAAATAGCTTGGGTCAGGTTTTGATTGCAGCAATAATACTATGGGATTAAAAGAAGTCATCAAGCTAATCAACAGTGCTTTCAGATTTCAAATCTGGAGACTTGGACTTGAACTTCAGAGCTGGTTCTCATAGCCACGAGACTATGTTCCTTCTCTGTTTCATATGTCGATGACAACATTTCCCACTAAAAATTCTTCCTGCCCAAAATTCAGTAAAGATAACATTTCAGTGACACCATGTGGAGCCTAATATTTTTTTTAAATACGTGAAGATTTTACTGTCTTCTTAATACAGAGAATGTTAAACAGATCCGAAGCAGTGGACAGAGGTATGACAAGAAGGGACATGAAGTAATGAGAAAGTGAACACAAATGGAAAAATTATACACACTCCCTGAAAAAGGAAATGTGTAGAACAATGAGTCTGTTAAGTTACAGATGGAATTTCATGAAGGCTCAGATGGAAGACAAGTAATGTGTTCAGAGCAGGTTCAGAACAGAGCAGAACCTGCACCAGGTAGCAATTCTAGAAATCTCACACTTCCTTTTCCTCCAAGAGTCAACATTCTGTGGTCAGTTACCTTTCTCTCAGCCTCCAGGGAAAACTCACAGAAAAGCTATTCAATATATGTAAGTCTGACTCATCCTTCTCTCTTTCCCTTATTAGCTGCTTAGCTTTAAAAACACTTTAATCTCTTTAGCTTCACTTAATATTAAATAATAATACCTACCTGCTGGGTTGCTTTGAATATTACATGGAATAATTTTGTGAAAAAATTTTTTTTAAATTTTTAAACATTTTTATTATTATTTCCGCTCATACAAACTTAATAGGTAGACCAGTTCCCTCCCCCCCTCCCCCTGAACCCCCTGCTCTCCTTTCCTCCCTCCCCGTCTCCCAGTGCCTCCCCCCAATTCCCAGAGAGTCCTTTATTGTGTATGCCTAACTCTCCTCTTGGTCCTCCTCTCCGATGACGTACAAGGACCCAGTGGCATTTCCCTGAACCCTTTCTCGTGTTCCCCTTAAGAATTTTGTGAAAATTTTTGAGCAGCAACTAGAACACAAGTCTTCAATTAATAATTGGTACAATAAAGCTTACTCTTATGAGAAGATCCATAACAGAATTAAGTAATAGATATAGACTTCTTGAGGTCATGGCTTGGGTCAGGAGTGTTGAATAGAACTGAGAAAGTAGAAGAATAAGGCATTACAGGTAGGGGTGACTAGCATACAAAGAATACTGAGGTGAAATGAGCCATATTTATGAACAATGATTATAAATTAAATAAAATGAGCAGAATGGAAAATAAGTGTCAGGAAGACATAGCTGGAATGCAATCAAGTTCCTTGTAGTAAGGAGGTGGGAAAGACTATTTAGAAAGTGGCTGAGAATGAGCGAATACAAAGTACAAAATGATGTTCCTACACCACCCTTGGCTTCATCCTGACAGCAAAACTGGAAGAAAAAAAACCCAAACAAACCATAATTCAGAGCATCAGAGACCCTACATTAATCACCAGGAACCAGGCCAGTCTAATCTCTCCCCGTCCCAAAGCTCAGGGAAATTTGCGGGAGAGGGGGTGGTAATATTGTAAGAGCCTAAAGATAGGGTGGAGTAATGATATGCAAGATATTCCACACACATTAGGGCCGAAGTAATCATAATCGGACTTTGCATGACCTGCACAATTACCAATATATCACTGACCCCCCAAAGGCTAGCATGGACCACAGGTACTAGGATCCTTAGAGACAAGGGATTAACAGCCACAATAGTGTTCCTATACTAAAGGGGAACACAAAAAAGATCTCTGGGCAATGTTACTGAGTCCTTACACCTCATCAGAGAGGAGGACCCAGAGGGAAGTTTGACATGCACAGTAAAGGATGCTCCAGGAATGGGGGGGGGAAAGGGGGCACTGGGAGAAAGGGAGCGAGGGAGGGAAAGGAAGGGGACAAGGGAGAAAGGAGTAAAGGGATACAGGGATGGGTAGAGGGAAGGAGGGGAATGGGGTACTTATTAACTTTGTATGAGTGGAAGAAATAAAAAAAAAGAAAAAGAAGAGGTCATTGACTATTGAAATTATACTATTTCATTCAATATGTAGAATGATCCATGTCATTCATAAGCAAAAGGCAATCGTAGATGAACAGGAAAGGCTGCAAAATTACTAGAAGAGACAATTATCATAGTATTCTTCTTATCTGAACCTATGGGTGTCATGATTTTTCAAAATAATCAAATCTTCATTTTTGTGCATATGTTATGAAATCATTTATAAAATCAAATTTAGCACATCTTTATAGCTATCATGGGAAATAGTATGGCACATATTTGGATAATTAAGCATAGAATTGGTCTATGATCCAGCCTTCCTACTCTTGGGTATATAGTCTAAAGAAATGGAATTGGAATGTTGAAGACACATCCACACTTCCATGTAATAGGAACAGTGTTCCCGACAGCTATGATACGGATGCAGTCCGAATCTCCAAAATCAAATGGATGGATTAAAAGAAAATATGCTAGAAACAGGAGCCTCCCTGGTGCTTGCTGAGCGGCTAGCCTAGCCAGCTCAGCAATCCCCAAGCCAGAAAGAGGCTCCAAAAACAATCCTGTCATTTATACAGTATGAATGAACCCCCAATACATTAAACTATGTGAAATGACACAGGTACAAAGAGTTACCTTGACTTAGGTGGAAGAGGCAGATAGGAGAGGAAAAGATGTGGATGGAAGGGTATACATTTCAGAACATGAGAAATAGGATTTAATAATCTATTGCTCAGAATCATGCCAAGAATAACTAATACTGCAATTCATGTTTCGAACTGCTGAGCAGATTAAAAGATCTTCACAATAATGTCAGCAAGTGAGGTGATCCATTTATTGTTAAACATCACATCTTACTTCATAAATGTTTACAATTCCTATTTATTTATTAGAAATATTAGCTCAGCAAACATGTCATTTTCCCATTGCTGAGTAAATATATATGACATGAAGGCATGCATTGGTAATGAACTAGAAAGTAAAGTTTGCAGAATAAATAGACTTTCTGAGATGTGCCCACATACAGGAATTAGACTCATAATCGTGGCCTCAAGAAAGTTTCAGCTAACCATCCTTCCTACTTAGATCTAAAGACTAGAGCAGTCCTTAGAAGGTGTGACTTCCTTTCACTTCCATGTGTGGTCAATGTAAAGTTTTCAAAAGGAGCAGAGTTGTCATCCCAAGATAAACAAGAGATCATCTGAGGACTGCTGTTTGGCTTGGAGCAGAATTGCTCTAGGTACATAAGCGGCATGTTTTCAGGTTCACTGCCTTGCAATGCATCTAAAATGTGCAGCTCTGGATCTGGGGACCTACAAGCTTGCTGTAATAATGGCTGTTAGTAAAGCCCTCTGAGACAATGATCCTGCAGGGTTTTTTGTCTTTACTTTTCATTTCTCACTTGAAAATTCTCACACTTTTCCATTCAAATAGTGCAGGACAGAGATCCGCTTCCCTGCCTCAGTCCATTCCCAGGTGCAAATTTTACTTCAAAATATAATCTTTAAAAATGTCTCTGTGTGACTTTCATTCCTGATCATTTACAACTGAGGGGGTATGATCTCACCACAAGGGGAGGGCATATAGTCTGGCAGATAAGAAGTAACCATTTTGCAAATGGGTGATTGACCCCTCCTTCACTGTGGTTTCCTACTTTTATTACATCTACCTTTGAATATACTCTTATAGCAAAACTCTAGTTTAACAGCTTTTTATCTCTGGCCAGGGGGTGAAATACAATACCCATCAGGATGGAGTGAAGGGCATTGCAGGAGCAGCAAAACTGCAAAAGAAAATCAACGAACCATAATCCAGAACTTCAGAGACTCTACCTAGAACTAGGCCAGCCTAATCAATCCCCATCCTGAAGCTCAGGGACATTTGCGGAAGAGGGGGCGGTAAGACTGTAAGAGCACAAGGATGGGAGGAGCAATGATATGTAAGATACTCCACACAAGTTAGGGCCGAAGCAATCATAATTGGACTTTGCATGCCCTGCGCAATGTCCAACACACTATTGACCCCACAAAGTCTAGCATTTGCTAAAGGCACCAAGATCCTTGGAGGCAAGGGATTGACAGCCATAGTAGTGTTCCTTTGCTTAAGTGGAACACAGGAAAGGGCTCAGGGAAATGCCACTGGGTCCTTGTACACTATCGGAGAGGAGAGCCCAGAGGAGAGTCTGGCATGCACATTAAAGGATTCTCCCGGGTTTGGGGGGGAGGAACTGGGGGATGGGGAGAGAGGGGGAGGGGAGGGGAGGGGTGAGGAAAAGAGGAGCAGGGGGGTCGGGGGGAGGAGGAGGGAGGGAGGGAACCAGTATACCTATTAAGTTTGTATGTGCGGAAATAATAATAAAAATGTTAATAAAAAATGTCTGTGTGTGTGTGTGTGTGTGTATCTAGGGAGTCATGTGATTCTATTTTCTTTTCCTTTCTCATGGAATAGGGTAGATTGTGCTGGGAGAAAACAAAATTTCACTTGTAATTTCTGAGAAAATGGAGGTAGACGGGATATGGACATGCACATTAATGTAAAGATCAGTAGCACTGGTATGTCTGCTGGTGAAGACTTATGAATGAAAAACAGACAATGCTAAGGACATTTCTTTGTTCCTAGAACCCATGGTGCATATATGGGCTTTCTATATTATGCAAATTCTTCACAAAGCATCCAGTTGATTATAAAACACTCTAAAGATACTTGATCTATTTTGTTGAAGCTGGCTCAGGGCATTTTTGGACTTTGGCCATATCATGTTGCCAATTAAGCATACCTGGGACACCAAAGTCTGGTAAGGCTTAGGATTTTTCATGCCCATAAGAGAAATTATGTGAGTTTTAATAAGGAACTGGAACACACAAAGGGGTCAGTTAACAGATTACCTTTAGTACTGAGATTTTTTTAAAATTGGGCCTACATTGTAATAGCTATTTAAAAATAGTATAAACCTGCTTCACAATGGCCTGAGAAAGAAGAGATTATATTTAGTATCTCGTTTTCATTGACCTTAAGGACAAATGGGGGAAGCTGGTAGTAGTTGAGAAAAAAGAAATGGTCACCAGTTCTTGCCCACAGTATTTCAACAAAGAAATATGTGTCTGATTCAGTCTCCTTGGTCAGGGCTAGAAAAATTGTTGAGATGGCTTCAATCTCTGCTGGAGTTTTAATATATGATTTTAAATTCAACAGAAGGAAGATCACCAACTGAGAAATAAATATCGATAATATCAAGTTATTGATGCTATTTGAGTAGAGAGGCTGAAAATAAAAGTTTCTGCCTGTGTCTATTAGAGTTTTGTTACATTCATTCACTGTTGTTGTCATTTATTTCCTATTGGAGACTACAAAGAAGATCAAGAACCCTCTAAGACTAAAAATACCCTTAACAAATTACAGGATTTAAGTTAATGCAATGTGTCTGTTGAACAAATTTTAGCTAAATAAGCACTCGGGATAAATGTGGTAATATTAAAGCGGAGCATAAGCCCATGAGAACTCAGAGTAATTAGCCTCGACCACAGGATCAGAGAGGCCATCACACAAGCAGACAGTATTTGTGTATGGCCATAAGAAATGATTAGGTGCTTATCAAGGGAGAAGCAGGGAATGAAATTTAAAGCATAGGGAAAAGCATGAATAAAGTTGGGGATAAGACAGGATGAGATAAGTATATGCATTGAAGTTGAGTCACACCATGTGACTAAAAGAAAGGTCTATGGAGGACAAGGGTCAAGAGAGGTAAAGCAGTAAACTCAAAATCTCTGTGTGTACGTTTATGTATATACATGAGTATACATACACATGATATACAAATATAGGTGTCAGATAAATAATAGAAGATAGATATTAAACTGACACAGATATACAGAGGCTAAGTAGTGTGGAGTTATATAGATGAATCTCAATTTCTGGACTTTATCCTGTGAAGATGCCTTGTCTGTTCAAGATTTCCTTTGGGAACATCATTTTGGCATTGGCGGAAAGATATGGTAGAGGTAAGAAAGTCGATTTGGGAGAACGGTTAAAAAAGGATGTTCTAATAGTCTGAACAGGAGAAGATGGTGAACCAAGCTAAGGAAACAGGGGGTAAATGCGGTAAATGTGGACACTTTCAAGCACTTGTAAACATGTTTCAGAAACTCCCTAAAAGCAAAGAGAATATGTAAAGTCACAGTGTCTTTCTGGCTCAGAGAAGATGGAAGGACTTAACATGATTGAGGCCCGGTCTGTCCCAGAGATCTAAGTGGCTTAAAAAGCTTTTGAAGATGTGTTGGAGGTTGAATGGCACTTACCTTCTGGAAGAGGTTACCCTCTACCCACAATAATGACTGTTTTGAGTGACATCCCAAATAAGTACTCAGCATGGAATGAAGTCTATTTTCTCTCCTTTATTCTCCTGAGCATCTATGGTCATATGGTACAAGTGTCATTCACCTGTACCTGTCAACAGGAGTTTACATCATAAATTGGCATTATTTCTAGCATACTAGTTATCAAAGTTGAATGAATCTGAGATCCACTGAGGGGATTATTAAATCATTGGCTATTGTATTTCAACCCCACAGTTGATCATTCTATAGGAAAGACTTAGAGTTCAAAAATTAGCATTTCATAGAGGTGATGTTGAGAATCTGATGAAATACTAGCCTACCATGGACCTCAATCATCTGGGAATCAGAGATGATTTTGTGGAAATCATTTATCCTGAGAAATCTTCGGAAATATCCATAGATACAAAATATGACTTATTATTTTGTGGGATTTCATGATACCCTAGGAGGCAACAAAGTAGTAATCTACTGTTTTTTTTAAATCATACCCACCTTTAAGAATTTCAACAAATTAATAATGCACCATATCCTTCAAAGACCCTTTTAATGGAAAACTCAGAAAAAGGATTACATGTTGGAAAATGTCACCAAAATGTGCTTGTGCTTATGGTGAGCCCTGGAATTATAGTGTACTAAGCACAAATGACCAGATTTGGGCAAAGAAGCATCTTAAAGGACAGTTCTTGGATACTGCAACAAAATTCTTGACACTAACCACATTCAACTAACCTGGCCCTTTCTCATTTTGACAGGCCATCTGCTTGGGAAATAAACCAAGAGATGTGGCTGGGTAACCACAGAGAGAAAGGCCACACTCATCCAGGGACCTGTCTGTGGAAGGAATCAGCAGTTTTTACCTTAGAATACATATACCTGGGTTCTTCGCTCTGTCTAATGGCCTAGAGAGAGTTCAAGATTGAAGAGAGAGATAATTAGGAATACATTTAAAAAGAATACTTGAAGCTAGCTGTGCTACACAAAGGCGTGGGACAACCTCTGTTGTAGAGAAAAGAACTTTTTGCCTTTACCCAGAGCAACCTTCTTAGATGCCTTCTGTGGCCCAGCAGTAGAGATATTTTTAAATGACCCTGAAAAGAAAGCAGAGGTGTTCTTTTTTATGGCAAAAAAGCAATCTTTCATTTGGGAACCCTTAGCCCTGCTCTGCATGCATGCACAGAGTCAGAAACACTAGGCCAGTATTGCATTATTCATTTGGCAACTATACACCCAAATGACCACCCTGAGGCCAAAGAGAAAAAGGATCCACCGAGTTAGAGAGCAAAGTGCTTCCTCTGGCTTATGGAGGAAGTGGTAGTGCTACAGACTAAAGATCTATAGAAAGCTCATGTCTAAGTCAATGAAGATTTTTTTTTTGTTCTTGCTCTTATTTCACGGGCTGTTTTTCCTAAAGAAAAAAAAAACCTGTCTGACAATAATGTCTTAGATGCTGCTTCATCTTTCTTGACTTCAGTTCTGCTCAGCAGACTTGTATGAGGTCTCATTCCGGGCACATTTACAGAGCAATTTTCATAGTGATAAAAGAGCTTCAAATGAGATTTAAAATGTAATTAAATGGCAGGTTTGATGTGGGAAAGACGTTGCATGGTAGCCATATATCACATGCCGAAGAGCCCTCACTTGCCTAGTCTAATGGCATGACCCCAATTTCAGTCTGGTAAGATTACATGTCCTTGTTTCATGCTAATGGTTTGATTAAGGAAAGAAAATAAAGGAAGAAGAAAGAGCTTGTGCATCAGAGATCATTCACAAAGCTATGTTAGACTTGGGCATCATTCTTTCTTTCCCTTCATCTCTCTCTTAAACTTCTGAGGCAGCAAGTGAACCCTTAAGCATGCAAGTGGATGCTCACACCCTGACAGGTGAAAGCTAAAAGGATCTGCTGTTCCGAGAAGCTGAGCTCTGTAAATCCTAAGGCCTAGTGGCAAGGTTTTATGTGTAATTGCTAAGAAAGTGCAAACTACAAGTTAAAGCTCTCTGAATGGATGAATGTTCACATATGGAAGACAGTCAAGAGAAAAAAATGTCCGAAAATATTCCTTGGGCAGCCAGTTTTTGAAATGTACAAAGGAACTAAGTCTATTCTTCACTATGAAACAAATATAAGATTGCAAGCTTTGGAACACACCACTTTTCTTTGTGCCAAATACCTTGCCTACCCTCAATCATTGTATTCACCAAATGAAAGTAGCTCATTTTACACTTGGAGTCTGGTTTCAATACTGATTGATAGTTATTTGACATGAAAGGGAAGTTATGCATCTCAGCACACAGGGCAAATCAAATCCTACAAAAACTGAATTTAGACCATAGTTCAGTAATGGATTCTGAAGTGTTTAGAAGAGGATTTGGAACTTGTAAGTGGTATGTCCATTTCTGCTTTTTCTAAATGATGTGACAACTGTTACAGAGAAACAACATAACATGTAACATCTGAATTGAAGAAAACATTGAAAAATTGGCTCCCTTTTTTTGCCTATACTCGTCTCTGTCTAAATGATATATTTCATTTGAAACAACACGGAGTCTACAGAATTACATTTATCCTTGTGATATGGAGAGCTACAAACTAACATGTGTATTCTAAAATACCCTTAAATGCTTGAAATAAAATTTTGATCAGTGAAATCATTTGAAGATGTTTAATTTATTGATGCTGACAAATTCTCAGCAAATAGCTATTGTGCATTTTTAAAGTTCAAAATGCCTTTTCAGAGGCAGATGGGAGAGAGAAAAAATAATGTAGACTTCTGGAGAGATAAATGAATCTGCTGCACCTCTGAAAAAAAGTAATTTAGAAAGCTTCTGTATTTCTAAAGATGCCTAAAACTTGATCTGCAAGGTTTACTTTATTTGTTGAAGGGAAGAATCTGTCTTCCATTTGTTCCTAAAGCAAACCATCCACAGAAAGCTGATTTCACTGCAAAAAATCCTCTTTTTACCAAACAAACCTTCCTCAATACTTGGATGAGATTGTTCTGGCAAAATTTTTTTCTGTACTTCCCATTCCTGGCCACAGAGGAGAGGGGAGAGACGCTCTGTTTTCAGTGGGTAGATAACCAGGATTCTACTGCCATGGAACATACAGGATAATGGGGAAGCAGCTTCCTCTACCACTTCTCCCAACATCCCACTGCTTCCAATGGATTTCCTATTATAATCAGTTGCTCAGAAACATGATCTCCCCCCAAAAAGTCTCTTTTAAATGTACAAGGAAAATTCTGAGGGAGAAAAACTGAACGACAATAGCGAAAAAAAAATTCCTGTGTTTTTCCTAGTAAGGCAAACATTTCTGCTTACCAAATAGCTAATGACCAGGGTGTAAATCCAACTCCTTCCTTTCGGCATCTTTCCTCATGAGGTAAGGACAGCTGTTCCCACTTACAAAGCATTCTCTTCTTCAACTCATTTGCAAGCCAATGGTTTAGAACTCAAAAGTCAAATTTTCATTGACAGGATCATTAGATGCATGTTTTAGGCCAGTGTGTCTTGATAGCTATTTGACCTAGACACAAATGAACTGTGCCATTCTGATGGCGTTACCTTAGGTTAAGTAATTTGGGATGCATTCATCTTATGGGACCCAAAAGAGAAAAGAAAATGTTTCTCTCTGAATCCTGCATTTGTCTGAAACAGTAAGCAAAAATGAGATCTGAATGGACATGTGCCCAATTCCTTTCTTTTGCTGGTACCAGCCTTTCCTTCTGTTCTTTTTCTTTTTTTAATTCTCTGACAATTTCCTAGATGAATAAAATTCACCTTATATTACTCAATCTCATCTCACCCCAACCTTCTTATTGAGAACCTTCATCTTTTTGACCAGCCTCCCTTTTACATTCATGTCTTTTGTGTGCATGGCCCACATCTAGGTTTCCTGCACTGGCTGGACTACGGAAAGTGTACCTATGGGCGCATCACTAAGGAAAGCAGCTCTCCTAACTACACCAATATTAACCCTCAATAGTCTCCCAAGGAGATGTGGCATCTCATAAGATCTCCCCCCACCCACGGTGAAACATCCAGCAGGCCACATCTTGTGTAGATCTTGTGGTGCAGACACAGTTGCAGTGAGACGATGGGCGCAGCAGCCCTGCCATGTCCAGAAGCACCTCTCCTCCTTCTCTGCCTCTTCCATTCTTGATGCCCACTCTTTCGTTCCATTCCCTTGGCCTTGGGTTGGGGAAGTGGGTATGGGTCGAGCCATCCACAGTTATCCTCAGTGTTAATCTCTGCTGTACCTAAAGTCCACCATGTTCTCGTCAGCCCTCTTTCTTCCCTGCTGAAAACCAAATTTCCCTAGTATGAACTGATCACGTTCACGTTGCAGGAGAAGTTTTCATTTGAAAAAGAGGAAATTGATTGAAATCAAATGAATCACAGATTGCCAAGAGTCCAGACACTCTACGTTTGCAAAATGAAAATGTTGATAAAGTAGTAAAAGTGTTTGAGGCAGAAAGGCTGCAGCCATTCTTGAGAGTTTATTTTGCCCATAGTATAGTTTGAACCTACCCTTCATTCCCCTCATCGTACTATTGGAAATTAGAAGCTGTTTGCTAGTCTTCTCTGTTACAAAGTTTCTGGTTATGAATTAGTTCATAATAAGTTAGGGTCAGATACAATACAGGGATCCAGGTCAGGTTTGAATTTCAGATTACTGGTCCTTTCTAACATATGAAAATGTTGGATACATTATTTATCTGTCCAGAATCTGGCAACAATGAACCCCATTGGTATACTTGGGAGACACCTGGAAGATGGGAATAAGGTATCAATTATGTCCCTAATTATTACCTGTTTTATGGCTACTCATGTTGGTGCACTAATACAGAAACATGAGATTTTTTTTTTCCACTCCAGAATGTCAAAGGTCATTTCTGCCTCCTGGATTAGAAGACAGCAGTGGCTGACAGGAACTACCAAAGCGGTAACGTCTAGATTTCAACTTCCTGATAAATGATGAACAATTACTCATTATGATCTTGAACTGATTGTTCCAGTAGCACATCACAGATAGTCATTTCCCAGTGGGTCTATTCTCCATGTTCTCAGAAATTGACCTTGGATGCTAATCCCAAAATCTTGCTTCTTTAGCCTCTTTATTCGACATATGTCAAATTCCCTGATTAAAGAATCTACAGAAGCCCTGATTAATATATCTAGAGTACTTTCTCTTTTCTGCATTGACCCCCTAATTGCTATATTTACTCTCTGGACCAGTTCCAATATTGTGTTTTACCAATTATGGTATATCCTTGCAATAATTTTAGAAATTTACTAATAATCTTATAAAAATATATAGTTTTGTCACTGAAGCTCTTGGTCATAGAAATGAGATTTTCCAAAACATAAGGACAGGAAGTAAGGAGTACAGACAGATAAATTAGAAATTGTGGATAGGGATTCTGTAGGGAGCATACCTCACAAGACAATGGAGTTTCCAATAATGCATTGAAATACTCAGACATTGCATCAGTACCCTTTGGACGCCTTTTTACTATTTCCCCATCTCTTTTCATTCCCATATGCAGATGTCATAATTTCACTGACAATGCATTTCATGCCTAGGGAAATGATTTGATTCAACCATTTCTTAACATGATGTTCAATTAATTAAAACATCATGATACACTGCCATTAAATCTTGAAGAGAAGGATGAGACACAAAATTGCTTCATCTGTAAATCATGAAGAGGACATAGAAGAGTAGGAAAGGAAGACAGTGTGTTTTCAATCTGCCTTGCCCAAGTTGGGGAGATATGAGAACAGAATGTAGTCTTTTGGCTATCAGCACAGAGCACAAGTCTAAGCATATGCTAGGCACACAATTGATTAAGCCTGTATTTTTCATGTCTTACAGTATTCATTCATTCTGAATAGGCCTCACCACATGCATAATTTTACTTTCCCCAAAGTATCAGGTTCTCACCAAGGATATGGTGAGTGTTGACTGTCCCAAGGTTTAAGGTTTCTACTCTTGGGCTTATGCAGATGGGGCAACTGTAATTGATTGTTCAAACCTGAGTATGCTCATTTTAAAAAGCACGGTGGAACTTGGGAAACAATTGGAAGAAGCAGAGAAAATGTAAAGGATTGTGTGCATGTGATACAAGTGCATTATATACATGTATGGAGATGTCATAATAAGATTCCTTATGCTGTATGGTTAGTATATACCAACAACAACTTTAAAATAAGAAAAAAGGAATAAAAGAAGAAGAAAAAAATTAAAATGACTTTATTATGGGATGTAGATGATATATGCATCAATATGAGTGTGCATGTGCCACAGCACACATGTAGAGGTCAGAGGATGACTTTGTTGAGATGGCTCACTCTGTCGAACTTTATGTGGGTTCTAGGGGTCAAACAGGTTGAGAGGAAAACACTTTTATCTTCTGAGCCATCTTGATAGCCCTAAACCTGAATACTCTTGAAAATATTCAAGATACTACTACTAATCATCATATTAAAGCCACCAGGAAAAATGGGGAGTGTCCTAGGCAAATCAGGATGGATGACCCTATCATTATTAGTAATAAATGGTCCTAACTGGGCCTTTGTGTTTTCCCAGTAACAGCTAAGGCAGCCTTTCTTCCCACTGATTCTCTGAAAGTAACAAAAGGACTGAGAGACAGGGCATCCCTTTCCTGCCTGGGGTTCGCTGCACACAGTTAATTGATCATTGCATCTGTTTCTTGCATTCAGGGAATGACAAACAGAGAAAAGGCAAAGGTTGGCACCATTGTTTGTGCACCCCAGTGCCCTTGCACCCTGGGGAGTAAACACCTTCAGTTCTGCTTGCTGGAGAGGGAAAAGAAAAGAGGGCTAACAACAAAATACCCTTCAAAGAAAACATTTTGTGAACCTGTGTGCAGCAGAGATAAGAACTAGGACATTGTGAAGAGAAAGATCCTAGAATAGCTTCTTGAAAGAAAGATAATTTCTAAGGGAATGAAAGTGAACGTTGCCGCGACATCTTCTGGGTGTTATCAACCATACTCTTCTTGGCAAATGAGAAAGAGGGTTGCTGCATTTGCCAGCAAGATAAAATACAAATCATTTGGTTTCTTGCAATTCACTTTAGATTTTTCTATTAGGGGAAAATAACACATTCTGCATGTATTTCATACCCGACATTTCTTGCAGTTATTCTTATCTTCAATGGTGCCAGGAATGGAACCCAAGGCATTGCCCACACTAGTCCAACACTCTAACATTGAGCTAAACTCTCACCGCTGCTTGATACCCTTAAATTCCAATAGCTTTTTGGTGTTTCCGAATCAACCAAAAAATTCTTCAAAGGTATTTCCATTCATATGTAAGGGGCACAGGGACATAGACCAGAAACAGCAAAGTTCTGGATTTTGGATTTTTAAATCATTTATTACATATTGGTTGAAATCTAAAATCAGAAAGCTTCTAAGAACTCTGGCAAATTACTCACTGGACAAAAGCCGAGAAAAGACACTGTAAAGGAAACGCTCTGCTAATGTCTGAGCTCCCAAGGGCAACAATTCTACCTGCTTTCTCTATTGTCATAACTCCAGCTTGTAGCTTTGACAATGGACATGCAGTTATTTCTGTTTTTCATAGAGTTACAAAAGAAGAGACTGGCTGCATGAATGCATGGATGACTCATGAAAGGATTCAAGGAACTGCAGAATGTCTAAATGATTAAGAAGGAATTGACAACCTTGGTGTATAACGAGATGATTTCTAGGCTGGTTTCTCATGGGCACCCCAGCTTTCTGTAGGACTATTCTAACTGGTTTTTCTTGCCATTGTCCAAGTGACAGCAGTTTGTCTCGCTATCCCTAGAGTGTGACAGTAGGATTATCACTGGCCATTTTCTGTCCATCCATTCATTCTATGAATCGTGAATATTCAGTGGATGCCCAGAACTGTGCCAGGTGCAGGGCATACAGTGATGAACATGACAGGCCTAGTCCCCACCTGGGAAACTTTGAGTTTTTCTTTTTCTTTTTTTTTAAAGATGCCTTTATGCACTAGATGAGATACTGTGAATATAAAGCACATTGGAAGTTGGGTGACACTAACACATCAGAGCATCTGGTACATGATGATCAAGCCTTCTGAGAGAATCTTTCTTAATTTAACAGTAGGAGATCAGTTAAAGGGTAAAACTGTTTGCATAGAAAACTGAATTGTTTAAGAGGATAATGAGTAATTATTAGGTTCTTTTGATTAGGTATAAAATCTATCTTGGGAATTAAAAATCTTAAGGTAAACTTTTCTTGTGGAATAATATCTGTTTGGACCAACAAATCAGCCTGAAATTGATGAGATAATTGAAAGCCATGCTTCTGTGCTGCAAACCCTTCATTTTTTTGCAAGGGAGGTCTGTGTCTTGGTATCACCAATAGCAAACAAGTCAACGATCAATACAGAAACTGGTCTTGCACTGTATTATATTCACAGACACCCTGGCAGTTGGTATACTTTCAATTAAAAAAATGAAGGAAGGTTTAACTTGGAGGAGGCGAGAAGACACAAGCAAAGAGACAGAATCAAGGAGTGTAGGAGAGCTTGCTGAGACTCCTGTTCAACACTGAACAACAATGAAACAGACTTAAATGTGCAAACGAAAATGGGATGGACAGAAAAATATGCATGAGATTCTCCAGTCAGCATTTCTCCTAATATTCTTGAGGAGCTAGATAATCCCAAGTGCAGTTCTCCTTACATATTACACTCCATCACTCTGCATTTAACCATAACTTCAGCTTCAATGAGAAAGGCAAATCCAGTGAAAGGACCCTACTTTAACCTTTCAACCATCTTATGAACCAGCAAGCAACTGTGTCTACTCATCTCTCTTTCTCTGGTGTAATGATGGCTAGTTCATTGCCATCATTACAATCTAAACTACTTCCTGAATTTTATCTTTCTGCTTGCTCAAGCTTCTATAATGCTGAGGGCCTTTCCTATCCTGCGTATTAATTTCTCGCTCCCTCCCCTTCACCCTCATCTCTTTCTCAGTGCTACATAAATGCATGAAACTGTTAGAACTGTGCTGTCTTGACCTTTCATTGTTCTCCCTTGCCATCATAAGCTTTAGTCTTGAAACAATTCTTTAGTAGTCGCTCCTCTGCTCCTTCACGTTAATTACTAAATGATATCTCAGCCGATTGCCATGTTGGCTCCCTATTTACAACTGAGTGATTACTGGGCTTTCCAAAATCAACATTGATATGACTTACATTAAGGTTACCTTTAGGGCATTTACTAAATCTGAGCGTGATGTTTTGGAGGCCTCTCTTCCTGGGATTCTAAGGCATCACATGGTCTGACTACTGAAATGTTGATTTTACTGTTTCTCCTAGAAGCTATTTTTCTTTTTCTGTTACCTGAAATGTTGCTACCTTTCTAAGTTCACACTTAAGGCCCTTTTGAATTCTCTATTTATAAGCTTTAGCTTGAAGCCTTTCAAATCCATGGAAAATCTGAATTATCTACATGCTGATAAAATCTACTTAAGCATCTCATGCATCATTTTTGTGTTCCATAGGCAACTCCAAGTGAACATAAAGAAGACTACACTCCATATCACCACATTATCTCTTTCAACCACATTCTGTCTCATGTGTAGAGTTTTGAGTACATGGTATGATCATACACAGGACTGTGTAAATTAGACAGGTAATTTAATTCTCTCGAAGTCACTTACCATAACCAATCAGTCATAACAGTGTTGATTTCATGTTACGTTTCTGTTCACCCTCTCTCTTCTATCACTGCTACTGTGTACCCAGTCACTGCCACTCATCTGTGAACATCAAAGCTGTACCCACAAGGTACTAGGTCTAGGACCCACTCTGGAAATCAAGATTCACAGGCGTTTAGGCACCTTACATAAATTAGCACAGTATTTGATGCTAAGTTATGGACATCCTCTTACATACTTGAAATCAGCTCTAGCTTACTTGTTAAACCTAATAGAATTTCACAACTATATTATATGAAACCTGTGCCACTTGGACAAGAAAGACAAGAATGTCTGAACATATTTAGTATAGACTTAATCTCTAAAAGTAAGTTTGATTTGCATGGGTAGTGACACAGAATCTACAGTTGTGGAGGCCTGACTATAGCAGTATAAAGCTATATTCTTGCCTTTAGTGTCATGGACTTCTATCCTATAACAGGTAGATATAGGTGTGAATTTGATAATTGAAGGGTGAGGCTTTGGGTATATTTGCAGAGAATTCAGGTAGGCCTGTAGGAGATTTTCTAATTAATATGGAAAGACCCAATCCATGATGGAACTGGCCATTGACTGGGCAAGTGAATAAGATGGAATGAGCTTGCTTAGTGCTTTGTCATACAAGCACACTGGCAAGCAAGAAAACATCCCTCTCTCAGAAATTCTGAGGGTATGATGTGGCCAGGATCCTTGATTCTTGGTGTTATTATGAACTATCTTGTCACACTGATGAAATGTAACCAAAAATTGTTAAGCACAAATAAAGCCCTTGTTCCCCTAAGTTGTTAGTGTATTTATCATCAGCATCAAGAGAAATTAGGACACTTCAGCTCCTTAAAATGCCACCAAATGTTTGCTTTATACACATTATACACTTTGCTTGAACTCATCTTCCTATAAATCCCAAAATTCACCTGATTCAGCAGGTTTGAGACTACCTTGGGGAACACTTTCCCCATCTCACCATGGCAAGGGCAGGCTATCCTGGGGGATCCCCATAGCACTATCATGCCACTACTGTCACCATATTAGTTGCTTATTTATTATCTAGCTTGTTTATTCTGTATATTTCTAGTACCTGAAACAGTGCTTGGAATATCCATAAACATTCAATATATAAATGTATGTTTGTATTAGAAGATTACCTTACCAATAGTCTTTTCTAATCATTGGTAATTTAAATTTTTGTGGCTTTTGCTTTATACCTGAAAAACAAATGTCTATGGGTGCTCACTACATGTGCTTGTGTTTAAAGAAAATAGTTTCCTACAGTTTTATTTTGATGCAAACATGAGATATAAAAACCTTCACTATCAAGTATTGCATGTAAGTAGCAAGACATCTGGCACCTGGTCACTTGTGACTGAACAAGTTTCATCTCATCAATCAGGGAGGGTGTAGGGGCTGGCAGATAGATGGAAACCATCCCGCAAATGGGAAACTGACCTCCCTCCTCACTGCTGTGTCCTATTCCTATTCTTCTATCTACCTTTGAGTGACCTCTTACATTAATATAATATAATAATATAATTTCAGCAGTCTTTTATCTTTGGTTAGGAGGTGACCTTCAATACCAATCAAGATGCAGCCAAGGGTGGTGCAGGAACAGCAAAACTAAAAACAACAACAAACCATAATTAGAACATCAGAGACCTTACATTAATCACCTGGAACCAGACCAGCCAAATCTCTCCCCATCTTAAAGCTCAGGGAACCTTGTGGAAGAGGGGGCAGCAAGATTTTAAGAGCCTAAAGATGGGGAGGACTGACGATATGCAAGATACTCTGCACAAGTTAGGGCTGCAACAGCCAGAATTGGACTTTGTCTGACTTGCACAATGGCTGACATGTCAACGACCCCCCAAAGTCTAGCATGGATCACAGAGGAGAAGGGTCCTGGCAGTAGGATCCTTAGAGGCAAGGGAATAACAGTCATAATAGAGTTTGATACTAATGGGGAGCCCAAGAAGGGGCTCTGGGCTATGCCATTGATTCCTTACCCCTCACTAGGGTGGAGGATTCAGAAGGAGGTTTGGCATTCACACAAAAGGATGCTCCAGTGGATGGAAGGGAGGAAGGGGGGGCAGTGGGAGAGGGGGAGGGAAGGAAAGGGGTGAAAGGAAGAGGGAAGGAAGAAGAGTGCAATGGGGGATGACTGGGGAGGGGAAAAGGGAGGGAGAGGACGGGGTACCTATTGAGCTTGTATGATTAGGAAAAATAATAAAATGTTGGAGAAAAAACAAATAAAAATCTTCCCTTGTATAGATTGCATTACATACCAAAAAACCTCTAGAAATCATATATCAAAGTAAGCAAATTAGAAGCCCATGAGTTAGGGTAGAGGTATTTAGAGAGAAATTATGCAGGCAAGCAGTGTGGTTTGTATATTGACAAGACTGTTCACTGAGGGAATTGTATGTATTCCAATCTGAACAAATATTTATGGAGGCTGTGAGGAGTGAAGAATAATGATATTAGCTTATTCTTCTATTTGCCCCAACTTATCCTTGATGGTAAAGAATGACTTATTATCTCTTTGATCTTCCACCTACTTAACAGACGTATGTGAATGTAAAGCTGCAGACTATTCCTCCATGACCTTACAGGTTAGGGATGATAAGCAGGTTGCCACCTGTATGCTCACTCTCACTAGGACTGGGGAGGGCATAATGACATAAATCACTCTTGGGAAAAGTATTCTGATGGTGAACTAATTGATTAGGCAAATAAAAAAGGAAGCAAAACACTTATTTTTCTTCTCTGATCTACTTAATCCTTTTACTTCCCAGGTGATAAAATTAAGATCAAGAAAATTAAAGCAACTCCCTCACTGTCAGCACTATGCAAGAGCCGAATACAGCTTTCTTTGCTTTGGGCCAATGTTCTTCCCCACCCCCAGGCACTTCACACCTGGTCTCTAGATTTCTCACAGATATACAATGCAAATCCCAGTCATATGATTGACTACCTTTTAATTTTTCAACTACTTTCAAGGTTAACTGCTTACTTTGAATCGCAAACATAAATAGCTCTAGGTATCATATAAAATATATGTTAATTACAAATAAAATGTAGTGACACAATTTGCTTCCTAAAGAGGCCATTGTAATAAGTAGTAGGGGTAGTTCAGATAGGCTAAAGAACATGAGTGTGAAGTAAAGCAACCAGAAAAGAAGCCACACCTGTTTTTAAGATTTTAGAACACTGATGGTTTAGAGCTTCTAGACTTCGGAACTGTGGAATGTTGCAGACAGATTATTTGGTTTACCTTAATCTCAGTAGGCATTCATTGACAATTTCAGTGTTTGATGTGATGACTTATGACTATCATGTGGAGTTTATGGCATGGATTCAAAAGATACGTACACCTCCAGTTATCTACAACCTAGAACAGAATTTTTCATTTGTTACAACCTACTTGTTGTCCCCACAGAAGTATTTGAAAAAAAAATGGCTTGACTTACAGCTTCTTTTATTCTGTGACTATATAATTTCATGCTACAACTTCTACTTGGGGGCTGGACAGATAGCTCAGAGGTTAAGACTCTGCCTCTCAAGCAGAAAGACCTGAGTTTGGACACTGAATCTCACGTAAAAAACTCCAGGTGGAAATGGCAGTGGTATTCACTTCCGCCTCTGGAAGCCAGAGACTAGGAAATCCTAGATCAAAGCAAAAAGGAGGTAGAGGCAATCCAGGATGATTCACTTTCACCCTTGGGCCTCCACACAGTGCCTTCTCTCTCTCTCTCTTTCACACACACACACACACACACACACACACACTCTCTAAATAAATAAATAAATAAATAAATAAATCATTTCTACCTTGGAATGTTTTATTTGAGTGAGTCCACCTGAATCCATATTGTCAGGCCATGGTCATTCATATTTAACTCAAAAATTTATTTCTCATTTCCCTTGAGGTTAGAGTTATGTTTTATACTGGCAACAGAGATGTCATTTATGAAATCGTTATAATTCATATTCGACTTAACTATATAAGTGGCAGAATATGAGCAAACCGTCCTCTTTGTGGGAGCAGGTAAATATGGGAATCAATTAATCATGTATTTATATCCTGCTACTTGTTATAGGAATGAATATACACCAACGAACAGGAAAGGCATGCTACTTCTCTTTGTGGCTCTTACTAGTGAAGAACTAAGACATTAAAAAAGTTGTGTTTCAAAAAAGGAAATACAAGGAATTTGTTGGGGGAAGGTAACCTGACAAGCTTAACTTTTTGGTAAATGTCATCTAAAGACAGAATACAGAAATAAATTCGTAAAAACCTTCCCTGGTCATTCCATACCCAAACTGAATATCCACAGTGAAAACTTGGTTGTTATAGAAAAAATAGGAAGCAAATATCTACAATTTAAATTAAGTGAATATAGAGAGAAAGGACAAATTCATATTGAGTTATAGCTGCTTGCTTCCTATTAAACGCTAGTCAAAAAACACATCAATCTTTAAATCAATTGTCTGTGATGTTTAAAAGATGCTTATCATGACTCACTGGGTACTTTTTCCAGTTGCTTTGCCCATCAGCTTAAACATACCTAGTAATCAGGAGTCTTTATTTTGATATACTAGGAAAATCAGAAGCACCTTTTCCTGCTGAGATTTAAAAATACATAAAAGAGCATTCATTCCGAGACAGTGTGGGTGTCTTAGCATGTGCTTTTATTAACAGGAAATGATTTATTGCTTATCAAAGGGTATGCTTCTAAGGCTCCCACTTAATCTCTAAAACCAGCTGACTCTTTCTAACACTGAGCGTAGCAAAACGAGACACTCTTGATTAGCCAAGAGACACTGCTGCTCACACATCAATCTACATTTGACTGAGGGTTGAGGACTTGAGAAAGAACCGAAATGCGGCACTTCTTGCTGAAAATTGCTGCAAAGAGTTTTCATTTTGAAAGTAGCAGGAAACTGAATCTTTGTCTCAATACCATAAAACTAAGAAACGTCTCTTGGGCAGTCCTACACTGACCTACAAGATGACAGATGGACAAGGTTTACATTTAAATTATCAAGGAAAAGAAGTTACTTTCAGATTCTAAGTCACGTTCATGAACAGATCATCCAGTTGACCAGATAAGGATTGAAAAGTCCGAGACACTGAAAATTGAGGTGTGGAAAATGGTAGTGTGTATCTGTTGTCAAGTTGACAGTTGAAACCTGAGGCTCTGGGAATACCTAATTGATGTGTGACGACCCATCCCATGACAGGTAGGATCTTTCCCTGGTCAAGACCATAAATTAGATAGAGAAAGCTGGTTCAGCACTTTCTCATACATACATGCTGGCAAGCAGAAAGTATGTTCCTCTCTCAGTAATTCCTGTGGATATCATGTGGCAGTTCCCTTGCCTCCTGCTGGTGGTATGAACTCTCCTGCAAAGCTGAAGAAGTGTAAGCAAAAATAAACCCTCGCTCTTTTAAGTTATTGTTATGTATTTGTCAGGAGTATAAAGAGAAGCTGCAACCAAGTGTAATGACCACAACTGACCTCAGTTCAAAAACAAAGTGTGGCTGGGAAAACTTACAGCCAGATATTAAAAAGAAAGAAAAATACGCTAGTATAAATTGGAACACTAGTTAAATGCAGAATTTGGAGCATTGAACAATTCATTTTTCATTTTTTCTGCCAAGGAAGAAGAGTCTAATTCAAATATGATAATCGCTCCCTTTGAGAGTAGAGTATGGTAGTTGGAGAAGTATCAGGACTGTACCATTGCTAATTTTTTTCCACAAGCATTGATTTGAAGCTCTGGTTCCAGGACAGTAGCCATCATTGCAGGTGGTTACCGAACACTGCACATCAAAGTACTGAGACCAAGAGACTGAAGCTGCTTATTTTCATTTTAATTAATTGAGGCATAAATTCAAAAACTGAAACAAATCTTCATTGCTGAAAAGAAAAGATACATTTGGAAGAACTTGAATATGTGCATCTACCTTTCTTTCCCATGAATTGAATGAAACAGAAATGCAGAATACTTCCAGTGAAAATAGAGTGTCAAAGTTGATATGGGGTATAATTGTAAAGCACAAGCCAAATTTCAAAGAAACCGATTGGCCAACATTATAGATAATATAATATAAATATTTCATCACTACATTCAAACTTCATCATGTATTGGGATAATATATTAGACTAAAGAAAACATGTAACTAAAATCAATTTCATATGTCTCACTTTGATTTTTATCTCTACTGAACAACACTGAAGAGACATCGTGTCAATAGGGGACACAGATGAACATACTCTTATGGATTTTGTGGAATGGTGGTAAGTGCACTGTTATAACAGATACAGGAATGCACAGGACTCTCTTGGGACATAGATGAGCAGCACCTAAATCATGCTATAATTAAAGGCTATTTCCTGAAAGAAGGAAATACATGACTTTATTCTTAAAGTTTGAGGAGAAATTTGATGAAGATGGGGGCATTCAAGGACATGTTGAATGGTTCATGCATAAGTACTGGATCTGGTGAAGCAATATACGGTGAATAGGAATCCAGAATCCATACCCTTTAGGACATGCCTGAACTGTTCAACTTACACACTGAGGTAGTACAGGCATATTATTGAACTCTTTTGTGTCTACTCTTCCTCTATATAATAGGGATAAGACTATGGCCATCCATCCTTATGAGATTCCTATAAGGAATGTGAGTCAGAACTGTGTGTGAAATCTTATCCCTGTACATTAGCAAAGTGACAAGTTCCAAATGGCTGCAGCAAAGCATTTTGAGGAGTATTTGGAGGAAGATAAAGGGCCTACAGGAGGTTGCTGGGCATCACTCATTCCCCCGAGCAGTTTGAACTTCTATCCATAAAGAGGCATTAAAAAAAGACCTATCTCAGCCTAAGTGTAGCAGGGGGAGAAAGAAGTAGAAAAGATGGTAGGCAAGAGCTAAGAGACCAACACACCAATCAATTTGAGAAGTGTTAAGAGGCCACTGTGAATAGAGGACAGAACACAAATCACTTGGCTGTGGCTAGGAATTGCTCTCGAAAACTTTTTCCATTGCTTTGTAGCTATCTTGCTAGAACGCATTTCCCAGCCCCTCTGCTCTTACATGTGACCACAAGACCATATCTCAGTCACCAGAATGTGAGGAAAAGCTGGCGCCCCCACCCGGCCGAATGTCTTTAGAAGAACAACATTGTAGCTTGTCGTCAAAAAAGTGGAAGAGGCTCTTGGGCTTGCAAGATTCTTGTAGCTGTGCGCTGACAGTAGCAACTCGCACATAATGACTAACATAAAACCACCTTCTACAAAGAAATTGCTGCTGCTTTGTTGAAGTCATTTTATAGACACACATTTGGAGGAGTGTTTACATTATAGCTAGGTCATCCAAACTAATACAGATATGAAAAATGTCTCAAGAACTAAAAGCATTTTTGTATGAAAGACTCAATGGCTAGTAAGATATTGAACTGATGAAGAGAGAGGGCCCAAGATTCTTTGACCAGCACAACTCCAGATGATCTATTAAGTCCAATATAAGCAGTAGGTAACACATTTTAAGTGAAAATTTACTAAAGTTTACTGTAAAATAGTGATGAAAATTGATGAAGCAGTGATAAGTACTAGAATTGGAGCTGATGGCTCAGGGTTAAATTGTTGCTTCACAAGCAAAATGACCTGGGTTCAGTTCTAATTTCCACATTAAAACACTTGGCAGACAATGCAGTGGTCTGTACTTCTGGCCCTGGAAGGCAGAGCCTGGGAAGCCCCATTGCAAAGCAATAAGGAGGTAGAGCAATCCAAGGAGATTCCTGATAGTACCCTGTGGGCTTCCACAGGCACAGTGACCTTTTCTACACCACCCACCCACACATCCACATCTACACACACGCTTAAGCATCAACATAAACTTTTCAGAAAAAAAAATCAGACTAAGTTTGAAGTGAAACTGAGAAGTTGGGATAACTCTAAAAGTCAAGTCAAAAAGAGGAAGTTTAATAGGAGCCAACTGGTTAAGACTCCCACTCCCCAATATAGAATGCTGGCATTTGAGAGAACCTCTGAATCATTAAGGTTACTCTCAACTTCCCTTGCTCCTTCTGTCATGAAAGTGGCTGTAAGACCTCTAATGTGGACCATGTAATCGAATTTAAGAGGTGCCCTCCCTATTTTGAAAGGAAAAGAACAACCTTATCTCTAATGACACAGGAGTACAAGGGAAAATCTGAGGAAAAAGGATTGCTAAATTCCTATCAGTTACTACCCTAAAATTACAACCCATTTTGTCTAGTCATACTTCGGTTACCAGGATTCTCTGTCAGTCCTGAGAATAACATATAGCAGTTTCCCTGTTCCGTTGGATCTGCATTTCAGAACTATCCTATGTCACTTAAGATTTTCACCTGAGTATATTTGTGAGATTTCCTTTTTTAAAATAACAAAATCTGACTTTTAGCATAGATGCCTCAGCTAGAAATACAGTGGATGAGAGAAGGAAAAACTTTAACCCCTACAGTGCTAAGAATCAATTAGTGTCTAAAATTCTACACAGGCAAGATTTGGATTCAAGAGATGAATGGGTGGACCAGTTGTGGTCCTTAGCCATCCCAAACTGTGAAATTTGAATCCTGATTCTAAGATAAGAACATTCTACACTGCTCCTGAGAGAACAGGTAAGCGATTCCAAAAGATTCCCTTTTCATCCCCAGACAGTGAAGCCTTGCTTAGTCTCACAAAGAAAAACCAGCTAAGTCTTTCTATGACTCTAGAGGCTCTTACTGTGTGGAAGGCATTTAAAACAAAGCAAAACAGTTTTGTAAAATCTGGTAGTTGTATGAAATGAAACCCAATACAAAGGTTAAAAAAAACGTGCATGCCTTGAGGTCCCCAATCCTGCCGGTCTCAGTAAAAGAAGCTTTCAGGCCACACGCCATTTACTCTGAAGCGGAGACAGATCCTTCCCAGTCAGGCGACTCAGCAGGTGTTCATTCAGTGACAGGATGCAGGAGGTGAAGAGGATTTGGCTGCTGCCATGCAGTGACTGCTATGAACTCTAGATTCATCATGTCTACTTCCTTCTGCCTTCTGGGACTTTCTCCTGACACTCACTTAAGTTTAAGAAGCATATTTCTTTCTCCTGGGTTTCTCAAATCACTTTCCTTATGTTGTCTCTTCACAGGAGTGATACATTTTCCTCAATACAATTTTGAAAAGAGGTTGTGAGCAAAAGAAAACATTATTGCATGTGAACTACAGTAATTACTCTTTCCCTGGTCTTAGAAAGTTTAGTAGGGAAAATATACAACATAGAAGATGTGAAAATGGTCATTTATGAATTTTGTTTCTATGTGTATGCATGTTTGGGGTGCGCATATACATGGTTTGTATGTGGTGGGCACATCTGTGGTGTGTGCGTGTAGGTCTAAGGGTGATATTGAGAATCATTTTCAATCACTCCTCCACCTTATTGTTTTGAGGGTGGTTCTCTAATTGAATGCAGAGTTTGCTTCTAGGGCTAGCTTGCTCTAGGGATTTCTAGACTCTGTTTTCAGGGCTGGGATTAAAGGCTTATGCACAGCCAGCATTTTACATGAGGTCTGGGGATCCAAACTCTGCTACATTTGATTGTGCAGCCAATATTATAATCCCTAAGTTATCTCCCTAACCCCTCATTTACAGTTTTTAACAAGACTTTGGTAGACTTTGGCTGCTCTGGATTTTACCCCTCATCATAAGAGAAAATTTTACAAAGAAGTTTATACTTCCATATTAACATTTACCACTACATAACTAATTAATTTATTCCAGATACCAGAAATATAGTCGTACAGCATGAGATGAAAGGGATTTAAAGAACACAGTAAAAATGAGACCACTGCATTCTGGTTAACAAAACCTATCTCTGAGAAGATTAACAGCTTTCAATTCAAACAAAGACAATCTGCAATTTGATATACACATGGTCTTATTAAAGATGAAAACTGATTACAATGAAATGCTATCACCACACAGATTAGCATGGTGTATAAAATAGACAAATGAACCATGTGGAAATAGTTGGAGTCATTCTTTCTAACTGGAACTCCTTATGATCATTTTTTTGAGTTCCAAAATGGTCACATCCCACAATGGTTGGAGATATAATTAAGAATTATGTTCTAAGAATTTTTGCAACAGAAGGTAATTAATATACTTTTGAGGAAGTCTGGGTTTTTAATGAATCTGACATGGTTCTGCAGAGAAAGCTCAATGTTGCCATCTACTCTCAGCACTCTCTTTGGCTGAGGATGAACTGTACGAGGGGCCTCCTCATGCAGGGAGCTCAAGTGTCACATTTGGGAGCTAAGCATATGTGTTTATTGCCTCTCTTTTAGTGTAATGGGCAGACTACAGAAGCAAGAGAAGTTCCGAAACTGTGACGAGACTGAAAATTTCCAGTTCTGTCCATTTTCAAATCAGCAAGTCATTCTTAGATTCAGAATTTTTCTTTTCTTTTGAATCTAATTTTTTATTTATTTGTGTGCGTGCGTGCGTGTGTGTGTGTGTGTGTGTGTGTGTGTGTTTGCGCGTGTGTATTAAAAGGCGCTGTGAGTGACTTCAGGATTTAGCCTGGATTGCTTCTATCTCCTTTTTGCTTTGTTCTGGGATTTCCCAGGCTCTTCCCATCAGGATTGGAAGTGCAGGCCACTGCCATTTCTGCCTGGTGTTTTTACCTGGGACCTGTAATCTGAACTCAGGACCTTTTGCTTGCAAGGTAGAGTCTTATCCCCTGAACCATCTCTCCAGCCCTGAATCTATTTTTATTAAAAATGTTATCCTCAAAATGAAGCCATACTCAAAAGTGGAATAGATGAAGGCAATAAGTGATAAAGGTATTCAAACGGAGTAGAACCTTGGAAAGAATCCAATTGATCTAGTGTCCTTCTCCCATCCTCATTTGGAATCCAGTGAGGCCTACTTGGTCAGGGATTGGAAACCTACCTGATCTGCAACTATCCTCTTTTTGGTTTTGATAATTGAGTCTTAGGAAGTTAAGGGACTTTGCTGATTGTGGATTGAAGGAAGTGGGTAGAATCTTGCTGTGATAATCTGGCTAGCTTAAAATTCATGATCCTCATGTCTTAGTCTCCTATGTGCTGAGGTTACAGGCTATCATCACTATATCCAGAATGGGGACTTTAGCCAAGGCATACAGGTTAAGTAAGCCAATAGATTAGGAAGGCCCAAAAAGTATTCTAATAGCACAAAGTCTTGATGAGTTTGACCTGATATATCTTTCTTATTGCCCTGTTTCCTGGAAAAGCTCTTCTCCAATGGTCCATAGGTTAATAGCATTACAGCTCCTAGAGAGCTAGGTAGGAAACTAGTACCTCAAACCTGGTTCCAGATCTGGCAAATCAGAATCTCTGGGGTGGGACTCATGAATCTGCATGGTGACTAAATCTCCTGGTGATTCTTAAGTGTACCAACCTTTGACTATCCTTCCCATTTTTCTTTCCTTCTGACTATAGTTCACCAATTCTCAAGTTACAAAGTACTGACTGATTACATATTGAAAAAAAAACTATTCTCATAAATGTCAAAATGAAAATGAACTTGAGGGAAGATATGATGTTAGCACACACCCAGAGCTCTTACTCTCTCTTTGTGTATCATTCAAGTGATTTGAAATTAAATGCATAGTTTAATCATGGCAGTATGGAAATGACTAATGTAGGTGCATTTGTTTTTCATGTTATTTCAGCTTTTTAATGCTTAAAGAAGGAAATAAAAATATATAAAATACATCTTCATGCTAGCCATATCATGTATCATGTAAATGCAATGTTTTAATACAAGAAATAGGGTATGCAGTTCTTTCATGAACATAAGAAAACACACATACAGAGAAAGACATGAGTACTGAATTATTAAGCCTTGTGTCAATCACTTTATATTAATATGCCACTTAGATTCTAGAAATCACATACAAATGCGCTGAAGAGAAATACTATTTGAAAGCAACTTCAGGTAATTTCCATACCATGTAGGCCCATGACAGGGACAGAGATTACTTAAATTGTATTAAATAAGAAACCTACGTAGAAACAATATTTGCATGAAACCGTAGAGAAAGCCATTAAATGGAATCTTATCAATGACTCTTAAACACTGATAATTCAGTCATTTAGGTTTGCAGTTAAAGTAAATGATTTTCTATGTCTTCAAAAACATCTTTGGAGCAAATTAAAGATGATTTGAAGTATCATAAAATCAGGATTGAGAGCAACTACCCTGAAGGAATGACTTCTTTCAGGATGTTAAAGTCAAGCCAAAGTCTATGCATAGTTATTTTTGGTTTTGAATAGAAACCCTGAGTGCGCCATGTAAGAATATAAAGCTATTCCCAACATGCAGAAATTCTGTAGACTTTTTCAAATGAATTCTTGAATCCTCAGAGTCAGTATTTTAACTTTGCTACTGAGGGAATTATGTATGTGATAGGTTTCCCAAATGAAATTCCCTACTCCCAGACCAATCTTTTATAAAGCCACACACACATACATACAAAAAAGCAAACAGAATTCAAAGTTCTTATGTCTGATATACTCTGATTATACCTGTTTCCAAAAGTATAGTACATGCTTTTTCTATTTCTGTGGACATTCTATATGGTCAGAAAAATGTTTCTTCTATGTAAAAACAGAAATATATGATTTAAAAATATAAATGAAAACAGATTATGTGCTTATGAAATTGAGATTTACAACAGCTCAAGTTCCTCTTTGTATTTTTAACATGTATAGGTTTTGGGCTTCATGAGTCACTGGCATTAGTACTTTTAATCAAGAAATTGGTAGGACAATACATATTTTCAACAAAAGACACAGCATTTGGCTTAAAACATATTCCACTCCATATGCTATGTTTGAAATTATTTTGAACTCTCTGAACTGCTCAGTAGGTTACCACTATCAATACAGTCCACTTATAGCTCATCGGTTTTGAATCATCCAAGCTATAACTCAAAGAAGGTGAGAAAGGGCATTTGCTACTCTCCAGTGTATCATTTTAATCCTCGGCATCCCCTAGAGATACAGCCAACTGGTGCTTCCTCTCTTCTGTCGTAGTCTGCCATCCACTCTCCATTACCATGGAAGCAACAATGGAAATGTGGCCCAATTGGGCCACTTTTCATTTCACTCTTTTTTATATACCCTCCGTTTTCATATTCTTTTTTAGAACTGAATTAGTTACTGTTTTGAAGAATGGGAGCCCTGTGTTGGGGAAGGGTGGGGTATAATGACAAGCAAGTCCATTTGTTAGGAATAAAATGGTCAGAACGTGAACAATGAACACAGAAGTCTGCTAGAACAGGCTTTCAGTTTATCAACACAAAGAGTTTTCTTCATGACTCCCTTGCCATCAGTTGCATGTAAAGATAAAGTTGCTAATAATTTCCTTTCCCTTTTACTTGTTTAATTATGCAGTTGGATATTAAAGCATGTTGGCAGGCATTCTGCCTAATTTGAACCATTTTATTTTTATTCTATTCCCAATTCTATTTTTGATGGAGACTGTAAATCTGTCCCAGTAAGTCATTCAAATGCAGCATGGGCTAATATCCCACAGGTTATATATGCATATGCAGAATGATATCTTCCACATGTAGTTGTACCTACTGCAGCCCCAAGGTAACTATTATCTATGCCACGATGGTGTTTCTATTGAGGTTGTGTGTAAAGAAGAAGTTTTGAGTATAGGTAGTTTATTTAGGAGGCAATGCTTGAAACACTGTGAGGGATAAGAAAATGAGAGAAGAGAAAGAAACAATCAAGAGTTCTTCTGCGAGGACACAACAAATGTGAGCAATGGGAGTTCACTGTGCTGGGATCACCT
Source organism: Typhlomys cinereus (assembly GCA_023101885.1). NCBI lineage: Eukaryota > Metazoa > Chordata > Mammalia > Rodentia > Platacanthomyidae > Typhlomys > Typhlomys cinereus. The sequence goes on from JALPQD010000632.1 coordinate 522,852, forward strand.
GAGGATATAGAACATGACTTGGACTTCTTACAATGAGAGGAAGTAAAGGTAATGGAGTTTTCCCATCTGTTCTTCCTTACTGGTTGAGGTTTGCTCCAGTTCATATCATGATGCTTTCAGGTTGGCTCGCATGTCCAACTGTCACCTCAAAGTTAAGAGACATGCCCAGAATATCTGGTTATCCCATTTTGGACCCATACAATCTGGACCCATACAATTTGAACCCATACAATTTGGACCCAAAATGGTAGCAAAATCAACAGATAAAATGACTGGTCATGCAATATTAGATTGTGTTTTCCAGATCTCCTATATTGTTTTTCAATTAGATTCAAATATCAAATTTCAAAGTTAAAAAAAAATGTCTCCAACTTTTGCAAGCATGTAGCATAGTAGAAGATCTTTGGAAATCTCAAAAACTGTGCTTCAGGTTGAATTCCATTTCTCTTATGTATAAAGCCATTTTAATTTCAAGGGGGTAGGTCAGAGGTCTTAAAAGCAAAACATTCAGGCTCAAATCTCAGAGCATTTCATAATGACATTACTTGAATTTATAAGCAAAATTGCAAATGAAGAATTATACGGTGTGAAATTAAATATGAGGAGGTTTTTCCTAAAGGAAAACATTAATAAAACATTAAAAGTCTGTCACTTAGCAAAAAAAAAAAAAATCAGACTAAAACAAATATATAGATAAATGTCTTCTACTTTTTGATACGTTATCTAAAACATTAAGGGTTCATGAAAGTGCCCTTGATGTGACACTTACAATATTACTATTAGACCGTAAGCAGAATCTTAGTGTGTACTAAGACCGCCTCAGAATCATCCCCAGAAACAATTGAATAAGTGCTTTCTTGCATACAGAAATCCTAGATCCCCTTTGGTGAGTTGCTTTTCGCCATGCAGGCAGAGGGATAACAGCCAGCATGGCCTTGAAAGAAGGTCATCTTTTCTCTTTCCCTTACTAGGTCTCAGGACCAGCAGCATCTCTTCCTATAGATGAAAATTCTCAGCCTTAATCAAAGCAACTGTAGCAATTCTGAAGCTTCAGCCACTTTCGTCTTGACAATACTACTAGGAAATTTTCATGTTTTTATCACAGAGAAGCAGGGCTGTAGCTACATGGCGGACAGGGCAAAGGCTGAGCTAAGATTGCTTCTTCAGGAGCGTCACCATTCTCCAGTCTTTCCCTTATCGGTGAGAATTTCACATTCATGCTTCCCCTACATGCTCATGTAAGTGGTCATGGCCAGGGCCTTTTTTCAATACAAACAAGTCAGGATGGGGTAATGTGTCTGAGTTCCCATCGAGAATAAGGTAGAAAGATCCAGAGTTCAGACCCTACAGGCCACATCAAGAATTTAAAGTCAGTATGTGCTACATAGCAAGACCTTATCAAAAAACAGCAAAAACAACAAAGGGACAGAGGCAGATTATTAATTATAAGGGATTAAGGTTCATAGGTACTTTCAGTCTTGATCTTAAATATCTGTATCTATATATACACATGTATGTTCATATTATATATCTATGTATAATATACATATGCATATACTTTATTTGTACAATATATGTACCTTGTATTATTTTTATTCACATGTTTATATTTTATTTATATGTATTTTTTTATTTACATTTATTATTTATATGTATATATGCTATTTGTTAATATATGTAATTTAATGTTAATGATATTCATAGCTGTAAACCCATTGATATTTCATTGCTTTAGTTTCATAACTTCATTTCTGTAACAAATACCTGACCTAAACATCTTAGGGAACAGGGAATTTTATCAGCTGACAATTCTAGGTTATAGTCTGTGATGGCAGGAGCACTACCAGAGAAGCTCAGGGAACTGACTGCACCACATCCGAAGTCAAGGGCAGAGAGCAAGAAGCAGTGCATATCAGTTTAATGAATACTCAACCAGCTTTTTCCATCTCTGTCTACCTGCCCAGGGAACAGTACCATTCATTACACAATTAAGACAGTCTTCTACAGGCTTCCTCCGAGGCTTGTCTTAAATATTCCCAGAAACCCACCTCTCGCACGAAAAATTGATTGCTGAGACTGTCACAATCATGTCATTGACATTCCATAGTCATCTTTTGAAGTTTTCCAAGGGATCAGCAATAACTCTCCAAATATGATTGGAGACCATATATGACCAACTGTGTGACAAGTGTATTCTTCAATATAAAGTCAGACTACAAATCTTAAAGTTTTTAGAAAAATGTTTTCTCAGCCATATGCTTAATAGGTGTAAAACAATGACCAAGCTTCCTACTGCTAAGAAAGATGATTACAAAGGAATCTTATTTTAAGAACTGTCCTTCATTTAAAATCTTGGAAAACATCATTGCATATGTCCTTTTGATTTTCACTGAATACATATTTACATAAAATGTAGTCATTTCTCCCACGTTTTCATTGTTGAAATTGCCTTTGCCAACAGTTATGTGGTGTCAAGATGGGATCAGAATATGTGGGAGATTTTCTTTAGTCAAGCTTTACTAACATATGCACTATTCACTAAGTACTGATGAAATAATGTATGTGTCTAAGAAAAATGTGACAAAGTTGGCTGTTGAAATCATTCCCTTTATTCTCACCTATGTGAGGAAAAAATAGGAGAGCCTGAAGTATTGAGCTTAAAATTTAGCCACGCTAGAATTGATGGGGTTTTAAAAAAATCATGATTTCTGGTTTTCCCCAGATCCTAACAGAATTGGCTGTCCAAGTGCTTTCAGTGGTGATAAGTGTCATTTTCTTATTCGCCAATCTAATCCAAATATTTTTATCATTTGTATGTGATTATACATTTTACCATTTATTTATTTTATTTAAAAAAAATCCAGGAACTTGCCAAGTTGCCCAGTTTGGCTGTGAACTTTCTATGCAATTCATCTCCAACTTGTGATCCTCATGCATCAACTTCCTGAGTACTGGGATTCCAATGTGCACTGCCATAGCAGAATTCCTTCTCTTTTCATGTCTCATATGCAAGGTTAATATTCACAATTAAATCAGGAGTAAAGTTATAACTTGAACATTGTTCACAGAACTCCAGTCTCAGCCTCAGAGTTAAGTACTTGGGATTTCAGGTGTGCAGAAGCACAACTAATTCCTAAGCAGTAACAGTTGTTGTTCATTGTGAGCATTGCTACTCATGGGGACTTGAAACTTCTACTTAGTCAGATGCATTAAAAGAGTTAGGTCATGAGGTGGTTCTATGTTCTTTTCTGTATGCAAGGTCATATTCAATCAACATGCATCATCACTGTGATGCTAAAGGACATATTACTCAATATTAATTTTCTCATTCCAATCTGTTTATTCATTAGTGCTTTCATTAAGTATTTATTATGTGGTGTCATATTTAGATACAGGTTAGAGCTTTAGGTACATTTGTAGAGAATTAGGAGTTAATCCCCAAGGCAAGCTTGTAGAAGATTGTCTAATTGATAGGGAAGATCAAGGCCATGGCAGGTGGGAATAGTCCCTGGATAGGTGAACAAAATGAAGGGAGCTGGTTGAGAAAGTTGGCATCCTTTGGTTTACTTGCCCAGACATTCTGGTCTGGCAAGCAGGAATTGTCTCTCTCTCAGCAGTTCAGTGGATATGATGTGGCCAATTCCCTGAGCTCTTGATCTTGGTGTGGGCTCTCCTGTCAAACTAGACAAGGAACTGTAACTGAACTATCATAAGCCAGAATAAAACCTCTTGTTCCCTTAAGTCGCTCGATCATGTATTTATTGGCAACAATGCCTGGTAACGGCTAGATGTGACAGCACGGAAATATACAAAAAAGTACAGAAAGATATCAAAAAGCTTAAAATTTTGCAAGGAATATAAATTTGTGGATTATTAAGCACTGTATGGTAAGAGATAAATGTGCTGAATTAACACATTGCAGATGCAGGATTCCTACTGGTGAAATTCCAGGAAGGTTTGTATGCATTGTCATCTGATAATGAAGTCACTAAGCAGAAGTGAGAAGGGAAAGATGGTTGCTATGTGGGGGAAATTTTTCGTGAAATGACAGGAACAAGAAACAAGGGTACTTTATCTGTAGAGTTCACAAAAGTAGGATAAAGACTTGAGGGGTCACATGGAGTGAGAGCATGAAAGGCCACTGAAGTAGAGGAATGTTAGTAAATGCCCAAGAATGCCTCTGAGTCCTTAGGGGTACTAATTATAGCATTTGCTGATTTCTGGGCTGTAAATTATCATACCATGAAAAACTTCTACCTACCAACTCGATATGGGTGGGAAATTTAGTGGAAAGAAGAGGCACTTAAATGTCTCTTGGAATGTGTTAAGGGTAAATAGTTAGCAAGTAAAGCATGTGTGTACTAAACATAGATAGCAAGGAATAGAAGGACTAGTTTCATGAGGCACCTGGACACTAAATATTCATTAACATACTAAATATGCATGAGACCCAAGATATAGAAATCACTAAATATACAGGAGGCACTAGAGACATCTAGCTTTATAAGTCCCACAGCTGAAAATATCATGGCTATTCAGCAGGTAGCAACTGTAGGCATGCATACTTGCCTGTGATCTGTGATAAAGACTGAATAAGCCATTGACTCAGGTAACACTTACTATATGCTTCTTTGTTTGAAAGTCAACTCTGGTTCGTGCACATATGCAATAGAAGGGAAAGCTAGTAAAGTGTGGAGAGAATCAGAACATAGAATATTATACACCTAGAACTCATATACCCTTCCAGGATACTTATAGTGTATCTTAAGTGTGTCTAAGAAAAATGTGACAAAGTTGGCTGTTGAAATCATTCCCTTTATTTTCACCTATGTGAGGAAATCCCTAAGCATACACTAAGCATACATATTTCCTTCTGGTTTCTTGTTTTGTGACTTTTGTGGATTTTATCTCCTATTGAATCTGGAGCTCACTGACTCATGGTCGTTGGCTGCCCAGTGAACCCCAGGAATTCTCTGCTTTCCAGATGCTCAACCCTGATATTACAAGGCACATGCTATGTTCAGCTTCTTATGTGTCTGCTGGGCATCCAAACTCAGGTCCTTGTGAGGCAAGCATCTTTACTCCGTGAGCTGTCTCTTCATCCCTGATGACACTTTTTTTTTAACTTAAATTCACTTACCCAAAAATATTTAAAAAATCTGAAATGAATCATTGGATGACATTTAAAACAATGCAAAAATAAATTTAGAACTAAAATATCACTGAAAGACAAAACTAATTAAATTAGAATGTGATGATTTAAATAAATAATGTTCAGAAACAAGATCAGACTTTGATGTTTACTGTAATGTTTTGTTATCATGGAATGCCACTGTAAAATTGAATACACGATTTGGAGTAATTTAGCTTAACATTTGTTGGAATTTATTTATAGCTCATTTGTTTCAAGCCATTTCACTAGATACTTCAGAGGGCTACAAAGATGAAAAGCAGATTCTCAAGGAGTTTATGGTCCAAGTATAAATATGGAGAATGTTCAATTATTAGATATAATGCATTATAAATAAAATATAGGTCAAACATATGGAAGTTTGAAAAATGGAGAAATACAATGGGCAGGGGAATGAGGAACAACTCATGGTTGAGGCACTTTCAGAGACAATCCTCCAAGGATAAGAGTTAGGATACTGACACAAAGCTCAGAAAGGAAACCAGAGAGTCACAAGAAATTGCATGACACAGTTCATAGATTTGGCCTTAGGAATAGGCAAGAGAATGAAACTTTCTCTGGATAGTCACCATGCAAATATTGATTCACCTCAGTGAGGGTTTGAATAACAGACCAAAGTAATGATTATGCCCAAAGTCTACCTTGGTGAACCAATGAGTAGATTAACGTTACTTACAGGAATGTAAGTGAGTGATATTTACATGAGCATAGGTAATTGGAGAGTCTCATTCTAAGCATGGATGTTAGCTTCATGGTAGCTGCAAAGATGGAGTCCCCCATTAGTTCTCCTTCCTCAGCAATCATAGTTTAACCCCCCTCTTGAGTCCTCAAGACCCTGAAGATAGATGAAAATAAGGCACAATTATATGCCAATGGCTGGAAAGGTGTTTCAGGGAACAGCCAGAGTCACAGGTGAGGGTCTAATGACACTCACCACCACTTCCTGTCTCTGAGGGAATATCAACAGACAAGTCCTATCTTGAAGGCTTCTTGCAAGTAGTCATAGCTATTCCCATAGAAATGGAAGCTGTTTTGCTCACAGGCCAGCATTCTATGAAAGCAAAACAATGGCTCACATGCCTGGCATTTCCAGTACTTTAACATTTCAACACAATGTTGATATTTACAGAAGTTCTTGAGAACTGTTTACAATTTTGTTTACAATTTTGTGTTGTGACAGATTCATAGCTCTCTACGATGGCTTGTGACATGAGTCACAGATTAGATATGTCTGCGAATATAAAGATATCCAGAACCATTGTTAATATGTATGTATTTGTGTGGAGAGAGAGAGAGAGAGAGAGAGAGAGAGAGAGAGAGAGAGAGAGAGAGAGAGAGAGAGAGAGAGAGAGAGAGAGAGAGAGAGAGAGAGAGAGAGAGAGAGAGAGAGAGAGAGATATGAATGCATGTCATGGTGCACAATGGAGGTCAGAAGACGGCTTTCCCATGTGAATTGAAATTCCAGGGATTGAACTCAGCTTGCTAGGGTTTGTGCAGGCACTTTACCCAGTGAGCTATCTCACTGAACCAAGATATCAAAAATTCTAAGGATATTTATTAATGTGGAAACAGACTGTCTCAGCGTCCTGTAACTACAAACATTGTGATTTAATTGAAAATTAGTTTTGCTGGAAAGTGTCAGAGACACTTTCAGATCTAGTGTGAAGACTTTGACACAAACCCATTTTAATGTAGGTTCATGACTGATTTCCTCAATTATTTTCTTTTTTAAAATTTTTTTATTATTTATTCAATTGTGCGTGTGTGTATGTGTGTGTGTGTGTATGTGTATGTGTGTGTGTGTGTGTGTGTGTGTGTGTGTGTGTGTGTGTGTGCGTGTGAAGAACCACGGGCAAATTCGGGAACCACCATGGACCGCCTCCACCTCCTCCTTGTTTACTCTGCCCCGGGATTCACAGGCTCCGCCCTACCAGGACCAGAAACGCAGGCCGCCCCCGCTTCCGCCCCGCGTCTATACGTGGGATCTGGGATCCGAACTCAGGACCTTCTGCCTGCAAGGCAGAGGCTTAACCCCTGAGCCACCTCTCCAGCCCCTGTTTTCTTAACTATACACTTTTTGAAATAATTTTTTTAAAAATAACTTCCACCCTTAAATCTATCACTTAGCATGCCGCTTAAAACTTATCAAGTGTTTTATTAATGCTTATCAAATGAACAAATTGGCCAGACAACAGTATGCTGAAGTGGTTTTTGAATCCTATTAATAACTCAGTGTTTGTTTCTGCTGTCAACTAGAATAGGGAGAAATGAAGAAATAATGAATCAAGGAATTTTTCCTACACAGCACAAAGAAAAGTTCTTCCCTATTTCCTAATTCTACATTTCCGTCTTTGGTTTGGATTTTCTGGCCACTGCCTTTCAGTTCCTACAAGAGCCCTTTTCATTTTGTTTCACAGGTTTTATGGTGGATATTCTGTGTAAACTACTGTTTAGGGCTTGCATTATACAGTTGAGGCAGGTGATGACCACCGAATTCAAGATTATATTGTCACTTAATTCCCACAGCAGACATTAGGATCTGTCTCCGTCTTCTCTCTCCTAACACTGAACTGTATTCTCTGTGTGTATGTGTTTAGCTGTCATACCTTGTTGCTTCTGAAGCTTTGACGTTCAAGAAAATCCCTTGGGAGTCTTTTTATTATGCAGATTCTGGTTCAAGAGTTCTGAAGTGGGGTCTGGGATGCCAGCTTTTTGCCAAGCCCCCAAATGATCCTGAAATTTGAGTCACAACATAGAGCAAGGTGATTCTGTTTTCAGGAAATAGCAAATAGTGACAAATGGGATGCAGAGCACTCTATTAGAGAGTGGAGTCTAGGTATACTAAAACAAAGAGTGGCCAGGAAAGAAAAAAGAGCATGGTTTTAATTATCAAATCTTCAATGAGATACTATCGTAAATGCCATAAAGTTAAGTTCTTCATGAAAGTGAATTGGCTTCATACAGTCTGAATGTTAGGACGCAGTGGCCCCAGAGGTTCTTTTGCAATTAGATTGTTGAAAGGAGCATATCAACATAGTCTCTTGACATAAATGAGAGACAGTAACTCTGTGAAATACATGCTGGCTTGACCTCTAGAGTGAAAAGCAACAGTTTCTTCTACAAACCAAGCACTGATTACGAAATCTATAGCTACTGGGGCTTTGGAGATCATGTAGCAAAGGCTTTTTAATTTACCTCAGAGGAAACAGATGATTATAGAATTGACACCAAAGTGTCACAGCAAGCTAGTAGCAGATTGTTGATCTCGATGTGATGTCCATTGTCTAAAAAAATACTACTTCAAATGGAGTTCACTGAGTATTTTCAGGCATCTGTAAAGTCTCTGCATTAATTACAAACTGCTTCTTTTTTCCTTGGGCCCACTGTCAGTCCCTAACTAATGAGTTAGTGAGGAACTGAGGCTGAGAGATTATTCAGGAATGTAGTATTTTCTGAAGGGACATTCCTTTACCCTGTTCTTACAGGTATCCCAGTGTGACTTTGCAGCAGGACTTCTGAGTCACATATTGCCTAACAAGTTGAATGCTAACTATAGAAAACCTTTGAGAGAATGGTCAAAGTTCTTCCTTAACAAACAGAAGCAGCTGTAACTTCAGGAACTTAATCTAGGACCAAGAGCAAACATCCCACCTCTAGGATGCCAAAATCACAGATGCCGCCATGTCACAAAATTCTAGTTCACCTCCTTGACAGATGGGGAGAGGAGTCGGTTCACATCTATTCTTCTCCTGTGGGATAAAAACTGAATATGAAAAACTGGACTGGGTCGAGAGAAGCAGCAAGATAGGTAGGAGTCCAGTTCTGGGGGGTTCCTGGGGAATTCTGACCATACACAAGCGCCCACCTCCAGTCCAATACACTCTATCACAACACGAGCCTCTGTCAGCTTAAATTGAGCTGGCACTCAAGGCTGTCATTAGTGTGTAGGAAATACAACATTTGTCCTCAAAATGCAGATCTCAGTGTTGAAGCATGTCGATTTACCTGTACCGAGGTGGATAGCACTATACTGTAACTTTAATGATGAATAGCTACTAGGCACCGAGTGTCCCATGGTGTGTACTAGAACTTCCTTTTCCCAGCCCCACCACTATAATTAACAATATTAAAACAAAAATATTTGGAAGAAAACAAAATTGTTTTTAATCCAACCATTTCATAACAAAACCAACATAAGTAAATTGTTCATGTTATAATCCGTAGTCCTTGTCCATGCATATATTCACTTATTGTTGTTATTATTATTATTTATGTATGTGTGTGTGTGTGTGTGTGTGTGTGTGTGTGTGTGTATCAGAGGGCACTGTGTGTCCTTGTGGAGGACCAAGGGTGACTTTGGGAATCATCCTGGATTGCGTCTACCTTCTTTTTGCTTGGCTCTGGGATTTCCTAGGCTCCACCCACCAGGGCTGGATGTTCAGGCTACCTCTGTTTCCACCTGGCATTTAAAAAATTTTTTTTCATTATTTATTATTTATTCAATTGTGCGTGTATGCGTGTGTGTGCGTGTGTATATGTATATGTGTGTATGTATGTGTGTGTGTGTGTGTGTGTGTGTGTGTGTGTGTGTAGAACCATGGGTGAATTCGGGAACCATGGACCGCCTCCACCTCCTCTTTGTTTACTCTGCCCGGGAATTCACAGGCTCTGCCCTACTAGGAGCGGAAACGCAGGCCGCCCCCGCTTCCGCCCGGCGTCTATAGGTGGGGTTTAGGATCCGAAAGCAGGACCTTCTGCTTGCAAGGCAGAGGCTTAACCCCTGAGCCACCTCTCCAGCCCCTCCACCTGGCATTTTTACATGGGCGCTGGTATCCAAACTCAGGACTTTCTGCTTGAGAGGCAGAATCTTAACTCCTGAGCCATCTCTCCAATCCACTTATGCATACATTCAATAGTTACATATCTATAGAAATATTTATGTTCCTATTTTTACTTTTTACATGGCACAATACATTCTTTATTACCTCCATTTTTCTATTACTTTTTTCTATTTGAGGATTTAATGCTATAAAAAACAATGTGGAATATAACTGATTCTTCCTCCTAGTTAGACAGTTAGAAAGGACTAATTTTGTCTTTTTTATTTCTAAGCTGAATCGTAAGCTTATTGAAAGTTTGTTGGTTTGTTAAAATAGTATCATGACTCTTCCTTTAGGAAAGCCAGTATAGAGCTAACTGGATTTAATAATAATTAATTCTGGAAAGTCCACACAGTTCCAAAATATAGTCAATATTTTTCCATGGATGGGTGTCAGCTTTATTTCTAATTGTTTTTGTTTGAACACCATAGTTAATGGTGTGCTAAATGCCCTTTGGAGATAGAATCTGCTGATAAATCACCATCAAAGGGCTTAAGAGAATAAGCGGTTTATTTTCTCTTTTTTAGTGGTTACAGTTCTTAGTCAAGCTTGACAGGAGAGCTCACACCAATGTGAAGGCCGAAGGAACTGGCCACACAATATCCACATAACAGCTAAGAGAGGGATGATACTTACTTGCCAGACCAGGATGTCTGGCCAAGTATACACAAGGAGGCCTGCTTCCTCAACCAGCTTTCTGTATTTTATTCACCTGTCTAGGGCCTAGTCCCACTCACCATGGGTTGGGCCTTCCCCATCAAGTAGACAATCTCTTGCAAGTTTGCTCTGGGCTTAACTCAACCACTAATTATCTACAAATGTGCGCAGAGATCAAATCCTCAACCATCAAGTTGACACCTGTACTTAACCATGGCAATCTATTTGACCAAGATCTCAATAAGCCTCTGACATTTTAATTCTTTCACTTGTATTGATATTAGAACAAAGAATTAAAGTGACACCCTCCCATGAAAAAGAAAATAAAAGCTATCCAGGACACAACCCTATTCATCCTATAAAATAGAACGTTATATGCTCATTAAAAAATTGGTTAAATTCTTTGTCCTGAGTTGCATTGCATCAGGTCTGCCTCCAAATACTCAACCCGATGCCCACCCTGAAGCAAGAATATGATCTTATTTAGAAATAGGGTCTTTACAGAAGCACTCATCCTTACCAAGTTCAGAATAACTACTGACTTGTTAATCTTAAACTTCTAGTTTTCAGAATTGATAAAATAGATCTCTATTGGCTAAACTACCTAGTTTGTGGTAACTTCATTCTGGCATTTCTATAAGCTAACACATTCAGTATCAAACACTGATACAAGAAAAATCCAAGATGCGGTGTTAAGAAAGAAAACGATTTGGAATAACTACATATAGGAATTTATGATTTACATTAAAAAGTATATAAGCACATGCATATAAACCATGTATTTGCTTGTAAGGCCACAAATATCCTCTAAAGGGGGTTCAAGTAGATGAAAACCTTGATTATTGTGGAAGAAAGGCCATTAATCAGAAAATGACGCCAGTCCCTATTAGGGATTTTGAGACGCTGGCCCAGGAATCCCAAACTGCTTGGTTCAATGTGCTGTAATATGACACCACAGAGTTGCCACCCAGCATGCAGTGACCCATGCCATCACTGCCCTTGTTTTCATGGCAGAGATTGCACTATTGTAAATTACATGCACAGTGGCTCATACTAACCTCTCAGAACTGTACTCTGAACTGTACTCTACTGCTGTCTTTTATTTGGCACACAGTGCATGCTGGGAAATTCACCCTAAGTGTAAATGGACTTTTTAAAAAAATAGAAACCCTCAAAGACCATCACCCTAGCCACAGGTCCTTTGATTATTATAACCAATCCACTGCCTGTTGAAGTATACTCACTAAACTAATCTTCCTATTTTGCTTAAGGTGTAAAATCATTGCCTGTGAATCCCTTAATGAAACTGAACCCAGGTAGGCAGGGGAAATAATTTTAACTCTACATTTTGGTCAACTTTTCACTTTTAAATGTGAAAATGATAACATATTCTAAAATAAGTTAAGTTTAAAATCATCAAGTAGGGGCTGAGAGGTGGCTCAGGGGTTAAGCCTCCGCTTTGCAGGCGGAAGGTCCCGAGTTCAGATCCCAGATCCCACGTATAGACGCCAGGCGGAAGTGGGGGCGGCCTGCGCTTCTGGTCCTGGTAGGGCGGAGCCTGTGAATCCCGGGGCAGAAGGAGGTGGAGGCATCCATGGTGGTTCGCGAATTCGTCCGTGGTTCTACACACACATACACACACACGCACACACACACACACACACAGACACACACACACGTGCACATACACGCGCACAGTTGAATAAATAATAATAATAAAAAAACTTTAAAATCATCAAGTAAGAACCCTTTAGGGATTTATCACCTTTATATAAATTTCTTAATCAGGTCTGGTGATTTGAACAGATTTTGTTTTTTACTGTCTATGTACAAATATATTTCAGAGTGAATCATGTTAATACAAAATTCATATACTTAAATAAATTCTATTTACTCAATTGACAGACTTTATGGAAAACTAGTGCATGTTCAACCTCACTTGCAGTAATATGGAGGTGAAAATAATACAAGCTGTAGTTTACTGTATTAAAGAATGGAATAACTGAGAGATAAACAGCTTTAGAGGGATAATTTCTGTTTTTTATGCTTCAGAATTCTCAATAATAAAGCATTAATTGACATACAATAGCTACAAAACATAATATTATACATCAACTTGTTTCTAGTAATCATATTTTAAGTTTTGAGGTAATTACAAATTCACGCTTATAAGAAATAATCCATAAATAAATAAACTAGTGTATCTACCCTCCAATTTCCCCAAGGGTAAAATCACACAAAATTATTTTACACTGTTTCAGTATCATTACATGTTGTTGTAACAAAATACCTAACAAAGTACCTTAAGGGAGAGAAGGGTTTAATTGACTCACAAGTCCAGGTACAATCCATCCCTGTTGTGGATGTTATGGGGGGGAGGAACTTGACCCAACCTGACACATTATATCCACAGCAAGAACAGAGGGTAAGGGCCAATGTGTGCCTGCTGGCTTGTGATCAGTTCTCCTTATTCATACATAGGCGTTGTGATTCCCTGTCTAAGTAATGATCCCACTGGTACACAGCTAGGTTTTTCTCTTATCAGTTAATTAAAAGGATCCCTTTCTGTTGTGCCTGGAGGCCTGCCTCCTAGGTGTCAAGTTGACTTAATACTAACCATCACATACACTATCATAATCAGTATATTGACATTACTATTATCAAACTAGAGAACTGTTCCAACACCATAGGGATTCTTCCTGTCTTATCCTTAAAGGGTCACACTTTACCTTTTCCATTCTTCTTGTGTTAGTTACTTTTCTCACTGCAGTGACAAAGCACTTAAGGGAGAGAGAGTTTATTTTTGCTTACAGTCCATGGAAACACCATATGTCATGTTGGGGAAGGCATGGGAGCAGGGGGAGGAGGCAGGTGGTCACTTTAGGTCCACATTCTGGAAGCAGAGACTGGACAGGAAATGGGGTTGGGCTATCAAATCTCAAAGCCTAATGCCAGTGATCCTTTCCTCCATAGAAGCACCACATCCCAAACAGTGCTCCCAACTAGCGACTGAGTGCTCAAATACATGAATCTGTGGAAGACATTTAACATCCCCTATTTTTTCCATACTCTTGAGAATCACTCCAAATTTCTCCATTCTTTAATTATGTCATTTCAAAAATGTTGCAGATAGGGGATTATGCAGCCTACTACCTTAGAAGATCAACTTTTTTCAATTAGTGAAATTCCTTTTAACATTCTTTCTATCTTTTTTTCTAAGTAATGGTATATGCTACAAGCATTTGTCTTCATTTGGGTAACTTTTCACTGCTGAAGATCATTTACTAGTTTCTAGTTTATATTGCAATGTATAAAACTAGGCTGAACATTTCTTTGTGGAGTTTACCATATATACTTGACAGTGAAATTAGCAGATTTTTTTGGTTCCATGTTTAGTTTAATAGGAAACTATCTAATTCTTTGCTACACTGACTTCAGTGTTTTACATTCTCACTTGTGACATAAGACTAACCCGTTTTCTCTAAATCCTTTTTAGCATTTTGTCCTTTCCTGCTTTGTTTTTAGACATTCTTCTAGATGTGTTGGAGTGCCACAAGATATTAATTTGCATTTCTGTAGCAGGCAATCTTTTCATATATTTATTTGCCATTCGTATATTCTCTTTTGTAAAATTTGCCCATTTGGGGATTGTATTTTTTTTTTTTTACCATTAAGCTTCAAGAAGTATTTATGTATTCTAGAAAGCAGTATATAAGACTACAGGATTTGAATATATTTTCTGTCACTCTGTTGCTTTTTTTTTTTGTACTATTCACAGGGGCTTTCAGAGTTTTTATAAAAGATTTAATTTTGATGAGACCCAATTGTTTTTTTTCCCTTTTACACATTGTGAATTTGATGTTAATTCTAACCCTAGAACTTGAATATATTTCTTCATTGTCTCTAATTTTCAAGAGCTTTATGCTTTACATTTAAGCCTATGATTGTGATTTTACTTTTTAATAAAGTATGTGTAAGATTTAGGTTGAAGTTCTTTCAGTATTTGTTTCTTTCTACCTGTATGTCTATTTTCGACAAACAGCAAATTTGGAGCCTAGAGATGCAGTTCAGTCATAGAGCATATGCTCAGTCTGCATACAACCAATGAAATTATTAGTTTGGCTTGAATTTTTTCTGTGGTTATCCGCTTTGCTCCATTGATCTGTCCCTATGCCTGGCTTGTTATCTGTGACTCTATTGTAAGGATCAATACCAAAGAATGATTCTTCTTACTTTGTTCTGATATTTTCAGAGTCATTTTAGTTACTTGGTGACTTGAGGTTTTTCATACTTATTTTATATAACATTTGCCTATGTCTACAAAACCTTGCTAAAACTTTGATTTGGCTTATATTAAACCTACAGATCAATCTGAGGGTAATTAATGAAAGAGGAAAAGGAATGAAAAATAGAAAACGAGAAAATGTGAGGTTAATGCCTGACCTACTCGTGATTACCATTAAAATAAGTGGTCAAATATAGCAATTATAAGTCAGAGATTTATCAATGGGAAAACATATTTAAAAAAGTGCTACCTAGAAGAAAAGTATTTAAAGTTTACTATAAATAAGCAAAATTAAAAGGATTGAAAAATATCACCATGTAAAAATTAAATAGATAATAAAGTAGCTTTTAGGAAGAAAATTACTAGTGACAAAAACATTACATTAAAAAGTGTCAATTCACCAGAAAATCAAAATGTACATATATGCCCTTACTTAACAAAACTTCAAAATACATTGAACAGAAAGTGACAGAGCTAGAAAGATATACACAGATCCATATTTGTAGTCAGATGTAGGCAGTTACTTTTTGATACCTGACACACTATATCCTCTGATGATAAAATATTATACACCCATGCTACATTTGCTTAAACATGCAAATAAAACATAACATTACCAAACAAAAGTACAGGTGTTGATTCAATTTCAATATTTTCATACCAATTACCTTTTTATGTTTCGAAATCCAGTGCAGCACCTCACAGTGAATTTTGTCATTACAACTTTCTGGATTCCTAGTTTAGTTCATGAAAAAAATTAAATTTTTGTTGATGTTTATGTTCTTGCTATTTTGGAAGAAGATGAGTTCAAGTATACTGTAGAATATCTTTTAAGATTTAATTGCATTTTGTTCTTAATAAACAGAAGCTATAGGTTTAGGAGTTATGGCTCATCACATCATGTCAGATGGGGCTAACCATTTGATTATCACCGTTAACCATTTATTTCTTTCCGTATCTTATTCTTTGGAAGCAAGTCGCAAGATCAGCTCATTTACAGGAAGGGTGAGAATATTAAACCACAAAACTCAAAAGGGCAATATCTTTGTTTAGCATTTGAAATTATTCTATTAAAAATCTTGGTGTTCAACTTATTAGGGAAGAGAGAGTACACATTATTATCTGAATGGGTGCTGTACAGTATAGCTAACGTAATTTTTCTCCCCCTCTAAATTTATAAACTGTTTCTTTTTTCTCCCAATTTTTTTCCCTAATCATACAAGCTCTATAGATACCCATGTTCTCTCCCTTCCCCCTCCCCTCCCTGGTCATGCCCCTTTTGCACTCTCCCCCTTCCCCCTTCCTTTCATCCCCTCCCTTTCCCTCTCCTATGACTCCCCCTTCCCCCCTCCTATTCCCTGGAGCATCCTTTTGTGTGAATGCCAAAACCTCCCTCTGAGTCCCCCACCCTAGTGAGGGTTCACCACTCGGTGGCATAGCCTGATAGTATGGGAACTCTATTATGACTGTATAAACGGTTTCTTTTTAGGACACAGTAACAGCACTATTTTTTATCTTATGTTATCACCAATTTATTTGTTTAGTGACAAAGATTCCTTTTGGTAGGTTCTGACACTCAAAGACTAATAGGTTTTTCCACATATTTGTGTGGATACAAATTATACCAGCATGCTGGGAAGGGAACAGAGCTGACAGAATATATGTCACTTTGAATCACAGAGTTTCCTACTGGGAATACTGAGTTACTTAAGCTTCAAAGAAAGATGTGACAATAGCCAACCATATTTTAGATTTGGATTTTAATGTTCTTACAGTTTAGGTGGCCCATCAATTTTTTATGGTAA
Source organism: Typhlomys cinereus (assembly GCA_023101885.1). Classification (NCBI taxonomy): domain Eukaryota; kingdom Metazoa; phylum Chordata; class Mammalia; order Rodentia; family Platacanthomyidae; genus Typhlomys; species Typhlomys cinereus. The sequence goes on from JALPQD010000632.1 coordinate 539,670, forward strand.
GTTTTCTTTTTGTTACATTCTCCAACAACTTCTCTGGGCAAGTTTGTTTCAAATACAAGCCTAATTTTAAACTTGATTAAAATATTAAAGAGACTGTCATGCTATTTGTATTATCCCTTATGAAAATATCAATACTTTAATAGACTTCTTCAGTAAATTTTTTGAGAAGTTCAATAGGAGTGTTAAATAAAGCAGAAGTCTCCCATTAGATTCCAGTCTTCTATTGTACATTCGGTGACAAAAGAGTAAACTAAAAATTAAGTAATGAGTTACATGATAAAAGATCTCAAGAATTTTCTTTCCTTCTGCACAGAAATCAACTTTTACACAGTCCAGAATTCTGTGCTAAAGCTAGAAATTCATCTAAGAGAACTGTTAATCTGTCTCGGTCCTAGTACCTCAAATTTAGCACGTAGGTCACCCTCTGCTCCAATATTCTACATTCTATTATCCTAAGTTATTATTAAGAAACTATCTCCCTTATGAGACCATGTGCTCTGACTTCAGCAACTAGGTCTCATTCATACTTATTTCCTCAGGATGCAGTATCTCACCTGGTCCACCTTCTCACTAGCCATATATAAGGTGCCAGATACTTGTATGCCTTTATACTGGATAGCAAAGATATAAAATAGCTACATCATCACAAAGAGCCCACAACTCCTTGCTGGTTTATAGAAGCACTTTTCAACCTTGGCAGTACTGATGTATTGAATGGAATAATTCTTTGCTGCAGACTCCCGTGCTGCACAATGCAGACTGCTCAGTGGAGGCTCTTGACTCTGCTCACTTGAGTCCAGTACCTTCTTTCCCACAATGATAAGTAAAAATATTGTGAGACTTTATAAGATGACCTCTGAGAATGAGACAATACCAGGTTGAAAACTATTGTTTTAGAGAAATGATATGTGTGTGTTGTGGGTGTAGTACATGTATTGCCATATGTTTCTGTGTGAGCAGGTTCACTGGCACATGTGTATGCATGCAAGGCCACAGGTTGGCATTGGGTATCTATGGTAATTGTTTTCTGCTTTACTTTTAAATATATATCTTAATATTTTTATTTATTTATTTATTTATTTATTTATTTATTTATTTATTTATTTATTTATTTATTTCTTTACTCTTTTTTATTTGGAGTGGGGAGAGAGTATCAGTACATGCCACAGCATGTGTATAGATTTGGGATCCAGGGATTGAACACAGGTCACCAAGTTTGTGGGCAAGCATTTTTACCCACTGAATTTTTTGATCATTCCCTCCCCTACTTTAATTTTTACAGCAGGGTCTCTTATTGAACTTGGAGCTCACAGATTCAGCATGACTAGCTGTCCAGTAAGCCCTAGGGATGCTCATGTCTCTGCCTGCTCATTGTTCATGTTGCAAGCATACACCACAGTGCCTGACTCCCCTCACCCCCATTTTCACAAGTATATGTATACAGGGTATGTGCATGTGCATATGTGTGCTAGTACGTGGGAGGTATCATATGTGTGTGGAGGTCTTACGGTGATATTGGAAATATTCTTGATCATTCTTCCACCCTTACTTGAGAAGAAGCCTCTAATCTCAGAGCTCATAGATAGGGTTTCTTGGCTCACCGGCTTGCTTTGAGGATTCACAGACTCTACTTTCCGGCTGCCACGCCCACCTGATATTTTATATGGAATTTGGGGACCTGAACTGTGGTCTTTGTGTTTGAATACAAGCCTCCTTGGGACCTGGTTTTCCATATGGATGCTGGAGATCTGAATTCAGGTTCTCATGTTTGTGTGGCAAGCACTTTACTATCTGAGCCATCTCTTCAACCCCAGAATACTTCTTTAACTAAAAGCATGGAATCCTTTGGGATGTTCGTGACATTGTTATGTCATTACAGTTGCTGAAAATAGCTTTCTTTTAAAAGAGATTCTGCATCAAGTTAAATATTTCATATCATTATATAAGACTATGCTGCTTAATACAGTACAATTTTATCACATTAAAACTGTAAACAGTCATAAGAAGAATTGCGGAAGCCAACATAAGTTTTCCTCCATACATTTTTATCTTTAAATAAAAAAAAAGTATGCTGTTTCAGTTTGCCCTAACTCTGGTTTTCAATAATGAGAACATGCACAATTTTTCTCTAATGGTTTTGGCCATCCTGGCCTCAAATTCATAGTGTTCTCACCTCAGTTTTCCAAGAGCTGGGATTTAAAGTATTTACCACTTTACCAGCCAAATTAACCATTTCATAATGGACAATTCAATGGCATTGCTATAGTCACAATAATGTATAGTCACCACTTGTAATGATTATACTTCCATAAATGTTTCCATCAGTCCAAAATGAAATTGTGACTTCCTAAACAGCTACTTCCACACCACCCTCACTTGGCCCTTAATAACCACCACCATGCATTCTGTTTCTATTGATTTGCTCATTCTAGGGATTTTACAAATGTGCAATATGTATTATTTCATATCTTTTCTCTACTGGCATAACCTTTTCAAGATTTATTTACATTGTGCATGCACCATGACGTCTGTGTGTATGACTAGAGCTTTATGTTCCTCCTTTTATTCTTTCCCTTCTGATTTCCTTTCCCCCCACCACATATTTTTTAGAATATACCAAGAGTAAATTTATAATATTCAATCAAAAGATTTTGAACATATCATTTCTGTTATTCACTGATAAATGGTAAAATGACTTGCTTTTTTATTTATAGAGCCTTTGTTGACATCCTATGTTTATTTGACATCTCCACCCATTTTATCAGAATCAGAAACACTCGTGTTTTCTACCTGCCCCTTGTTTTTAAAATTAAGTATCTTTTATTATTTATTCATTTGTGCGTGTGTGTGTATGTTTCTGTGTGTGTGTGTAGAACCACGGGCGAATTCGGGAACCACCATGGACCGCCTCCACCTCCTTTTTGTTTACTCTGCCCGGGGATTCACAGGCTCCTCCCTACCAGCAGGCTGCCCCCGCTTCCGCCCAGCGTCTATACCTGGGGTCTAGGATCCGAACTCAGGACGTTCCGCCTGCAAGGCAGAGACTTAACCACTGAGCCACCTCTCCAGCCCCATTACCTGCCTTCTTTATTAGAATTGTTCCATGGTAACTATGAAGCTTGTGGCAACTGAATTAAAAGTCTTCTGAATTAAAAGGGGATGCTTTGTAATGAACTTAAAACATTTCTGGGTCTGCCAATGCACCAAGACAAACTAATTTCTTTGTGTATGTGTGTGTGCGCGTGCGCACACATGTGTGCATTTGAAAGAAAAAGAGACCGATTTCTAAGAAACTATCCTGTATGCATTTCTCTGCAATATTATAGGCTGGATTCTGTCTGTCGAAAGGAATACTTGGAAGACAACACAAAGTTGTAATACATTCCTATGAAGCACTGTTGGACTGCAATGGCTATGTGTAATAGACAAAGGGAGCTACACAATATTTGACAACACACAGCAAGACTAAAAGTTCCTCTCATTAAGAATATAAAAGAAAGCTACAGCTTCACAGCCATGGATTCAGAATGGTCTCCTCTGTATGACACCAAAAGCATTAGCAACAAAAGAAAGACCAGACAACTGGATTTCATGAACATTGGAAGCTTTTACACATTGTTTAAAATGTCAAGAAAGTAAAAAGGCAACTTATAGGAAGCTTGAAAGTATTTGTTTTTTGAGTATGTAATAAATATCTAATACTCAGAATATATGAATAGTTTTTGATACTCAACAATGATTCTATTAACAAGAAACACCATTAAAGTCACTCAGACGCTACTGACCAGAATATGAAATGTTAAATGATATAGTTACCCAGAAAACAGCTTGCTTTTCTATACTAACCAATTTTCAGCATATGGTTCTCTAATTATACTTCTGGGCACTTACAGAGAAGTTAAAAACAAACATTTCAGAAAAATTAACACTGAACTAGAAATTGAAAAGTGCCCTGATTTTATCATTACACACTGATATATACATTGAAAATTTGTCTTACTGCACCCCATAACTTTATGCAGTTAGTATGTGTTAAATGAATACCGTTTCTTTCCAAAAATAAAGGAAAACATGTTTTTTTATTATATACCCTTTTCTATGTTACTGTTAAAATGTCTGAAACGATTATGGTTTTCAATATTTATTAGTGACCAGGGTGTCTATCTATCTATCTATCTATCTATCTATCTATCTATCTATCTTTCTATCTATTTATGTATCTATCTATATATGTATGTATCTATTTATCTATCATCTATTTTTTATGTACTTCTCTATATAATACCAATCAATCAATTATCCATCCAGTCACTCATCCATCTTTCTCCCTACCAACAAATCTACCTACATACCTGAATATTAATATTTATCTCAATCTCACTTTCATTGTCTCCTCACTTCAGAGGACTGTAGAACTTTACTGTTCTTCTAAAATGTCACATAATATATGTTGATGTGATCTTTTTATATTGTGCTGGAAATTTGATTGGCACTTTCAATCCTAAAAGGCATGTCCTTTTATTCTTGGAAAATGCTTTTATATTCCTTTTTAGTAAACTTTCCTTTAAGTTTTCCTTGTAACTTCTCTATGCAGATGTTGAACTTCTTGGACTGATCCCTTAATTTCACTATCATTTTCTTTTTTATTGCTCATTTCTTGGTCTTTGTTTTATCAGATTTCTTGGAGATTTAGCCTCCAATTTCAATTTAATTTTATGTCTTGGCGATGATAATTTTACCTTCCAGGAACATATCCTTGTTCTTTGATTCTTCTTTTAATGAAATTGTCTTTTCATTTCATGGATCCAATATACCCTCATATTTCTAAGGATGTTGATTAGAGGTGTCTAGGTACTTCATTTCTTTTCTCTTACTTTTTTAGCTTTGTTTCATTTCTTCACATGTCTGATGATTTCTTATCTTTACTCATATTCAGGGTCTTGAGGGCACTACGAAATAATGGGAAGTCTTATTTATAGGGTTTCTAAAGAGGTGAATTCCAATCTGATGCCTGAGTAAAGGTTTCCAAATAAAAGCATCAATAGGAATTTTTTTCCTCTATAGACACTCATAATTTCTGGAGGAAAAAAGTTTGTATTCTTGTTTGGAAGCATAGAACTGATTCTAGAGCAAAGAAGGAGTTGAGCTTTTGGGTAGTAACAGATCATGTGTTTTTACTTAATTGCCACTTTGATGGTTGGAATTGTTCCCACTAATCTTTTTTCCTAATGTTACTATGTCTTTAGCTTTTATATTAGTTTCTCTAGAAAATAAACTTCTGATCTTCTGACTCAGTAAGAGAATTATATAAACTCCACGGGAAAGAATATGGAGTCCTTATCTGCACTTTTGACTATCCTCCACACATTTTGGGGAGATATGTACATGTGTGTGTGTGTGTATGAGTATGTGAGCATGCATGCTCACATATGTTTCAGTATACTACTATGCATAGATGCAAATGCACATATGTGTGCATCTATGGGAGGCTGGAAGCTGATGAAGAGTGTCTTCAGTATCTCTCCAAGAATGAAGGCGAGGTTTCTCTACTGAACCAGAATTTACCAATTGACTGTGCTAGTTAACCTGCTTGTCCTAGAGATGACCCACTCTTGCCTCAAGAGTGCTGGAATTACAATTGGCTACCACGCCCACTGTCTTGAAGGAGAGTCCTGGGGCATCTAAGCTCCATTCTCCACACTTGGGAAACAAGCACCTTATTAACTGAGCTATCCCCCGGTCCCTAATCACACTAATTTATCAGGACCATCACTATTCTCTAAAATATTTTATGTAACTAACTGCGAAGACAGTCCAAATTGTAGGTACTTAGTATTCAGTTTTCCTGGCAACACTAACTCTTTCATTCTCTGAAGAGTTCCATAATATGTCACCTCTTATATCATTCTTTATTCTCCTACATTCTTTGTCATTGCAGGCAAATACATTAACTTCTTCAGTCCTGTTTCAGTGGTGCTTCAAAACTACTATAAAACTGGAATCTCTATAATCAATCTATGCAAAGTAAAATTAGCAGAAGATAAATTTGACTTGATGGAAACAAATGTAAGGGGAGAGAGTTTGTGGCTATTTAAATTTGACCCTGGTGTTGGGTGAGATTGTTCAATGGGTAAAATCACTTGCCATGCAGGCTTGATAACCACTGTTCAATCACTACTCACTTAGAATCTACAAGCCAGAAGGAAAGAGCTACTGAAAGCTGTCCTCTGATCTCTACACACATGTTGTAACATAAACATGACTCTTTTAAAAAATAATTAAAAATGTTAAATTTGTCCAGTAGAGATTTGCAGATAGTTTGTTCAATGTAGATATTAGAATATTTTATGGCCTTAAACTTCCCAGGTGTTATTTATGAACTACATTTATATTTCTTATGAACTACATTTATATTTCTTACCACATATATAATTCATGTATACATATATTTCATATATATACATATGAAAGATTTATCATTTTAAGTCAAGTGATTCTCACCAACTGCTAGGCTAAAATACGTGAAAAATAATGCTAATTTTTAGCACAAAATCATTTGGATGCCAAGAACATCAGTTAGTCATCCGGTTATTATTTTAAAACACTGTGTATAGATCTGCCTACTATTGCATTGTGTATACTGATATCTAAAGTATTAAGATTTTTCCAATTTTTGTATTTTTGATTCTTTCCCAGATGACAGAATATATACATATACAGATTTACTTTGGTTCTATTCTGTAGCAAGAACTGAAATGTTGGGTATGTGTGACATAAGAAGACTGAGTCAGCTAAATTAAAAGAGTCACAGAATGGGCTACAGAGGGAACTCACTGGTAGAGTGCTTAACTAAAATGAGCAAGGTCATGAATTCTGTCCTCAGGACCCCCCAAAAAAGATGTGTGGTAGTAGAGGGGTATGTATTCAACAAAATATTCCTTTTCTGTGCTGTACTCTTGTAAAATCTGACTTTCCAACTATTTTCTATGTTTAATAAGCTAATATTAGGTATTCTTCAAATTCTAAATTGAACTAAGAAATAAGACATAGTGCTCTTAGTATAATAATGTGTCATGAAAAGTAAGAGACAAAAGATCATTTCATGAAGTTTGATTCGGGGAAAAGAGATGCAGAATCAATTCCTCCAACACACAGGAGTCATTATTGCTAATAATTTTAATAAAATGAAGCTACTGGCAACACCTAAAGGCTTTGCTGTATTCAGGACATTTTGGTAGAGTGCTTCATAGAATTTTTTTATGTAATCTTCACAATGTGAAGCTCTAGAACAACATCCTGGAGAGATTGGCAGATGTGAAGGAAGATCATGCAAGTTGACAAAGATACAGGAAGAATTCAGCAGCAGTTTATGCTTTCATTTCTACTTTCATTTCATTTCTACTCAGCTTTGAGATGGCCACAATGCAAAGGCTGGTCTATGAGAGAAACATAGGAATGTGAACTTAAACCAGAGTTTGAAATCCTAAGTTCATTAGCACAGATTATAATGCTCTGCAAATCTTTCTTATTCTTCCATGAAAACCCAGCTGCCCAGGGACACCAATAGAAAGGTGACCATATGGCCAGTGGTTTGCTTAACCATTGAAATGAAATGCAACCAACCACAGAAGTCACTTTCCTGCAAGTGTAGCAACTGCACATTTTCTTTTTTTTTTTTAATTCTAAAGTTGTACCTGTGATCCTCTATTTAATTTCTCTTTTCTTCTCAATCGTTAGCTTATTTCACATTGCATCCGGCCATAGCAGACGCAGAGCTAACTTCAGCTCATTTCTAAGTGACAAAAAGGAAATTATGATTTTATTAAGAAAGGTGCATTTCTCCTAATCCTTCGCAAATATCACTGTCTCTGTGCAAATGGCCTGTATAAATGAGGTGGAATATTTCATTTCACAGTTCTAATGCAATAATAAAATGAATATTAAATATCGAAAAGAAAATATACAGCTATTGTTAGGGTGCCTGCTGGACACAGATGAGGCTATAGGTTTGATCTCTAGGACCATCATCAATGTAAATAATTAAAATTAAGGCATATACTAATAAGTGAACTTAAAGTGGCAGAATTTCCATGATTAGATTGCAAAATATCTAAGGGAAAATAAAAATGTCTGTTATCATTATGTACATAATGAAAATGAGCCATATTTGACCAATGACATACCTAATTTTAAAATCTGTTTCCTTTTTTGGCTATTTATTTATTTACTTATGATATAAGACAAAATTAGCCAAGGAGATTCTCTGACACTGTGTTTAATTTCTATTTCTCATGCAAAGTGATGCCACAGGAGTAACAGATGGGACGAATATTTTGCTGTTGTGGAATACCTTAACTATGAACTATTGAAAAGTTGGAAAAAGCTACTGTTTGGAATATATCAAGCTTAATTCAGCAATTTAATTGAAAACTATTAAAATACAAATAATAATTACCCCAGCAGGAATTATATCATGCTGACACAACTGCTGAATTTCTTCTTAGATATTAACTCTGAAGAGTGTATTCATTGTAGCACCCCGTTTATAAAAGGAAGCACACATTAGAGTTTTGACAATATATTTTCACTGTCTCTCGAGATTACATATTAGAACAAAACAGTAAAACTAAGATACAATGTGTTTGCCTTACATGAAAATATATATGAAGCTCAATGTATTTCCAAATCTCAAGCACATACCTTTATACTTCAGTCAACGGGCTTGGGTGTTTTTCTGGGTTCCATTCTATAATGACACTGGTTTCCAATATGCATAGTTTTAAATGGAACCACTCAAACATACCAAGAAATTAATTAGTACTCATCATTCAGTCTTACATGTTTATGTGTTCGGTAACATATATTGGCATATGTTCCATAATACATGATGATTCAAGAATCATCATTTAAATCTGGGTGAAAAATGGAATATATATATATATATATATATATATATATATATATATATATATATTGCAGTCTTTCAGATTGAACTAACCAACCATTGGTTACAGAGAAAAAAACGTGCACTTTCTTTAAATATGTATTCACTTTCTTTTCTAAAAGAACTTTATTTTTACGTTGAGATAGTTTACCACTACAGTAAAACAACAGAGTTTCTATGTACCCTTCACCTAGCTTCTCCAAATAACACATTAAAATAACCATAGTACATTATAGAAGCTAGGAGAGTGGCATTGATAGAATACTGTTAAAGTTAAACAGACTTTACTTATGTTTCAGCAATTTTTATATTCAGTATTTTAAAGATAGATTTCATCTTGTTTAAATTTAAATCTGTAGAAAAATGTGTTTTGCAACAATTTTACTGTCATTCTAAATTGTTCTAAACAGTATTTGAAACAGAAAAATTATAAGAATGAGGTTTTGATAGCATAAACAGTGTAAAAACCTCTGCTTTCTACTATGGAATTGTTATCACAGAAAATTTCCAAAATTACAATTCTTGAAGACACAAAGCATCCTGAATGAGAGAAGCTGACTTTTTAATCCCCTTTGATATATGTTTGCTCAATTACTACTTCTAAAAAGAGTATGAAAAGTTTAGTTCTGCTTCTATGCTCCCATAGCTCATTTCTGATTAGGGTTTTCTTTTATATCTGGCAGATTAGCTATCAAATACCTTATTTTTAAACAGAAGTCAATCAATTTTATTGCCACAATTTATATGTCCATTGGAATATGCTATTGACAATAAGCAAAAGTGACCAAATCAAGCTGCATGTTTTCAGATTAAAAGATGGGAATTGGCATATTTAATATAAAGCCTGATATAATGCATATGTGCCTTATATGTAAGTGTGTTTGTATGTGTGTGTACATGTGTATATGTGAATGTGTACAAGAGAGCACTTCAGTGTTTGTGCAGGTGGAGGCCCAAAGGTGGCATCAGGAATCATTGTGGATTTGTCTACCTCCTAATTGCTTTGTACTGGGGTTTCCCATACTCCACCTTCTAAGGCCAGAATTTTAAGCCTCCACCGTATCCACCTGGCATTTTTATCTGGGATCTGGGGATCCAAACTAGGTTCTTTTAGTCCCCGAGTCATCTTTCTAGACCCTCATCACTGTTTTTATGTTAAAAGTTATTCAGAGAAACTGAATAGCTGGCATCTTTAGCAAATGTAAACAAGTGCTTGCTTCCTAAATATTTTAAATGGTTAGTCATTATTAATTTTATAAAATGCACAAAAATCACATTAAATTTACCAGTATAATATCTTTATAATGTAGATATAACTAATTAAATAGTTCATTGTGATTTTCCTTTAATTAATACTAGCTTATTGTAAAGTATTACTTGCCTTTTGATGGCTGGCCCTTAATGACTATGCTCTTTCGATGGTGAGTGCTAGATCATTATTAATTTCTTTTGTATTCATTACAACAACATCAATCAGGGAAAACTCATTTGCTATTAATGTGAATATAACAGGTAATTCTATTCTAATCAAGCAGTGATTAATGTTCACTTGGTAACTAATTACAGTATCACATTTCAAAACCTTAGCATTGGACAATCCTGATTTTCTGTGGCCTTTTTACAGAGCCACACAATTCATTTGGGATTAAAAATTTAAAAAGTGATGAAGGATATCAAGTTAGAGACAAAGAGTCCTTATGTGGACTGGACAAGAAAATAATGGTCAAGAACAGGATGTACAAAAGTCTTTTCATTTTCAGTCATTGAAGTATACTTCCCATTTACCCAGAAATAATACTGATATATTTGTTAAAAAAATCAAGAAGGAAATTGATAGATTTAAAAAACACTGCCTAAGCTTTATGATGTTAATGGATGTTCTGTCTACATGGTTTTCTGTCTTATGTGATGGCTTAGGTTCAATATAAGAGAATTCCAACCTATATTTAAAAGCAAGCCCCTTTTTGCCATCATGTTATTTGTAAATCAATAAAAAATTGAAGAAATCTACCTAATCTGAATCCAAATTACCTTTGGTTTAAAATAAATTATTCTTATGAACCTAAGTTGACTACGTTTTAATAGGTGACTTTTTCTTATTTTAGGTAAACTATACCAACTTTATTAACATTAATAACCCAAGACACTCATATATATTGACACTTACTATATTATGTTAGATCACATTAGTGCTGGTCATTGAGTTTTTAAATCCCAGAAATATTAAACTTACTGTAGAACATTATAAGTTGTCTGTGGTCATTGGAGATTTATAGGCTGTATGGGCTGGAAAATTCATGTGAACCTCAACACAACCTTGAAGTACAGGCAAGACAGGTATCATTAATCTTATTTCACAGATGAAGAGATTGATGCTGAGGGAAGCTAAGAGACCTGCTCTAAATCCCACTACAGAGCTTTTACTAGAACCCAGGGCTTCAAACTCCTAGTTTTATGTTCTTTGCATTACAGCCCAGTGCCATCCTGAATCCACTCATTTGTCACAGCTTCTAGAGAACAGATGTAAGAAAAATTATCAAGGGTTTAAGAGTATACAAATAACAAAAACTATCTGAGCACTATGGAGGCCAGATGAGAAAGAGAAGTCAGCAATGACATGATTTTCAAAATAGGCAGTTATTTTGTACTTGTTTCCAACCTATTTAGAGCCAAGTCTGTAAGCCAGAGAATTTTCATTACAAATCCCATCAGAGAACAAATCAGGTTTCAGCTGATAACTAAGATAAACCTAGTTTATAGATGAAGTTTATCAACACATATAGTTGTCGTTGATTTTAAGTAATGGTAAGGGAAGCAGACAGTGTGATGTAAGACCATTCACAAGTTCCTGCCATGTATATAGTTCTATTTCAAACAATAACTATAGACAATATATATATAATATAATAATATATATAATAAAACAATAAACAAGTCAATAACATTACCCTCAAGATGTTCACAGTCGATAACTGTTCTGAAACAGGGCCTTCCAAGGAATGAGCTGTGATTGATCTATATATATCTATACATAGAGATGTATTTGTATATTTTCGATAACCTTGTTCTCAAACTCAAACAGACAGCAGGACTGAGGACAGTTTTTACTTCTCAGTCATGAATCACCTAATTTGTTTACAGTATCAAAAAGCCGAGGAGCTTTGCAAAGGAATTTCTTTTTCTTTTCTTTTCTTTTTTTTTTTGACAAAAAGGAGTAAGAGAGCATCTTAGCTGAATGAGAGTTGAGACAGAAGACCACGCCAAGAAGCAATGTGATAATTCTAAGGTTAATCCAGAAGACAGGTAGGAGTCCTGGTGCATGTGCCACAACACATTAGCAAGCTGTGGTCAGGGGAGATAGCTGTTGCCATGGAGCAAGGATCAGAGTTGAGATGGCTAATACCCTTGGAAATACTGGATGGGCATGGAGACTTACCTATAATCCCAATGCTCTGAAGGTTGAGACAATTGATCTCTGGGACAATTTGGCTAGCTACACGAGATGAGATGGCAAGCTCTGCATTCAAGTGAGAGATGACACCTTAATGTGGAAGGTGGAAAGCAATGGAGGAGGAGATGCAACATAAGACTCTGGCCCTCCTCCACACAGCATGCACACAAATGTGTGCCCACAAATAGATGAACATACATGTACACAAACATGTACAAATATACACAGAGATGCCAAAAAAGATGAGCATACAAATACAACACTATACTGGAGTCATATGGAATTGTTAAGCTCTCCCTTCATCATTTTTTGGCAACAATTCTACCCATCACCCAAATACCACTTTGGTAAATTCTCACCATCATAAATCTCTTCTTCCTTTGTATCCTCATATCCATGATTCTCAAAATATAGTTGGCTTAATACTAGTTACCAGGGAATTAATCTCTAATGTTACATAGAGGAACAACATATTCATATTTATCTATTTGTAGGTGTACTGGAGAAGACTAAACTAAAATACCAAACTAAAATTCTATAGCTATTAAAGCATTAGGACAGGGTTAAAGAGAAAATAGAGCATGAGCTGATTTTAATAGCGACATCCGATAAATGGTATGATAGGAATTAGTGATTGATCAAGATTCCCATCCACATTGTAACAAATTTTTACAAGTGTAGTGTCTTAAAATGACTCAGTCTGACTATCTACAGTTTCCAATGTCAGAAGTCAAACATGGGCTTAAATTGAAATCAAAGTGCTGGTGGTTCTCTGTTCCTTCAGGAAAAACTACAGGTGAACCTATTACTTTGCAATTTTTTAGCTATGACAATATACCTACATCATATGGTTAATGACCACTTTCCACATCTTTAAGACAGGAACATAACATCTTCCTATCTCTCTTTATATGGGACTGCTACTCTCCTGCTTCTGTTTTTCCCTTCTATGAACCCTATGATCATATTCAGCCCATTGGAATAATTCAGAATAATCTCTCCCTCTCATGGCCACCATATTCATTCCAACTAAGAACTTAATTCCCAGACAAAATAGTGTAACATATTCCCAGGCTCTGTGGAATAAGATCTACAGGGAGCCCATTATTCTGGCTACCTCAGGGAGAAATCAAATTTGTTTTAGATCATAAGATGTTAACAGGCTTGATGTATGTGAGAGTGTAAACTGGCTAAGTTTCTACTTCCATTTGCTCATGTCTGCCTTTGTTTGCTTTGAGTAGCAGAACTATGAACATAGGTTCTCCAAACATGTGAGCTCTGTTACGCTCTATCTGCAAGCAAGTCCAGCTAGAGCAGACCACCCACTCACAGCAAATCGACCTGCATGTTAACTAACTATAGGATATTTATTTAAAATATATTGAATTTTGGAAAAGGCTAACTAGTGATTTGGGGGGTGACCTAGTATACAGCACATGTGTCGCAGTATATGAACCATTTTAAAATAAGTATTGGTAGTCAGTATGAATTCCAAAGGATAACCGTGTCCAGTGAACTATGAAAACTAGCAAAACCAGGCTGGAGAGAAGGCTCAAGAGGTATAACTTTGTTTTGCAAGTAGAAGGTCCTGAATTTGGATCCAGGTCCTACTACCAGAAGAGGAGGGCATATAGTCTGGCAGATAAAAAGTAACCGTTGTGCAAATTGGTGATAGACCCCTCCCTCACTGTGGTTTCCCACTTTTATTACATCTACCTTTGAATGTGCTTTTATCACAAGACTCTAGTTTAACAGCTTTTTGTCTCTGGCCAGGGGGTAACATACAATGCCCACCAGGATGGAGTGAAGGGCATTGCAGGAGCAGCAAAACTGCAAAAGAAAACCAACAAACCACAATCCAGAACTTCAGAGACTCTATATCAACCACCTAGAACTAGGCCAGATTAATCTCTCCCCATCCTGAAGCTCAGGGAAATTTGCGGAAGAGGGGGTGGTAAGAGTGTAAGAGCAAAAGGATGGGAGGAGCAATGATATGTTAGATACTCCATACAAGTTAGGGCTGAAGCAATCATAATTGGACTTTACATGCCCTGCGCATTGTCCAACACACTATTGACCCCACAAAGTCCAGCATCTGCTAAAGACACCAAGATGTTTGGAGGCAAGGGATTGGCAGACACAGCAGTGTTCCTATACCTAAGGGGAACACGGGAAAGGGTTTAGGGAAAGGCCACTGGGTCCTTGTACGTCATCGGAGAGGAGGGCCCAGAGGAGAGTCAGGCATGCACAAGAAAGGACTCTCTGGGAATTGGGGCGGGAGGCACTGGGGGATGGGAAGAGAGGGGGGTGGGGAGGAGGAGCAGGAGGTACGGGGGGAGGAGGAGGGAGGGAGGGAACTGGTGTACCCATTAAGTGTGTATGAGCTGAAATAATAATACGAAATGTATTAAAATAAAAAAAAATGCCAGAGAGAAATGGCTATGGCAACCTGCACTTCTGGCTCTGGAAGGCAGAGCCTGAGAAATCCCAGAGCAAAGTGAAACCGAGTTAGAAGCCATCTGGGATGATTCCTTGGTCCTCCACAGGCATACAAAGTGCCTTTTAATCCACACAGGCACATACACACACACACACACACACACACACACACACACACACACACGCACACACACACAAACAATTTTTTAAAAAATCAGTGAAATAAAAAACCATCTATTATTTCATCCTGTTGAATGAAGGGTGAATTTTGTAAAACAAAACAAAACAAAAACTACAAAAGGATATTATCTCAGATAAATGGCAGAGAGATGACAAGTTTACAATATTTCCTTCAGCTACTCTTTATTATTATTACTATTTGTGTGTGTGAATGTGAGTGTGCATGTGCGTGTATGTATGTGTGTGCGTGCATGTGTGTGTTTTGCATGCACATGTGTATGCAGGGACATACAATGATGCATGCATTTGCATGCCAGAGGAGAATATGGGACATCCTGCACTATCACACTCAAGCTTATTCTCCTGAGACTGATTCTGGAACTAGGCTGATGGCCAGCAAGCTGCAATGATCCTTCCATCTGTGACACCTCTTTCTAGCCCTGGGCTAAGACGTGTGTGGGTGCCCATACTCAGTAATTTTCCTGGGTTTTGGGAAATCGAATTCAGATCCTCATGCTTGTACATTCAAGCATTTATACACCTGAGCCATATCTCTTTAAATTCCTCTTGATGTTTCTCATTTTTGCTACTGAGGAAATTTTTTCAAAAATCATATGCATTGGAGAGACACTGCTATATAATCATTATTTTTAATACATCATAAACCCTTAAGAATGTTGCTGAATGAATGAATAATCATAATGTGAATTGAGTCATTCACAACAGTGTGCTGTTAATTTGGCACCTAAATAATGTGGTCTTTGCAGTGTACTAAAAGTTGCATGGAAACTTCTAGAAAAGACATTTTATGTAGAAAATGTTGCCATTAATTTAGCAATATTGTTCCAGTATATAAAGCCATGCTGTGCTATGACATTGTGGAGAACTGTAGTTGCTAATTTAAAATGACACACTACATGCCCATTGGCCTGAAGGGGGGTGGCTTATGAAGTTGATTTGTTTTTGTTTTAATTCTCACCTGCCAGTCTGAGAACATTTCTTAAAATGGTATCAGATACAAATTAATCAATAAGGTGTTATAAAGCTTTCATATATAAGGAAATAAAAACAATCCAATTTTCAAACTGTCAGATCTACTTAGCACTTCATACTGTATCTTAACCCATGATGCATTAATGAAAACATAAAGTCAAATCTTATAAAGAAAGGGGGCAATGTTACTGGCAAGACTTGCCACTGAAATAGAAAGGAAAGGTACTCTATACAGATATGCTTTATTTTAATTCCTTAATTCAAGGCCTGAGTAATGGCTTAGGGATTAAGACTCAGCCTCCCAAGCAAAAGGTCCTGAGTTTGGATCACAGATCCCACTTAAAAAAGTCAGACAAACATGGCTGTGGCCTGCAAATCCAGCCCTGGTGGACAGAGCCTAGGAAATCCCAGGTAGAAGCAATCCAGAATGATTCTCGTAGTCACCCTTGATCGTCCACAGGGACACAGTGCCTTCTGATACACACATACAAACACACACACACACACACACACACACACACACACACACACACACAAATTGGTAGAAGGTACCTGAGAATAGACACCCAAAATTACCCTCTGACTTTCATGCACTTGTGCATACATATGCATGTGTACCCCCTTGCCCACACACATACATATACACTGACAACTATTTGGCATAAATAGATGGGTTTACCTGAAAATCAAGAATACCTTTACTTGAAATAATATTTTCTTGTTATATGGCTATGATCCAAATACAGTTTACTCACACAGCTGTGTATGCATGTTTATGTGCATGTGTATAGAAGTGTTTGTTGGTGAGTGTGCATGTGTGTAATGTTTGTTTTGGGGGCTTATGTACATGCAGGTGCATATACACTTATGCATGTGGAAGCTTAGAGGTCAAAAATAAAGTGTCTTTGTCTCCAACATATTTTTTATGAAAGGTTTCTCACTGAGTCTCGAACTTCCTTATTTAGCCAGACAGACAAGTTCCAGGAATCTTCTTGTCACCACTTCATTCCATCCATGGGTTACAGACCTATACCACAATGCCTTACTTTACACGGATGCTGGGAATCCAAACCCAAGTCCTCATGCTTATGTGGCGAACACATTACTGTCATGAGCCATTTCTTCCACCCCTCAAGTAATTATTTTACATAACAATATGTGGGATATATTTTCAGACTTATGTCTTTCCAATGTGCCCCAAATTCACTTTAAACCAGAGTTCCATTAAAGCAAACCTCACATTCCACATATCAGATTTTGAGTGGCATCTTAACTCTGTTCTTGAAAACTGATTTTACATTTCTGTCATAACAGTCTCACAATAACACCAGTACCCAAACAAAGACATATTCAGGCAATATTTTTAGAAGTGATAAATGACTATTGCTTTTGTGCTTCTAAAACAGACTTGGAAGATGACCTATGTTTTGCATTATGTGCATCATAAATTTCCAATAGATCTGTCATAGTATTCTGTTAAGAAGCTACCTAATATTCCTTAAGAATATTATGACATTAAAACTGAACCCCTTGGAGTTGTCAAGAGACACTATTTCAATTCTGTAGACTATGTTCACAAATGATCCCAAGATTATGAGCAAAGAGTGACTTAGCAAAAAACAAACATTGCCCAAGCTATGCCACTGAGTCCTGAACACTCTCTAGTTTAGACAACTCAGAGGGAAATTTGGTGCCTAAACCAATAGATGCTCTGGAGGATGGGAGAGTGAGAGGAAGCAGGGTGGGGGGAGAGTGCGAAGGGGATGAGAGTGCAATGGAGGATAATGGAGGATGGAAGGGTGAGAGGAAGGGGTGGAAAGTGGGAAGGGGAGGAGAGTGCAATGGAGGATAATGGGGGAAGGGAGGAGGAAGGGAGAAGAAAGAGGGTACCTACTGAGCTTGTATAATTAGGCAAACATGTAATAAAAAATGTAATAAAAAAGAAAGAAAATACCTTGTTAGTATTTATCATTAAAACACGTTATTTGTTAAAAAAAAATCATTGTCTTCCTTTTGGATTCCTTTAGATCCATAGAATAAATGGTATGTTTGAATGCAGCTACCAGACACTTGAAAAGTGACTGGTCTGAAGAGATTTGTTCTGTAAGAATAAAATCCATTGAATGTTAGCCACTTTTTTTCAACAATTTCATGCATGTATGTAATGTACTTTGTATCATTTTCATCCTCATTACCTTATGTTTTCCTTTTCTCCGAACCTTGTTTTTCCCTAATTGGTCCCTCTTCTATCTTAATACCTTTTATTGACCACCCACTGCTTAATTTGGATCACCTGTATGAACATGGGTGGGAGATTATTTATTGGAGAGATTGGCAACTTGTTAGTGGTTATACCACTGGAGAGAATGTTCCATCCCCAGCAACCATTAATTGGCAATAGCTTCACAAGAGTTAGTGGGGTCTCAAGAGCCCCCTTTGTTAATGATGGAACATTGTTGCCCCCAATCTTGTATAGATCAAGTACAGGTAAAAGCAGTTACTGTTGAGTGCAATGGTCATGCTGTGTCAGGAATACAGTGTTTCATAATATCCTTCTTCATCCTCTAGCTCTTCTGTCCCCTCTCCACCAATGTTCTCTGAGTGAGAACCCTCAAGGGAGGGCGTGATATGGATGTCCAACTGAGGGTCAAACACTCACCTGTCACTATCAGTAATTCAAGTCATTATCAGTCTCTGCAATAATGGCCATTCACTACAAAAAGAGGCTTCTCTCATTAAGGCTAGAAGCAGCACTACTTCATGGACGTAACCATTAAGTTTATGCATACTATAGTTTTGGAAGAAAACAGCTAAACACAAATTATCACTGGCATCTCCATTCCCACCTACCCAGGAAATTCCTTCTTATTATATTTAATTTCCTCCACGAATGAACTCATCTTATGAGATAATACAATAAAACTTTGGTTTCTAAATGGACCAAGTATACTGAGAGATGATAATGATGTCACACACCATTTATTTCCAGGCTTATAGTAGGATCCATTGAAACAATTCCTCCAGAGGAATTATCTCCCCAAGGACATTTGTACTCAGCCTTTAAAACCTAACTCAAATGTCACCTCACCTCAAAAAAAACTTGCTAGATCTTATTTGACAGAGATTCACTCCATGTTTTGCAAAAGCATCATGCCTCATAAATGCTTTTCTCAATGAATTTGCTCTCCGTCTGACACTAAAGGGGGCTTTCTGTCAACATGGTTGAAACTAATATAAATAAATACAAATCTCATTAATCTTTCTAATAGTAATTTCTATGCCATTACCTGGTGTGTAATAGACACATTGGATGGACACATATTCCAAGTCAGTCAGTGAGATTGTATTGATTTTATCAAGTGTCATGGGTTGTGACTTTCATCGTATATCTAATTTAACATACCCACTTGGAATGTTGAAATATCCCAATGAAGAATTTGATGACTGGCATTTCTTATTGATTTAATGTTTCTTATTGCTTTAATATTCATATTACTCTAAAAGACAATTTTTAGTAAAATTCACTTTGAGAAATACACACAAAAGGAGGGATGCAATAATAAGAGATCTTCAAAGGATAAATTAAATATTTGGCTATGAAATACAACTATTTTGATTGTATTTCACAAAAGGATTATGCAAAGCTCTTATTTTGCTATAATTGTATCCAAGTCTTAAATTCATTTGTTTATGTACATTTGTTTTCTTATTAGTCTTCCACATCACTACTTGTAAACTTTGTCTACTTTGATTTCATCTGCAAGCATATGAACAGATTCATTCTCGACTGATATTCATGAAAAGTCCAAATGGCTTGCCAAAAAAAATGTGATCTGTAATGCTGGTGGAGGGCTTAGATCAGTGGGAGAGTGCTTGTCTGGTACATATGGGACCCTTGGCTTGATCCCTAGAACTACAAAGAAAATAAATGTTCCATGTATACATTTTTATATTTTTCTAATATTTTTGTGTATACAAATTTTTAAAATATCTTTTTTTTAAATTATAATGCCAATACCCAGAGATGGGGTATGGGTTACTTGACATATAATTGCTGCAGATGGTTAGCTAGTAAGAGAATTTTGACCATTGCCATAGTTTTACATTGGTTTTGCTCTTTCCTGTGCAGATGTGTGTGAACATGCACATATGTGTGGGAGGATTGTAATGCATGAGTATGCTTGTGGAGGCAAGAAGACTATGTAGGATGTGCTCCTCAACGGCTTTCCCACCTTGTTTTCTGACACAAAGTTTCGTATTTGAATCCAGAGCTCAAGGATTTGGCTTAATTGACTGGCCCAAAGCCCCAGAAATCTGTTCTCTTTAAACATTGGTTCATGACCAAAAGAGAAGAATGAGAAAGAGAAAGAAAAATGTGTTCATGAGTAGATTTTGTGAAAGACTAGCTGTAAAGCTTTCTTTCTTTACTCAACTTATTTTCAGTCAGTGCTACTGATTTCTTGTCTCTTCCTCCCTGGTTTTGGGACTATAGATGCCCTAACACTTGGTTTTTAAGTGGGTGCTGGTAACCAAACTCAGGTTTAACATAAGCTTTTAAAAGGTGACCAAATGAACCATTTCCCCAGGTCACAGTTTCTACTTTTACAATTTATACTTGGATTATTGGTTAATGGCAGGCAATATGAATAATGCTGATGTTGAAATTGTTAAAGTTAATGAAGAAATTATAAGTGATCATAATTCTGGATATTTTCCTGTAGGTAACCCTCACAGTAAGATAACTTGTAAATTGTACATCTGATAAACAGAAGTACAGGACTTTATCACTCCCATTTTACAAAGGTAGCTACCACAGTACATAGTTCAAGAATGGGAATGAGAGTTGGTTGGATTTAATCCAGTATGTTCACCAATTGAATCTTCCAACAGAAATGGTGTTTTTAAAAGGTGCTTAATGAGCAGGAAGGGAAGTGAGAGTGAGCTGCATCAGACGTCTCACTACTTACATGTAGTACATTACCATGACCTAATTTCTCTATTGAAGTGTGTTCTTTTTTCTCCTTTATTTTGAGGTCTTCTTTCTCCTTCTCTCCTATTTATCATCTTTACTCTAGTCAGGGAGGGTATAGGGGCTGGCAGTTAGATGGTAACCAACAGGTAAATGGGAGACTGACCACTCTTACTGCTCTGTCCTATTCTTCCATCTACCTTTGAGTCTCTTCTTATATTAAGAGCTTGATTAAACAGTCTTTTATCTTTGGTTAGGAGATAACATCAACAACAAATCAGGATGCAATTAAGGGCAATACAGGAAGAGCAAAACTGAAAACAACAACAAACCATAACTCACAACACCAAAAACCCTACAATTTTCACCTGTAACCAGACCAGCTAAATATCTACCCATCCTAAAACTCAGGGAACCTTGCAGAAAAGTGGGCAGTAAGACTGTAATAGCCTAAAGATGGAGAGGAGCAACAATATGCAAGATATTCCACACAAATCAGGGCTGCAGTAGTCAGGATATAGCCATAATGGAATTGGACTTTGCCTGACCTGCACAATGGCTTCATGTCAACAACCCCCTAAAGTCTAGCAGAGCTCCCAGGGGAGAAGGATTCAGGCAGTAAGGTCCTTAGAGGCAAAGAAGGGTTTAAACAGTCATAAGAGAGTTCCCATATTAACAGGAATCCCAAGAGGGGGTCCCAAACTATGCCACCGAGTCCTGAATCCACACTAGTGTAGATAACTCTGAGGGAAATTCAGCGCCCACATGAACGGATGCTCTGGAGGATGGGAAGGAGAAAGCAGGAAGCACCAAGAGAGTTGGAGGGAAAGAAAAGGGGTGAGAGGGAGGAGAGGAGAATGGGAAGGGTGGGGAGAGTGGAATGGAGGACAATAGTGGGGAAGGGAGGGGCGAGGGAGAAGAAGGGGGTACCTATTGAGCTTGTATAACTAGGCAAAAAAATGTAAAAAAAATCCACAATAAAGGTGCTTAATGTTTATGTCGTATTAGAGTCAGTTGAGAAAGTAGCTTTTAGGCATTCTGATGCCCACCCTCCCCACTCCCAATGTGAATCAATTCAAAATCTCAGAATGAAGTAATATGCGACTGTGATTCAAAAATGTGAAGACGTGCTTGAAAATATCCACTAGGGCCTCTCTTTTAGTCTTCCAAGGCCAGAAAGCAAAGAAAAGTCAGGAAGTTTTTTGTGTGTGTGACAAAACAAGGTAGGAATTTTAAGCATCTGCTCGTGATATAATTCTTCTCTTTTGAGTCAAACATGCAATTAAATTAAATTTATATAGAGTAAAAATCATAGTAAAAATAAATATTGAATATTTAAATACTACATTATCAATGTTTTATTTAAAGTTTTAAATTTTACTAATCATTATTATTACGTGTGCATTTATGCATATGATGTGTGGAAGGTGTTGGTGTGTGCCACAGTACATGTGTGAAGGTTATTGAACAACTCGCAGAACCAGTTGTTCTGGGACTAAAGTTAGGTTTATATGACAAGTACCTTTGCTCACTGAACCATTTTGTTGGCCCATAATGTTTTATAATATCATATATGTGTTTAATACATTAAAATTGGTAATGAAAAGTCAGATAAGGCACTTGGTTACAAACTTGGCCAACAACTTAAGTTGGACCCCTGAAATCCCATATGGTGGAGGGAGAACTGACTCCTGAAAGTTGTCCTTTGACCTCCATCTATACACCATGGCATACATACATGTTCTTTCTTTCACACTTTCTCTCTCTCTCTTTACCATTCCTAAATAATTTAAACTACTTCTACCACAGTAATTGACTAAATTATTTTGTTTAATTTAATTCTAATTATTGTTTGTCTGTTTGTTTTGTATGGTGCATTGTAGATTGCCCTACTGCTGAGTTACACCCTGATCCATGGTGCATTTAGTGGGAGACTATTTTCTTTAATAGCTTCTTTACTGTAATGCATTATTTAAATATTTGCCTCATTATTAAAAAGCTCATTAGAATATACGATTTTTCTGTATGATTTATAAACATTAGCATACTAAATTTCATATGGAAGGAAGTCCAACTAGTTGAGGGACTTCAAGCTTCTTCTGCCTCCCTCCAATTTTTGAGCATTTGTTTTTATTCATAACAAAAATATATCTTGACCATCTTTTTTGCGTGAGGAAAGAGATGAATACCGTTCACATTTTGATTCCATTCTAACAAGCACTGCTAAATAGCACCTTCTCAGTGTAGATGTTTGTATTCAATTAAAGAAATACACCAGAAAGGAAGAAACCATAGAGATGTTATCAAATAGTGCTTTTATACAACATGTGGTACTTCTTTTTCAAAATTTTAGAGGCGCCTCATTTAACGATGCTCCTGAATAAAGAAATTGGCTCAAATTTTCTCTTCAGTACTTAACATTGGGCCCATCATTTAAAAAATGATGAAAAAGATCATCCCAAACTTCCAAACTTGAAGACAATATGGATTTAAATAAAGCATAATTCAAAAATCACTTTCAAATAACCTGTGCATACCACTTTTTAAATATCACAATTCATATACCCTACAACATAATGGCAATAATATTACCTCTGAGTTAACTGTGCAATAATTCACTTTAGGCACTGCAATAATTGAGCAAACAGAAGCTGATACCAGAGGCATTCTTTTATTTATTGTAATATTTTCCTATAATTTAATGAGAAACATTTCAAAGGCAACATTTTTATCCTTTCATGTTAAATTAATTTACAATGCTACAAGCTATAACAAAATGAGAGAAACCATACACGAAAAAGCAAAAGTTAATGAAGACAGATATTCTCAAAGTTTCAAGGACTGCAAAAAGCTCAAATCATGAGAGTATTTGTTTTTTTTCCTCTTTTTTTGGCTTAGTTTAATTTTTCATACTTTGTTCTCAATTATCTTGTACCTACAGCAAACATAATACCAATGTAGTAGAAAAGATGCATTAATACAAGAAAATATAAGTATTTAAAATTCTTATGAAAAAATAAAAAATGTCTTTTAGCATACCACTTTAAGTTTTATACGAAGAAGACTATGGGATAATTTAACTACTACTAGTATAATCTTAGCTTGGAGGAAACCAAGAAATGATGAATAAGGAATGAGAAAATTCTATATTATTAGAATGAAATATTCTGTTTCACAAGATAGATATTCGAATTGGATAGATTGTATTTCTTTGATCTTATGAAAATGTCAGAGTCCAAAAACTCATTAATAACTGTGAAAGTCTAAGCTATTGAATTGTTGGCAAGGAGTTTATCTCTCTGAACTTTTAGTCTCTTCACTTCCATAGATTGCATGAACTATATAATTTAAAAGTTTTCAAGTTATATATGTGTAATATTTATCCTTTAGTCAGGAAATAAGCACATGCTCTGCTACTCAGTATATGACCTTACATAAACCATTCAAAAGCTTTTTCCCTCAAGCTATGCTCTACAGACTCGCAGCTGTTATAGGTTCTGGGGCTCGTAGGATCAGAATCTCTAGACATGTGACCATCTAATATGTTTCCCCAGATCCTCAGGCAGTTTTGTGTGCTAAGCACTGACACAGAACACTGTGAAAAGGATACATATTACACATATCTTTCGTCTTTAGCCTCAGGACTGTTTTTAGAGAAATTGATACTATAAAAGATCATTGAAGGACTAGGACTGTGACAGAGTTGTAGAGTAATTGTTTCATGTGTAGGAGGATCTACATTTGAACGCCCACACTACAGAAAAAAAAAAGTCTTTCCTAAGAAATTGGTATCTGTAGATCATTCATTGAAGAAATATTCAGCTCTTTACTATATGTTAGACAGTGTGTGAGCTGCTGTGTATATGATGGTTCTGCCTTTGTGGAGATTATAGCATAGCGAAGGTGACAGGAAATAGCCAATTAAACAAATACATAAATAAAGAAATTATGACTTCTCCAAAATTGCTGTAAAAGAAATAAAAATGATGATGTGGATAAAATAAAACATCATGGAAAAGTACTGAGGAGTGGAAGAGGTTTACATGGATACCTTTATTTAGAATTAGTATTAGTAAGCTGTGTCGAATTTTAGTTTGTTAAAACATTGGCCAATATCAAGTGACTATAACCCCAGTCAGTCAAATAGAGGAATGGAAATTGATGACACGGAAGAGTTATAACAACAAGGTACAAATTTTCTAACTTTACATCTGTGGTTTTCCTAACTCAACTGTGAAAAATAAATGTGTGTGTGTGTGTGTGTGTGTGTGTGTGTGTGTGTGAGAGAGAGAGAGAGAGAGAGAGAGAGAGAGAGAGAGAGAGAGAGAGAAAGGGAGAGAGAGAGATATATATCATTATTTGTGGAAATCAATCAATGCAGAATTTTCTTTGGAAGAGGAACTTGACATAGGCCTTAAATGAGTAGCAACATGTATAAAGGTGAAGATAAAATGGTGAATATATTGAAAAATATTATTAGTAGTAGCAACGATACCTCCAGAGGATTATTTCTGTTAACTAATACAGTCAATAATAGATCATCTATTAATAAAACTTACCCAAGGGGTCTGGAGTTGGTCCAAGATATGAGACATGGTGATTCTATTTTTTCTCATCATTTTAGCAAACCGATGCTCTTTTGGTTTTAGCCTTCCTGTTTGTAACTAACAAAATTTCTCATAAATGTGAAGATAGAATCACCTAAGAAAGGAATAAAGATCTATATGCTTCCAGCTAAGTATATAGAAACATAAAATAAATAATTAAAATGAAACTAGAGACACTAAGCAATACAAATGTGTATTCATACCTGCTAATGTTAAACCCTCCATGGTAGAACTACTTATTATATATCCTGATAAGCACAATGCGTTGTTGAATGGAGACCATAGCTCCACTTTAACAGGAAATGAGACTAAGAAAATGATTCCTGATCTTATTTAACAATTACAGAATAAAACAAAAAAATAGAAATATGTCTTTGAACAGGTCAGTGGACAATACTGCTACTATGTGAATTGTCTCATAGCTACTAAATCTCACTTGAGGGCAGTCAGAAGTTACTCTTTACCAAGTGAGAAATCTAGTTCAGAAGTCCCTGCAAGTGTTTAACTCCAAGAAAGGAAAGCTCTTACCAGTGGGGGTAAAATAAATCACTTTAAAATTAGAATGTAACTGTCAAAAAGTGTTTGATAATAAATTCATGTGAAGTTTAACATGAAAGAATCATAAAGAGTTGTTATTCCAAAAAAAATCACAACTGATTTTATTGTTGTGGTCTTTCCTTGACTTTTATCTCATTTCCATGCAGGCCTTTAACTTGTAACAAAATCCAAAATTGGAGTGCTCTTGGAAAGGAAAGATTTGCAAGACATATACAAAGATTTCCTTGAGTTATAAAACTCTGATCACTAAATATACTCAGGAAATGATTAAGAAATTTGAGTAGCAAACATAGATTCTAGAAATGGTGTAATTATCATTCTCTCTTGCTATGGCTCTTATTTTAATTATTAAAAAGTTCCATTTAAGGTTTTAAATTTGCCAGACTAATCCAAATTTACTGACGAGAGGCATCCTTGAATTCCCCTTAATCTGTTTAGTTACTGAAAATGTTTAATACTTTCTAATCAAGAGAAACCTAGAGTCTCAAAGGCATAATGTTCCTTCCCAAATTGGTTTAACGTTAGGTTATTTAATTGGAACGCTGAAGAATTAGAAGTTCATTCTATTTCCTTAGAATACTTCATAGCACCTGGCATAGTGTTAAGTATGTATGAGATAATAAATAGTTTTGAAAGAATGACTATTTCTAAAGAAGGAAATATAAAGGATCATTTAGGCAGAAGGTATTTAAATTCCTATGCGACCCTTACTTTTTCCTTGTTGATAGGGAATATGTGATTAGAAAGACAAAAACTACAGTTGTAAGCACCTGCCCATTAGCTTCCAGAAACCTCCCTGCTCTAAAGACTCCTCCCTTCTCTTGACATGCCTCTCATGGCTCTGGCCACCTGGTCAGGTGGAAATATGGTGCTCAAGGGAGCTGGAGTGGTGGCTCAGGGGTGAAGCCTCTGCCTTGCAGGTGGAAGGTCCTGAGTTCTGATCCTAGGCCCACGTATAGACGCCAGGCGGAAGCGGGGGCGGCCTGCGTTTCCGGCCCTGGTAGGGCGGAGCCTGTGCATCCCGGGGCAGAGTAAACGAGGAGGAGGTGGAGGCGTCCATGGTGGTTCCCGAATTCGCCCCTGGTTCTACACACATACACACACACGCACAATGAATAAATAATAAAAAAATAAAAAAATCTTTTCCAAGAAAATGGCCGCTAAAATAATTTTTCAAGTTGACTAGTGTTCATGTTTATCTTGACATTTCTCCTTAAGCACCAAAACTTTTTTTTTTTGTGACACCAAAGAAGCATACTTCCCAGGTTTCTGCTGCATATGATGATGATGAAATCTTTGCTGCTCTTTGAATGATTATTGACAAGAAATGTATTGCTGATCTAGGCCTGAAGAAGGCTTATTGAATGCTGACAAAGGAAGGTACAGATGAGACACGAACTTCTAAATGTGCACCTCCGTGTTCTTGGAGGTCACTAAAAGAATTACCTCTCTGGTTGAGAATTCTTGGGAGAAATTTTCTTTATCTACACAATGATTAAGTTTGAAAGTGTCTATATGTAAAATGATAACATTGATATTTGTATATGTAGCAATGATGAAATGTTTGATAACCTAGTCCTGGATCAAAGATACTGCATTCTTATAAAAACAATTCCTGTTGTGAACCTGAGCGTATGATATTATCAGAAAGGGACAGTAAATAAGATCTTGGAATATGGCAAAAATTCCATGTTTCAGTTACTATAGTACTATGGTAACAGAAGTGAAAGTGATCAGTACCTTGTAGATATTCCCCAGAAATTACTTATGTGGAGTACAATCATTAGACTTCTCAAACTGTCTAAACTGGTGTCCTGGCAGCAAGCCAGTTGACATAATTTAATCTCATGGCCATATTTTATAAGTTGTATGTTAATTATACTGTAAATAAAATTTCAACCTGTTGATATTATATTGTGCACAAAAAACCACACTGGATTATTAAACTTGGCCAGTGTTTGCAAAGTTGACCATAAATATGGCCTCTATTTCAAGATCATTGTAAATATTCCAAATTTGAAATCAATTAAAAAAAAGCTAGTCTTGTAAAAGGATAGGAAACATATATATATTGTTCTTTGCTGAAATAAAGGTACAAATCTAGCCTCGTATACAATAACTCACTGTATTGAAGTTGAGCTACCATTATAAGCTTCCTTTGTCTCTTCAAACATGCAATTTCCCATAAGACTTTATGTTTTATGGAAAACTATGATACAGAGACAGAGAATACACATTGCAATAAATAAATACCTTTATAGCAAAAGGAAAAAGAAGTGGTATTAAAATAAATTTGCCTTTACTATATTTCAGAAATGACACATATACTGAACCGTATTTGAGGAAGCAACTTACACAAGCACAAATATCTTTCTTATGACTGGGATGGGTGATGCTTTAAAAACAGAAAAAAGCACTACAACATCATAGCATGACACTTTAGGGGATGGTTTTCTTATAAAATCCTCAAATTAGCTGCCAGTGAGCATACAAACCAACTTATTTTTAATACTCCAGGTCCTTATATAAAAATATGATACTATCCTCTTTTATAGGACTTGCTTGTTTTGCCTTAGGTGAGTTTACATATAGCTTCTTAACTTTGGTGCTTCCCATCTCATTTCTGGTGGATTATTTTTTACAGCAATACACTTCATAACAAAAGTCTTCCTCCTTGACCTTCACATTCATGACCCATAATGTAAAGTGTGGGGTTGCCTGATCTCTATCATTTCTAGACATCACCTGTCACAGGAAATGCTAATAAGCACTTTGTTTACTTGCTTTTGTTGTGTCAAAGTCAAGTCACTGGCTCTTTTAGGGAGTTTTCTTTTAAAACCCTTTTCTGTCATTAGGTTTTCACAGATTAAAGCACTTTTAAAGCATTTAATGCCCATGCCACTGGAAGAAATTTTATTGACACCCTTGTGCCAGTCAAAAAGAACAAATGTACAATTTGCATTTTCTTCACCAAATTATACAAATAGGTTGTGTAAAGTTCTGCTAATCATGGCTCTTATCATGTGTGTGGTCTGTTCAAATGTAGGTCAAGTACTAACATTAATAGTCAGATGAAATGACTGTCAAATAGAAGGGCTGTCAAACAGATAATAAGCTTAGAACAGTTAATTTAAAATTAATATGTAAACATTTGTATTCTTAAATTGAATAAAATGGCTTTCTTGCTACCTCTATAAAGAGATGCATAGATTTTACATGTTTAATCTCAAAGGAGGGGACATTTATTCTTCCCTGCTACTTCTAGGCTTTACTGTAACGTCAAAGATTAGGGCAGGCAATGGAAATATACTCAGAGGAATCCTGATTTCTTGGGGTTCTAAGTTGATGGACCCTAAAATAAATATGCAATAGTTATTAGCTAACATTCAATTTGAAATAATAAGGTTTTTCTCCAACAGACAAGACATACATTGAATTTCTGGTCTTGATTGCATCACCTTTCCATTAACATCACATATGTGTACTACTGCCTTGGCTTCTTATAGGTTGAAAGTATTTCTCTGTTCCTTGGATTTAGGCTTGTCTATGTGATATGCATTATCCGTGATATATAAACAATTATGATAAAAGTGGAGACTTGAAATGTGCTTCTGTCACTGCTAAAAGGGCACACTCTGAATTGCTAATGTCCCTTCTACACAGTCTCAATAAACAAGATATGGATCCAAGCTGAATCTGTATGTGGATATTAGATATAAGTGAAACATACTAAGTCAAGATTGGCCAAAAAAGCAGACCTAAAATGAATATGTGGAAATTAACATTTTGGTTGTTTATTATGTATAAAAATTGGATGAGCCACAATATAAACAATGTTAATGTGTTTTGAAGCAGTTTGACACAAAAAAAATTTACTGAATTTTTACCAGTCAAATACAAGATGAAAGTACTGAATTTTTAGAAAGTTGTCAGATTTAATATTCATATTCATGATTTGCTATCAGGATCCAGTAACAATAATTGACTTGGAATCAAGGTTAGAAATAAAAGAAGCAAAAGTACTAGTTAATTCAATAGGTCAAATTTCCTGGTTTTCAAGCAAACTTGAGACCTTCAGTCTTTGAAAAGGACCCTGATTTGATATGCTAATGACTGAATTTACTGCTTTTTGGAAGTGTTCCAAAATGCTAAGTTCGAGTTTAAAACAAAATTGGATTCTCAAGTAAACCTTGCTCAGAAACAGATGAGCCTTTTTTTCTGGAAAGGATCAAGAATATGATAAGGAATCTTTCAGCATTTCTATTATATATGTTTCCAAAGTGTGGTAAAAATTGGCCTTGTCTTACTTTTAGTCATGTCTACAGATGTCTTCTCTTTTGTCCATATTGCTTTGGATTCCAGTATTTTTTTTTTATCATTTTCAGCAACCAAGCTAATTTGGGGAGAAATTAGGAGACAACATTTTGCTGGTAGAATTCCAAGATCACTAATTTATCAAATGCCTTCTTTGCTTCTTAGGCTCTGAACTTGAAATGACAGCTTTCCTAAACTAGAAATCTGGGATGAGTATGAGAGACCAAAGGAGGAAGCCATAAAGCAATTTCTTGTATCAACGTTTTTGAAAACAAGGTGATTTTTGTTTTTTTTGGAGGTTGATAAATTGGTATGATTTTTAAGTGCCAACTTCCATAGACTTTACTTTTGTTCTCTGACAAGCACACTCAATGGTCTCTAACACTTTGTTTTCAGCTCTGTGAGTATATGATCCATGGTTACTGTTGATCCAAGCTTCAAGGGAAGAACACATCTAATGGAAATTCAAAATAGAACCAAAAGACTAGCTGCTATACACATAGTTGAGAGCAAGTTGAGAAAAAAAAATTATCCTCTTGTTTAATGAATCACCTTAAGATATTTTCTCTTGAAGTATAAAGTAGGTATGTGAATATTAGGCATTATTTAGAGGCTAAAAACAGTGATAATGATTTGATTTATTTTTCCATCCAAAGTTTAAAAAGTTGATTATTTCGCTAGTCATGGCTTTTAGCAGTTGCAAATTACACATTTTCAAAGCCCGCAACAGGGGAAAGAAATGAGTTTAAAGATCAGTGCTCCCTGGGCATCATTAAAGATGATTCTTGCCTACCTTTGGTGGCTGTAGGTATTGCTAATACAGAGTCATTAATAAAAAAATGCAATTTAGGGGTTTTCTGGCCTGTGGTTTCTAAGGAAATCATTTGTGAGATGATTAAGACTTGCCATTTTCAACCGCTTAAGTTAATTGGGTACATACTGAGGTTAAGGTTAGTTAAGTGGTAAGGATGAATGAACATTGTACTTGGACTATATCCAAGAAATGTTTGGACCGATGAGATGCTCGGTGGACAAAGGCACCTGTGCACACACCTTGGCAACCCAAGTTTAATTCTCTGAGGCTATGTGGTGGAAGGAGAGCCCTATTCTAAAAGTAGTCCTTTGATCTCCACATGCATGCCATGGTAAATTTGCACACACACACTCTCTCTCTCTTTCTCTCTTATAAATAAAAATTTAAAAAACAACATTATTTTAAAACAAGGCAAAATACAAACTCAGGCAGCTAAAAGAAAGGCAGGAGTTGGGATATCTTTCTTAATCAGAGGCCCTAAGAATCTGTATGCAGGTATGGAAAAATTTAAATCTACCCAGTACTTGTAGCTTGTCTACATTATGATTCTCCAACCAGTCTACTAGCCCTATGTTCTCAGTCAATTTTTATTCCCCTGACAAAACTAAAGTTATCATGTGCTGTATTATTCCCATTACTAAGATAAGATAGAAAGAGTCAAATACATGAATCTGAAGAGATTGAGTACATTCAAAGAGAATGAGAAACATGTCAATAACCGTAACAAATATTGCTAGATTTCTTGTGTGAGTGTCCACATATGAGTGTGTGTGTGTGTGTGTGTGTGTGTGTGTGTGTGTGTGTGTGTGTTAGTGCACTGACACTGAGTGTCTTCCTTCATTATTTTCTAGCTAATTTCTCCTTTCTTTTTCAAGATAGTCTCTATTGCTGAATCATAGACTCATCAATTGGCTAAATTAGCTGGCTAGTGAGGCTTGGGGATTTGCCTGTCTCTTCTCATATCCAACTAGAGTTGCAGATGCTTGTTACCATGCAGGACTTTTACTTGTGTTCTATGCAGACAAAGGTCCTCTTGCAACTGATACTTTGCCATTTGAGCCATATACCCAATCTCTTTCTAAAAATAATGTCAGTATAAAGCCATATTATTCACAGATTAAAAAGTATTTAGTTTAAATTTTTCACCTTAATTGATTGTTCTTCCCATCTTTATTTTTGATGATGCATAAATGAATATATTGACTTTATAATATTTCCAACCCTTACTCCCAAATCCCATGCCCCCTCCTTTTCTCCTTACAACCCTTCATCTTCCTTGTCTGACTCTCTTATTTTCTAATTTTTTTGCTTGTGCGGCCCACTGTGCTTCATCTAGTCTGTGATGACTTATATCTGACCTGATTCAGGCTCCAGTAAGCATCCTAGATCAGTGGTTACACCACTGAGGAAAGCATCCTCATTTACTTCCCCATCAGCATTAGTCCATTTCAGTCTCTCAGAGAGGTGTGTAGATTCTTGAGATCTTTCTGATGTTATAGTGCTCATAAGACATTTCCCATGCAGATCTTGCGTAATTACACTATCTGCCATGAAATCCTGTATATTACAACTATGTCATGTCTAGGAGATAATGCACTGCCCACCACCTTCCAACTTATAAAATTATTTTTTTATATCAGTAAAAATCAATTTTTATTTTTAGAGCATGACTAGTTGATATTTTGTGATATTCAAAAATGTAATTATTTGCTAAGATTTATTAAGAACTCAAGTATCCGATCCTTTTTCTAATGAATGAATCCACCTTAGGTATTTGTGAATTGAATTTATCACTTGAAATATTAAAATGAGCAGTGAACAAGGCAACATGAGGTACAGGTATTAAAGTGTCATAATATTGGTTAGAAAATATACGTCATGCATGATTATTTGTGAAGCCACCCCAGATTGAGAAATAAATAATGAAAAGTAGACACTTTTATATGAAGAAGAAATTTTAGAAAGGAGAGTTTCAAATCCTAGGCACAAACAAAAAGCCAACTACCTGTGTGGCTTAATATTAGTCATATAAAGTTACATCAAAAGTTAAAATTTATTCATTTTATAATCAGAAAATTTATAATCGGAAAATTAATCATTTTATAAATGATAAAGAAGGATAAGCTAATTTGACTAACTGGGGTTCTGTAATACATTTGGCTACAAATAAGAAAGAAAAATAATATCCAACATACAACTATTTATTATCTAGTTAGATAAGAGGACTTCTATTATACATATCACATCACGATTGTTTTATTATAAAATTTTTAAGTAACCTATTTTCTACCTGAGATTAAAACAGTGTACTTGTTAGATTCAGCTGTCAATATAACTGACATTGAGCTGTGAATCTCTGGACTCAATTATGAGATATTATTCAGCTAAAGTAAGGCTATGAGCAGATCTGTAAGACAGTGATTTAATTATGTGATGGATGTGGGAAGACCCAGCCCATAATGAAATTTTTTTTCCCTGAGACGGCTGGTTAAGATGTTGGCAGACTGCCAAACTAGCAAGCAAAAATGCAGCATTGGTTCCTGTCCTGTGTCCAGTTCCCAGGACTTTAGCTGGTCACTCTCCTGCCATGGTGGACTGATCCTGGAATTTTAAGCTGAAGTTTTACTTTTTATGAATTTGTTGCATTAGTTATTTATTACAACAAGGTCGCAAAACTAAGAGAAAAACTAATGGTGAATATATTACTCTTCATATAATCATGGATCTAAAACCTGATCTTTTTTTTTTACTAACATCCTTAGTTAATAATAACAAAATTTAGCTTTAAAATTTTTCCCACCAAATAGTAAATTTATATTAATTAGAACTTTAATATGCATCAAATTACTTTTGACAAATTCGTGTCAATTTTATATTTGGAAGTTGTTTTTAAAGTAGAGAAATTCTTTCTTCCTGTTTAAATTACTGTCTCCCAGGTCTGTCATATACCTTTTTCATATGGATAAAAATATTTTTGAAGAACTCTGGCATATTAACCTCTGGAAGAGAGCATTCATAAGTGAATTCTGATCAACAGATTGCATACATTTCCTAATCAGCTGTGCAGACTGAGGATTTTCACATCTCCAGTCACTTTATAAAGATGATTTCAGAATTAATCAGCCCTATTCCCACTTTCATTATTTATATATTCACAGTATTGACAGATTTCACTTTCTTCCCACTCCTAACTTCTAAAAGAATAAAACCTCATGGCATGAAACAGGGAAGTGCAAGACAGACCACATGACCTTCCTTCTTTAAGACATTAAGCATCTAATCCTGAGAATCCACAAAGGAACATGCAAAATATGATGCTAAATTTCAAACATCCTTTGTTCTTAATCTACAATATAAAGTCTATTGTCTCTTCATATGATATATGATCAGTATCAAATGTTTCCAAATGAAGTATTTAGTGATAACTATGACTAGAGCCAAATAGACACTGTTATGATGATACTTGCTGCTGATACTGGGGAAAAAGCCTTCTCTGGGAACAATGAGATTAAGAATCCTTCTAGAGGGAGAGTCAGGCATGCACAAGAAAGGACTCTGGGAATCGGGGCGGGAGACACGGGGGGATGGGGTGGGAGGGGTGAGGGGAGGGGGAGCAGGGGGTTCAGGGGGGAGGAGGAGGGAGGGAGGGAACTAGTGTACCTATTAAGTTTGTATGAGCTGAAATAATAATAAAATGTATTATATAAAATAAAATAAAGGATGTAAAATAACATAAAGGACACACTTCTGTTCATGTCTATATGAAAGTTTCTAGACTCTAATTCAAGTGAGAAGACTCACCCTAAGTGTAAGTAGTACCATCCCCATGGTCTACGTTCTAGAATTAATCTAAAGGAGAAAACAAGCTCACAGAATAATTTCTCCCTGTTTTTTGACTGTGGATGCAAAGTGACCAGTCGTTTCATGTTTCTGTCACCATTAGTTCCCTGTAACTTGTAATCATGAAATAAATGGATTCTTTCCATCCAAAAAAAAAAAAAAAAAAAGAATCCTTCTAGAGGAAGATCAGTCTCTAGAAAGTTTGACCAACCATACTTGTTGTGTGAGATTTGTCATGCTTTGAGTCTTCTGGGTTTAATATAAATTACATCTGCACATAATTTGCCTAGCAACAGTTTGTGATGCTAATTCATTTTGATATTGACACTAATCTTTCCAAGTGCCCTTCAGTTCATTAGATAATGTCTTATGGAATGCTCAAATTTCATTCGACCAACATGATGGTGCAAATTAATGTTATTCTCTTGTATCATTTTCCCAAATTTAGAGTAGACAAATGCCAACTTCAAAATCAGAGATGTCTAATATTAAATGAAGTCTGAATGTATAAAAAGACTGTTGTCAAGGAAAATTCATTGCCTAGTTGTCTTCAGCCAACATCTATTTTTATATAGACAGTATGACTTGAATCCAGAAAGTAAAGGGAAGGGAATTTCAAATAATCTGATTATTTGAAAATCATATAAAATGTACTGTTTTTGAAAACTATGGCTTTGTGGATATTTAATTAGCTAGCTCTATATATGGGCTTGATTTTAACAATTTTCTTTAAAAAGGTTACATGTAATCCATGCCAATTTCAGAATATAATTTCTAATATATTACAAATTGAAAATGTATTTCATATATTAATTTTTCTACGAAGAAAAACCCCAAGTGTAATTATCATGAATCCACATCATCATATCAGTGTTCTCTATTTTTATATCTCTAACAATATTGGTCCAATATTGATCAGTTACTCATGGCAATGGATGAGACATTAAAATGAAAGAAATTATCCTGCCAAACTCTGACATAAGGAGTTAATGTTAACACCATTCTTCCCAAAGCTTAATAAAAAAATGTATGTATCAGCTTAAGATTGGTGGTAACATGTTACTTACACATAAATAGCAAATGGACCATGAATTTATTTTGTGTAAATATTGTGTAAAATATAAGGCCACCACAGGATTATTTGAAAATATGTACATGATTGTTCAAGTCCCAGAACCACAAAGGAAAGAATTCCAATTTAGAGGACTAGTGACATGACTCAGTAGGTAAACATGCTTTCTGCCCAAGCCTGATACCAAGAGGTAGCTCTCTGATAGGTCTGAGCTTCATCTCACCTAAGAGAAAGAAAGACCACAGTGTCATCCTTTGACCTCCACCCAAACCCTGCAGTTACCTTGACCCTAATACTAATAAACAAAAAGTTAAAAAGAATTCTTTTTTTCATCCTTTAATCTCTTATTTTATATCTAGTAGTCTTTCAGTTTTTTTCTAAAAGAAAAGCTAAAAGAGGAATGCACTTGAATATCTTCTCAAAGAATGAATTTCAAATTGGCTTCTACATTAAGAACTAATTTCCATTCTATGTGCAATCTTGGCGTGGTCACTGTTGCATGTACTATTAGATTTCAATTTCTAAAACACAGCAGATCAATTGTCTACATGTACTGCACAGAAACATTGTCATGATTTGTGTCAGACTTCTTTGCTCTTCCATTTGGTAAGAAGGATCTACTGATTTTCTTTGTCTTAATTTGCAAGCCAAAATGCTCTCTGCCTTTTTTATCTAGCAGTTTATAGAACAGGAAAGTACATGATTTATTTTGTATTATCTTTTCTTTCTTCCTTCTTCTACCATACTTGTATCACGCTATTGTTTTGTAAAGTCAAAGAATTATTTTCCATTTAAGTCATATACATTTTTATTTTAAAGATACATGCTAGAATATGTGTCAAAGCTATTCAACCTTTATTATAAGAATGGAAATAAAACATAATGGTAAAAATTATGATGAAAGAACACAAAATACCTTATGTTAACATGTTTGTAAAAAATTTTTCAATGACTTTCACATCCATAAAATCTTGTTTAAGAATAAATGCTCTTATTTTGAATTAGCCAAGGATGATAAAATTAATTGCCTGCACCTATACAGTATGGATAATGACAAGTTATTGATGCCAATTATTTATTAGCAAGGTATAAATTTGATTATAGCTTTATTGATTTACAAAATATAACTGAAAGCATTTTCAGAGTACTGAGAAAATCCATTCAACAACAGTTAAATATGGGAAGCAATTATCTTAATGAAATTCCTTGTTTTGATCTTACATAGAGTCCCAGATCAAAGTTATTTCATTACTAAAAAATCGCCTGTCACTTATCATGCCAAATGAAAAAAATTATTTCTTTCTGAACTTTTGAGAAAGTGATTATAACCTAGACCCTGTTTAGCAAAATGTACTGCTATGAAAAAGATATTCTTTAAACGAAGGTTGAAACACAGTTATGAACAATAGCTAATAATTTCTGCTTAAGTTGCAGGAATTTATCTACAAAATGAAACTTTCTTTGTAATACTATAATTTGGTCATGTTAGACTAAAGTTATAATTTAATGTCATGAACCATTAGATCACAACATTAAATTAATGATCATGGCTCAGATGGAAGCATGGGCAGTTTTATGTAATATGCAAATGAAAAATGAAAAAATGGTCATGTAAATCTTCCTTGATACCATCTGGCTTAGCTTTTCCTCATGTTTTTCTTAAAAGAGTGGGAGATATAAGCAAGACTGTCCCTGACTGAATAGATTTTGCAAATGGAGATAGCAAATGAAAAATGTTTAAATATAAGCAGAAAGTCCATTATTTTCTTCACTTATTTCTCTTACATTGTATGTAAGAAACTAACTCTTTAGAAATGAGTCAGAAAATCTGCCTAACTCTTAGGTAGTTTTTATACTCACTTCAATCTGGGAACAACTACATTAGGTACTTTTTGCTTGTGGCCATTTCAGCTTCGAAGTTTGAGAAATGTTGAGCATACAAGACAGACGGTGTTCATGTAAGAGAAATAAGTGGGAGTGGGAAGACAGGAGAGGGTGCCAGGCAAGGGCATAAATAAACTATGATTGTATACGAAAATTTCAAAAAAACAAGGATAAAAATTCTTGTTGCTTTGAAGAAGTGATCTTGCTCTGAAGAAGATTCAGCTGCCTCATAGGAGGTGAAACACTGACAGGACACATCCATTTGCAAGGAATGTGAATAAGCCTTCTTGGGAGTGCTTCCTTCAGTAAGGTCTGACTTCACATACAGCAAAAATTCACCTTGATAACACAAGCACGACCATGTTCATAGCAGCACTGTTTACAATAGCAAAGTCATGGAATCAACCCAAATATCCAACAGTTGACGAGTGGATAAGGAAACTGTGGTACATCTATACAATGAAGTACTACTCAGCCATCAAAAATGATGAATTACTGGAATTTGCTGGGAAATGGATGTTATTAGAAACAATTATATTAAGTGAAGTATCCCAGACCCAGAAAATTAAGAACCATATGTACTCCCTAATAGGTGGATCCTAGTATCAAACCCATCTAGAGACACTCAAAGATAAATCTCTGTTATACTTACAGTAATTGTAAGGATTATGAACAGGAGGGATGGGGTAGGAGGGCCACACCAGAAACAAGGAGAGAGGGGACCATGTTACAGCAGAGAAAATAGGCCACCATCAAGGACTGAAAGTGAGTAACAAGACATCTGGTTAAGTTCACAGACTTTCGTTTACTGATCATTTACAATTGATGGGGTATGATCTCACCAGAAGGGCAGGCCATATAGTCTGGCAGATAAAAAGTAACCATTTTGCAAATGGGTGATTGACCCCTCCCTTACTGCGGTTTCCAACTTTTATTACATCTACCTTTGAATATACTCTTATAACAAGACTCTAGTTTAAGAGCTTTTTATCTCTGGCCAGGGGGTGACATCCAATACACGTCAGGATGAAGTGAAGGGCATTGCAGGAGCAGCAAAATTGGAAAAAAAAATCAACAAACTATAATCCAGAACTTCAGAGACTCTATATCAACCACCTGGAACTAGGCCAGCCTAATCTCTCCCCATCCAGAAGCAAAGGGAAATTTGCGGAAGAGGGGACAGTAAGATTGTAAGAGCACAAGGATGGGAGGAGCAATTATATGCAAGATACTCCACACAAGTTAGGACCGAAGCAATCATAATTGGACTTTGCGTGCCCTGCGCAATGTCCAACACACTACTGACCCCACAAAGTCTAGCATTTGCTAAAGGCACCAGGATCCTGGGAGGCAAGGGATTGACAGCCACAGTAGTGTTCCTATGCTTAAGGGGAACACAAGAAAGGGTTCTGGGAAATGCCACTGGGTCCTTGCACCTCATTGGAGAGGAGGACCCAGAGGAGAGTTTGGCATGCACATTAAAGAATGCTCCAGAGATGGGAGGGGGAGGCACTGGAGAATGGAGAGAGACTGGGGAGGGAGGGGACCGGTGTACCTATTAAGTTTGTATGAGTGGAAATAAAAAAAAAAAAGATCTGGCTTCATCCAGATTCTATGTATCAAGGGGACTTTGCAGAATCCACCAGGTCTTGTTCAAATATGGATTTGTGAGCAAAACAAGTAACTTTTAAATCTAATAAACCATGAGTCTTCAGGTTGGGTTTATGTAGCAAAAGCTAAACAAAATATTATCTTTGATCCTGCTTATAAAGCTTAGAGGGTATCACCTTCTGCCTGTGACTAAAGGACTCTGAACTCATTTCCCACCTTTGGTCTATTTGTCCTCCTTTATCAATTCCTACCACTAGCAAGTCATGCTTTAGGGCAGTACTGTCTTACTAATCATTGACTTATTTTCACCATGCTTTGGTATATACCACATTTCAATAACTCTCCTTTAATAATACATTCAAGAAACCACTCAACAAGTCCATTTTTCACCTAGGTGCATACATTATAAGAATAGAAATACAAACAACAACAAATGCTGGAGAGGATGTGGAGAGAGGGGAACTCTCCTACATTGCTGGTGGTAATGCAGGCTCATACAGCCACTCTGGCGAGCCATCTGGAGATTCTTAAAGAAATTAAAGATTGAAATGCCATATGATCCTGCTATTCCACTTTTGGGAATAACCCCCCATACAGCAGAGGTTCGCCTCGATAGCACAAGCACGACCATGCTCATAGTAGCACTGTTTACAATAGCAAAGTCATGGAATCAACCCAAATGTCCAACAGTTGACGAGTGAATAAGGAAACAGTGGTACATCTATACAATGGAGTACTACTCAGCTATCAAAAAGGATGAATTACTGGAATTTGCCAGGAAATGGATGTCATTAGAAACAATTATATTAAGTGAAGTATCCCAAACCCAGAAAATTAAGCGCCATATGTACTCCCTAATATGTGGCTCCTAGTACCAAACCCACCCAGCCCACCTTGAGACACTCATAGGTAAATCTATGTATTACCTACAGTAATTCCAAGGATTATGAACAAGAGGGATGGGGTTGGAGGGCCACACCAGAAACAAAGAGAGAAGTGACCATGTTACAGTAGAGAAAATAGGCCTCCATCAAGGACTGCAAGTAAGTAATGTGACACCTGGTTAAGTTCACAGATGTTCATTCCTGATCATTTACAACTAAGGGCATATGATCTCACCAGAAGGGGAGGGCATATAGTCTGGCAAATAAAAAGTAACCATTTTGCAAATGGGTGATTGACCCCTCCCTCACTGAGGTTTCCTACTTTTATTACATCTACCCTTGAATGTCCTCTTATAATAAGACTCCAGTTTAACAGCTTTTTGTCTCTGGCCAGGGGGTGACATACAGTGCCCAGCAGGATGGAGTAAAGGGCATTGCGGGAGCAGCAAAACTGCAAAAGAAAATCAACAAACCACTATCCAGAACTTCAGAGGCTCTATATCAACCACCTAGAAGTAGGCCAGACTAATCTCTCCCCATCTTGAAGCTCAGGGACATTTTCAGAAGAGGGGGCGGTAAGAGTGCAAGAGCAAAAGGATGGGGGGAGCAATGATTTGAAGATACTCCACACAAGTTAGGGCCGAAGCAATCATAATTGGACTTTGCATGCCCTGCGTAATGTCCAACACACTATTGACCTCACAAAGTCTAGCATCTGCTAAAGGCACCAAGATCCTTGGAGGCAAGGGATTGATGGCCACAGTAGTGTTCCTATGCTTAAGGGGAACACGGGAAAGGGTTCAGGGAAATGTCACTGGGTCCTTGTATGTCATCGGAAAGGAGGGCCCAGAGGAGAGTCAGGCATGCACAAGAAAGGACTCTCTGGGAATTGGAGTGGGAGGCACTGGGGGATGGGGCAGGAGGGGTAAGGGGATGGGGAGCAGGGTGTTCGGGGGGAGGAGGACGGAGGGAGGGAACTGGTGTACCTATTAAGTTTGTATGAGCTGAAATAATAATAAAAATGTATTAAATAAAAAAATAGAAATCTTTCTTCTTGAATTATGGAAAAAGAAATAAATTTAAAGGTGTCTTATCATGAGGTGACATCCCAACCAAGACAAGAGCTTCCTACTCCAAGACAGAACATTGGCATATTTTCATAATAGGTGAAAATATTATCTCTAGTTATTTCAATTTTTACAGTATAGTACTCCAATTTCCTGACCCTGTGTGACGCTTTTGTAAAAATTCAAAATGGACTTTATGGAGTAAATCATTGAGAGGATGTCTGATCAAATATTTCATAAAGGTCCAAGCCGCATTCTGTTTAGGGTCATGGCCTTGAGTTGAATCCAATATTGCATACTGAATTGGGAGCAAAGGATTGAAGTGAAAAGTGGTTGGCTCATGAGAGCCAGAAAATGTTATAATCTGCAGAGAATACATTTTTCTGTAACTCCCAGAGAATAATATATTTTAAGGTATTAGAGGTGAAAAGTCAGTAAAAAGGAAAAACTGAAATCTTTAGAGCGTGTAAAGATTATATTTATAAGGGTTCAGGTTGTTGTAAGTTACAGTAATAATATTGAATAGTCAACATGCTAACAGAATTCTCAAGGACAACTACAGATGCAGAAGCAAAAGAAAGCAATTTGTTGCTTTCTCACTATCAGAAAATTGACGCACTTTCATCTGTACTAATATGATCTCCAATGGGGAATGATTTATGCCTCTTAAATTCATGCAACATTCTTTCATAACCAGGTGTAATGACTTCTTTTACCTCTACAGGGAATAACTGATTTATGCACAGACCTTTGTTCGAGAACTTTTCTTTAAAGATTAATGCTGTTTAACAAGGAAAA
Source organism: Typhlomys cinereus (assembly GCA_023101885.1). Lineage (NCBI taxonomy): Eukaryota > Metazoa > Chordata > Mammalia > Rodentia > Platacanthomyidae > Typhlomys > Typhlomys cinereus. The sequence goes on from JALPQD010000632.1 coordinate 582,095, forward strand.
AATGGGAACCTTTTTGACATTTCATTTTAATGCAATTTGGAAAACCATGTAAACTGAAAATGGACCTCATGTGGAATGAAAATCACATGCTGATAACATAAATTATTTTGAATATTATTAAGATTTGGTGATTTCTTAACCGTTTCATTATGGGAATTAGTAAAGATAGAATAGAAACACTAAGATGAAGTTTGTTTCAAAAATAGTTTAAAATACAGTACTGAATATTCTTTTTTTTGTCTCTCCTGCTAATACACACTTCTAGAATTTTTCAACAGAAAGGGGAAGACCTATCATTTGTCACATAAAAGAATAATATATTTTCCCCGAAATTTCTGCTCCCAAAGATACCTAAGTCTCAATTCTAAGTACTTAGAAGAGAAGAGGAGAAAGTGACAGCAATTAGGATTCTGTTTTTGAGTTTTCATTTACTTAAACTTTTCCAGTGGAAATTGAAACCATTAGCCCTATTCAGGTGGAGATTAGAAAAGTTGCTGAATATCTTGAATCTTGTCATTGTCTTCACCTCTCAGCCTTTATTGAAACCAATTTTATTATTACATTTATTAAGATATCTGAAACCTTGTTATGTGATTTTTCTATGCTGCTCAAGGTATTTGGGGAAAAATAAGTTGCTTTTATCAAAGTAGTTTTCAAGCATTTTAATCTCTGGTGACTATTTGAAAAAGAAGGATGGCAAGTTATATCCATGAGGAGGTCATTATGAAAGAAGCAGTATCTGCTTTTAAAATTTCAATATGATATGTTTATTCTCAAAAATAGAGTATTAAGATTTGTTTGTGTCTGAAGACTTTAAAGAGCTTTTCAAGCAATGATACAATATTGACATTTAAGAACTGAAATCTACTGAAGTTTAAAACAGTTGTTTTTTTTTAAACAAAGTCCCAACACTCACAGCAGCCAATATTTTAAGGCGTCTCATCTATTTGTTCATTTTATTGAGCACTTTCTCATACAATTCAAATGTGGATCATGCCATCAAGAGGTCTGTAGTGAAATGGAAAATCACAAAATTTATGTATACTTATACATAAAACTTCATATTGCTTGCACATATAAGAATAAACTTGAAAAAGAAATGACACACTGTTTACTGAATGCCTAACTTCACATATATCAATTCACATTCCTCTCAGAAATAAGTTGAAAGATAGATGTTATTGGTTTTTATAGCTAAATAATCTAAAAGTAATTAAGAAATGAGTCTATGGTGGTCAGTAATATCAGAATCATGATTCAAACCCATAGCCAAGTGTCAGACCTCATACTACTAAGTACTGTATGATCTAGTTTTCTAATGGGTGTAGAAAAAACTTTAATATTCTATGTGGTGCAATGATGTACTTATAGGGGTTAAGTAGACACATATCTCTTAGCTTGGAAGCTTAGGGAATAAAGAGTGCAATGATATACTGTAGGAACAAGGAGACAGATGTCTCCTAGCTTGGAAACTTGGAGAATAAGAAAGGTGGGACGCGAATATGATTTTCTCTGAAAAGTAGATAGCTGAAATGAAGATACAGAATTGCAAGAGAATTTGCTACATCATCAAAAAATGCACACATAGTCTGGTTAGCTGTTTACTTTGGTAGGAGTTGAGGGTATATGGACAGATAGAATAAGAAACAAAATTCAGATTGGGGGCCAACCTTTGAAAGTCATGTGTAGGAGTTTACAGAACATTTCTAAAGTTTTGAAAATTCATAAAAAACTTTGCAAATGAGAGCAATATTTTTATTCACTGGCAAATATTAACATTTATCAAAAACCTACTCATTCCATGTACTGTTTTGGACAATGGGTATAGAGAAGTGGAATTTATATACTGGCTACTCCTTCAGTTATGTTTTAAAAATTTTTATTTGAATGCCTGTGCGCAGGTTGTGCTGAACAAATTGGAATGTGGGATTGAATAGAAGATGTAAGACAGAAGATATAATAACAAGAATTACAGTAATAATAGAAGGAACTGAAAAAAGAAGGACACATAAAGGATGATGCAACAAAAATTCACTTTTTATAAAAATGAACTTGAGAGTTAGGTAATAGAGGGGATATATGAATGAATCATGGTTGGAAATCTCTGTAAAGAGATAGTATGGTGTTGAATTTCAAGGTAGGAAATAGACTTGGCATAGAAATATATGTGACATATTGAATTTGTGCTGTGAGACATTTGAGCAAAAACTTCCATAGTCAGTAAGAAATATACAAGGAATATTGCCATGGAATAAAAATACACATTCATTTAAAGAAACTTGGCTCATCATTTACACAAATATCTAGTATATAGCTGATATTTAGGAACCATTGATTGACCACTGAATGAAGATAATGAGATCAATGAAAAGAACATCTAGACTAAATCCTCAGGTAATGGAAGAAAAATGAATAAATAGTATTATGCAATAAGTTCAAGGGTGAGAAATTTGTCAGAATATGGTAGTGGGCAAGAATAATCAAATAAATATAGCTTTGTGGCATGCTGAAGACTTGGCATGGTCATTTGCATTTGCTAGTAATGGCGATTTCATAAAAATATTTCAATCTAAAATAGATGTCGAAATGGTAATGAAAAATGTAAAAGAATGATGGATGCTTCGGAAGCAGAAATATTTTCATTAAGCAACACATTCCAATAAGAGGAGTGATTTGAAACTTGCCTTTGGACATACAAATCTTTGTTTGGGATGCTGAGTCAGTGCACTGCGTAGGGCAATAAGATTCACAGAAGGTCAAAAACAGGTTTAAATCCTTATTCTTCCTTAAGTATAAAGCTAATTACCTAACCTTCTTATTCTTTTTCATGATGATATTATCTCAACAAGCAAAGTATCTAACACACTATCTGGCCACCACAAATATTCAAATTGGTCAGTTGTAATTATAGATCTTAATAAATGAATCAATATAATATTTCTTTTCCCAGAAAAGCAGGTATTTATTATGCTTGGTTTTGATTTTGCATAATTTCTCTTCTAATTTAGAGTTTTGAAACAAAATTAGCCAATTTCTATGGATATAATAATAGACAAATTACTGGCTTCTTCCAATTCTTTAATTGAAAAAGGAAATAAATAAAACACCACTAGCTTTCAGGAAGAATCATATTAGAATAAAACATAAAATTACTTGGACAATTATAAAATGTGAAAAATTTAATGATTAATAATTAATATGTAGTGAAATATATAGTGATATAATTAATATTAATTAATACATAAATAATAATATATAATACACTGATATTATGGAGCAGAATTTTATATTTATAGCTTCAATTTGACATTTTGCCTAATGATAATTGATAAGATTACCAAGCACCTTTCACTTTAAGAATGGCTTTTCCAAGTGCTTTTATATTTATAACTTTCTAATTTATCACAAAATATCTGTGAGAAATAAAAGGCAGTGGCTATTATAGGCTATTAAATTGTCTTTTCTATATATACAGTGTCTTCTTACTACTGTGGACTTTCTTACTGGTTTCTTGATATAAACATAGAATTCAATAATTAAATTATAGTTATTCAGCTTCGAGCTTACCGTGTATCATTCCACAAAAATTTGTAAGGTAATAACATAATTCACAACAGTCAGCTCTAAAAGTTTATACACATTCCACTAGCATGCTTCTACATGAACAAGACCATGCTAATATGATCAAAGTATTGATACCCTTATAATGAATGGTTGGAACTCATTCTACATTACATTGAGGTGTTTTTCATCATTGCAGTACAAAAATTTTACATTTAGCTTGCTTTTTCACAATGGAGAGCATAGTAGTCCTCATTAACTCCTTTTTCTAATTTTTGTTTTTATTTTAACTATTTCTTTTTTGATATCTCTGAAGAATACAGACATCTTGGTAACTAAAACAACCTAATGCAGCATATACTAGGAGTCAGGCACATGGCTCTTTGGTTTATTCTTAAAGTTTATATTCTGTACTGTTGGATGCTGTTTTCTAATAGCAACATGAGAAATAGAGGCCAAACAAAATGTCTATGTTTATATGTGATGAGAATCTACTTTTTATTGAAAACATTTTTTTGAATTGGAAACATTATGCAATACTTTTTAGTTGTAGGAGTATTACACCAAAAATTTGCTTCTTCCCCACCACCCTTTTTTGTAGGCTTAAGGCATGAAGAAGATGGCTGTAGTAATATCTGATTAAATATAATAGAAAAAGATATTACTGAATACTGATTATGTACCACAGCAACATTTGTAAGTGGACCATGGAATAATAACAAGAAATATAAGCAATAATGATATCAACTTTGGTATAATAAAATGTATTTCTATGGCTTAAATGTTGAAGCTCCTCAATTTTATACCTTTTTTAAACATTTTTTATTATTATTTCTGCTCATACAAACTTAATAGGTAGACCAGTTCCCTCCCCCTCTCCTCCTCCCCTGAACCCCCTGCTTCCCCTTCCTCCCTCCTCATCTCCCAGTGCCTCTCCCCCAATTCAAAGAGAGTCCTTTATTGTGTATGCCTAACTCTCCTCTTGGTCCTCCTTTCCGATGATGTAAAAGGACCCAGTGGCATTTCCCTGAACCCTTTCTCATGTTCCCCTTAAGCATAGGGACACTACTGTGGCCATCAATCCCTTGCCTCCAAGGATCTTGGTGCCTTTAGCAGATGCTAGACTTTGTGAGGTCAATAGTGTGTTGGACATTATGCAGGGCATGCAAAGTCCTATTATGATTGCTTCAGCCCTATCTAGTGTGGAGACTCTTCAAATCATTGCTCCCCCCATCCTTTTGCTCTTACAATCTTACCGCCCCCTCTTCTGCAAATGTCCCTGAGCTTCAGGATGGGGGGAGATTAGGCTGGCTTAGTTCTATGTGGATGATATAGAGTCTCTGAAGTTCTGGATTGTGGTTTGTTGATTTTCTTTTGCAGTTTTGCTGCTCCTGCAATGCCCTTCACTCCATCCTGATGGGCACTGTATGTCACCCCCTGGTCAGAGACAAAAAACTGTTAAACTGGAGTCTTGTTATAATAGCACATTCAAGGGTAGATGTAATAAAAGCAGGAAGCCTCGGTGAGGGAGGGATCAGTCACCCATTTGCAAAATGATCTCTTTTCATCTGCCAGACTATATGCCCTCCCCTTCTGGTGAGATCATACCCCCTCAGTTGTACATGATCAGGAAAAAATGACCATCCTACCAAAGGCAATATACAAATTCAATGCTATACCAATTAAAATCCCAAAGCAATTTTTTAAAGAAGTTGACCAAATAATCTCAAAATTCATATGGCGGCACAAAAGACCCAGGATAGCAAAGACAATCCTGAGTAACAAAAACACTGCTGGAGGTATTATCATACCGAACCTTAGTCTATACTACAAATCCATAGTTATAAAAACTTCCTGGTACTGGCTCCAAAATAGACACACAGATCAATGGATAAGGGTTGAGGACCCAGATATAAGCCCACAAAAATACAGCCATTTGATCTTCGACAAAGGGGCCCAAAGAATCCAATGGAAAAAGAACAGCATCTTCAACAGATGGTGCTGGCAAAACTGGATCTCCACATGCAGAAGATTAAAGCTGGATCTGTACTTGTCACCATGTACAAGACTTAATTCCAAATGGATCAAGGACCTTGGTATCAAGCCAGAGACTATAAAAATCATAACTGAACAGATAGGGAACTCCTTCGAGCTGATTGGGCTAGGCCAACATTTCCTAAACAGACATCCAATGGCACAGTCACTGCTACCAACTCTCAACAATTGGGATCTTGTGAAATTAAAGAGCTTCTGTTCAGATAAAGAGATTGTAACACGAGCTCAAAGGCAACCCACGGAATAGGAGAAAATCTTCACTAACCACATATCTGAAAGAGCTCTACTGTCCAGAGTGCACAAAGAACTTAAAAACTAAACTCCAAGGAAAACAATGGCCCAATTAAAAAATGGGCCCTGGAACTTAAAAGAAATTTTACCAGGGATGAAATTAAAATGTCTAACAAATATCTTAAAAAATGCTCCACTTCTTTAGCCATCAGGGAAATGCAAATCAAAACCTCCCTGAGATATCATCTCACCCCGGTCAGGATGGCAAAAATACACAATACAAACAACAACAAGTGCTGGAGAGGATGTGGAGACAGGGGAACTCTCCTACATTGCTGGTGGGAATGCAGGCTCATACAGCCATTCTGGCGAGCCGTCTGGAGATTCTTAAAGAAATTAAAGATTGAAATGCCATATGACCCTGCTATCCCACTTTTGGGAATAACCCCCCATGCAGCAGAGGTTCGCCTCGATAGCACAAGCTCGACCATGTTCATAGCAGCACTGTTTATAATAGCAAAGTCATGGAATCAACCTAAATGTCCAACAGTTGACGAGTGGATAAGGAAACAGTGGTACATCTATACAATGGAGTACTACTCAGCCATCAAAAATGATGAATTACTGGAATTTGCTGGGAAATGGATGTCATTAGAAACAATTATATTAAGTGAAGTATCCCAATCCCAGAAAGTTAAGCGCCGTATGTACTCCCTAATAGGTGGCTCCTAGTACCAAACTCACCCAGCCCACATTGAGACACTCAAGGGTAAACCTATGTAATACGGTAATTGCAAGGATTGTGAACAGGAGGGCCACACCAGACACAAGGAGAGAGGGGACCATGTTACAGCAGAGAAAATCGACCTCCAAGGAATGCAAGTAAGTAATGTGACACCTGGTTAAGTTCACAGATGTTTGTTCCTGATCATGTACAATTTTATACCTTTAATCTAGATTTTATGCAAACTTTAGATGTGGGTTTATAATGCTTTAAGGGAAGGAATATTTTCATGTCTATCATTCAGAAATGCACACAAATGTTCCACAATCTTAACTTTCTTCTCACAACCTCTTATCCTCATTAATTCTACCACTTGATGAGGACCCTGACTCCTATCAGCTGATGTCTCCTCATCTGTCTCCCACAAAGTAAATTGCTTTGCCCTTTAATATCCCAGTAGTTTCCTTATCTGGGTTATTTGTTTGCTATTACTGCTCCAATTATAATTTCTTGGTTGCGGTATGACAAAAATCTCTTTGTGTCTGTTTGCATGTGGGTGGTAGTACATATTTGTACAAGCATGTATGCAGGAGGGCACTTGAGCATGTGTGCTTGTAGAAGCCCAAGGTTGACATCTGCAATCATCCTAGATGGCGCTCCTTCCTAACTGTTTGGCTCTAGTGTTCCCCAGGCCACGCCTCCCAAGTCTAGTAGTGCAGGCCTTGACCATATCCACCTGGAGTGTTTATGTGAGATCTGGAGACATAAACTCAGTTCCTTTTGGTTGTGAGGCAAAGGCTTTAACCACTGAGCAATCTGCTTAGCCCAGAAATAACATTTTAAAATATTGTCCCTTCCAGAGTCTCATGTCTTTCTTATTTGGTCCCTTCAGAGTCATTGAGAGCAATCTTTAAAAACTCTGTGTGGTTATTCTATTTAATTGCTTGAAACTAAGCTACGTCTTCTCAAAGACTGTAGATGAACTCCAAACATGTAAATCATGGAATCATCCCGTGATTCCAATGCTTAGCTCCTCTGCTGGGAAATGACATATATCTTATATTCCTACTCACATCCTGTGAAGTACAATATTTAATATATCAACTGAGATTTACAGATGGGGCAGAAAAATAGTAAGCATTAAGTTAGGTACTGTAATGCAAGTCAAAGCAAAACTGGGGACTAAAAGGGAGCTGATTGTAAAGAAGAAACAAAGGGTAGAAGATATGGGATATATGCCTAAAATACATTATATGCTTACATGCAAACAGCATTGTATACCCTTGCACAATAAAATTAAATACCAATAGGGGTATAGCTCAGTCTTGAAGGCCCCTTTTCTATTTTATCCTATTGTTTTTCTTCATATTTTAGCCTTAGCAGTTATTTAACTTAGCAGTTAACAATAACTCCATCTCACCTGTAGAGACGCCCTTTTAGGTTAACACAGTGCTTGGCCTTTGCCATGCTAATTCCTTTGTCAAGCATGGCTCTTTTCCAGCCTGTGTACCTTTCTAATTTCCTAGAGAATTTTTCTTAACATTTGACAGGATTTTGCATTGTAACCTGGGTTAACCTTAAACTCGTCACCTTTTGGCCTTAGTATTCCAAATTGCTTGGATTGCAGATGCCTGGTATCCGACAGATTTTTTTTAAAAATTTCATTCTCTAAATAGGACTTCTCATCATTGTTTGGACATGAGGATCATGGTCAGTGCATATAGCAACCAATCTAACTTGAACGTCTTCAAGTCATCCAATGTATAGCCAAGGTTGAACAAATGTTTCAGATTTTTTCTGACCTTCCTTCCTGGCTTAGATCTATTCAGGTTTCTGCTGGAATACTCAATGATAAGTTTTGTAGGTGCTAGATATGTATTCTACCACTGACTCATGCCTCTACCCCTTCTGAATGTTTCTATAACTATATTATACCTAAAATACATGGCAAGTACTAAGTTAAAAACTACTGAATTAATAAAAACTGTCAAGATAACATATTATTTACATATAAATATGAATACATATTTGTATCACTCTTTACAGATACAAATATTGTTTATAAATATGTAGAACAGTAGTAAATAAAGATCAGGCAAAGAAAGATATGAAGATACACTTTTGTATTCTTAAATAATAATGAGATAGACATATATATAAATACATAAATCTCAGGTCAAATAAAGTAACAGGAAAGAATAAACTGAAGGTTTTATTTTTGTTATAATTAGGAATCCTGGATTGAGGACATGGCTCGGTGATTAAAATCCTTGCCTTGCAAACAAAAGGATCTGAATTTGTATTTCTAGATCCCCCATAAAATGCTAGGCTCGTATGGCAGTATGGGAATCCACTAAGAAAATACTGGACTCTACTTTCTTAGTTTCACATGTGTGTGTGGGGGCATGGGAGGGCTGAGATATGATCTAGCTCACAGATAAAGAAATTTCAAGTATTAATTTCCCCCCTAATTCTTCAGGCTAAGAGAAAGATTGTGTGTGTGTGTGTGTGTGTGTGTGTGTGTGTGTGTGTGTGTGTGTATCTGTTAAGGGGTGGGTGCTTAAGTGCATGTTAGAGTGCAGAAATGTGTTTCCCACAGCACATGAATAGACCTAAAAGCAAAAAATTTGGGCATCTTGCTTTGCACTGCATAGCATGGTTAGCTTGCCTGTAAGTCTTTAAGAATTCTCCTATCTCCATCTACCACCTCAGCGGTAGAACAACTAGCATTACTGATATGCACTACTGAAGTATTTATACTGAAGTATTTATTGGAGCATTCAGGCTCAGATCTTCATTCTTGCAAAGAGAATGTTTAATGCACTGTGCAGTCTTTCCAGATCATGAGCTAGCTTTATTCTCCAACATTGGAGTCAAATCCATGGCATCATACATGGCAAAACAAGTGCTCTGTCATTGAGCTATATCCCAGCCTCTAAAACTATCCTATTTATACCACTTTATGAGTGTTTCACCTCATGTCCACACAGATTCTTCACAAGCTGGTGTTACAGTCAACTCTTAGGGATACTTGAAGATTTGGGAAACTTGTGGAATATTTGCAAAGATGAAAAATCTTTCAATTTACAGTTAGTTTTCCATGGTTTTATGTCAGGACTTTAAACCATGAACATCTTCATAAACTCTTAGATCCAAAGGGAAATATTTTTGATGGAAAAAGAATCTGATGCAATTATGAAGACAGTTCTCTTCAAGATAAATTTGCAATTTAAAAGCTCTCAATCTTTCCCTGCTTTCAGGTTCTATAGGTTATTGTTCAAAAGTACAGTGACTTAAAATTTGTAGTGAGACTATCAGAAGTAAAATATTTCTAAGAAAATCAAGTCTATCATGAACTATAATATTCTTCTTCTATTTTGTAAGACAGTGAGTAGCACATTTTTTCTCCAATATACAAGGAAAGTTGATCATACTTAAGAGAAAAATCATTGGTTAATTCTGTTTTTAATTTTAATTTTATTTTTCTAGTTTTATAAACATATTGAGTACTTATTCCTGCTTCCTTCCAAATCCCCTCTCACTCATTCCTCTCCTTTCCCTTTGTCCATCCATTCCACTCGCTCCCACCTTCCTGGCTGTCTGCTTCTATGGACTCCAGTGTTACGTCTGGCTTGTCTACTCTTATGGGGGTTTAGACCTCTTTGGCATACCAAGTTGCCTTTCTTAGGGCCACCCCACCGATAGGGGCATTTCCCTTCACTCATCCAGCTTTAGTCTCCAAGGTTTCCACTGTATGTTCTTATTTCTCTTGTGTTCCTTGAAAGTCTATGGGGGCATATTGGTATGTTAGTCATTATGCAGGCCTGGTAAGGACAAGTTTCACTGAAGTGAGTGCCTAGATGCAGCAGTCCTGACTTGAGTATGATGTCTTGTCCAAAGGTGAACCTTCTCATATTTAGGTTCCTACAATCTCACTGCCCCCTTTTCTGTTAAGTTCCCAAAGCCTTAGGATGGGGAGGGGAGATTGGGTTGGTCTGATTTTGGCTGAGCTTTGATGAGTCACTGGTACTCTACATTATGACTGGCCATTGCTGTCCACTTCACTGCTCTTCTATTGCACTAGGCTGTATCTTGTCAGGGTGTTGAGATCCTTTACTTCGCTTGTAGAAGAGAACTTCTAGGCTGAGTATTGAGTCCACTTAGAACCCAGTGACAAAATTAGACTAGCAATAACAGGAATGTGATACTCCCTGATAAAATGTTGGTCAGAGAGGTCTCAAAGGGCCCTAAACATTATAGGCTTTTGGCATTGCTCTTGGTTGCTCTATAAAAAACTATCAGGAAGACCCTATTACTGAAGATGCAAAAAATATGGATCATAGAACAGGGCAAAATACATCAACAAGAACTGGTGTGAGAACTTCCTCCTTGTTATATAGCTTACACAGTCCCAAGGAATACTGTAGAAGGTACTGGGAGGAGAAAAATAATCATGGGCCCCATGAACACATGAGATCTGTAAGTTGCAATAAATATCACCATGAGTATCAAGGAGACAATTAAGAGTTTTCTGATTGAACTCAAGATCTGCTTGTCAGAATGGAACACATTCTTGTTACTGTTAAGTAAAAGAACCTTAAAAAGGGAAGGAAATAGATCAATAGGAAAAAACAGCCAATGAACCTATAGATAGGAAGAGAGTGCACCAAACTGCTCTGTAAATAGCTGTCATTGGTTAATTCTATTCGTGATGCATATGCTTTGTAACATATGTATGCTTATAGAAACTGTGAATTATCATCAGCATTAAGAGAATTAAATATCCAGTGTAGTGGCTAATCGTTAAAGAGAGTGGTTCAGAGAATGGATCCAAAGGTCCAAAGTATCAATATGCAGAATAACTGTTCAAAAGTTTTAGAGAAAAGCACATATCCTGCAATTTTCAGCCTATGTTGGAGTTATGCTTTCTTCTGTGGTGAGTTATTTAGAGTCAAGCAATGAAAGAGAAGAAAGTGAGATTTATTTTGCTTACAGTTTCAGAGGTGAGTTATAGTCCATTAAGACAGTTAAAAGCATGAGACATGGCAGGTGGCAGAAGTCATAGGCAGTTTAGTCAAGTTCGTCATGGAGGCAGAAAGCAAGCAACAAACTGTAAGAGCAATACTACAAGCAGAAGCACGGCAGGGCTACTCAATCTCAAGATTGTCCCCTGTGACATGACCTGTTCCAGTAAGGTTCTACCTTCCTAAACTGCCACAACCTTCCCAAACATTAACATGTAAAGATGGAAACACATGAGCCTGTGCGAGACAATTCACATTCAAAACATTAGCAATCGTAAGAAGCAAATTTTTTCAATTACACTTGTTACTCTGAGAAAATAGTCTGACTAAAACAATGGGAGAAAGGACTCAATATTTGATTTATGATTCCAGAGGGCATTGAGTTTCTTATGAAGAGAAACACAAATCAAAATGCATAGTCAACATCAAAAGGCCAGATCTCCATTACCACAGCCTCCAAGAAAGAAACAGACCAAGAGATTCTGAAGAGAAGCAAGGTCATTGACCAGTGGTATGGTTTCTTTCCCAGTAAGGTTCAAGCTCTTAGAGTTCTCATTAGTTTCCCAAACAGTGCCATCCACATGTGAATATGAGTAAGGCAAATCACTTTCAAATCTCCTGTGCTACTTAGACAGAGGCACCAACTTGACAGTTCAAGAATGAGTTCTGGTCATAATGGTTAAGGTAAGCCCTAAGTCAGCATGCAGGAGCATAGCTGATTGATGAAGGAGGATCCAAACCATAGTGTGTGGGACCATTTCCTGGGCAGATCAACTAGTTGGAGAGAGAGAGATCTGCACTTTAGCATACTTCAGCATTGATTGCTAGATTTGCAGCCTTACAAGTGAGGAGGTTTGCCCCTCTCTCAGCAATTCCTGTGGATATGGTGCGGACAGTTGTCTGAGCTCTTGAACTTGGTATTTATTCTCCTGCCAACCTGGACTATTATCTGTAATAGAAAACTATAAACATGTATAAAATCCCATGGTTCCCCATAATTGTTTGGTTATGAATCTACCAGCAACATGAAATATCTGCAATAGCACTACACAAAGAATCACTGCTTTTGAGCAGACAGATGAACCAAAATGTGCTGAGAGAGCTACTTCTTTGACTATTTGGAGTGATTTATTTATTTAGATTGCAATTCTCACTAAATTGCCCAGCTTAGTGGTGAATCCTTAGATTCAAGTGATGCTTCTTCCTCATGAGCCACTGGAAAAGATGGGAATATATTTGCATGGTATTGTACTCAACTTCCTTTTACATATTATCCAAAAACTATTTACTACATGCCATGAATCAGGGAATCCAGTTGTCAAAATTTTAAAATAAAATAAAAAGTATACTGTGACACATTTATTCTTTCATATATTGTGAACAAATTTCTTTCTGTTCAAAGTGAAAATCCATACTTGGAACAAACTAAACCTGAACACTAGCATTTAGCTGAAATAATGAGATTGCATGTGATATCCTAAGGTGGCTGTTCTATTTACTTTAGAATGTGGCCATTTCCATTTGTTAGTTTTCTTTTAAACTCCTTGACAGTTTTATAAAAGCAATTTTTATCATTTTCTATCCCCCTAATTTCCAATAACTGTTTTTCACTGAGAAACCTTCTCCTTCCAATAATTCTCTCCCCTGCTCTTATGTCCTTTCTTGAATGTGTGACATACTGAGTCCAACAAGGGATCCAACACTAGCATATGCCTGGATACCCACTGTAACATACACATATATCATTGGCAATACCACTGAAGCAGGTAGGTCTCCTTCGTATTCCTGGCAGTCACGATGATATTCACTTAGAAAGAGCACATTTGTTGCTTTTACTTCCCAGCTTCTTGACTCAATTATATCATTTGACATCACCAAATTGTTCATGAAAGAATTCATTATCCAACCATCAAGCTAAACACCAGAATTGATTTGAAATTTCATACTTGTACATACGAACACAAAGGGACTGCAGAGCAAGCTCAATCTGAACTGAGAGGAAAGGAAAATTGTATAAAATCATTATAAAGGCTTATTAGTTACTATCAATGAATAATCTAGTTAATGTTTCTATCTACAGTTAAGGAAAAAATGGTATGTCAGAGTTTTTTCAGCCATTTTCATAGAATTTTATCCTTTTGATACTACTTATAGTTCAGAGACGGAACTGATATCACACATTTATAATTCCAACACTGGAAGTCTGAGGCAGGAGAATCACGAGTGTAAAGTCATCACAAGCTACAGAATGAGACCTGCTCAAAGCAACAACAGTGATAACAATAAGAAGATCATTCATCACTGTCAGGGTAAGTCAGTAAGAAGTGTCTGCTCTATTTAAAGCTTCTCATTTTCTACCTATAACTACCTTCTAGCTATAGTTGGAAGATTGTGTGTAATTTGTGCCATAGCTTAAAGATGTAGATGGGGTCATTATTGGATTTATGTAAGTAACAAATAAATTTTGGTTGTTTAATCAACTCACACACATACTCATATATATATATGTATATACACATATATATGAAACATATGTATACATTTTAAGGTAATACAAACTAAGCTGTTTTCCTTAGAATAAGCTTCACTTTTTTGAAAGAAAAATGAGAAATCAAAACAAAACTGTTTCTCATATAGGAAGGTTTTCTTTAGATAATTTAGAATTTTGAAATTTATGAACATTAGTTTTATATATAAATATATTTACATATATAATAGTTTCAGCATATAAATACAAATTATACAGGAGATTGTGATCATATCTTTAACCTTAACAAGACTTATTAAACTACTTTGACTTTATCGAATATCTGACATTTAATTATCTTGAAAATTTGACTATTCCCTATTTTCAGAGTATTTGTCCAAAATAAGTCATATAATCAAAGTTGTATTATTTATCAACTATAGCTATGGGGAAATGTGAAACCATGTTCTAATAAAAGTTCAAGTATGGCTTTATAAACATTTTTAAGGTAAAATAAAATCTTACTTATGAGTTGTTGTCAACCAAATGTGTTACATCAATGCACTGTTTTGCCATTCATTTAAGACTGAGAAAAACTATCGAAATTTGACTTTTATGTTCTATCAGAAGCCACAGGAGATTTCTGCAATGATAAAGTCAGGCACAATTCTAAACCAACTCCCTGTGAAAGATCAAACATATTTGGCATTCATTTTGGAATACCAAGTGGGATCTAAGAAGGATGATTAAGTAAGAATGATGAAATCAAGATGCTACAGTGCTTCCTATTACCTGTTCTATGCACATAGTGACTGAATGGATAAATTATCATCATATCAAAGCCCAACAAATGTTAGATGAGACAAACTAGGAGGAATGGATAGGAAGTGTACTTGCCTATGATTTGATTGGGGAATATTTCTCATCCTAGGATATATCATCTCTTTTTTCATGATATTTTTAAAACACGAAAGAATTACCCAAGTCTACAACAATATCCAAATTATCATAAAGTATCAATTTATTTTGGAGATACTAGCAAAATCATTACAACAGCACAACAAAACCAAATCTATATAACATAGTTTCAAAAAAGTTCAGAAAAATGACGTGTGTTATTGACAAGAAACCTGAGGAACCAACTTGAATTAAAGAATGTAAGTCTCACCAAAACTCCATTTAGACAAAGCTACTCCAAACTTCAGTTATTGCTGTTTATGTACAAGAAGCTTCACGGAAATCATTTTGGTTTCTAAGGAAAACAATTGTCTGAAAATTGTACAATCACTAACTATAACAAATTTAGCCGTCTCGTTTTTGTTTTCACAGATCATGTTAGGAGGAAAATCACAAAATGCCAGATTAACATTTCAGAATGTATTGGAAAGTAATGAAGGGAAACTGATTCAGTTAGCAACGCTAAATAAAACAGACAATTCGTACAGATGCTTTCCCTGTGAAATATTAAATAAACTCTGAAAAATGGCAACCTTTTCAATTTAATAAACCAGTCCCGAACTTAATTCTCTGTCTGAGCAAAGTTTCTGCCTGACCAAACCTCTGGTTTTATATACAAGTATTTTTCTCACCCCTTCCCCTTTGAAAATACGTACTTTTTTTTTTTTTTCAGAAGATCGGGATGTTTAATAGAATCACGAATGAGTTTTCTTTCTGCCTCTGCCTCTTTCTGCCTTGACCAAATCCTGAAACATACCAAGCTGCATAAAACTAACACTTTTGTTTTGGCAATTGCAAGTACGAATGCTGAGAATTGCTCCAGTGGATTTGCTAGAGTGCTAGAGCGGAAACACTCAACTTACTTGCCATTGTTTCATCAGCTCTCTGACTCCCTTGGAGTCTTCTAGGAGCCGCTCCTTATGGGTAGCATCCTGCAGGACGTTGGCAGTTGTTTCAGCTTCCGTAAGCCAGGAAAGAAACTTCTCCAGGTCTAAAGGGAACTGTTGCAGCAATCTATGACTTTCTTCCAAAGCAGCCTCTCGCTCACTCACCCTGCAAAAGAACAAAGACCCACATGTAATGTACAAGCATCGGAATGGTACACCCAGTGAATTCTATGAAATGTGCAAAGGCGGGCTGCTCCTGGCTTAAGTGCTGCCTTTAACTAATAACCAAAATATGGTCCTATCTGTTTATCTTTGTTTCTATTTAACCTAAAGACATCTGCCTGGGGGGATGACATGCAGGAATACCTATTAAAAATGGAAAATAATGAACTGAAAATGTGCTTTAATGATACAATTCTTACTTATCACACTCAAGTCTCTGGATTCAATTCCTGGCTACTTTCTCAAATAATTGGTAATGAATGATTTCCATAAATTGCCTGTGCATAAATACATAAATGTAGAACTTTGGACCTTGAAAATTTCATGCATGTACAGTCAAAAATATCATTTTCCAGCTTGCAGTTCATGTTGGGAAATCCTGAAAGTTTGTTTTTTATATACCAGCAAAGTTGACGCTAATCTTCATAGGCAAAACCCTGAAATCCCTCACCATGTCTATCTTTGATGTTACCCTGAGGCAGGAAACGAAGATTAAATAGACATGAAGACAAGTCAAGAAAATACAAATGGAGGTGAATACTGGAGGGAACAAACGAGAAAGGATGTAGAGCACAAAGAGAAAAATCATCTTGCATGACACTAGTTGGTTAGGGCTCTTTGTTAGGTTCATACTTTACCGTAAGATGGTCGTACAGATGCAGATATTATGCAAGTGAAAAATGTTACGCCTAGTTGAAAAAGTAGAGGCTTACAAACTAAGGCATGTCACTAGCCTTTCTGATTTCTCACTTTCTCATCTGCAGTAGCTATTGCTGTGATGAGAATGCATGCATTGTGGAGGGCCTCTCATGCTACAGCAGTTACTCATTAGAGTTAATAAAAAATGTTAGTTCCTTCTGCCCACATCTCATTTTCCCATTCTCTTATGTCTTTTGAATGGATGGATGTAAACAAAAATCCCTAATGAGAAAAAAATTCAAAAAGTCCTACTTTCCAATAGTATATATAATGCATGTATTGAGGATACACACATAAATGCCCTCAGCAAAGATCTACATAATAATAGCTCAAGAGGGAAAATTGCCTTAGGCAGTAACTGTGCCATCTAAAAGGATTCAGGTAAATTTTGTCTGCAATGAGGAAATTAGTACTCTATTTAAATGCCTTATTTGCCTTCCACTACTACACAAACACTTTCTGAGATTAAACACAAGCTAAAAATGGATTTTAAAAAATTGAACACCCGCATATGATACACATTGCTTGTTAAGAGGTGATTGTCAATAATTATGCAAAACTGCAATTTATTTTAGCAGCAACTTTATCATGGGATGTGCAAACCAGGCAATAAACAACTCCTGCAGAGCTGCGGCAGCCAGGCCCCCGGAAGAGCTGTTTATTCATCATGGGTGAGGTTTTTGCTGAGCACACAGTCTTCCACAGTGTCGTTTCAGTGCTCATACTGGATAAAAATCTTCAGTCTGCATTAACTGGTGAAGGGGAGAATAGGTTTATCAGGGTTCTGCTGTTGGAAAAAACGGAAGCATGGTCCTGAGCTATTGATCAGCTCCTAAATAAAAAGTTAATTATGCAGCTGAAAGGTACCATGTTGTTCTGGTTGGGCAAAGGCATTAAATCTGAAAGAACTAAAGGGCTAACCTGGACTGTTGACTTCTCTAGTTTGCAGACAAAACTTCCACACAAAAAGAAATTGTCATCATCTGTTAGAATCTCAACATTCAGCACCACTAGCACAGCTCTGAGAATCCTAATATTACAGTTGGGTATGCAATATAGAGATTGGTCTCTGTATAACTGCTGACAGTTCCTGACTTGCAAAAGAGGCAGTTTTGTCCAGTTTTCACTAAGACTTATTCCATCTCTAGGCTAAAATCTCGAATAGAAATAAGCTGTCACATTCAGGAGACAAATGTTGGGTTAGACTTTGACATACTTTCCAACACAGTCCAATTTCAAAGAAAATAAAAGGACAATAGGAAAGTCATGTAGGGCAGAGTGAGGAATTACAACTGTACGTTTCATCATCAATGTCATCTTCGCACTGAGGGACACTCCGTGAATCTTGTTTCCTCTCTCCTCAAACCCTGCTATCCTCTGCTTTCAGAGAGAAAGTAATTAGCAAACACTTCCCGAGTGCAATGTGCTAAATCAGAGGAAAGGATTCCATCTGGACAATGAGCTTTGCAGCCAAATCTTACCAGTACTTTGCTAGCTTGTAAATAAGGCCCTCCGGGAAGTGGACAACCTTTATCAGGACAGGATGGCACCATTTTCCTCAACGAGACCCTTGCGGTTTGCAATATTGACCACATCAGGCTGAATATTTTCTTATTGGGGAAATCCTTAAAAAATTCAATTCAATGGACACACCAGGAGAAAGCCTCTTCAAAGCGAATTCCTTTTCAAACCTCATGAATCACAGAGATTTCTTGTTGCCGACTTATGTGGTGATTTTAATGACTACAAACTTACTCCTGGGTTCAATACATGTACACTGAACTCCTAAGTTTTAATTGTGCCAAGTCTAGACAAGAAATGAGACCAGGGTACATAATTTCCATATTTGTACATTCAAATGAGCTCTAAATGTATCTCATTCTTTTTAATTTTCCTCAACCATATGGCTTTGAATGGCTGATGTGATAAATAAAAATATAAAAATAATGAGAATCATAAAGATATAAAAAGATTGGCTTAGAACAAAACTAAAGATTGTGAACATGGATTACATTTAATTTTTGTTTGGTTTCTTACTTCAGACTCTATGGACCTTGGAGAAAATGTGGCTGAATTTGAAAAGTAATACTGATCAGATATAAGTAGGCATAATGCTTTCAACATAGATTCTACTATATTAAGTATTTTTTTTTATAAAATGAAGCTAACTCATCAGTGATTCAATCCTCATAATGCATGAAAGTAGCTGAGAATTTGATGGAATAAAGAGAGGTAGGGTAATCATACAGTTGTAATTCTTTTCAGAAGGTACCCTGGAACCACTCTCAGTATATAAATAAAGGTAGTATGGAACAGTTCAAAATATGGTTCATGGACCAATAGCTACAGTAGCAGCTTCTAAGAACTCATTAGAAATGCAAATGCTTGGGCCTCAGGCTAGACCTCATGAATGAGAAATTCCCTGGGTGGAGTCCAACAAGCTGTGTTTCAATAAGCCTTCTAGGCATTTCGAACATATGCTAAAGTTTGAGAATCAGTTCTATTAGGCACAGAACTTTGACAACTACCCCTATAATGGGATGCTGGGCCGGACTCCCCAGACCTCTTAGAACTTCAATATACCTGGCCAAAGTTATTGGGGTTGCTCCAAGCTTGTGGCCCCCAGTTGTCAGCATGATTTGAGAATTGGTTGCACTTAAAAGAGCTGCCTAGTACAAAACTACTCACTTCATCTTTAAAGCAGGCTGTAACCATGGGCTGGAACTTGTTTGATGTGTCGCTCCTTTGCTTCAAGTCAGGACAGTCATCCTGGTGCCTGGGAGGGGCTGATTGTGGGGGTCTCACCAGTGTAACAGCCCAGCTTCTACCTTTAGCCATTCTTTCTTTTGCTTCCCTAGCAGGTGGTCAGCCAGAGTCCACTGTCTGCTAAGACAATGGACATGAACTACTATCTTAACATGTGCTCTTAGGGAAACCTACTCCACTGAAGAGTTGTGCTAAAGAATTTTTATGCCAGAGGAACATATGTGAAGAAGCATGCAACTACTTGCACAGGCTGAGATATCCAAAGGAAAATGGATAGAGGGTCTCGCACTCAGCAATTAGTCGGAATCAGGGCTATAGTGCTTCTGCTTGGTTCTTGAAGGGAATCTATGGATAAAGTAAATTTTGACTCTCCTCACTTAGCAAGAATTGATGGGGCAAAGTTGTAGTGTTATTAAACAGTCCAACTTTAGACTTCCCCAGAAAGATGCTCCCAGAGTTCCAACTCTGCAAGAAGTTTACAAATCATGGAAAACATGTGTTGCAGTTTGCCTGAATGATTGCTGATAAAATTACAAAACAGCTAAAGAAAAAACGGGTTTATTCTTTCTTGGGACACTCCAGTAAGAGTTCTTTATCCAGCTTGACAGGAGAGTCCACACCAACATCAAGGACTGGGGGAAATGGCTGCTTAGAAAGGAACAATTCTTACTTGCTAGACCAGCATGTCTGGCCAAGTGTGCAGAGGGAGGCCAACTTCCTCAACCAGCTCTCTGCATTTTATTCACCTGTCCAGGTCCTAGTCCCACCCACCATGGGCTGGGCTTTCCTCATCAACTAGACAATCTCTTGCAGGTTTGTTCTGGGCTTAACTTTACTAATTCTGTACAAAGGTGCCCAGTCCTCGAACCCTCAACCATCAAGTTGACACATGTATCTATGACTATATAATATACTATGTTTTTTTATAGAAAGAATTGAGATAATGATTTTGCTCATTTTTTGTTGATGTAGGTCAGAGATAATGAGTGTGTTACCAGCACCTGAATATCATGCCCACGAGATTCTTGTACTGTCAACTATTACTCATAGAATTAAAGATGATCTCAAGTTTTTTCTTCCCCCTGCCATTAATATCAGTTGTTTGAGAAAAGGCCCAGTCTGCAATTCAGGCTGATCTGAAATTCATGATATAGTTCAGGGTGGCTTCGAACTCATTCTGATTGGGATTTCCAGATGAGAGCCACCACACTCCTATTAAGCTGAAATTCAAATTCTCTGCAGATATCAAAGTCCCCAGTAGGGTTGGACAGCTAACCAACAGGTTCTGAAGCCTTGGAGGATGGATCCCGTCTGTCATGGTCAACTTTTGACCTGACCTAGGGTTTCCTTAGTAACCATAGAATGGGAAGCATCACAATGTCCATCTTTAAAATTTAAAACAGCAGATGAAAGTGTGAGGTTTAGGTGTAGCACAGTAAGATACTTGCTTGTAAACCTTGAGGGGTAAGTTAGATACCCAGAGCCCTAGTGGTGGAAGGGGAGAACTGGCTTATGAAAATTGTCCCTTTACTTTTACCTGTGCATGCAAATGCATTCTCTCTCTCTCTCTCTCTCTCTCTCTCTCTCTCTCTCTCTCTCACTCTATCTGTTAAATATTTTTTAAAAGGTGGGGATTCTAGGCTTTGTGGAGACCCATTAAGGGAAAGTTATGGTTAAGAGAATAAAAATCTAAATTTTATCTCTGCCTTGTGAAGAAACATGACAGACTATTGTCCCTTGAGAGTTAGCCATTTGGTCCTGACAATAACCTAGCCCAGTGTCCACTACTCAGGAAAGCTGATGGAAGGAGTAATTACCCTCTTAATGAGATCATGCCTACTTATCCTTCCCAGATGTCCCTTCTTCAATGCAGTTGCTTTGACACTCCCATTGCTAAGCCTGCCCCTGTAATTTTCTTTTTCTTTCCTTTCATCTCTTTTTGGATTCTGGACAAAGGCCAAAGCATGTTTTGAAAGCCCAAATAGGCTTTCCCTGACACTGTGCATTCTTGCCCTTTCTCTGAACACCAGTGAAGCTCTCTTGGGGTTTCTCTGGAATCTTCCAAGCAACTGCTTGCCCACTTACTTGCTTAATTCCTAAGGCATGACCTTCCTTCCTATCTTGCTGTCTCCCTTCTCCCTGTGGTAGCTGCCTGGATTTGCAACTTTCCTCCTCTGTTGAATTTCTTTCCAACTCTAACATGAAGTTACTTTCCTTTTGACTCCATTTCCAAGTTCATTTATTAACAAGACTAAGAACTTCTAATAAGAACCCCAGTTTCATGGTGACACTAGTATGCTAATTCATAATTCACATGTAGACCAGGCTGCCCTGAAATTACTATGTAGTCGAGGTTGGCCTTGACTTCTGATTTTCCTGCTTCTCATCCCAAGCTCTGGGGTCATAGGTATGCATTCTATGCCTGACTTTACCTCTTTTTTCCTCTCTTCAACTTTAGTTGAGCATCTTGTTTTCTCTTAGTGACTCTGACCTCTAGAAAATCTTTAAATCTAAATTACAGTCTGGATTCCATGTGTGAATCAACATCTCATAAATAACCTCATACATGAATCTTTTTTATGCTTATTATTGCCAACATGTGTGCTAGATAGTGGTGACAGAGAATTCACTGATCTTTCTTGCTATTTAACATATTGAATTGTGGTAGAACAAATAAACCGCTAAGAATTTAACTGCAGTTACAATGTGTTTATGGCAAAAAACTGTCAGTATCCCATACTGTAGCCCCAATGGATCACACTGCTTTCATGCATTTGTAGCTCAATTTGCCTAAAAAATGATGAATATATCTTAAACATTTTTGTCATATGCTATCAAAAGATAATGGCAACTATCCACATAGGTTTTATTTCTGAATGTACCTAGAGATGTTACACAAATGTTTGCCCAATTACCTCGATTGCCATGAAAATAAGGAGCAGGGAGGCGATGGCTGATTTAACCTCTGATGTTACAAAAACTGACCCATGACTTTCCCCAAGGTTAGATATGCCAAAGTGGCAGTCTTGGGTCTGATAAAAGAAGTCGGATAATTCTAAACACAGAGACTGTGTCTCCTCCTCTCCATATATTCACTGTGGTGAAAGAAGGAACAGTGCAAGAAATCCTGACCTTCATGTTTTTTGGAACATGGATTTATCTTTTTGTAATTTTACCATAAACAGGGATGATGATTCATATAAATATCTATGTATTTAGGAACAGACATACAAAGATACTGTGTTTTGGGAACTATGGCAGAAAACATTTCACTGGTCTTTGCTTTGAAACATTAAAAAAATCCATTTTCAATGCAAATTTGCTGGTTTGCTGTTCGCCGACATATAAATTAACGAGGTTTTCATCCCTTCTCTCCTGAGGTCTGGTACTAAATTACTCAAACTCTCCAGAGTTAATTGGAAACCATGACCTAAATGTTCCCAAAGTATTGCTGATTAGTTCTCAGAAAACTCATTCCCATCTTTCGTCACCCTAGACAACACAGGATGACTTCTTAACATGTGTAGTACCAACACACTTGCACAAGCATAAAGATAAACTGCAGCTCTGAGCATTTCTGTGTTTGCTTCCTTCAGTGATATAGGCATTTTACTTGAAAAAAACCACCTGCTTTCGACCTTAATGTACAGGGTTCACATATTAACAAATGTGTAAAGATTATGCTATATCTCTTTCATTCTTTTCCCCCAATGAATGTTCTTTTTGTTTATTTATTTACTTATATTTATTTCTGTGTGTGTATCAGTGGCAACTTTATGTCCCTTTTGAGCACCAAGAGTGATTTTGAATCATCCTGGATTGCTTCTACCTCCTTTTCGCTTTGTTCTGGGATTTCTCAAGCTCTGTCCACCAGGAATAGGATGTGCAGGCTGCTGCCATTTCCTCTGTCATTTTTACGTGGGACCTGGGATTCAAACTCAGGATATTTTGCTTGTGAGGCAGAGTCTTAACCCCTGAGGTATCTCTCTAGCCCCAAATGAGTGCCCTTAATTAAAATTTGCAAATAGTAGCATTAAAGAAACACCTATAATTAGGTAGTTTCCCAGAAATCGTTAGTGCATACCTGAAAATAACAATAAAGAAAATGGGAGACGATGCTAAAAAAATGTACACACTGCTATTATTCACATTTTTCATTTTGTTTGATTTGTGTTTGTTACAAATCAGTGAGAAAATTATCCAATGAAGGAAATATACACAGTTTATGAGCAAACCTATATTTTTCTCTCATGGATTGGTAAAAAGATTAGCAGTCTTCAGCCTGTGATCTGCAGTCTCTATTTTTGTATGATTACAATTCCAAAGAATACGATTTTGAAAAGATGAAATATTATTTTGGTAATAACTGATCACATTTCATTAGATTCATATAGCAACACTTGCAATATTATCTTGGACATTTATAAAACTGACAAGAGACTTCTGGAAAAAATGTCAGCTAGCACTGCCTTCCAGATACGCACAAACATAGAGTAGGGTTGGGTTTACAGGAGAAAATGATTTTTGTTCCAAAAGATTTCAATTATGGGCAACTTTAAGTTGGTTTTAGCTACATGTAATGTAGAAGTCTTTAAGTTTTAATTGATTATAGATGAATTTACGAAGCTTCTCTTCTTTCCTAAAAGGATGTGGAGTAGAGTAGAGAAATGAATATTAAGGTGATAGAGGCAGGGGCATCATGAATTCCAGTCTAGACTGATTTACGTAGGAAGTCCTAAGTCAGTCTGGAGTACAAAGTGAGACTCTGGCATAACAGGAGAAGAGAGGCATAAGGAGGGAAACCTATTAACAAGGCATGACTAGACTATATCCGTAAGAATATTCCATATTATGCTTTTATTACTATTATTATTATTATATTGTGTTTGGGGAGTGTGTGTGTGTGTGTGTGTGTGTGTGTGTGTGTAATTCTGATCATAACTTGGAGGAGCTTGTTCGTGCCTTGCTCCTGTATGTGTGGTTGTGAAGCTTCCATAGGAGGTGCCTTCATTTGCTGAGCCAGCTGGCCAGCCAGCTAAGATCATGTCGTGAAAATCTCCTGAGATGGCCAGCCTAATCTCTCCCCATCCTGAAGGTCAGGGAAATTTGTGGAAGAGGGAGTGGTAAGATTGTAAGAGCCTAAAGATGGGGAGGAGCAACGATATGCAAGATACTCCACACAAGTTAGGGCCGAAGTAATCATAACAGGACTTTGCATGACCTGCGCAATGACCAACATATCATTGATCCCCCAAAGTCTAGCATGGATCACAGGCACTACGATCCTTAGAGGCAAGGGATTAACAGCCACAATAGTGTTCCTATACTAAAGGGGAACACAAAAAAGAGCTCTAGGCAACGTTACTGAGTCCTTACACCTCATCAGAGAGGAGGACCCAGAAGGAAGTTTGACATGCACACAACAGGATGCTCCAAGAATGGGGGGGAGGGGGCACTGGGAGAAGAGGAGGGAGGGAGGAAGGGAAGGGGAAAGAGGGGAAGGGAGTAAGGAGATCCAATGAGGGATGGAGGGAGGGAGGGGAATGGGGTACTTATCAACTTTATATGAGTGGAAAAAATAAATAAATAAAAAAGAAAATCTCCTGAGACAGTGGGGTTCAGTAGATTTGCATCTTTATCCACAATCACTTATGGCAAAGCAGCATTGTGGAGTGTTAGATGTCAATACATAAAATCACAAGACAGAAAGATAGACCATTTCAACTTTCTATGAAGAAAAATTGAACACACAACAAACTCTTAAAAAGGGCTACAGTTATCATCAGCAATGGTAATTGCAGCTATAAAAATGAACCATTAGCAGAAATCTACCAGTAGATTATGGAAATATCAACAAGTTCACAATGTCTGATATACATTTAACCTATGGTGTCTAAATATTTGTGATTTTGAGTAGCCAGTTCCTCACTCTGCACTCTTGTAGTTTTTAATATATTTTAGAAAGAGTCTTCTATATCCAACAATTTTTTGCTACAGAATTTTGCACTGAAATAATATTTTCCAATTTTTGGCTTTCTGCTGATATCATCTACTTATTATTCTGAACAGTTTATACATGAGAAAATGACCTTCAGGGAAGCTGACTGAATTTCTAAGTTAAATGGCAAAAACTGACTAAAGCCCTCCATCCAGGCACTGTGTTACAATGCATTACCTCTCCAAGGAGACTTGCCAATCTCTTTTCTTGATAATAAGTTTATCACCAAATACTTTTTTGTTATTACTGAATGAATTACAATTATGGTGTATGTGCGTGTGTGTATGTTGACAAAATAAATTTGTTCTTGGGTTAGCAATAGAGAGGGCTAGGTGGGAAAAGTTGCTAGCCATGCAAACCTGGCAACCTGAGTTCAATCATTAAAATCTACAAAGAGGTGAAAGAAGAGAACCAAGTCCACAAAAGGTGTACTCAGTAGTGTGCACACATGTGCATGCATGCACAAACAATAAATAAATACATTTAAAAGATCTTATTCTTTTTTTTATCTTCAGGTACCACCTAAGAGCCCTTTCAAAATGGCCACTATACTAAGGTCTCAAGATAGATTTGAAACTTTAATTCTTGAAAGTAATTAAATTGTTTTTTATGGAAATATAGAAAATTCTAGAACATAAATTGTGGATTTATCAAAATAAATTGAACAAATGCTTATCTCTGATGCAGACATCATCTGTTAAACTACACACTCTGGAAAATATTTTAAATGAAAAATGTCTAGCATGAAAATCAAACACTTCATGCATTTCATTCCTAGAAATTTTAAAGTAAGGCAAATACATTTTCTATGATCAATTGAAACTCAAAGTGGCTGAGTCTTGATAGATTGTTAAAGAATTAGACCAGTTATTATGTCTCAGATGTGATTTAAAAGGAAAGACATGAGATTATAAATACATGGCACTAATTAAAACTTATCAAAATAAAGATTTAAAGTTTCTTGATTCTTTTAATTACTAATGTGGAAATTGGATTTAAAAGACAAAGATAATTAGAAATGCATTGAAGGCTTTTGACAAATCAATTAAAACTTATGAAGAAATATCATAAATTAAGGATTGTCTTCAACGAGTAATACAATTCTTATGGAATATATTTGAGGACCACACCTGACTTCAAGTATTCTCTGATTTAAACACATACTACTACTACTACTACTATTGCTACTACAGTATTTAATATTCTTCACATCATCCTCAGCTTACTTTAAATTCCATAAAGACAAAGATTCATACTATATTTCCTGGCACTTATTAGACCTGCAACAATTCAGCTAAAATAGATAAACCTACTGTGAATGAGATACAATTTCTAAAAATTGAGGTTACAGTTTCTTCTTAAAACTTTAAAATTAACTCATGATATGAATGGATTAAAATATTTACAACTGTTTATAATTACAAAGATTGCTTAATACTTTACAAAAGTTGCTTTGGTCAAAATGGAAGTAATAAGTTGTAGGTATTGTTAACAAAAAACTGTCTTTATAATAGACTTTGAGTTATAACAAAGATGATTAATAATGAGAAGGAACTTTTTCTAAATACAGACATTAAATCTTTGTAGTTGTTCTTCCAAACAATAAAAGTGAGCTAGTAGACAAATGTATTGGGCAAACACATTGTATTTAACTGTCAATGGCTCTATTTCTGTCACTCTTACATGGACATTTAACATTTTGTGTATATATATATAATTTTTAAGTATACTTCTGCAAATAATATTAAAATATTGAAAAATGGAGAGGATAAACAAGAAAAAATTTGAGTCCTTATGTGGGGAAGCTTTCAGAATGCTACAAGTTGGATCCTAGCTAGGAGATGCAAGTACTAAAGGACCATATAAACCATCCTTCCCAAATACCCACTTGCCTTTTGCCACCCAGTATATTCCTGTCCTCTTCTTTTTCCTTCATTATCTATAAATTAGATACCATCTTCTTTGTAACTCCATTCATAACATGTCAAAACTATCTGGTATGTCAGAGATGAGAGCATAACCTTGTGACATAGCAACACAGATATTCCTTTATTAGTTGACACTGAACTATTAATTGACATCTTTGCTTAAGAGGATGAAATGGTTTCTAAACCATCCAATTTAACTTATGTTTAGCTAGCATTTATCCAACTTTGTCACAAGAATATAATGAAAGAAGGCTGGAAGAGATAACTCAGGAGTTAATACTCTGCCTTTCAAGCAAATGGTCCTGAGTTCAGATTCTAGGACCCATGTAAAAATGACAGGCAGACATGGCAGTGGCATGTACTTCCGGCACTGGTGAGCAGAACCTGAAAAATCTCAGATCAAAGCAAAAGGAGGTAGAAAGACAAAAAGGGATGTAAAACAATCCAGGATGATTCCTGAAGCCACTGTTGGCCATACACAGGAAGAGAGAGTACCCTCTAACACACACACACAGATGCACGCACCAAAATAAATAAACAAATAAATAAATAATAAATAAACATTTAAAATATTTTTAAAAAGAATATAATTAAATACCCTTATGGAACTCAAACAGACTGTACTTGATTTATGTACCAGTCAAAAATATTTTTACATAAAACATTTTTCCCTGAAAAATATAATATATATATAGTAGAGATTTACTGATTTTTGTATCCATGTGTATCTGTGTTGGTTTTACCAAATTACTTGGATAATGTTTATAAGAAATTATTTCAGATTTTTCTTAAAGCCTCCATATAAGTAGCATTTAGTATTTTGACTGTCTCAGGCAACAGCAATATTTCCTGTGATTTTTATGAAGAATTCTGCTGCGTTTGTTCACATCTGATTATAAAGAAATTAATAGGGCTATGGGACTAAAAGAGAATGCAAAGAATACGTTGCTGTTTTATGGAGATTATGCTTTTTAATAAGGAAGGGGAGATAGTTTATAGGGCATACCTAATGACAGAATTTTGAAACTATTTGCCAGGAAATCCAGGAGATCTGAAATGTATGCTCATTTCCTTTGGTTTTGTGAAAATAGCAACTGCATCTACTACAAGTACAAGACTTAAGACAATCTTTTGATTTCATTAATTCTCAGATCCATTTTTTTTTTGCCTGTAAAATTAAGCAAATCTTACAGGCCACACAAACAAAGGAATTCTGGAAATGATGGAAATTTGAACTATCCCAGTGTTTGAAGAATGCTCTGGGAATTGAATGGGGAAAGAGTAGAAACATGAGCAGCTAGAGAGAATGAAACCAAATCCCTCAGACTATTCAAATGACCCACGGGCCCCTAATATATGTAGCAACTTTGTTTACTAGCACCTGAGCATGGATTGTAAATCCATTTCACATATAAATATAAATAATTTCCTCAAGATTTGAAGACATGCTAAATTTCTCAAGAATAGAACTGTCATTAAAAATAAACAACATTATACTTTGCACTGTTAAAAATGTTGTTAAGAACTGTTCATCATTTTGGGAAACTACACAACCCAGGTACAGTGGCAACCATGATATTTGAGACACTATCTAACGCGGTTTTGTCAGTTGACATTTGTTGATATTGTATTAATGGTATCATCTCTACAAGGTTCTCTGTGCTTCAATGTGATCTTGTTTGAATAACTGCATGCTAAAGTACATTATTATTTTATTAGAGATGACATAATTTCTTTAAAAATGTGCACACAGAGGTGGGGTTATTATCTACAGATTTTGGTTTTAAGACAGCAAAGTAGGTATTCCAAAGTGGTTTTTCTTTTAATTTGAAGAAGGAAAAGGGAGATGGCATTGGTTTATAAGATGGTTGCAAGCTGCCAAAATGCAACCATAGGAAAACTTAAAATGAAGGATCTCAAACAGAAAATGAATAGAATTTTTTAAAGAGAGAATGAGGACATTTCCCTCCTGTGCATCCAATCTCTGATCCTTACAGCTCCACAGAGAATGAAATAGCATTTTAAAAATTGCTCCTTTTTACAGCCAGCTGTGACTATCGGTGAACGAGAGGTCTACTTCATATACGAACCCAAATTAAAAACAGCCAGCCCTTTAGTCGGTTCAGAGCCCACATTCTTGATTACATTTGACACAATAATCATCATCATATCTTAAGACTCAAATCAGTCTGACAGTGCTCGACTCAGGGCTGCTTCTCCCAATTAGTTGAAAATTGCAGCCCAGCTCATCTTCTAGAGAAGAAGTTTACATTTACAATTTTGCCATGGTGGAAAAGCAACGAACGTGATGGTGGTCGCAAAGCAACTTTCCAACTTACACAATAACTATTTTAAGTCCTCCAAAGTCTGCTAAACCTGTTTTGACAGGAATGAAAAGAAAATATGGAAGATTTTTTTTTGGCTTTTGGTGGTTGCTGAAAAATTATACAAAGTTTAATAAGGATGGGATCTGAACAAAAAGTGTGGAGGGGCACATAGATACTCTGAATATATTTCCAGGTAATTTTTCAAGTGATTATTTTCAAAAGGAATGGTTACTTTGGGCAAAAGATACACTGAAAATAATTGTCTAACAGTGTATAGTTACAAATAGTAGCATGGTCTTAGAAATGAATTTCCAATAATATACCATGCAAACTGTGGATTCATGTGACACATTGTTATTTTGTACATTTCATCCAAATCACTTCTTATATAGAAGTGAAGAAATAACCAAGGGTATTTTTATACAGTGTATTTCCTCAGTTATGCTATTTTTCTATGTAGATTAAAGCAACTTCCATAGTTTTAGGGAAAACGGACAAAGGCAAGGTGTCTTAATTTTGTTCTGATAGCCCATATATACCATCCTCTAAGTGGAGAACAGTGCAGAGTTAGGAGAGAGAAATATGTTGGTGAGATGTAGGAGTCAGAATCCAAAAAGCATGGGAAAATTACTGAGTGAGGGTCAAATATCCTAGAATTTCAGGACATTTCTGGAAGGAATGAGATGTTAAGCATACAGGCAGGAACAGATACATAAGCTCTGACAAAGTAAAGAGTTTTGGAGATGGCTTAGTGGTTAATTCCCTAATCACTCAAGCAAAAACATAAGAATTCAGAGTCCCAGATCCTCTATAAAAATGCCAGATGGGTGTGGTCACTTGCCTGTAATTCCAATTCCCAAACACAGAGGAATCTCCAGAGCAAGTTAGGTAGCCAGATTGGTCTGGAACTCTGGGGTCAATAGGAAACCCAGCTTTGTAGCAAATAGGTGGAAAAGAGATAGAGGATGATTCCTGGGATCATTCTCAGGCTTGCTCATGCAAACATGAGCCCATGCACATGCAAACACACATAAAAATGTGTATGCATTCCCTTTACACAAAACACATGAAAATATGAAAACAAAATTATAACAAAAGAGACATTAAAAAGCCTATGGGAAACACAGGCCAAAATAATGGAGAAACACAGGGAGTATAAGGTTGACACTGAATAAATAAAGGCGCCAAAGCTGGCTAGGAGCACCCAGGAAGTAACGAATAATGAAAGAGTGGATCCACAGTTAGACCAGTATTTCCAAAAATGTCCTTGAAGAATTTTTCCTCGATGTATCAAAGACAAAGAATTTCAATGAGATATTTTTTCTAAGATACCATGTTATGAATATTTTTAATGCATTGCAAAAGAAGAAAAAGTAACATGAATTTTTCTTACCCTCCAGTTACATTTCTTTGGGATTAAGAAAGGATTTTTTAAAATTCATATTTCTGATGAGAGTTTCAACCATTATGTAGGAAGTAGGGCAAAACTGCTAAGACATTTAATGGCTCATCTATCATATACACTATCATTTAAGTGAATTTTCCTTAATTCTTTGTGGTGTGCCTTATTAAGGAAAAATGTTTTATAGTGCACTTCAATGAATTAATTGATGTCTATTTTAGTTAACAATTTGAGGACTATAGGCAATATTTCTTTCTACAGGCTGCTTCTTTCGAAAATCAAAGATTACATTTCATTTTGTCAGAATAATAAAATCTTTGAAAATTGGTCTTAACCTTTGATAAAAATATCTTCCTGCAAAGCAATATTTTTAACATTATCTAGATAATGGTATTCATTCATATTTTAATAAGACTATACAGTGTGCTGCTTCAAGTATTCAGAGGTTAATATTTACTTAGGAAAGTAAGGCAAAATAATCAGAAATGAACTTTACAAAAATATCTACACATTGAATTTACCCTTTCTCATACTACTCTAGCATTTTCTCAAATGTGGGCACAGCTTGATAATAAAGAAACTAAATTGGAAATATTTTGAGTGACTGGTGGTTACTTTAAATTATATAGATGAAATTGTAAACTTGTGCTCATACAATTTTTCAGAGTGCTATCATTAAAACAAGACCTTTAAATAACGGACGATGCAATTTGCTGCAGCTGGAGCCAAGGCATATCCTAATGACAATGCTGCTTATGACACAACTCTTTAAAAACCCACACAAGAAGGGGCTGCAGAGATGGCTCAGGGTTTAAAGCCTTTGCCTCAGAAAAAAAAGGACTGTGTTTGGATCCTACATCCCACAAAAAAATGCTGGGTGCACATGGCAGTAACTTTCACTCCTGGCTGTGGAGGTCAGAGTCTGGAAAACTCCAGAGCGAAGCAAAAAAGAGGTAGAGCAATCCTCTGTGATTCCTAATGACACCCTTGTTCTTCTACAGGCACACACACTCGAGTACCAAAGGCTACACACACACATGTAAATAAAATAAAATAAGGACACAAGTTGACCACTCAACAACATAGTCATGTTTCTATTAATGATTACAGAAGCATGGATATGAATCACAAAACTGTCACATAATGGCATCACACTTCTGTAAATCAAATGGTTCTTTTTTCTTATTTTGGTCTATCTAGGACTTCTCAGAGTGCACACTTGTGCATACACACACACACACACACACACACACACAAATAACATTTACCATAGCAAAAACAGGGCAAGGTGAGAGGCCAGTTTACTGAGTAACTTCAATATATTTTACTTGGAAATATCCTTGATGATAACCTGAACACTTAATTGGCATAGACTGTGATGGTACATCTAGAGAAGACGAATGTATTTCAGAGTCTGATCTATCTGCTCACTTATGGGTATAAATAAAATTGTTGAATTTAATTTTAAAAACGCTAGAGGTGATTACTTAGGCAATCACTGTCTCTCCAAAGGAACTTTTTTAAAGTTGAGCTCAGCTCTTCCACTTCCTGCTGCAAAAAAGAAAACAGTCAGTGTTTATAATTCTCTCTCTCCTGTCCGAGACTTAAGCACTTTCCTTTCTGAATCAATACTGTCAGCATGAAAAAAAATGATTTTCTGGCAACTTACAATTTTTTTCTCTTTTCTCTATTTTCCTTCATGATGCTTGGTCCATTATAAGATGTCCAAATTAACTTAAATTGCTATGTAAATTGAGTTTGGGGAGAAGAAATGTCAATCTATAGAGGTAAAGTAGATTATAACAAATGATGCTAAACTTGACTATTTCTCACTGGAAAACATAAACATCAACATTTTCCTCATGTGATCTTATTTTTAAGTGTATGTATATGTATGAACAAATGTAAGCATGTATGTATGCCTATACACATAGCTTATTTGACACAGGGTCATTGAGGTTGTTTTAAACTTATTATGTAGCCTAGCCTAGCTTTGTACTCGTGATCTTCCTGGCTCAACTTCCCAAGACCTTGGATACAGGTTTAAACCATAATGCCTGAAATCCTCAAGTGTGTATTTTGTTCATTTTTATGTATATGTGTTGGAGGTGGTACATGCTTGTGCGTATGCATGTTTAGCTGTGTGGTCACATGTAGTATTTGGGTGCACGTGTGTGAAGTCTGTAGGTTGATATTGATCCTCAACTTCAATCATTCTTCCACTTTATAATTGTTTTTGCTTTATTTATTAGTATTATTGTGTGTGTATGTGAGTGTGTGTGTGTGTGTGTGTGTGTGTGTGTGTGTGTGTGTGTGTGTATGAGAGTGCACTCCATGTCTCTGTGGAAGATCAAGAGTGACTTCAGAAATAATCCTGGATTGTGTCTACCTCCTTTTTGCTTTACTTTGAGATTTCCCAGGCTCTGCCCACAAAGGGTGGAAGTGCAGGATGCCACTGTTTCTGCCTGGCATTTTACATGGGACCTGGGATCTGAACTCAGGAGCTTCTGCTTGGGAGGCAAAGTCCTAATCCCTGAGCCATCTCTCCAGCATTTCTACTTTATTCCTTTGAGACTGGTCTCCAATCAAATGTATTGGTCACTGACAGGGCTAATCTTATTATTCAGTTTGTCCTAGGGAAATTCCCAGGCCTTATCTTCCAAGGCTGGAATTACAAGAGAGTCACTCAGCATTTACTTGGGAACTAGGGATCTCAATCTCAATCTTCACACATATATGACATCACTATAACAACTGAAGCGTCTTCCCAACTCATAAGCATATATTTTAAGGTTGTTCTTAAAGTTCTTAACATGTGACACCATTGTAACTAAACTAATATTCATGAAAATGTAATGTGCTAAATATTTGCTTGACTGTGGTACTAGAAGTAAAAAACAAAACAAAACAAAAAAAACTACAAACAGTATCTTCTGATCACGACAGGGCTGTCATGCCCAAAAACACACTGCAGAGAAGTCTACTTCTACAAGACCTGCACAATAGTTGGGCAGTCAACATTTCCTCATGGATGAGGAAGATCTCAATAAACACTACCTCTCCCTGAAAGACTACTGAAGGCTGATGTTAGAGAGAAGGGGAGCTTCCTTACCTCATCATCTACCCACTGATAAGCCATCTATGCCCCAGCAAGTACTCAGGCACTTGATAGCACAGGCATCAGGGATGAAACCTCATTGGTTGCACATGCAAAAATTCATAGGGAGGACACAGACTAGGAAGGAGAATGTAGGAAGTAGGAAAAGGAGGGGAGACAGGATTGGGTAGTAAGGGTTGAAAATGACATAAAATTCATTGTATTATATATGTATGTATGTATATATAGAGAAATTTACATTTTATATTACATGTCAATATAAACGAAAAGAACAAAAGAAAAAGAAAATGAAAGCAAGCACAAGAGAAGGGGGCCTCTACATTCTACATTCCACGCACTTGTGGCAGGTACAAAAGCATTAACTTGTATATGCATCCTTGAGGTAACTTGGTTGCACATGTAGGGAGACACAGGAAGAGGGAAAAGGTGGAAGGGGAAAATGGAAAGGGATGTGAGTGTGTGTGGGGGGATGAAAAGGTAAATAATGAACACATAAATTCATGGTTAATACAATTCAAAAATAAATAAAGTTAATACAAAAAGAATTTCTGATTCTAAACTTCTGGTTCTTTGAGGTGGGGAAGGTCTCACATTCTGCCTTGTTTTCTGTATGGTTTGGTTCTGAAATGTCTCCCGAAGGGTCTTGTGTTGAAAGCATGGTCATCAGTTCAACAGTAGCAAGACTATATTCTAATGTCTATCCACTGGTGGGCCCTTTACACCCTGACAGATCCTTAAGCACTAAGTAGTGCAGACATCCTAGACAGGAGAGGAGGAGAAAATTTGGGTGAGAAAGAGGAGTTTGGGGCTTTGGGGCATTGATTTGGAGGGTATTAAAATCATGGTTAATCATTGATGAATTTATACCTCAATGGAGTTATTGATATGTGGTGGCAATATTAGGTGAGAGGTGTTCATGTGAGACAGGAAGGACATATCCTTCAAGCGTGTATTTTGTCCCATTTCTGAGCTTGTTTCTCCACAGTCAGAGTTGAACAATTATGGCCTGCCACATTCCCCATGTCATAATGATCTGTCTTACCATAGGCCCAGAAACAGAGGGGTCAAGTGTTCACAAAATGAACACTACAAAACCATGAGCTGTAAATCCATATTTCCTCTATTAAAATATTTATCTCATGTACTTTGTTATAGCACTGTTGCCACAGTTTAAATGTGAGTTGCCTTCCCAAAACTCTTATGTTGAATCCTTTAACTGACGTCAATGTTTGGGAAGGTCCTGGCTCCTTTATGAACTGGAGACTTGCTGGGGGAAGGCAGGTCACAGAGGGCAACCTTGAGGTTTGGATCCCAAATCTACTTCCACGGTTTTGCTCTTACTTTCTCTGCTTCCATGGTATTGGCTGTGACTTGAAACCACGTTCCAGCTTTTTCTTGAAACCATCCCTTTTGCTCTGAGATACCTGCCATAATGTTCCATATCTTCCTTCTGGAGACTGAAGCCAAAAATAAATCTCCCTTTTACCCTTAAGTTGCATAGCAATATTGTCTCATGGCAGCCAAAAATTGAAACTATAAGAACTGGGAAATTGAGTAATGACATTAATTTCTAATTTATACATTTTGATACTGAAATCAGTAGCATAGATTTAGAATGTCAATTCAGTCTTTTAAAATATTTTATCCATTTCAAACTGGTCTGAGAACTTCCTCCTTGCTGAATATTTTACACAATACCAAGGAATACTGTAGAACCTACTGAGGGAGAGAAATAATCACAGGCCTCTTTAGCTCATATGATCTGCAAGTTGCAATAACAATCACTATGGCAAAAAGTGATTACCAGTGTAATAGTGGAATGAGGATCAAGGAGACAACCAATAGCTTTCTGATTGAACTCAAGACCCGCTTGTCATAATGGAACACGTTGTTACTGTTAACTAGAATAGCAACCTAAAAAAATGGAAAGAAATAGATCAATAAGGAAAAACATCCAAAGAACATATAGGTAGGAAGACAGTGCACCAAACTGTTCTGGGAATGTATGAAGAGCACTTAGCACTCAGCCTAGAAATCTTCTCCTACAAGAAAGGTAGAGAATTTCAACACCCTAACAGGATGGAGCTTAGGCCCATAGAAGAGTGGTGAAGTGATAACAATGGCCAGCTATAGTGCATATTAACGCAGACCTAGAAATCCCAGAATCAGGCCAATTTGATCTCTCCCTATCCTAAAGCTTGGGAAACTTAGCAGAAACTTAGTGGTAAGGTTGTAAGAACCTAAAGATGGGAAGGTCTATTATTGCACAAGACATTCCATTCAAGGCAAGGATGTTGCATCCAGGAACTCACAGAGGTGAGACCTATCCTTACCAGACTTGCATAATGACTAAATACCAACATGCCTCCACAGACTATAAGGAACTGAAGAGAGATAAGAACACACAGGGAAAACCTTAGAGACTAGAGCTGAATGAGTGAAGGGAAACTCCCTGATCAGTGGGGTATTTTGAGGATAGGCAACTTGGTATGCCACAGAGGCCTGAACCCCCCCAAGAGGAGACAAACCAGAGGGAACCCTGGGGTCCATAGAAGTGGCCAGGTAGCATGGTGGAATGGAGAGTAATGGATTGATAAGGGGAAGGGAGGTAATGGGAGGGAGGGGAATAGAGGGAAACAGGGATTAGTACTCAAAATGCTAGTAAAACTAAAAAATAAATGAATAAAAATTAAAAAAATGTTTTGTCCATTTGAAGCTCAAATACCTCAATGTTGGACCAGAGACTAAAAAACTTCAAGAAGAAAAAGTAAGAAATACCCTCAAATCATTTTACCTCAGTCAGCATTTATTCAATGGGACTATGAAGGCACAAAGAATAAGTTCAACACTAAACAAGTTAGACTACATGAAATTAAAAACCTTTTGCTCAAACTGCAAAAGAAAATCAACAAACCACAATCCAGAACTTCAGAGACTCTATATCAACCACCTAGAACTAGGCCAGACTAATCTCTCCCCATCCTGAAGCTCAGGGAAATTCGCGGAAGAGGGGGCGGTAAGAGTGTAAGAGCAAAAGGATGGGAGGAGCAATGATTTGCAAGATACTCCACACAAGTTAGGGCCGAAGCAATCATAATTGGACTTTGCATGCCCTGAGCAATGTCCAATACACTATTGACCTCACAAAGTCTAGCATCTGCTAAAGGCACCAAGATCCTTGGAGGCAAGGGATTGACAGCCACAGTAGTGTTCCTATGCTTAAGGGGAACACAGGAAAGGGTTCAGGGAAATGCCACTGGGTCCTTGTACGTCATCGGAGAGGAGGGCCCAGAGGAGAGTCAGGCATGCACAATAAAGGACTCTCTGGGAATTGGGGGGGGAGGCACTGGGGGATGGGGAGGGAGGGGTGAGGGGAGGGGGAGCAGGGGGTTCAGGGGAGGAGGAGGGAGGGGTGAGGGGAGGGGGAGCAGGGGGTTCGGGGGAGGAGGAGGGAGGGAGGGAACTGGTGTACCTATTAAGTTTGTATGAGCGGAAATAATAATAAAAAATGTATAAAAAATAAAAAAAGCTTTTGCTCAGCAAAAGAGACTTAATAGAGCAAAAAAGGAAACCTATAGAATGGGAAAGAATCTTCATCAACCACACATCTAATAGAGGACTTTTATCCAGAATCACAAAGAACTTCAAAAATCAAATACCAGGTAAATAAACTATCCCTTTAAAAATGGGCTATACCTGAAGTCCATAAAAGCATATGGGCAGGAGGGTGGAAGCTAGTGGGATGGATTGCAGAAGGGAGGAAAAGGGGGATAAGTGGGAGGGGAAGGGGGATGGGTGGGAGAGGGGATGAAGGAAAGCCAGAATGAGTACTCAATATGCTTGTAAAACTAGAAAAACAAAATAACTTAAAATAGGCTATAGAAGTGAAAAGAAACTTCTCACAAGACGAAATTCAAATATCTAACAAATATCTTTAAAAATGTTCTATCTCTCTAATCATTAGGGAAATGCAAATTAAAGTCACCCTGAGATACCATCTCCCTCCAGTCAGAATGGCCATAACCCAAAACTCAAACAGTTGCAAATGGTGGTGTGGATGTGGGGAGGAGACCCTCATATATTGCTGGTAGGATTGTAAACTCATACAACCCCTTTGGAGATCAATTTGGAGTTACCTAAAAAATTTAAAATATTTAAAATCAATATTCCATACTACCCAAAAATACCACTATTGGGAACATTCCCATAGAATACGGCATCAGAGATGCGTGTACAACCATGTTCATAGCAAACCTTTTCACAATTGCAAAGAAATAGAAGCAATCCAGATGTCCAAGAGTTGGTGAATGGTTAATGAAAATATGGTACATATATACAATGGCAAGCTATTCAGCTGTCAGAAAAGATGAACTAATGAAATTTTCCAGTTATTCAATGGAACTGGAAAAAAATCATACTAACTGAAATATCCCAGGCACAGAAAGACAGACCTTATATGTTCTCCCTTATAAATGGATCCTAGCATTAAACCTACGGTCTGATGGACTCAAACAGAAATTCCTACAACACTCACAAACACAAAGGAGCACAAGTCAGGGAGGGAGTGCAACAAGA
This sequence comes from Typhlomys cinereus, assembly GCA_023101885.1. Lineage (NCBI taxonomy): Eukaryota > Metazoa > Chordata > Mammalia > Rodentia > Platacanthomyidae > Typhlomys > Typhlomys cinereus. Next base: position 621,036 of record JALPQD010000632.1, read on the forward strand.
TCCTAAAAGAGTAGAAACAAATATTACGGGTAAGAAAAGTCTTAAAGGAGAGGGAAGAATAGGAATAGGACACAGTTAAGACTAGAGTTAGCCTCCAGGTAGCCAACCTGTTTAGCAGCCCCTAACCCCCACTTCCATGATAGGGAATACATCCTCAGCACTGTAAAGTAGTCTAAACAACAGTGGATGGGGAGAAAATTGACAGTAGACAGGATCAAATGTTTCAAAACTAACCATAAACACCCAAGGGTAAATGTCCATCTAAACACCTCTTATCTTTAGACAAGAAAATATCTCAACACCTAAACAAGATACTTAACAAGGGCCACTTAATCTGCCATAGAGACCTGAGCTCCCACTAAATCAGATAATCCAAAGGGATCTCTGGCCCATAGAAGTAGATAGATAGGAGAGTGTGGAATGGATGGATGAAAGGAGGAGAAGGTGGGAGAGGAAAGAGGAAGGAAGAGAGGAGGGAAGGAGGAGGAACAGAGACAATTACTCATCATGTTTGTAAAACTAGAAAAAAAAAAACAAACTAAAAAAATGTTTTGTCCCTTTTGGCTGGACCACAATTTTCCAGTAATTTGCCAAAATGACAAACACAAAGGGAAAGAGGAGAGGAACCAGTTATATGTTGTTGACCTTTCAGGAAACGTAGAAGTTATTCTTTTGGCTATATAGATATGTGAATCTATAAGAAGTGAGATATTGTGGACATCCAGAGAATGGGTACTGTTCAAAAATGAACACCTCATAAATGCTACCATGGAAGACTGGAGGACTGTACAGTGTGACACAGCATGCTGTTGGCAGTGTGGTGAACAAGTATGTTAAGAGCAAGATTCTTGCCGAGAGAATAAATGTTCCTATTGAACATACTAAGCACTCTAAGAGTTGAGAAATTTTTCTGAAATGGCTGAAGGAGAATGATCAGAAAAAAAACGAAGTCACCGAGAAAGGAAGCTGCGTACAGCTGAAGCACCAGCTTGCTCCGCCCAGAGCAGCGCGCTTCAGGAGAACAAGGGATAGGAGTCTGAGCTCAGGTTCCTGGAACCCATCCCTGTGGATGCGTGGCTTAATAGATGTAGAAGTTAACTAAACAAAAGACCGTGACTGTCAAACTTTGTTTTTTCTTAAATTGAAGTACAATGTCTTTAAAAATTTTTACTTTTTAAAATACTTTATTTACTGTGTGCATGTGCATTGTGTATCTCTCTGTGTGTGTGTGTGTGTGTGTGTGTGTGTGTGTGTGTGTGTGTGTGTGTATGTGTGTGTGGGGGGGCATTGTGTGTACCTGTGGAGGATCAAGGGTGATTTTAGGAATCATGCTGGATTGCTTCTACCTCCTTCTTGCTTCCCTCTGAGATTTCCCAGACTCTGCCCATCAGAGCTGGAAGTGCAGGCCACTACTGCTTCTTCCTGGTGTTTTTACATGGGACCTGGGATCTGAACTCAGAACCTTTTGCTTATGAGACAGTCTTACCCCCTGAGCCTTTTCTCCAGTCTTTCAAAAAATTTTCAAGGAAATTTTATTTGTCCTGATTCATTTTGTCTTTTCCTATTTAAGTACCGTTTTTCTTATGAAAGATGGAGCTTTTAATGTGCAACAAATAAACCTTGTTCATTAGACAAAAAAAAAAAAAGATTTGTTCTCTTGAAATGCTGTCTAGTAAGTTGTAAGGATGTCTTCCCCACAGCATTTTACAAGTAGGCACACCCTGCTGAGCAAAATTCTGCTCTACCTCATCACCGAAAAGACTGCAGTGAAGAATGAGTTCCTTATCAGAAGCTTGCCAGGGAGACAGCACAATTCTGTTGGATCTCACAACGAACTGTTTCATTGAAGTGTCTTGGCCTTTCCTCAGAGAACAGGCCTGTCAGGAAGGGTTGCCCAGTGAAATTGCTTGGCCAGGATCACGTACATGACAATTATAATGAGATTTAATCACACATCCCAACTATTTGGCTGGACTTCTGGATCTGCCCACCTGCCAAAATAAGTTTTTACATCACCAGTAGCAACCCAAAGATTATGCAAAAAATTATCTTAAGCGGGGTGTGAGTTAAATTTTTTATGCTCCAAGAAAACACACAACTATGAATTAGCTCCGTGTTCTTAAAATATTGATGAAGCTAGAGTATCAGGGAGGGTTAATTGAGTTGTTCTTTTTTCTCAGGGGAAAAATTTATTAGCTAATATATTGATTATAATACTCTTTTGTCTTTGCCTATATTATTGATTGCTCTCTGTTAAAATAGAGACCTTTACTAAGTGTAACTCCTTTATTAAAATTGCTTTCAATAATTTCGACATGATTTTCTTCTATCCTTCTTAAGAAAGATCAAGTATTTTTCAAATATGCTATGTCAAAGAATCAATATGTGGCTTCTGTTTTCTCTGTCCTATTGATTTTTGCAGAAAAAAGTTCCTGAATTTCAAACAAATGTAAGATGAAAATGGTTGTCCCAAAGGAAGGTTATAAAACATGTCTGAGTATAGTCATAGCACCATTGCCTTGGTTAACATGGGAAAATGTATAGGCTTGTGCTGAAATGAAGAACTGGACTGAGGACACTGAGAATACTCTTTAGGGGATATCTGATAAGATAGTCACAATAAAGTGCCCTGATTCAGATGCTATGTGGTCTACATTATACATTTTGAATAGCTGCACTATGCGTAGAGTTGAACCAGGTACCACATGTCATATAAGACTTGCACAATCAATTTTTAGCAGGAAAATGTAGTCTATTCATTTCTCCTCTATAACCACAACCATGAATACTTTTCTTGATCAATAATGCTTAAACCACAATATAGAGTCTCATTAGTTCTATAAGGAAAACTGTTTTACATTTATTTAACTTGATTATTATCTAAACTTCTTTTGCTGGAGTATACACATGCTAAGATACAATGCTGATTATGGCATAGCCCCATTTTTTAGTAAGAAAATTGCCATAGATGAAGAGCATATGAGTGACTTAGGATGTTAAACTCATATGCTGCTGATCCTTGAAAGGATATGTTTAAATAATTCTGAAACCTCACAAATTGGCTTGTTTTATTTTTGGATAGCTTTATCATGAAATTCAATTCTTTATTAGGCCCAAAGAGTTTAAGACAAGACGATATATTTGAAAATTTCCTATTCTACTTCTGTACATGTGCACATGTGTGAAATGATGTGTGTGTGTGTGTGTGTGTGTGTGTGTGTGTGTGTGTGTGCATGTGTGAAGGGAACACAAGAGTTATAAAGTGACAAATGAACAGAAGAGACCATTTTACCACTAAAACCCCTGCTATTCACATGTTTTAAATGTTTTGATTGATAGAGTGTAGTAGCTCCCAAACTTCGTGCATGGAAATTACTAGGAGGCCAAATCATTTGTTAAAAGATTTTCAGATCCCCATTTTCCAGAGATTCTGATTTAATAGGATGGCACTGGACTCTTTAATTTATATTTATAGGTAGGTAACGAGTGGTATAAATTCTGCTTGTCCACTGACTATGCTTTTTGCTTATTGAGACATTGTAGCAGTGGAAATTCAGGTCTGCTCATACTTAAGATGGAATATTGACTGCTAACAGTTCACAGCTGCCTCCATAATAGAAATTGCCCTCTGCCAGAGGTGTCTGTTTTTTGTAATTTAACTTGCCCTTTGACACAGGTTGACTAAATGTTGATAACTGCCTGCTACTGGTATGCAAAAGGTCTTGCTCCTTTGCTTCAAGTCACAGTGTTTCTGAAAGTTTAATAGCTCCTCTGAGAATCTGCTGAGATTTCAGTTCATTGTGTTGGTTTCTCCCCGGCTAACATCCTTAGGCTGGTATCTCTGGAGAACACGTCAAGAAACCTCTGCACACAAGTCTCCACCTTACTCTATGTCCAGGGAGCTCAGTCTAAGATAGTTTTTTTTTTTTTTAAATTTCCATCCTCTTTCATTCTGAACCCAAGAGTTGTGCCTTACATTTGGATGACATATTTCAGTGTTCAGTCTGTGGTCCCGATTTGATGTAAAAATGTTATATAATCTATATCACCATCCAAACCATTGATAAAATATTGGAGAGGCACTGGGGATGGGGAGGGAGGGGGGAATGGAGAGGGGAACAGGGGAATGAGGGGGAGGTGGAGGGAGGGAGGGGACCGGTGTACCTGTTAAGTTTGTATGAGCAGAAATAATAATAATAATAATAATAATAATAATAATAATAATAAAAGAAAAAATATTGGAGAGGACAAAGCTGAGACTATGTTGTTATGGAAATCTGCCAAAAACCTCCTTCGAAGTGGACATGTATCTATTTAATAGTAACAAACTGAGAAAGGGCCTGGAAGTTGCAGATTTTTGTAGAAACACGAGATCTATCAGTGCCAGCCATAGCCAGAATCACAGCGAAATACTATTATGGCATTTCAGAATTTTGATAGGAATCCTAGGTCCAACGTATGTATTTGAACACTTGGCCCACAAATGGTGATACTGTTTGGTATGCTGTGGAACACTTAGGAGATGGAGCTTTGCAGGAGGAAGCAGGACCTTCTATTCTGTTCACTCTCTGCTCCCTGAATGTGGATGCAATGTGATGACCAAACTTCTGCTCCTATTGTCATTCATTCTATTGGGATCAAGAATCTGATAATGCACTACACAAGACAAATGACTGAGGTAAAACTCTGTACTTCAATTAAGTTGGGTATTGCCTTCCATACTTCTGAGAAACACTCCACAATAAAAGACCTGTTAATGAATGAGATAAAGAACTCCTTAATAGATTTATATGTTAAATTGAAAAGATTAAATTTGACAAAATTCACTAATACCTGTGTGTCCTACATATTTTTAATACAACATATACATCTAAACTAATGCTACATAGAAAAAGAAAAAAATCCCTGCTGTACAATTAATAAAGCCAAAAGATTCACTAAGTTTAAGACTGGGTATTATACAGATAAAAATTAAGTCAAGTGATGATTGCATTCATTTATCAAAATAACTCAACTTTCTAAAAATATAGTCTAATTTTAATACTTCATTGAATATTTTTAAAGTGTTTATGTAAATGATGCAGATGCAAGGCAAAGGAAAAATATAAACATAATTGAAAAATAAATAATATAATGGATGTTGGTACTAACATTAATGGTTCAATTAAACCAAGTAAGGGAAACTTTCCCTCATTTGTTTTAATTTTAGATTCCATAATATTAAATTTATTCATAAAGGCGTCTAGTGGTGTTTTCTAATTTTTCATTAGTAAACACCCGTAAGTTTTAATTGTACCATTTTTCCCATAGGCAAACTGAATACAGAGGCATTTCTAAACATATGTTTTGGTATGCTGGTAAAGCTTACTTCAGGATGATAGCACTAGGTTAGAATGGAAATGGCTACTTGGCTACATTACTAGGTAATTTTCCACACCAGTAAATCACAAATGACATAGTTCCAAGAGTTTCCTTTTGCACACAATCCTGGCAAGCTAGAAATATTCTAATTACTTTAAAGGAGATGAAATAAAGTGAAGTGGTCAGTTACAAAACAAAACAATCCATATTGATCATTTCAATCTCTAGGTTAATGCCTCAATTTTAACATATTTGATATCCTATTCTTATATTTCAAAACCAGGTGAGAAGACTGGATCTCAGTAGTATAAAAAGGGAAGTATCTTGCAACAATATATTCAAATTTCTCTTGAAGATTCAAAAGAAATTTCACTACACTGTCTGAAGAAGTATACATATGGCCCTAAAGGACATAAACTACTAAAGGTTAGATAAAAAGACATATCATACCACTTACATTTATACAATGGAACACTACTCAGCCATCAAAACAGATGAATTAATGAAACTTACTGGAAAATGGATGGAATTAGAAAAAATTATGTTGAATGAAGTATCCCAGACACAGAAAATTAAATGCTATATGTACTCCCTAATAGGTGGATCCTAGTACCAAACCCACTTAGTGACACACTCAAAGATAAATCTCTGTAATACCTACAGTAATTGCAAAGAATATAAACAGGAGGGAAGGGGAAGGAGGGCCCCGCCAGAAACAAGGAAAGAGGGGATCATGCTACAGCAGAGAAAATAGGCCACCATCAAGTACTGCAAGTAAGTAGTGAGACATCTGGTTAAGCTCACAGACTTTCCTTCCTGGTCACTTGCAACTGAGGGAGTTTGATCTCACCAGACAGGGAGGGCATAGAGACTGGCAGATAGATGGTAACCATCCTGCAAATGGGAGACTGACCTCTCCTCACCATGGTCTCCTACTCTTATTCCATCTACATTTGAATCTACTCTTATAGTAAGACTCTATTTTAACAGCCTTTTATCTCTGGCTAGGAGGAGACATCCAATACCCATCAGGATGGAGCCAAGGGTGGTGCAGGAACAGCAAAACTGAAAGAAAACAAACAAACCATAATTCAGAACATCAGAGACCCTACATTAATCACCTGGAACCAGGCCAGCCTAATCTCTTCCCATCCTAAAGCTCAGGGAAATTTGTGGAAGAGGGGCAGCAAGATTGTAAAAGCCTAAAGATGGGGAGTAGCAACAATACGCAAGATATTCCACACAATTTAGGGCCGAAGTAACCATAATAGGACTTTGCATGACCTGTGCAATGACCAACATATCATTGACCCCCCCCCAAAGTCTAGCATGTATCACAGGCATTAGGATCCTTAGAAGCAAGGGATTAACAGTCACAATAGTGTTCCTATACTAAAGGGGAACACAAGAAAAGACTCTAGGCAATGCTACTGAGTCTTTACACCTCATTAGAGTGGAGGACCCAGAGGGAAGTTTGACATTCACACTAAAGGATTCTCCAAGGATGGGGGAGGGGAGAAGGGGTACTGGGAGAAAGGGAAGGAGATGAGGAAAAGGAAGGGGTAAAGGGAGGAGTAAGCAAGGGAGTCCGGGGAGAGGTGGAGAGAGGGAGGGGAATGGGATACCTATTAAGTTTGTATGAGTGGAAAAATAGATAAATTAATTAAAAAAGACATGATATAATACCACCATCTAAACCTTTGTTTATTAGACCTAGGGATTAGAGCAGTTCTTAGCCCTTAGCACTTGACCTACAGATGTCCTTTGGCAATGGATCATGTTTAATATAGAGAATTCCAATAGTCCAAATTACAGAGAATAAGTGACTCTGGATTACTTGTATTCTAAAGAGGACATGTAAATCACCCCTATGTCAAGGTTCAAGCAACATCATGGTGGGGGGGTTAAGAATGTAAGAGCCTAAGGGTGGGGATGAATGTCCTTAAATAACATCTCCTGAACATGAAACTGCTGCATCTATGAACTCATTGAAGCTCTAACTACTTCCACAGTACCTGTATAGTATTTGTTCTATCAATATTTCACCATGGAAGGTGCAAGAACTCAAGAAGCATCACATTTCCCTAAAAGACTACTGAGAATTAATGATAGACTGGGAGTAGGCAGGGAGAGGGCTACTTTCTCAACTTTTTAATGTTATATGTTGCAGTTAATTTATGTTACCTAAATATCAATGATAAACAGTTCATGGAGAACAAGGGGAATTTCTTTTGACTTAAGAGTGTCTAGTAAAAATTCTTATTCCAGATTGGCAGCAGAGTCCACATTAATACCAGAGGCCAAGGAAACTGGCCACATCATATCCACAGAACTGTTAAGAGAGGGGCAAACTTCCCTTGCCAGATGGTATGTCTGCCCAAGTATACTGAAAGAATGTCATGTTCCTTGAACAGCTCTTGTCATCTTATTTGACTGCCCAGGGACTAGATCCATCCACTATGTATGTGCTGGGCCTTCCCCATCAATTAGATAAACTCCTACAGGCTTTTGGGGGGCTTAACTCAAATACTAATTCTTTACAAATATTTCAAAGCTTGAACCTTCAATTGTCAAGTTGTCACCTGTATCTAATTATAACAGTATACATACTGAACTAATTTCCAACAAGTTCTCTTGACGATATAAGTAACTCAGATGAAACTCACTGGACCACACATGCAAAAAAAAAAGGCATTAAAGTAGAGGGGAGACTGGTAGGGACAAAGGACTGGTGGACAAAAAATATTAATAGTGGGCAGAAGAAGGAAATTGGGATTAGGCGACAAAGTTTGACAATGTCACAAATTCATTGTATACATGCATGAATACCTAAAAGCATAAAAATAATTAAAGAAATAAACATGAAGGAGATGTCATTAGATTGGATTTTTTAAATATCAAAGCATTTCAGTCCTTAATATAAACTAGAGAGTGAAAGTGTTGTATGAAGAGAGGAAAATAAGTTCCTGTAAGTAGTGAATTCTACATCAGTGATTTGAAAGTTATTCATAACTTTCATATTTATGAATAACCATGCTAGAGTTACATATAGGGAGCTGCCAAGTAAAGAAGAGATTGTATTTTAAACACATGTCCTGCTAGCATCATGTCACTTTCAAAAGACATAAGTTCAAGGGCAACAAATATTCATCCTTTTCAATTTTGGAAACAATTCAAAGCCATTTATGGACTAATATCTGATTAACTGTTTAACACGATTCACAGTTTTTGAGCCACTACTAAGAAAATGAAAAGTGCAGCCATGAAATGTTTATAACAGTCTGCTGATGTTCACAGAATAGTTCCCAGGTACTTCCAAAAAGTGAATTCCAAAAACATTTTGAAAAAGGGCAGCAATTTGAAGAGACAATTTAAGATGATTTTATAAATTTCCCATGCCTCTTCTAAATAAATGGATGAACCAGAAAAAATGATACTACATGCTTTTGTTCCCTTAACATACCCAACATTTGCACAGCTATTTCTTTTACTTTTAGAAAAAATTGAGGATGCTTTCGAAAACATGTGACATATTTAAATATCATTCATTGGGTCTCAAGAGGGTAAAGGAGAAGTGTGGGGAAATAACTCTGGGATAATTGTGAAGGTCAAATGATACAGTGACTCACTGTTGACTGGGAGACATGGCAAAAGGTGGTCACAGCTTTCCAGAAAAAGAAGAAATTCCAGCATGAGATAAAAATAGGGATTGAACCAAAGGGACTAGTTCCTCCAGTAATTTTTGAAGAAATCACAGGATCTCTGAGCCAGTTTTATACATCTCAGTAAATTACAAAAGAGAAAAAAAAAGATAGACCTAATTCTTCCACTTCCAGATTTAGAGGCAATGAAGTTAGATTACTAAAGACACTAGAAACACAGCAAAAGTATTATTTTAGACATTCAGAAGCACACGGAGTATGCAGGTATATATGTATGGTGGTTGGTTGAAAACAGTTTTGGAGATAAGAGGAATGGTGTAATGTGAATGAAAAAACTGAGGAGTCTTAATGGTAGTGTGTAGGAGGAACGGACAATGATTGTGCCACAGAGGCTTCCATACAGAGAGGCTCCTTGGACTCCTCCTTCCTGCTAAGCATACAAATTTCAGGAGACTACAAATCTCCCGAGACTACAAATCTCGAGAGACTACACCTTCTCCAGAGCAAAGACGGAAAGGACCAATCCGGACAGGACAACTCAACAAAGACTCATGCTGGGACTTATGGGATGTCTGGTGGGGTATATAAGCAGCCTGATACTTAAAATAAATGAGCCTACAAGCCTGAGAGCCTGCTTTGCCACTCATCTGCTCCCGGAGTCTTTGCTGTTGACTTCCCACCAGCTTATCCCTGCCTCTAAGGGTCTCTGTGAGCCCCCCCACACTGTTACATTGTTACAGTAGTGTGAGTGAATAACTGAAAACCTTGAAATGTGGAGAGACTAGGAATGACAATGAAGAATGGAAAGTTAGGAATACAGTGACTATAGACATTCAGTAACTGCATAGCACATGTAAAGTCCTGGATTTCACCTGAACATTGCAATACAACTATGCAAAGACAGCAACAAAAATTCACCACCAACCTTAATGTCCTGTAGAAGGAAAAGAAGTCACGATTAGAGTTTTAAGTCACGGGTCTACATCTTAAGTCACTATCATAAACTACTCCTCATATTCCTCACATCTCCAGACTCATAAATCTTAGTATACAGTGTATATCTCCATGTGGACACATCTTAACATTTCAAATGGAATGAATCTCTATCTTTCTTCCAATGGACCTTTCTCTTAAGGACTCCTTCCCCTTTGTAAATGGGTAACCTGTCTTGTTTTGCTGAGACTTACCTGTCTGGAATCTGTCCTGATTCCATCTGACACTCAAAGCTAATCCAATAGAAGACCTTCCTGGCTCTGTAATCAAGGACAAAATAAAATCCATCTGCTGCTTCTGACCACATTCATCTTTCTCATTCTCATCTCAGCCACAATCATCCCCTAAATTATCACAAGAGTCTCCAAATGGTTTCATCAGTGGGTTGTATTCAGATATATCATAAAACTGTTGGATTTACTATTAAGCAAATGATAAATGCTTAAACTTTTAGGGCCCTCTTAAGGCCCTTAGGTTTTAATCTGCCTAAGAAAGAAACGATTGACGCATTTTGAGCAAAGAAGTGATGTTTTTAGTAATCTGGCTCCTGTGTAACGAATTCCTTTTCTTCTACCTGCTACAACTGATCACCACATATAAATGCTAATATTTCTTCCCTCTCTTTTTTTCTCTTACACACACCTATGTATAATTTTAGCTTCCTCTTCTTATTCTTTTCCCTCTTTTATGTGTTTCCACATTATACTTAATATTATTTGACATAGCACATATATTATAAAGTATATATGTATATTATGTATGTTTATATATGTGTTTGTTATATACATACACCTACATGCATATCTTTCTAATCTAATATTTATCTCCCATCATTTCCCTTCTATAACATAAAGTGCTTAAGAGTAAGGATTTTCACTCTTGTTTGCTAAATATAAAAATTGATCCTACTTAGCACATATTTAGCATGAGCATATTTTAAGTAACTTGTCTTTTATGATATTGATAACAGATGACTTTTTATGAACTCTTTCTAGGTATAAGACATTGTGGCAAGAACAAAACCATGGTCAGAGAAGATGGGATATCATAATTCAACATTCTTCTGGAAGCCAAGGCAGGAAAAACTTCAGCTATTAGAGTTGACCATAAGGACCAATGTTAAAATGGAGTCAGACAGATGAATAAATAAAAATGGGACAATTGCATATTATAAAGTCACTGGTGATTTTAGCAAGATTGGACTGAGTCAAAGAATAATTAGGAACTTATGTCTATGAAATAGCAATGGTCATTTCTGCTTCAAAACCCAGGTACGGTGGCACAGGCCTATAATCCCAGTATTTGGGGTACTGAGGCAGAGGAATTATCAGTTTGGCACTATTTTGAGGTACACAATGTGCTTTGGGACAGTCTAGAACCCCCAGTCTAAACCAATAAAATAATTACTGCTTTAAAAAATTGGATAGTTAAGAAAAAATTCGAGGAAATCACTTTTAGGATGAGGAACACTTGAATAGTTTGGTTGTCTGAAAGACATGTGTGAGGAGAGAGAAGAAACTCAACATCTCAGAAGATAATAGAAGCATCATTTAAAAATTTTTTCCCCTAAAAATGAAGATGAAGATCCTAGAAATAGCAAAGCAAAGTGTGACTTAGAAATGACTTTCAGGTTGCTAATAATGAAAAGAAAAAAAGCACAACTCTGTTTTATACAGATCCTCCACTATTAATTGCAATTGTTAAAATAAAAATGCATTAGTGTCTGGGTTCAAAGTGTTGAGATATCATATTAAACAAACTGTTTGCATGCATATTTGGGCATTATTACAAATAATATAGTATTTACAGTATTTGTATGCATGTATACTAAGAGGTAATTTTAAGGAATAGGGTTTCTATATATTTACACATCTCCATGCACATAGGTGCATATACAAATATATCACGTGCACATGTGCCTACATGTATGCATGATAAACATTTCACGAAACCTACTAGGTATATCTAGGAGCCTAGAATGACGAACTTCCAGTCATGGAAATAAACTTCTCCAGCAAGGACCAGGGCTTACACCTGTATGGTTAGGAGGTGTGGATGCTCTCATGCTCATGCAGACAGATAATGCAGATTTAGTGCTCACTTTTTGTTTAAAGATTGATCCTAGAATAGAAATATGGAAATGACATTGGATGACAGTGTCATCATAAAGTCATCAGCCAGATGGCAGGCCTTGAAATCTAAGCCTTCTAGGCCTCTCACAGTAATTTGTAAATATCACATCTAATATTATATTATTCACAAATTCATATGCACAGAGGTTCAACAGAAATGAATGAAGTTCCAGAGGCTCAGATATCTGGCATCGTATGTTCACACAGATACAAGATGGAATATAATCAGGAAAACACAATATTTTCCTCCACAATCAACCTTTGTTCTGTTCTGAGCTGCTAAAGAAAATATTGGTTTACTATTATGTGTGTTTCCTTCTTGAATCTATAGTCTGCCAGCCTATGATACGAAAATAAAATTCTTCCAAGTTATATTTATCTTACTTACATTCAACAATTTAAAACTGAATTGAAGCTTTTATTGCTTCAAATCAGTTTCCAAATACATGAAAATTTTGCATACATTTTTCCATGTGATTGGCAATTTCCATGCAGACAATAATATTAGTGTTCAGTGGTAAAGTAGCTTCTAACCTGAAACTTGAGAAGTGGATGCTTTACATCACGTTTTTCAAAGATGTGATAGATTCGTTTCCTCCATAACCCAAATATCAATATTATCAAACCTGCCTTTTAAAAATGAGATTAGATGATAAACAACAAAAGTAGAGGTATCATGCTGCAATAGGAATCTGTTTTAAAGCATCAACACTAGAAAATGGATAAATACAAAAAATGAGATAGAAAGACGGAGATGCAATATTATGAACCACGTTGTAGAGTGTTTTTATTTATAAAATGTGGTAGATTTTCCTCTAGAAGTAAAATAGAACGTTACTTTAAATAAATACCCTAGGTTGTAGAGATTGCTAGGTATTTCATGTACTTGCTATGCAAGCAAGAGATTCAATGTAAATATCCAGTGAGCATTGTGTCCTGCTGCATTTACAGTCTCAAAAACCAGAGATGTGATATCTGGAACTAGATGGCTAGTGACACTGGTTCTATCAGCCATCTCTAGGCTCCCCTGAGAGACTCTGACTCAATAAATAAGGAGTAAAGCATTCTCAGAAGATTCCAGACACCATCCATCATCCATAGCATGCATGCATACCCACACATACATGTGTGCTTCCATGCATGCAAAATGTATATATAGGTACATATAAAAACAATACACATACATGCACACATTGAAAAAGCAGAATAAAATAAGACAAAAACACACAACTAGCCAAGTAATTCAGCAATCAATCAAGTAAACAAGCAACATATACCCTAAATTATTTAGGTGAAATTAAGCAATAATGTTCTAGAGAATGACTGTAAATAAAGGCTTCCATCATTATAGAAACATATTATCTACTGTACAAATGAGAAGCCATTAGTTACATGTAAATCTTAAGCACTTGGAAGATGACCAATAAAACAAACTACATTTCACATTATATTTAATTATAATTAAATTTAAAGAGATGCCTGGCTCCCTTTCACCCCACCCTGCTCTGCCGGTCGGGATGCGCGGTCCAGCCAGGCCTCACCCGTGACCTAGGTAAGCTCTATCCCTGCCCACCCCTGGAACCCCAGGCCAAATAATTCAGTTTAGTGAAATTTAAAGATCTTAAGAGTTAAAACGACAATGCCAAAGTCAAAGTGCAAATCCATGAGAAGCAACACTCAAGTAAACAAATTTCCCACTGAAGAAATTAATCCCATAATGTTAGACTCCAACAAGAACAAACCCATGGAAAATGGCCAAGAAAGCCTGTCCCAGGATAACGACATTCAAAATATGATCATTACCATGTTCAATACAATGAAAGAGGAAATTACATAATCAGGGAGGAATTACATAATCGAATCAATCGCTTTGAAGAGGAACACAAGAGACATTTGGAGGAGTTGAGAAAAACAGTGCAAGAAACAAAAACTGGCATAGAGCAGTTAAAACAGACTCAAGCAGAGTTTAAAACTGAGCTACAAGACAAGTTATCTTCAACCCAGAACTCCACAGAGAGTCTTATCAACAGAACTAACAAAGCAGAAAAAGAAAACAGAATTTCAGACCTTGAAGATAAAGTGGGAGTACTAACCAGCTCAATGGAAGAGGTTGTTAAAGCCAAAAAGATACTAGAGAGAAATATCCAAGAGATATGGGACACCCTGAAGAAGCCTAACATGCGTATTCATGGAATACCAGAGCAAGAATCTCAAAATACCACCCCTGAGGAAATTTAGGAAATTTTTCAAATGATCATCAAGGAAAACTTTCTTCATCTAAAAAAAGAGAGGCCCATCCATATACAAGAGGCATTCCGCACCCCAAACAGATACGACCAAAACAGAAGCATGCCACGGCAAATAATAGTTAAAATACTCCACATTCAAGATAAAGAACTGGTGCTGAGAGCTTCAAGGGAGGAAAAACAAGTCACTTTTAAAGGTAAACCTATTAAAATAACAAATGATTTCTCATTCGAAACAGTAAAAGCAAGAAGAGCTTGGAGAGACATACTTCAAGTATTGAATGAGCAAAAATGTCAAGCCAGGCTGATTTACCCTGCAAAACTATCAGTCATGATCGAGGGAGAAAGAAAAACTTTCCAGGACAAAGACAACTTGAAGGGATACATGTCCACCAAACCAGGCCTTCAAAAAATGCTAGAAATGATACTCAAGCATGAAGAAGAAAACAGGCATATCCAGGAGAACAGAAGGCAAATATAACACCATTAAAAGTGAAGCAATATACTTATAAAAACTACTAAACATAATAAATGTCTGGAATTAAAAATAGTTTCTCCATTATAACACTAAATGTTAATGGAATTAATTCACCGATCAAGAGACACAGATTACAAACTTGGATTAAAAATCACAATCCATCAATCTGCTGCCTGCAGGAAACCCATCTCATCACAAAAGATAGGCACGCTCTAAAAATAAAAGGCTGGTCAACAATTCTACAAGCTAATGGAAGCAGAAAACAGGCAGGGGTAGCCATTATGTTATCAGACAAAGTGGACTTCAAACCAAAGAAAATTATAAGAGACACGGATGGATACTACATTTTAGTCACAGGTACAATTCACCAGGAAGACTTCACAATACTGAACATATATGCACCCAATACGGTCCCCTCCACATTCATTAAGAAAACCCTACAGCGTCTAAAGCAAGAAATCAACCCCCAAACGATAATTCTTGGGGACTTCAACACCGCCCTCTCAACATGGGACAGATCAACAGGTCAAAAGCTTAACAGAGACACTTTGGAACTTAATCAAACCCTGAAAGAAATGGACCTTACAGATCTCTACCGAACTTTTTACCCACGTACCAAAGAATACACATTTTTCTCAGCAGCACACGGAACTTTCTCCAAAATAGATCACATATTGGGCCACAAAACGAATCTATACATATACAAAAAAGTTGAAATTCTAACCTGTGCCCTAACAGACCACCATGGCCTAAAGCTGGACATCCACAACACATCAAACAAGAGAAAATACACTGACTCCTGAAAACTTAACAATATGATGCTGAATGAGAACTGGATTCAGGAAGAAATTAAAAAGGAAATTCAAGATTTCCTGAAAGTGAATGATAAGGAAAACACAACTTTCCAAAATCTCTGGGACACAATGAAAGCTGTTCTAAGAGGTAAGTTCATAGCTCTTAATGCCTACATCAAAAAAATGGAAACATCAGAAATAAACAACTCAACAATGCAGCTTAAAGCCTTAGAGAAACTAGAGCAATCTGATCCCAAAAGTAGTAGAAGAGAGGAGATTAGCAAAATAAGGGGAGAAATATCTGAAATCGAGATTAAGAAAATGATAGAAAAAATCAACCAGTCAAAAAGCTGGTTCTTTGAAAAAATCAATAAGATTGATACACCCCTAGCCAAATTAACCAAAAGCAAGAGAGAGAAAACCCAAATTAACAAAATTAGAAATGAACATGGAGTTATCACTACGGATACCCAAGAAATCCAGAGAATTGTAACATCATATTTCAAAAACTTGTACTCTGTGAAGTTTGACAACACAAAAGAGATGGATGAATTTCTAAGTAAACACAACCTACCTAAATTGAATCAGGAAGTTGTGAATTATTTAAATAGTCCTATAACATACAAGGAAATTGAAGAAGTAATCTCGAATCTTCCCACCAAAAAATGTCCTGGGCCAGATGGATTCAGCACAGAATTCTACCAGACATTTAAGGAGTCAATAACACCAATACTCCTTAAACTGTTCCATCAAATAGCAAAGGAAGGAACACTACCAAATTCCTCCTATGAAGCTAATATCGTCTTAATCCCAAAACCTAATAAAGATTCACTTAAAAAAGAAAACTATAGGCCGATCTCTCTAATGAACACAGATGCAAAGATTCTCAACAAAGTCTTAGCAAATCGGATTCAAAAACATATTAAAAAGATCATTCACGGTGACGAAGTAGGCTTCATCCCCGGCACACAAGGTTGGTTCAACATACGCAAATCAATAAATGTAATTCATCATGTAAACCAGTCCAAAGTCCAAGACGACATGATACTCTCGATAGATGCAGAAAAAGCCTTTGACAAAATCCAACAGCCTTTTATGACCAAAACGCTAGAGACTGTAGGAATGAAAGGAACCTTTATCAATATAATAAAAGCTGTATACAACAAGCCCACAGCAAGGATTATGCTCAAAGTGGAACAATTGGAAGCATTCCCACTTCAATCAAGAACTAGACAAGGCTGTCCACTCTCACCACTTCTATTCAATATTTTACTTGAAGTCTTAGCTGAAGCCATTAGACAAGAAAGGGACATAAGAGGGATTCAAATCGGCAAGGAAGAAGTCAAGCTATCCCTATTTGCAGATGACATGATCTTATACCTGAGTGATCCCAAAAACTCCACCAGGAAGCTCCTGGAACTAATTGAGAAGTTCAGCAGGGTTGCAGGATACAAAATAAATGTGCAAAAATCAGAGGCCTTCCTATATGCCCAGAATGAAAGAAGTGAAAAAGCCTTGAGAGAAACAATCCCATTTACTATAGCCCCTAAAAAAATGAAATACCTTGGTATAAACCTAACCAAGGAGGTAAAAGACCTTTACAATGAAAACTTGAAAACCCTAAAGAAAGAAATAGCAGAAGACACCAGAAGGTGGAAAGACCTCCCATGTTCCTGGATTGGTAGAATCAACATTGTAAAAATGACCATCCTACCAAAGGCAATATACAAATTCAATGCTATACCAATTAAAATCCCAAAGCAATTCTTTAAAGAAGTTGACCAAATAATCTCAAAATTCATATGGCGGCACAAAAGACCCAGGATAACAAAGACAATCCTGAGTAACAAAAACACTGCTGGAAGTATTACCATAGCAAACCTTAGTCTATACTACAAATCCATAGTTATAAAAACTGCCTGGTACTGGCTCCAAACTAGTCACACAGATCAATGGATAAGGGTTGAAGACCCAGATATAAGCCCACAAAAATACAACCATTTGGTCTTTGACAAAGGGGCCCAAAGAATCCAATGGAAAAAGAACAGCATCTTCAACAAATGGTGCTGGCAAAAGTGGATCTCCACCTGCAGAAGATTAAAGCTGGACCCATACTTGTCACCATGTACAAGACTTAATTCCAAATGGATCAAGGACCTTGATATAAGGCCAGAGACTTTAAAAACCATAGTTGAAAGGATAGGGAACTCCCTCGAGCTGATTGGGCTAGGCCAATACTTCCTAAACAGACATCCAATGGCACAGTCACTGCTACCAACTCTCAACAGTTGGGATCTTGTGAAATTAAAGAGCTTCTGTTCAGATAAAGAGATTGTCACACGAGCTGAAAGGCAACCCACAGAATGGGAGAAAATCTTCACTAACCACATATCTGACAGAGCTCTACTGTCCAGAGTGCACAAAGAACTTAGAAAACTAAACTCCAAGGAAAACAATGGCCCAATTAAAAAATGGGCCCTGGAACTTAAAAGAAACTTTACCAGGGATGACATTAAAATGTCTAACAAATATCTTAAAAAATGCTCCACTTCTTTCGCCATCAGGGAAATGCAAATCAAAACTTCCCTGAGATATCATCTCACCCCGGCCAGGATGGCAAAAATCCACAATACAAACAACAACAAATGCTGGAGAGGATGTGGAGAGAGGGGAACTCTCCAACATTGCTGGTGGGAATGCAGGCTCATACAGCCACTTTGGCGAGCTGTCTGGAGATTCTTAAAGAAATTAAAGATTGAAATGCCATATGACCCTGCTATCCCACTTTTGGGAACAACCCCCCATGCAGAAGAGGTTCGCCTCGATAGCACAAGCTCGACCATGTTCATAGCAGCACTGTTTACAATAGCAAAGTCATGGAAACAACCTAAATGTCCAACAGTTGACGAGTGGATAAGGAAACAGTGGTACATCTATACAATTGAGTACTACTCAGCCATCAAAAATGATGAATTACTGGAATTTGCTGGGAAATGGATGTCATTAGAAACAATTATATTAAGTGAAGTGTCCCAAACCCAGAAAATTAAGCGCCATATGTACTCCCTAACAGGTGGCTCCTAGTACCAAACTCACCCAGCCCACATTGAGACACTCAAAAGTAAACCTATGTAACACAGTAATTGCAAGGATTATGAACAACAGAGATGGGGTAGGAGGGCCACACCAGAAACAAGGAGAGAGGGGACCATGTTACAGCAGAGAAAATAGGCCCCCATCAAGGTCTGCAAGTAAGTAATGAGAAACCTGGTTAAGTTCACAGATGTTCTTTCCTGATCTCACCAGAAGGGGAGGGCATATAGTCTAGCAGATAAAAAGTAATCATTTTGCAAATGGGTGATGGACCCCTCCCTCACTGAGGTTTCCTACTCTTATTACATTTACCCTTGAATGTGCTATTAGAACAAGACTCCAGTTTAACAGCTTTTTGTCTCTGGCCAGGGGGTGACATACAGTGCCCAGCAGGATGGAGTGAAGGGCATTGCAGGAGCAGCAAAACTGCAAAAGAAAATCAACAAACCACAATCCAGAACTTCAGAGACTATATCAACCACATAGAAC
Organism: Typhlomys cinereus; assembly: GCA_023101885.1. Taxonomy (NCBI): domain Eukaryota; kingdom Metazoa; phylum Chordata; class Mammalia; order Rodentia; family Platacanthomyidae; genus Typhlomys; species Typhlomys cinereus. The sequence continues at coordinate 640,284 of JALPQD010000632.1, forward strand.
TAGGCCAGCCTAAGCTCTTCCCATCATGGAGCTCAGGGACATTTGCGGAAGAGGGGGCGGTAAGATTGTAAGAGCAAAAGGATGGGAGGAACAAGGATTTGCAAGATTCTCAACAATAGTTGGGGCCAAAGCAATCATAATGGGACTTTGCATGCCCTGCGCAATGTCCAGCGCACTGTTGCCCTCATAAAGTCTAGCATCTTTTAAGGGCACCGAGATCCCTGGAGGCAAGGCATTGACAGCCATAGTAGTGATCTTATGCTTAAGGGGAACAAGAGAAAGAGCTTATGGAAATGCCACTGGGTCCTTATATGTCATCGGAGAGGAGGACCCAGTGGAGAGTCAGGCGTACACAATAAAGGACTCTCTGGGAATTGGGGGGGAGGCACTGGGGGATGGGGAGGGAGAGGAAGGAGAGGCGGGGGTTTGGGGGGAGGAGGGGGGAGGGAGGGAACTGGTAAAAAATTTTAAAATGTATAATTACATTTTTAATAAAAAAATTAAAAAAAAGAGATGCCTGTGATTGGTGGCTACTCTATCCAACAATCCAAATACAGAGAATGATGATTTTGCTTTACTTTAGCATTCAGTTGTTTAAGATATTAGACAAAGCGTTCAAATGTCAAAAGATCACACGAAGAATCTTTTTACTTTTTATTTACTTGCAATAACATATGTTTTAGAGTGTTCTTTTATTTGTGAGGGGAGGCAGAGAAGTAAGGCTCTAAAGTTTGAATTCAGGTTCCTTTATCATCTGAGCCATCTTACTAACCCTAGAAATTAGGGCTTCTATATTGCAAAATAAAAGGGTTTCTATATTGCAGTTGGATGTGCACAGTGAATACCCACAACAAATATACTGTGTCAGTCAGTATCAAGAAGACAATCCACCTCTCCTCAGGACTTATCACAATGTCCAGATCAGCTATCAAGTCCAAAGGGCCCATTTTTAAGACATTCCCACTTCATTAACCCATTCCTTGGCTGGTAATTCTTGAGGAAAGTTAATTCAGTCTTGTGCAGCATGCTTGTTTAGCTTTGCATGCTCACGGTGACTGACTATCAGAACCCCAATCCCCCGGGCATAAAATACAGCCACCTGGCAAAGACCTCGCCCTAAGTTTTCTGAGAAAGGTATGGCTTTCCTGATGTATGGACTGTCCTTTCTCCTTCTTCTGGCTGGAATATCAATTCTTGGGAAAATGTTAAGTAGAATGGGCACATTTCTGGACTCACATTGTGGGAGCACTGAATTCATGTCTGCTTCTGTCAACCTCTGATTACGTGAGATCAAATAGAAATAGACTTGTATTTGTCATGGTTCCTTCTGTAAAGTGATCTGTGACTTAAAAGTGAAAAGCCAACTCAACAGATGTGCTTTTTTTTTCATTGTTGATTCATTGGCACAACAGAACAGTTGTCATTTGTTTTTTCTTTTTGTTCATTTACCTATTCAATCAGAAGATAGAACTAGTTTTTGTGAGCCAAGCTAAATTCTAGGTAATATAATAATGGACAAGCAGCCAATGTGTAGGTCCTAAAAAGTTAGCTATCTAGTGAGAGGGAAAAACCAGCAAACACTTTGTTGCAGGGTTGTGAAATAAACACTATAATAGGGCAACAAAGCAGGTGAGCTCTTAGGGATGACACAGAAGAGACACAGTTTCTTGCAGAAACTGACATTTAAACAGACCTGAAAAATGAATTGAACTTAAGCAGGTAAAAAACGGGCAGAATATGCTCCAGATAAACAGAGAGCAGAACAGACAGAACATTAACCAAAGGGAATTAAAATAGCTCACTGTAAATTTTGTGTTAAAGAATGCGAAGGAGGAGCCTGAGAGAACATGAAATTTACTAGAGTTGTAAGGCAAGTCCAAATCACACAAAAAACTGTAGACGGTCTTTAAAAAGGAAAGGCTAAGTATTGGTAATGTAGCCTAGGGATAGAACACATACTCCGAATGCCATCCTTAACATTAAAAAAAGACAATATAAAAACTACTAATGTCTATTAAGAGAGAGGTTGATGAGCTAAATGAATTTAGTGTATCTGGAAATATAATCCCAGATTTTATGAAAGAATGGGTTTTAAAAGCAGGAAAACTAAATGAACAACCATTAGAGTGAGTGATTTTGGCAAGACATAGTAGAGGGGGGCAGGAATGGAACAAAATGACCAGAGTTGAAAGCTATTTAGGCTGTACACAATAGAACTTAGCTGTGGCAGTTGGAGAGGAAAAAGTCAAGGATGACTTTAACTTCCTAAAATGAACAGTTACATAGGGTATAATGTTCCCTGGATCTGAAGCACAGGAAGAGAAACTGATTACATTTAGAAAAATAGCTTGGTAGGGGACAAAGATGAGTTCGGTTTAGGATCTATTTAATTATGTGGGAAATAAAATGCAAAGGAAATTAAAGGATACACAGGTCTAAAACACAAAGGAGCTTCCACTGGAAATATCGATAGATGGTCATGAATAGAGTGAAAAGATACATGTGCATAAATTTCCATAAAGAATATACATAACTGGAGAAAAGAACAGAGAAGGAATTTACTAGTGTGAATCAAAAGTAGATTGCTGAACTGTAGATTCTGTATGGGCTGAAAATTCAAGGTGACTTTTAAATAATTGAATTTATACTGTGGAAAGTAATGATGTGCCTTCCTTAGATGGTCACTTTGCAGGGGTGAAGCCAAACTGGAAATCAGTTCCTTAAGGAATGAAGATGCCATAGTAAAGTTGTCAAAACATCTGACATGGTTATTTAAGAAATTGAGGAGTTTGAGCATGGTGGGGCTCAGTAGGTAAAGTACCTGTGTACAAAGCTGGCAAGCTGAGTCTTTCCCTGGAGCACACATGGTGGAAGAAGAGACCTGACTTCTGAACATTCTCTCCTGACTTCCACCTGTCCACACCTTCTCTCTGACCTCCACACATAGCTTCCCCAAAACACTGTCTTTAAAAAAGAAAAGATGAAAGAGAGCACAATCTACATGGAATATATCATTCCATTCCGTGAGGCTCCACTTTTGAACCATGAATGAACTTCATTCTTAGCAGCTCCTACTTAGTTTACATTCCCTAAACTCACTCAATTAACATTTGATCTTAATTCCCTTTCCAAAAGAGCCTTGTGTTTGAAAAACCTCTTTTCTGTTTGAAAAACCTCCGTGTTTCCCACTGAGATCTAATGATTGACTCTCTGACACCAATCAATGTCATATGGATACTTCTTCCTCAGCCTAATCTTCCCTTGTTTAACTGAACAGATACTCTATCTGTATTTACTGAAGAATGACTCTAGACCTTGATGCTGAGAGGGGAAATTAGATAGGGGGACTGCTCATCCTCCAGAAATATCTGCATCCAGTTAATTTTTGTCCTTTCTCCTTTGGAGTTATTTTAATGACTGGGTCCCAGATGGAACTTGACTTTAGGTTGAATTTTCTTTCTGGAATTTAGGACAGCAGTGCCTATCCTCTGTGATCACCACCTTAAATGAAGCTCTTCAGTATTTCCATTCTTCAATCTCTAGCTCAGTTTCATATATCAATAGTTCATCACTCCTAAGTTCATCACTCTTAAGACCTTTACTTCTTTGTTTAAAATCTGTCTCATTTTCCCCAACATGATGAACTAATTCTCTGAAAAAAAGGGCACCTAATCAATTTTTTTCCAGATATTTTCATGATCTTCTGGGATGTTATCTTTCACCGTTGTCATAGTTAGATACAGGTGTCAGTTTGATGGTTGAGGGTTTGAGCTCTGGGCACATTTGTAGAGAATAATTGAGTTAAATCCAGAGTGAACCTGAAGGAGATTGTTTAGTGGATGGGGAAGGCCCAGCCCTCGGTGGGTATGACTAGTCCCCAGGCAGTGAATAAAATAGAGGGAACTTGTTTGAGAAAAAGACCATCCTTGTGTATACCTGGCCAGACATGCTGGTCTGGCAAGTAAAGATTGTCCCCTCTCAGGTGTTATGTGTCCAGTTCCCTCAATTCTTTAGCGATGGCATATGTTCTCATGCCAACCTGCACTAAGAATTGTAACTGGACTATCATAAGAGAGAATAAATCCTTTGTTCTCTTAATCTGTTCGGTAGTCATTTATCAGCAACCACTCAGGTTAACTGCAACAACTGTCTTCTTCATAATTTTTGCTTATTTCCTGACACCACTAGTTAGAAGAGCCCAACAATCATTAACCTATGTCAGTATATACAAAGTAACTTTGTTATGCAAAGAGTCACCATTCTGCAAATATTTACCAATTTCCTCTTTTTTCTATTTTATTTTTAAAAATTTTATAAGTCTCCCTTCTTTCTCCCTTCCCTCCTAGCTCCCATCACTTCCCACCCTCCTTTGTGGGTCCAGTCTACTCTCTCCTATTCTCCTGTCCTTTGTTCTATGTGTCCTGGGGTTTCTGCTGTATCATCTGTTCTCCTGGTGGCTCAAGCTTCTTTGACAGACCAAGGGACCTTCTTTGGGTGGCCCACTGCTATGGGTACTCTCCTACCTCTGTGTGAACCCTTGTCCCTAAGGATCCAACTGCCTGAAACTCTTCCTCCTGAGATCCACACCAGTTCATGGGGGCATGTCAACATGTACACCACTGGGCAAGTCTGATGAGATCAAGTCCCACTGTCATGAGTTCCTGTTTATGAGTTCCTGTCTTGAGCGTAGTGACCTGTCCAGCAATGAACATCTTTAGGCTCTCACAGTCTTATGGCTCTCTGTTCTGCAAAGTTCCCTGAGCCTTTGGATGGGGAGAGATTCAAATGGCCTATTTTCCTCTTATTTCACCTTCTTTAGGGTGAGGTTTTTCTATCAATGAAAGGACAGAATCATGTAGATAGCCTCAGGAATTTTAGACTAATATATAAAACAAAAATTTCCTTAATCAAGAATTTAAAGAAATTATCAGAATAAGGGTTTAAAGAGTTACTAAAGGGATAGAACTTAGTGTGGACGTAGTGTCTCTAAGAGGTGAGAAGTTTTGTTAGGATTTAGATATGAAATATTTCACTCCACCAGCTCAAATACTGGATCCACAGCTAGTGGATCCAGTCACTGAGAGGTGATAAGATTACAAAGGCTCTGATTTCACAACTAGGTAAATCACTCTTGGTTTCTAAATTGGCAGGATTTAGCGGAAGAGGATGTAGGTGTAGACTTCCACAGACAGGAGGAAGGAGATCACAAGACTAGCAACATAGATGGGTATTTTGTGTTGGTTCCTTCTGCTGATTTTTTCTCTTTGTACATCAAGGTGTGAGCCATTTTGGTCTTTTCACAACAGAACCAAATACCAAAAATGGCTAAAACCTCTGAAACCAAGAGTCAATATCTTTCTTCTTTTTTTTTTTTAAGGAAATTGTAATTCTTTTTTTATTAAAAATGTAATTATACATTTAAAAATTTTTTTACCAGTTCCCTCCCTCCCCCCTCCTCCCCCCGAACCCCCTCCTCCCCGTCCTCTCCCTCCCCATCCCCCAGTGCCTCCCCCCCAATTCCCAGAGAGTCCTTTATTGTGTACGCCTGACTCTCCACTGGGTCCTCCTCTCCGAATATCTTTCTTCTTTTGAACTGTTTCTCTCAGGGATTTTCAGAGTGATGAGTAATGAACAAAAGCCATATTCATAGAGAGATTATGGGAAATGAAGTTGAGAATCATTATACCATACATGGATTTTTCCAATGAGCGCTGTTAGCCTTAGCCAGGTAATTCTGTAAAATTTTTCCACATCAGCAATTATTGTCATTCTAATACACTTGTGGCTATCTCCCTAGACCCCTAACCTCCCCCACCATAATGACTTCAAGAATAACTGTTGTTTGTTTAATATTCTTTTCATTCTTTCACTTCACATTCTAAGGCTCTACTTTATTGACAACCTTTATTAAGGTCTGAAAACTACAAAAAGGTAGAAGCCTCTTTTTTTCAGGGGACTCAATGGAGATTTATTCCTGTCATGCTACCCATGGTGACTATCTCTTCATTCTCTCCAACTTTAAGCTCTCTCTGCTGTTAGAATGCTCTTCTACCTTATATTTCCCTTGACCAGAAGGCCCTCAGCTCTCATAATAATGGATCTTCAAGTCAACTTTTGGCCTTATACATTGCCATAGTTATTCTTGATTCCTTTCCTGTCAACTGACCAAGCAGGTAGATGGTATGAGATACAATAAGGATGCCAATGAAAGCTGTAATTCCATTATGAAGGTTCAGGGAGGATAGGTGTAATGGTTACTCTTTACTATTGCTGTGAGAGAGCATCCAAACTCAAACAACCTATGGGAGAAAGGGAGATTTATTCAATTTACAGTTCCAGAGGGGAAGTAGATATAGTCTTTTGGGGCGACAGAAGCATCATGGTTGAGGCAGGCAGCAGGCTAAGTCACAGCAGACCTCCACATAGCTTGAACATTCCTAGAATGTCTCTCCACCTATATTCTGTGGTCCCTTTTATGTGGTCCATTACCGGGAGGTTCCTATGGGATCTATGGAAATTCCCATGGAACTTAGGGCAGGTATAATCCTTTCAGGTGGTCTCAGTTGATCCTTCCAGATGTGGTCTCAGCTGATCATAGTTAATACCAGGTATGTCAAGTTGACACCAGGCTTAACTATCACAATAGGGTAAATGTGTTATGAGCACACAAGAAGGCATACCTTTGGAAAGAGATTTCAGAACATACTGTCAAATGGCTCTCCTAGTCCTAAGCCAGAGTTAGATTTTAGTTTCATCTTTTCATTGTATCACAATAACTGGGAGGGGGTACAATGTTATTTCACCAAGCATTTGAGACATGGCCACCCATAGAAGTGGACAAGCTAGAAAGAACCCTAGGGTCCATAGAGGCAGATAGGCAAGAGGATGGGATTGATGAAGGGATGGGAGGGAGAGATGATGGAGTGTAGCAGGGAATTGTACTCAATATGCTTGTAAAAGTAGAAAAAATTTTTAAAAAGAATAAACAAACCAGAGGGAACCCAGGGGTCCATAGAAGCAGACAAGTTGGAGGGTGCAAGGGAGTGTGATAGATTAAAGAAGAGGAGGAAGGATTGTTCGGAGGGGGAGGAAGAGAGGCAGGGATGAGTACTTAATATGCCTGTAAAATTAGAAAAAGAAAATAATTTAACTAAAAAGAGATTTTTTTCATCTTTAAAATAAGCTAAGACTGAGAACTGAATTGACATTTTCCCTTGTGGACCTTTCTGAGCTCTAGATTAATACATCCATCTGGAAAAAGAAATCTGTATTGTCCAATCAATGTCACTGCCTCATCATTACTAGCCAATAAGTTTGAGGTATAAAGTACTTCTTACCTTTTATGAATGTTTCCCCAAGAAGCATTGATGTTCTCTGTGATCATGTGTACTTTTCGGGTATCATCAGCAGAATAATCCCGGAGAAGTTTCAGGGCTAGGTCATTGGCCACATCTACATGTATCTGCCACTTACGGAGGTCTTTCGCCAATTGCTACAGATGTGTATTGGAAAGAGAAAGAAGTGTCACTTTATTTTTTCAGACATGTCTAGTTGAAATACCTTCAAATGTTTCATGAATATCTACTGACAACCCAGGTCATGGCATGTCTACACAATTGCTTTGAACCTACCAGGTGATTTAGTCAACCATGACAGCATAAGCAATTCTGGTTTTCGTGAATATGCTTCAAATGCATCATCTTGGAGATTAACCACTTATAGGTACTTCAATTTAGTACAAATTAATTGGAAGAAGTGTTTTTTTTAATCACAAGACAGTAAATTATAAAAATAGACCCATGCAAGATTGCTTAGTATGTGATACCTAACAAAATTTGAACACAAAAACATTGATAAATTTCTCTTCTCCTCATTAACTTGCTATATTGTTTATGTAATTAGTGCCATCTACTGGCACCCAACAAAACCTGCATAGAGAATATGCCTAGGAACAAAAAGTTTTTCCTGAAAAACAATTATATGCAGGGGTAACCTTAGGAGCAAGGGCCAGAGAGATGAAGGGGTGTGCCCTTATCAGTGATTCTACCCAAAGAAAGGCCACTTAGTCTGCCACAAAGGCCCTAAACCCCACTAGAGCAGATAATTCAAAGGGAACCCAGGGGCCCACACACATCCTGGTGGGAGGGAGTAGGAGGGATCAGTGAAGGGAACAGAAGGTGGGAGAGGAGGGGGAAGGACAACCACCCATTATGTTCGTAAAACTAGCAAATTTTGAAAAAAACTAAGATAAAAAATGAAGTACCATCAATTAATATTAGAACCAAAGACAAAATATAGGAAGCAAACCAAACAAAATCACTCGTTTGTATTTACGTAAAAATGTTATAAAATCAGCCATTTCCTTACTGGACACAACTTGAAGGAAAGAAGTCAGTCAATTATAGGCTTACATGAAAGCATATCATGTCACTTTGTACTTCAACTCATCAAAACATTGAGAAAGTATTAAATTATTAAGTTCATTATAGTAAATTCAATTTGGTGGGTTAAGTTCTTGATACATGAACAGAGAAATAACAGGCAATTTAAAGAAGAGAAATAGTAAAACGATATTGTAAGAAAGGAAAAGTAAACTTTCAAGTAATAAAAAATGTATTAAATCAGGAATGTACAATTTCATACCAATTAAATTAATAAAATTCAAAACTGGGAATACTATTAAAACTAGAAATTTATTTACCTTTTATAGAAACATTATTGTGATGATATGGCATGGAAACCAAGTGAAATGAAAATGCGTATCCATTTTACCCTATGATAACACTTTTTATACTTCATCTTAATAAAATATCAAAAATGATATATGTAGAACATTAAAAGTGTCTTGGCAGATAAAGGAATGTGTACACAAAGCTGGTGACCTTAGTTCCATACCCAGAGACCACACATGATGGCGTTCTCTGACTTTCACATGGATGCCATGGTACACATGTATGTCTTCTATCTCTGCCATTTTCGATGTTTTTATCGTTCTCTCATTCCTTCTCAAATAGAGAAACAATCTACTTTCTTTCACCAAAAGGGCAGAAAACCAAAGTATTTCACATTAGAACTGTTTTAAAAATGTTAAAATGAATTCAATGGCACAATATATATGTAATGAGCACATTAATTGCTGTAAAAGAAACATGATCGGGTAGAGTGCTTATGCATTTGTTATATTCAATCTCTAGTAATGAAAACAAACAGAAAACATGATCATCTTGTATCAAAAGCACTTTTGCAACTGTGCTTTTTATTTTAAAAAATCACTTATGCAAGAACATAAAGTCATGAACTAGAAATGGAATATTAGAAATAGCCATTGTTTAATTTCTGGAAGAAAGAAGAACGGATTACTTTCACTCCAATATCTATTGTTTTATGTTATTGTGAGGTTTGTATAATTGAAATGAAATACTGATGATTTTAGTATTTTATATGCTTGATTGGACTCCCAATCTTTTGCAAATAATCTGTATATAATCCAGCGTTTCTTACTTAACTAGAACACTGTGTACTTGAATCGACTAAGTAAACACATAGTGCACACACCAAATAGTTCCAGATTACTAAATTATTAACAGGAAACTAAACTTGACAACACTAGTTTTTGCTTGAAAGTGGGAGAAGGAAGGAAATGAGGGCAGGAAGGAAGGAAGTAAAGTGTGTATAAGAATAAGAACAAGGAAAAGAAGGAGGGAAAGATGGGAAAGACAAACAAAAGAGACAAAATATAAGCACAGAACATAGTTGTTGACACCACAAAGCAATTAAAATCTCTTTGTCAAATGCTTGCCTTATTTCAACCTTTCTTTTATATCAAACACTGTAGATCTTTTCAGATTCCACACTAATCAAAAGCTTTACTGAAGTGAAACAACAACCAAAGTCTTGCCTTTTTTTAGAAATTTTCTAGGGTAGAAAATTACCTTCCCGGGCATTGCAGGAGCAGCAAAACTGCAAAAGAAAATCAACAAACCACAATCCAGAACTTCAGAGTCTCTATATCAACTACCTAGAACTAGGCCAGACTAATCTCTCCCCATCTTGAAGCTCAGGGACATTTGCGGAAGAGGGGGCGGTAAGAGTGTAAGAGCCAAAGGATGGGAGGAGCAATGATTTGCAAGATACTCCACACAAGTTAGGGCTGAAGCAATCATAATTGGACTTTGCATGCCCGGCGCAATGTCCAACACACTATTGACCTCACAAAGTCTAGCATCTGCTAAAGGCACCAAGATCCTTGGAGGCAAGGGATTGACAGCCACAGTAGTGTTCCTGTGGTTAAGGGGAACACGGGAAAGGGTTCAGGGAAATGCCACTGGGTCCTTGTACGTCATCGGAGAGGAGGGCCCAGAGGAGAGTCAGGCATGCACAATAAAGGACTCTCTGGGAATTGGGAGGGGAGGCACTGGGGGATGGGGAGGGAGGGGTGAGGGGCGGGGGATCAGGGGGTTCGGGGGAGGAGGGGGGAGGGAGGGAACTAGTGTACCTATTAAGTTTGTATGAGCGGAAATAATAATAAAAACGTATATGAAAAAGAAAATTACCTTCCCATTCCTTTTCACTTAAAGTAAAACTAGAATAACAAAATCCACTTTATCCAAACAGATAGTTAAGACAAAACTGAGATCAGTGGCCTTATTACTGTTTTGTAAGTGATTCTTTTTAAAAAATATGATTAAATCATTAATATGACAGACACCACAGTATAAATACACAAACACACACACACACACACACACACACACACACACACACATCCACATTAGGAAATCATTTAGGAATATATATTATAATGGTTTTGATGAATATATAATAAAAAGACACTTCTTTTTTGAAACATGTTACATAATCTTTAGAGCTACTGTGCTAATTAGAGATACAAATGTGAATTTGACAAATGAAGTATAATGCTTTGGGCACAGTTTTGAAGAATTGGTAGTTAAGGCAAGCCCTCAGTAAGCCCTTGAGAGATTTTCTAATTGATGAAGGAAGACCCAGCCCAACATGGGTGGAACCATTTCTTGGGCAGGTGGATAACACGGAGAGAACTGGTTTGCTATGTAGGCATACTCTGGGCATGCTTTGACATACTCGCAGCCTGGCAAGTGAGGAGGTTTGACTCTCTCTCAGCATTCCCTGTGGGCATAGTATCAGTTCCTTCAGTTCCCGATATTGGTATGAACTCTTCTGCCAAGCTGCACTATGAACAGAATCAAGCAAGAATAAAACTCTTTTTTTCCTTAAATAGGTTGGTCATGTATTTACCAGCAATATGAAGTCAAACTGCAGTAGCTATGTTTTACCCATGGGCTGCTACTTGAAATCTATAGATATGAGATATACTCTTTAATTTGTGGTTGATCATGTATTTTCAAAATCATCAAATTGTATTCATTATAAACATACGATTTAGATAAACCAATTATCAATAGTAGAACATATAAGATAAGTGTATAGGCAGAATTCAAACAGTGATACTTTTATTCAACTCAATTTCTTCTCATTAAATATTTATTTGAATTTCTATGAAATATAGATATAGCGATTATTTCAAAATAAAGTTTTCCAAAAATTTAAAGTGCAGGATATGTCTAAAAGTAGCATAAAGATTATTTTAAAAATCTGGAAATATAAGGTGAAAACTGCTAGTTTCCCCAAAATCTCTTAAAGACATTGAGTTAAATTAGAGAATCATTGCAAAAATGTAGTAAAAAGATGAGGATTGACTTTAAGGCAGAACTTTTTGATATATATTTGAAAGACCAAACTTGAAGGCCATATAATTTTTCTTAAAGGTGTTTTCATATTGAAGGTTAACATTTTTATATCTAAGAAATCTTGGAAGTGCACTCACTAACGGTCATTCAACTCACCCCAGGTTTTGTGAGGACACAGAATTACAATGAAAAACTCAACAATGACTTGGTTAACATTCACCACTAAGACACAAGCTTAAACAGAATATTCTTAACCACTGATTTCTAGAAGACCCCAGAACAGTGGGATTTCCCTTCTTCCTATGGTAAATGTGCTGATCACCTTGGGCTTTACCTACTGACATTCACACTAGGATCAATGACCTTGTCCATCTTTGCCTACCACTGTGAAATTAACTACTGGGATAACTGTAAATGACACAAGGGGTGTAAATTCAGAAGTACAAGGACTTCCTAAGCATTTCCCTTTTTTTTTTCTTTTGAATTTCCATTTATAATGGTGCGCCCTACAGGGAATTGTGTTTGTTGATCATGGTGTGTGAAGGAATTTAAAATACTGTGAACAATGGCTTATACAAGCGATCACTTCTTGGATGCATATGTATATCTTCTTGGAGAAATATAAAATGCAAACTCCCCAAAGATTATGTCTCTAATCAAGACAGAAATACTTTATGTGCAAACCTAATTTGATGCTGCTAGGATATATACTTGATATTTGTATACAATGTTTTAGACATAAAACAATTGTGGTGTTTGTGATAACTTGAAATAAGGTCAGCTTGCTGTTGCAATCCTCCATCTTTTCCTCCCAACTTCAAGTTCTAGGATTATCAGTTGCTGCATCTTTTATGTGTGAACTGGGGATCTGAACTCCTCTCTTCATACTTGCTTGGCAAGAATTTTATACACTGAGCTATCTCCATGCATTTCTTTGTTTCTATTTTAATATTTTTCTCACATTTCTTTTTAGGTTTTAAGCATTTTTTATTAGAGAGAGAGAGGGAAGAATGGAAACAGAAAAAGGAGAGAGAGAGAGAGAGAGAGAGAGAGAGAGAGAGAGAGAGAGAGAGAGAGAGAGAGAGAGAACATACATGCTTTCCATAGTCTTCAAGTGGAGGTGAGGGAACAAATGAACAAGTTTCTGAAGTTCTTAAGTCAGTTCTCTCCTCCACCATGTTGTTTTCTGAGGAATGAACCCAGGTCATCAGGTTTGTGTGCAAAAGGCTTGCCTGACAAGTTATCTCACTGGCTCCTTCTCTCCTGTTTTATTATACATATACTTTATATTCATTGACTCTATGCTGTACAAAAATATGAAGATGTCAGATATGTGACCTATAGAATGTACCTGCTGAGTTTGATTCCTCACTTCATCAATTCATAGACATGTGAAATTATCTCACCTGTGCCTTTGCTTTTCCTCCTTAGCTAAGTGGGAATATTATTAGTATTATCTATACCGAATGTGGAAAGCAGACTATGAAGATTAATTTAGGGAAGAAAGAAAGCACAAAAAAGGAAGTCAGGTAAAATGCACAGGTATCTGGCATGCCCCAAAAAAGTCAACAAACATTGGCAATCATTATCATCATTACTGCCACTATTACTGCTACCTCTTTAAGGAATTATACCTATATTCACCCTACAGAATTCATAACAAGTGGCTTGCTGTTTTATAGGCTATCTACAAATCCAACAGCTGTAAATGGCTTCCTTTAACTTAGAAGATTAAAGTGAGTGCACAGGCCTATAATTAAAACTGTAAGGTTATTATGGAGGTTTCTTCATAACATGTGGTTTGGGATATTCACCTACAAGTGAAATAAACACTTGCTTCAGGTGAATTAGCTTTTTGAAATTTTTAATGAGTGTCTCAAAGGAGCTTCATGAAAAGCTATGAAGAGTAACAAAGAACCACATTCCCAGGAAGCCTTGCTTGTCTGCTGTCTTGATCTTAAGCTTGATCTGAAGAAAATCATTAACTTGGAGAGCCCCGGTTTTGTTGTCTGAAAAACAGGATAGCATTCCTAACTTTTTCTATGCCTCAAGCATGTTGAGAGGAGTGTCAAAAATCAAATGGGAATTGCTTGGAAAATCATATAGATTTTGTTCATTTATAGATTAAAAATAACTTTTAGGTGTTGAATCTTTGTCATTTTGCATTAGATCCTGAATTTATGGTTTTTGAACTAAGGGATTCACAGAAAATATGAATTCTGTCTTTATGGGTCAGTCCAATGAAAGGCAATAGATGAAACAGATGGAGAGGAGAAAGATCTAAGTTGTTACAAATTTCTTCCCTTTTCTCCATTTGGACAGTGACTCTTCTGTGTCTCCATTTTCTGGTGGGCAGTCTTCCCAGTACCTGTTCTGTAGCCAGTGCATTGCTGGAATTAGCACCAGCTGAGTCTGATTTCTTGCTTTTGGTACCTGTGGTACTTCAGTTTTGCAAATGGTAACATTTTTTCTTGTTTTGCTGAATTGGAGATGCTTGTCTCTTGTTGCATATTTCAGCTCCTGTGTTATGGATATGACCAGTTCTTGCTGTGCGTTTCCCTTTGTGTGCAATATCTATGGTTTTTTTTAGGTTAAAACCAGATAATATGAACCGAAAGACATCTCACAGCAAGTGATCCTACCCACAATTTCATGAGGTTAATTTAATTATATCAGACATCAATTTCATAAAACATCAGACTTTACATCTATTCGGTGTGAGAGGAAGAGACAACCCCTCTGCAATTGGAAAGTTGCTTTTACCATCTGGGTACCCATCTATTATGGGATCCTCCTACATATACTCCCTCTCTCTTGGCGTGTTTCAACTTCTTGCCACTCTGCAGGGTCTTCTCTGCAGCCATCAAAAAAGAGTGTCTATCTCATCTTCAAACAACAACAGAAATTCAGACGAGATTATTATCTTCGCTGTCTTATTCACACCCTTCAGAAGTCAAATAATCACTTGCTGCCTCAACTTAGGTACAATTCTGCCACTCTGCAATTCATCAGTATCAGACGGCTGCTATCACCATTCCTCTAAATCTCTTCTGACAGAAGTCACTGCTGCAAATTCAATTATTGCCCTCAATTCGGTAACACTGCCTGTATTCATTCCTCTTCTTTGTAACTTTGAAATGCCTCCTACAGAAGGCTGGGTTTATTTCTCTCCCCATATACCGATCTTGATTGACCATGTAGCTTGTTTTACCTAATCCTAATGAGAAGTTAATAGTTGTAACACAAGCAGAGGCTTAAAATGGGTCTTCAGTGGAAACACCTTTCTGTATATCCCCTTCAACATAAGACACACATATCCTGGTCTAGCCTGCTCATCCTAGGGAAAGTGTGAGTGACATGTACAGCAGAGCTACCACTATTACTTTTAGGCACCATACATAACTCCACTCTAGCTGTAACCCCATGAACAGCTAACATGTACTTAGTTCTGTGGTCCATTAACATTTTGAGATCATTACTGAAGCACTTTTGTGAAAACAGTTAAGTGGTTCATTAGTCAGTAGCTAAAACAGTGAAAATATTTAGGCTCTCTTTTACTTGACTTGCAGCAAGATATTTGGTCAACTTTTTTCATTTCTTTCAAGTTCTTTCTTTTCTCGGCTCCTTCTCTTTGGGTGTCCTCTGTTCTATGATATGGCTCAAGTACATCTTTTCCACTGTCCATTAAATATTATTGTTTCTCAAGTCTGCACTTGACTGGATTTTCTCCTCCTTCTGATTTTCAATTAATCCTTAACTTGAGATGAAGACAAGGATTCCAACTAAGCCTAAAGGATATAGTCACGATGCTCCCTTGTACCAGAAATTTCTATCTCCATTGTTGTTGCCATTACCTCAGTTTAGGAGATCAGAGTCTCTTGCTCACATTCTGCATTAACCATCCTTTGGCTTCCTTCTTCAATACTCAAATTAAACTTTCCACCTATGCACAATTGTTCAGTCATCTTATGGTAACACAAGTGTCACCTTTGTTGTTCCTCTGAGTAAATTCTTTAAGCTTGCATGTCAAATATAATCTAAATCTTGCCTTGGATCAGGAAGACTTCACACACACACACACACACACACACACACACACACACACACACACACACACTACTTACATATCTACTTTCAGCTTTTCCTAAGGCTTCTATGCTTATGCAATCTCCCAGTTGCCGAGTTAACAAGAAAAAAAGCTCTGAATGTTAAGGGACTTTTTCAAGGTCACATGTTGAGTTAAAGAAGCATCACAATAATGCCTTTGTCTGGACTCTCAGGACTCAAACCACTCGAAAAACATATGTTTTCATATAAATGAATTAAAGAAAGTAATTGTGTCTGCTGTCATTAAACTTTGAAGATTATAAAATCATTTTCCCAACGATTCTAGCATGATTGGAAAATTATTGTGTGTAAGATGTTCACAGTGAGCAGAGAAAATACACATTGGATTTATTTTTTTAAATCACTAAACAATATAGCAATAAGTATGAATTAATGTTCTATAAATCCTTGTTGGGAAAGAAACTTAATTTCTTTCTTCATTGTGTGAATTAAAATGACCTATAAAACCCTTTATGGATTTATAATAGAAATGCTAAAATATGTGTAAGAAAGCTATTTCGAATGTAAAGCTTCTCACCATTAACTCCAAGACTCATCTATTAAGGCTTTGACATTACCAAACAACTCTGTTTCACAAGGTAACACTCTATACAGGGGATACTATTTAAGAAAATGGCCCTCATTTTCCAGCTTACTGGAAATGATTAATCTTTTCAATAGCATTGAGGGCTACATACCGATGCTGTTACTTTTTTGTCCTTTCAACAATGACTACAAGCTGAGAGCAGGCTAGTAAATGTGTTATCGGCCAACCCATTAGAGTTCCATTATTTTCTGTCTTACATGGCTTCATGTAATGAATTTTTATAATTAAACTAATGGCATACAATTTATTTCCCCCCCTCTTTACTTTCAGGCCCCATTTCTCTTCCAGCATCTTTGGAATAAGTTTTATACAAAAGGAAAAGAGGAGAGTCCTCCAAGTGCTTCATTACCTTAATTTCATTATGACATTTTGGAAAGCATTCTCTTTATCTGGGTTCACACTTTAATTTGCTGACTTTATTAAAAGGCTTAAGCAGTGTTGTAATTAACAAATCATCCAGCTACCCCAGGCATCTAAAAAACGTCTGGTTGAGAGGGCATGGAAGTAGTTGGGTGGAAATGACTCTAGAAAAATGGAAGACGTTCCCAGAAAGTGGCATTTTGTTGGTGACTTTTCAATTATCCCATGAACTTCCTTTGGTCTGTTGCATTACTGTTCACAAATATCTTAAGCCAAGAAGTTGCCTATCTGCACTGTATAAAACCAGAAAAAAACCTGCAATCTTCATTTTGTGTCCACATATATACGTATTTGCACAAAGCAGTACCTTGTTGCTTTTTATTTATATTTTTCCATTGTTAATGATAATCATAGTCTCATGTACTGAAAGCCATTTGTTTAGACAAGTTTCTATTTAAATTGATTCTCTTCTTGTATTTGTGTCATTTACTGTTGTAAAAATATATTTATTTTTGAAGTGGGAGGGTGGGATAAAGTTCATTCCATGGCACATAAGAGGAAGTTAAAGGGCTGTTTTCGCTTCTCTCCTTCTACCATGTGGACCTCCAGGGACAGATCATGGGTCAACGGGTTTATGAGCAGGCTCTTTACCTGTTGAGCTACTTCAGTAGCTGCTGGGTCCTTTTAATTTTTGGCCCTTGAGATATCAGAGTTTTATATGCTATTAATCTAAATTTCTTAAAAGATAGGTCTTCTAAATTATTGATGTTGCTTTCCATAAAAAGTTTTAATTTTGGTGGAGTCTAATTTATGTTCCTTTTTTAAAGGACAACAAAAGTAAATAAAATATAAGACAGTCCCTAACATTTTCTTGAAGTATTTAAAATTTTAACTCTTACATGTAGCTTTCAATTCTGTCAAAACACTTTGTTTTCATAAATCACTCAAACTTATTTTTAGTTTATTTTTCACTGACAAATGACAATTGCCTATATTTATGGAGCATAGTGTGGTATTTTGATGTGTATGTGTATTATGGAAGGTTTTATTTGAGCTACTTAATCTGATTATTACTCACATAATTTTCATTCACTTTGTGTAGAGAAATCATTTAAATCTATTCTTACAATAATTCAGAGGCATATATTATCAAATATATCACTATCTTATGTAATAAACATTGAGCCATGATTGTCTACTAGACTATTCAAGGCTTACTTTCTTAAGTTTGGCTTGTTTACATTCCATATCTAAATCTACAAGACTTAATGTGATGTTTGTCTTCTTATGTCTGGCTTTCTTCCCAATAAGTTTAAAGTCATTCAAATTCATGAATGTGGTAAGAGAAAAAAGAACTTTCTTATTCTTTTAAAGCTATAGTAGTAAGTCAAGGTGGATTGTACCATATTATATTTATTCAGTATGTGTTGATGGTCATTTATTTTGATTACATATTACAGCTATTGTAGATAATGCTTCAGCTAACACACTGGTACAGGAAATCTTTCAATATGCTGATTTTAAAGGTTTTAGAAGTATACTTAGCAGCTCTTCATAAATACTACTGCAATTTACAGTCTTACCAATACTGGCCTGTGTTGCATATGTTGCAATCTCAGTAGCCAGGAAGCTGAGGTAGGAGGATTAAGTGACTGTCTCAACCTAAAAATTATATTCTAACCAATGGAGTACAAAGTTGCTGTCCACCCACATTCTTACTAACTATTGTTTATTTATTTAGATAGAAGTCATTCTAATAAGAGTGTGGCACTGTCTTACTGAAATTTTAATTTGCCATTTCCTTAGTAATCAGTGATGTGTGCATCTTTTCATAAACTGTCTTGCCGTTTGTCCATCTTCTTTTCAGAAACAACCATTCAAATCTTTGGTCCTTTTTTAATTTTTTAAATTATATTTCTTACTATATGATCCATTTTCTTTAGATAATTGCTACACTTGATGTGATACCAAGTGGGACTGTTCTGCATATGTCTATCTAGTTATTCTAGTGCCCTTGCAAAAACTCGCTGACCCCAAATGAAGAGATTTGAAGTTTCATAGATTTCTTTGTCTGTCTATATTTCAGTGCCACAGTCTTGATTGCTATAGCTATGAAGAAAATTTCAAAATTGTCACGTTGAGTAAAAGAGTTTTGTTCCTTTTCTAAGGACCATCCTTCTTAACTTACGGGAAAAAGTTCAATAGGATTTTAATGACAGTTGATTAAAGTCTAGAGATCAATTTGAGAAAACTGTTATTATGATTATCTATGGACTCAGAAGCCTTTCTCATTTTGTTACACTTTAATTCTTTGAACAATGCTTTAGATTTGTCAAGGACTGAATCTTGATATTCTTTTACCCCTTGTGAGGACTGTATTATTTGATATTGTAAATAGACTTGTTTTCTTATCTTTATCTTTCAGTATATATGTTGTCAATATCCAGTATATTTTTTGTATTTTATATATTTATAATTTACTCCATGCTGTTATTTTATGCTGTAAACTTGCTAATACAGCAGAGGTTTACTTAAGATGTTCTAAATATTGTGTAATCTGCAAATAGGAAGAATTTTACTTATTCTTTTATAATATGTATACCTTTCACTTATTTGATTTCCTTAATTCCTTTGAACTGAATGTCTAGTTCACTATTTATGAAAAATGGTGAGACTAGTCATCCTTATCTCATTCCTATTCTTAGGGGAAACCATTTTAGTACCAAGTTATCTGTGGAATTTTCTCTTCCGTTTTCTTGTGTATGCATGTGTGGGGTATATGCTTGTGTGTGTGTGTGTGTGTGTGTGTGTGTGTGTGTGTGTGTGTGTGTGTGTGTGTTGTATGGGTGGAGGTTCACTTGTGTGTACAGATGAATCAACATGTTAATGCACAAGCATGTAAAAGGTGGCAACTAACAGCAGGAATCATTCCTGATTGCTCTTCCACCTTATTCTTTTGAGGTTATGTATGTAGTTAAACCCTCATTTTCCCTGTAGGTCGAGTCAGCTTGTGCTTGTAATTTTCTTATTATTACATTCTTATTACACTTTCCCTAATTATACAAGCTCAATAGATACCCCCCTTCTTCTCCATCTCCTCTTCCTTCTCCCATTGTCCCAAATTGCACTCTCCCTCTCTTCCCACTCTCTTCCCCCTCCCTCTCACCCCTTTTCCTTCCCTCCTCTTCTCTTGGTGCTTCCTGCTTTCTCCCTCCCATCCTCTAGAGCATGTTTATGTGGGTGCTGAATTTCCCTCTGAATCCTCTACACTAGTGAGGGTTCAGGTCTCAGCAGTATAGCTTGGGGCCCCTCCTTGGGTTGCCTGCTAGTATGGGAACTCTATCATAATTTTTTATTACATTTTTTGCCTAATTATACAAGTTCAATAGGTAACCTCTTCTTCTCCTTCCCTCCCCACCTTGTCACCCCATTCTGCTCTCTCCTGCTTCCCACTCCCCCAAAATTCTGAGGCTTAAAATTGCATGTTGACCATGTGGGGATTTGAAATCTGATCCTTTCCCTTGCAAGGCAAGCACTTTAACTGCTGAGCCATTTTCCCAGAGTACTTGAGGATTTCTTTTTTGTAATTAACAATTGATTGGGTTGAGGATGTCCCTAATAAATTACCATGACTGGCTTAAAACTTTTCTTCTCGTTTTGTAGACTACTTCAAAATCAAGACTCTAGTCTCCTGATGCAACAGGTCAGGTTCCCGCTGGAAACCATCTTGAAGAATTCTTTCATTACATTTTCCCAGCTTCTGGTGGTAGGTGCATATCCATGATGTTACTTGACTTACAGTTGCATCAGTTCAGTGTCTGCACTGATTATTACATGGTGCTTTCCTTGTGCCCAGTGTCTTTGCACCACCCTCATGGCCTTCTTCATGTGTACCATTTTCTTGGTTTGGTCCTTTCTTCCTCCCTCCCTCCTTCCCTCCCTCCCTCCCTCCCTCCCTCCCTCTCTCCCTCTTTCTCTCTTCTTCCCTTCCTTCCTCCCTCCCTCCCTCCCTCCCTTGTTCCCTTGCTCTCTTCCTCCCTTCCTCCTTCCTTTTCTCTCTTCCTCCCTTCCTCCCTTCCTCCCTTCCTTCCTTTGACATATGTACTTGTCTATGTGACAGGGTGACTTGGGGATTCATCTTTGATCGTTTTACCTCCTTTTTTCCTTTTTGCTTTGCTCTGGGGTTTCACAGCCCTGTCTTTCAGAGCTAGAAGTGCAAGTCACTGCCATTCTGTCCAGTGTTTTTATTTGTGATCCAGGATTTGGCAGTAGAATCCAGGATTTGAACTTAGGACCTCATGTTTAAGAAGCAAAGGCTTAACCCCTGAGCAATCTCTCCAGCTTTTCTTTGTTATTTCTTTAAGTATCTTGTTTTCTCACTTTGTTGCAAAAAGATACCAGTAGTAGTGGATTAAGAACCGAGCCACCAAATCCAGTATGACCTCAGTTTACCTTGATTACATCTTTATTATTAGATGATGCATTTGCAGGCACCACATATCATTTAGATGAACAGTGTTCAATCTATGATACATTTTTCTTAACTCATTGTGTTTTTGTCATGAAGGCATTTCATACCTATCGAATATGCTTTTTGTAATAGCTTGAAATGAACCTGTAGTTTTGGTCTTTTATTTTATGAATATAATGTATCACATAAATCAAATGCACAATGTTAAACCAATCCTCCATTCCTAAGATAAATCTCATCTGGCTATAGTGGTAATTGTTTTCCTGTTTTGTGGTTTGACAATCTTCTGTCAAGGTTTTTCGAGTCTGTATTCATAAAGCTTATTTGTCTGTTATTTGTTTTTTTTCCCTGTGATACTAAGTTTGATTGTAAAATACTTTTACCTTTTTTGTTTTTGGAAGACTTTTCTTTTCAGAGTGTTTTGAATGTTTTCCTTGAACAGCAGCAGATCTTTTTTTATAGTCAGTGGAGACCTTTCTTCATTAGTTATTCCCTTTTTATTTGTTTCATGTATATAGTAGTTGACGTGTGATGGTTCCAGTGTCTGTCTTTTTTTCTTGACAGCTTCATACATAAATACCATGAATTTATGTTTTAAAGCAGAATAGTCTAGAACAGGAAAGGGAGCATCAAGCAGGAGAATAGGGGAGATAGTCACTGTGTACAATATGGCAGGAGTTGGATCTGAAGCCTTTTGAGCAATTTCCTCAAAGACTCAGAATGGGCAAAACCCCCAGAATAAAGGAAGCTCTGACTTTGCAGGTTTTAAGAGTGTGGTGGGAAGTTTCACAACACATTGAGTAATTTGGCTTGGTATACAAGCTGTATCAGAAGTCAGGGAAGTAGTGATAAGGACTGTCTATTATTTAAATTTGTGTCCATCCTGTGATCCTGTGTAGAGAGTGGAGGAGCTAGGCTTGCTTACTGCCTCAAACTGGTAGGAAGAGAACTGCCAGGGGGAAAGAAAGAAGATGAGGTAGGGACTGATTTTGGGAAAAGACTACTAGAGAAGCTGTGATCTAACAAACAGATGCTTATGTGTAAAGGAATGAAAGCAAGAGAGAAATACAACACAGAAGAAATTTGAAATGTGTTTATCTACAACAGAGCATGCTTTAGCTAACCTGAATAAGAAAAAAAACGGGAAAGATGTTTTAAATTGTTAATCTTGGGGATGGTATAGAGTATATCAGTATGAATTTTGAGGAAACAAAAGTAATATAAGAAGATACAAACAACTGAAGAACTAGTACATGTAGATCTATGACAAGAAATTGATACATGACAAATATCCCTCCATGAAGCATTCAGGTCCATATGGTTTCACTAGTGAAAACTACCAAAATATTTTGAGAACTGTTAATTCCAATCTTCTCAAAGGCTCCTCAAAACAAAGAGGTGATTAGGCTCTACACCTCCTGGACTGACTTTTGAGGGTTCGTGCCAGACAGGAGAAGGAGCACTGCTTCCCTCGGTGATTTACCCAATGACAAGTCATCCATGTCGCAGAAAGTACCTACCATCCCCAATGAAACCCAGTGATCCACACATGAAACACAAAACAAAACAAAAAATAAACAAAAGCATGAAAGCAGGAGGGAGACTGGCTGGAAAGAATATATGAACTGGCACAAAAGGGAATGGGATTGGGTAGTAATGGGTGAAATCATATAAATACACTGTATTTATGCATGAACCATTTAAAGAATTTTCACGTTAGAAAGAAAAGAGTGGGTTTTTAAGACATCACATAATGACAATATTGGGGAATACAATGGAACTTCTGAGGAACACTATTTCCTATTTACTCTGATAGCTATAAGGTGCTAGAATCTTTTAAAAATTATTTATTGTCATTTTATATTTCTCATATACAGTAAAGTTTAAATTGCTTTGATATATACATTGTAGCATGTATCCTTAAAATAAAAAAGCAGTGAAACAGTAGCACCAGATGTGTTAATTGGAGAGATATTTAGCTATATTATAAAAATTGAAGCAGTTGCAAATAATTACATTTTATAATAAACAACTATATAAATGTATGACAGGTATAAATAAACACATAACTATAATGAGTATATATATATACATATATACATATATTGTATATATAAATGACTGCTAGTTTTGTTACTATCAATGACCACAGGGCTGCTGATATTTGAGATACCTGTGAAAATAACTATAGAAATAACATTTTAGAAACCATATAGACTTCTCAGCATTATGCCTGACATTAAGTGAATATATGTAGCCACAGGTATCAGATTGAATATTTGTATGATAAATATCAGTTAAGAAAATTTCTAAGAAGTGTCATGCATGTGTACCTGGCAATACTGAAAGCAAATGGCAAGAAAAATATTTGGCTCCGAATCTTGCTATTCTTATGGAAGGTCAATACCTCAGAAGCTGCTGCCTTAGGTGAATTTCCAAAGATTAGAAGAGCGACTTTGGGACTATGAAGATGGTTAGTAGGTTAAGTCATTGGCCATATAAGCATAACAACCCAAGTTTCATCCCTGAAACACACGTAAAGGTAGAAGGAGAGAACTAACTCCAGTTTTCCCCTCTGACCTCCATATACGTGCAAAGGTATGCTACCCATGTACCGAATAATAATAAAGAAAAAAGAAAAAAAGGGGGGATTTTTATAATTTTTTCTTAAGATTTTCAATTTTTCTGTGGAAGAGTTGATTTCTAGGGTTCCCACCTTGCATTGTCAAGAATGGGATAAGTGAAACAGCAGGAAGAAAACTAGGCAAAACATGGTCCAATGAGAGCATAAAGTAATACAGAGCATGATAGCTCTGTCTATATATGTGTGTTTGAGATAGCAGCTCCAAAGGAAACTAGCTTACTATTTCCTATGTTAGCTCAATAATTGAAGATGGAGTCTGTATGTTTTGAGACATTTACCAGTTTCATATATACTTGAGAAGGAAGAGCACTATTAACTGATTGATTCTTTGTCCTTAATCTTGTGGAAGCTTTAGGGGACAACAAAAGGGAATAAAATATGCATAAAGAAATGCTAGGTTCTAAAAAGATTTTGAGCAATTTTTTCATTATTGTACCAGAAATCCAAACTGCAAATACGAATGTGGGTGAATTTGCAGATTTACTTGCATGTGGCTCAAAAAATGAAATATATATATGCTTAATGTATAAAATAATTCATTTTCCATTGCTGTACATATCTGTAATTGTTAGGATAGCCTCCTATACACAAGGATCATGACTTCATAGTAATTAAAATGGAAGACTACACATTCATCAAAGAAGTTTCCCTTGATTATTTTCTTTCTAGTAAATAACTTGCTAGCATCATGTAGCCAATGTAATTACTATAAATAACAATATCAACTTTGAGTATTAATTATACAATACAGTATATATCAATGATATCAGGTTCCTGAAGAATGCATTTAAAATACAGACTTTTTCAACCCTGTAAATGCTTATTTAATAATTTGAACATTATTGGATTGCTTGTTTCAAACAGTTTTAAACATTATAGCGTCAAATCTGCAAGGATCACACAAGATTTCACTTCTCTACTGAATTCATGTGCTCTTAGCTCAGCCAAGCACAGAACACCTAATGCCGTCACATTTGAAAAGCGTTTATGCCAAATTTGACACAAAAGCAATCACAAAGCAGACCAAAAAAAAAAAAAAAAAAAAAAAGAGTTTTTCTTTCAAAGGCCAAAAGGAGAAAAATAAATGAAAAAGTCTGAGCTTGAGCCAATCTCTCTTGACACTGGAAAAGAAAGTTTGAAATGACCAAGAAATATATTTTTTCCAAACAATCCATGAATCCATTGCCAAGTTTGGACCAATCTTAGTAGCCTAGGGAACAGGTTGTGAACTCAAGCAAGATTCTGTCAAATGAACTAAATCCCATGATGAGCATTGTTGGCAAGTGTAGGTGCCAATGGCAGACTCTTGCTTCTTTTCAAAGTTTTAAATGGCATCATCTGTCACAGGGTTCTGTCACAGCTCCCTGGCAGGGATTTTGATTAGGATGGAAATCTTGCATGTTTTTCTCAAACATCTGGCTGCTTCTCTTAAAAGAACATTATCATAGCAAATCAATAAAGGAGATCAAATGAAGCAGGCAAGTGCTTAACAAAATCAACTGCATTCCAAACTCCTGCTTTTATTTTAGAAAAGAACTAGGGGTTATACAATGTGTTTGTTTCTTGCTGAATGACAGAGATCCTATCTTTTTGTCCAGAGAATGGTTCTGCCCGTGATGGGCTGAGTCATCCCACATCAATTAGACAGAGTTTGCCTTAACTAAATATCTCTCCATAGATATGCCAAAAGGTCAGCATTTAATTGTCCTGTTGGTATCTGCAACTGATTTCCAGATACAGCAAAGAGAAACATTGCAAATAAATCATGGACAGCTTTCAATGACTTGCTTAGGAAATAGTGGAATAGATCATCAGCAATCTGTTCCTTAGTCCATTCAGTACTTTCCTGTTACTCTTTAATTCTGCCCTGACTATGTTTTAAAGGCGTTCCTTTCATTGATTCCATTTCAGACTTGCTATCTACTATGTGAGCATGTGAGCTTTGCTACTTCTCCATTATTTTTTCTAAGAGAAGGTCTTCCAATACCCAACCAGAAAGAAAATAAAGATGTAGCTCAGCAAAATGCTACAAAGAAGGAAGAATGATGACGACTGAACATTATTATAAAATGACAAAAGCATGCAATCACAGTGAACTTAAACATCAGAATTAGAAAGGAAACAACTTAAGTATTAGAGCAGTGAAAATATAGGTAATCTCTCAAGAGATGTTAGATGGTGAGCCATAAGGAATCATTAATATATCCTGATTGCTGGTGGTTTTTGAAGATTCAATATGATGATTGGTTTAAAATATGAAACAAAGCTTAAGTGCCATGATTGGTTTGAAAGCACTTCACTGATGCTTATTAGTGATAATTGGGTAATTATCAGCTATGGGTCAGCAAGGGAAGCTGACTGCTGGCATCATGGTGCTCCCATACCGGGGACTACCTTGCAAGCCACTCAGGCTCCCTTGTCAATCTTAGGCACCCAGATTTAGAAAGTATTTTCTAAATTTTTTATTATTATTATTTATTATGTATTCAATTGTGCGTGTATGTGTGTGCACGTGTGTAGGTATGTGTATGTGTGCGTGTGTGAGTGTGTGTGTGTGTATAACCACAGATGAATTCAGGAACCACCATGGATGCCTCCACCTCCTCCTGGTTTACTCTGCCCCGGAATTCACAGGCTCCGCCCTACCAGGACCAGAAACGCAGCCCCCCCCCCCCCCCCCCCCCGCTTCCTTCAGCGTTTATACGTGGGATCTAGCATCTGAACTCTGGACCTTCCGCCGCAAGGCAGAGGCTTAACCCCTGAGCCACCTCTCCAGCCCCTTAGAAAGCATTTTCTAAGGAAGGAGATGCTGGTCAGATTATCCAGTGTCTTCTCACGACTTTTTCACACTTTTTCATCAGGAAAGAAAAGTTTAAGTGATAAGCCTGCCAATATCACTCAGTAGTGAGAACACATTTAGATTTGACAACTTGATCTCTACTTTATTTGTTCCCTAACTTTGAGAAAAATTAAAAATAGGAGCTTCATCTAAAATGGGATGAAATTTGAAATTATGTTCGGTTTTTCCGAAGTTGAAAACAATATGAAGACTTTCTCGCAGTATACTATGCCATCAGTTTCTTTTCCATTCGGTTGCTTATAAGTAATATAAAATAATTTTATTTATCAGTAGGGTGATTATCTTACTTTCAGAACATCATGTTGTTTTCTCATTTTTTTCCAGCCTCATTGACCATGGGTGAGAGAGGAAATCTGAGAGATCATCTGTGATAATAGTTAAACATTCAGATCTTGCATTCCTGTTTCTTTTGAACACAGTTACTAAGCCTTTTGAGCCTTGGGTTTTTTCCATTCTATGGACAAGAAGGTCACTTGTTATAAAGTGTTACTTGAGAGGATAAAAGAAACCAATATATACATAAAGTAACTAGCTCTGGTTTGGACACACAACACTCATCAAACATTAATATTAACACCAGGATTACTTTCAGGGTCAGCATACATCATTGAGGAGATAGACTGGAAAATTCATGCTTGGGCATCTTTATCACTCTTATGAGTGTACATTCACTGAAATACCAATGTGCATTATCAAATTTCTAAATGCAAACAAAAGTGTCTATATACATGGATGTTGGTTCCGTAACTGTTTTATGATATAGTCTGAAAAATGACTATTCAAAATTATTTTATACTTTAAAAAAGCTTCACAAAGATTATAATTATAAAATAACCCTGTTTTGGATTATGTACCTAAATATCTTATGTATTTTGATAGTGAGATTGCCTTGTTTTCTTCTCTCACATTTTCCTTTTGTTTTGTTTCTTACATAAAATTACTTACTGAAGATTGATAAAGCAATCTCAAAATTCATAAGGAAGCACAAAAGATACAGAATAGCAAGAATAATAGTGAGTAATAAAATTTTGCTGGAGGTATCATCATATGGCACCTTAAACTATACTACAAAGTCATAGTAAAAACAATAGCATGATACTGGTTCTTTATTCTTCTAAAAACTACTAAGCCCCATAGCTTTTATCATATCACTAGGAGTCTCTTAGGATACATTTTTTTCTCATTTATTAATTTCTAATTGCCTTATCTCTAATCAAATACAGTAATACATCCCTCACATTTCTTCTTCCCATAAACTATTTGGAAACTCCAATAATTTATCTATAGATTTTTTATGCAACCAAAAACCTCTCTCTTTGTTGAAAAATCTGCTAAAATCATTGTATGTTAAATTTAAGGGGAAATATCTTAAGAATCACATAGATTCAACTTCTGAAATTCACATGAGAGAATAGGAAAATGACTATTATAAATACTAAGTACTCTAATACTAATTATTCTAAAATACTAAGTATATAATAATATAATAGTATTCCAATAAGCACTTCATTTATCTTATTCGCCAGGAAAAAAAATTATGGCAACAAGTGTCTCCTGTTCATCAAGATTTTGCTTTCAACAGAATGAAGAGTGAATCTTAAAACATTCTATGGCTTTCAAGAGCTTTTGGATCAATGAAAATCTTGCCTCCATAGCAGTCCAGTATCTTTAACAAAGTGTCTATGACAAAGATCGGCTCAAAACACATTAATCCTATTTACACTTCCTGAAATTAATTGGGAAGAAATTCTGGTCAATGAGATGATGTGGAATTTCCAGGGCTAGCTATAAACCTCCATAGCTTGACAGAACATATTCTCTCTTCCTCTATTGCCATGGCCTTAGGGCACCCATATGCTTGAAATGATAGTTTCACAAAAAATTGTAAAAGCTTAACCCTAAATGATCATTTTGACAGAGCTTATAAAATAGTCCTTTCAGCTTCAACTATAATATACAAGGAAAAAATTAATTTTCTTGATCTTCCTTATATTAATTTTTTGATATTTTAGGGTTTAACAGGGTTTAATTCTTTTTTTTCTTTTCTCCCACATTTTATTTTTTCCCAATCATACAAGCTCAATAGGTACTCCATCCTCGCCCTCCCTCCTTCGCTGCCCAGTCCCTCTTGTACTCTCCCCCACTTTTCACCTTCCTTTCACCTCCTTGCTCCCTCCCCTTCTCCCAGTGCCTCCCCCTTCCTCCCTCTCATCCTCTTGAGCATCCTTTTGTGTGAATGCCAAACCTTCCTCTGAGTCCTCCACCTTAGTTAGGGGTAAGGACTCAGTGGCATAGCCCAGAGCCCTTTCTTGGGCTTCCTGTTAGTATGGGAACTCTATTATGACTGTTAATCCCTTGCCTCTAAGGATCCTACTGCCTGGAGCCTTCTCCCCCATGATCCATGCTAGGCTTTAGGGGATCATTGACACATCAGCTATTGTGCATGTCATGCAAAGTCCTATTATGGCTACTGCAGCCTTGAGGCAACATGGAGCAGTGTAAATTAGCTACGTTAGAAATGAAAGACTTTGTCCAAAAAAAGTCACAATTTTCTCCTTAGATGGCTTAATCAATGTGAATTGTAGGTCCTTGTTTGGCAAAAGTGTTATTTTTATCAGATACAAAAACAATAGGGCTTTTCTTTTTATTAAGTACTTAATCTGATGAGCTTCCTATTATGTCACTTCTCATCTTAAAAAAATTCTTCCTAACACTCTTTAGGGTTGACTGTCTCAAATGACCCATACATACAATACAATACAAACATGTAAAGCATTGTGTGTGGTATTCGATAAAACCTCCTTTCACATAAATTTTATTTCCCTTCCCTTTTATTCTTTCTTTCATCATGAAGCATTCTTGTGTTAAAACAGAGAAATATTTGATGAAGGTTTGGGTAGGCAGGAAAGAAAAGGAAAAGGAGAAGGCAGAAAAAGAAGGAAGGAAAAAGTGTTGGAAGTCAGAGATCAGGTGGAGAAAGTCAGATTACGCGTTTCCCTTTATACTTTCTTCTATGCCACCTTCTTCCTTTTCTTAAGTGTGTTCCTCAAATAAGGTAAATAGTAGCCCTGTCTTACTTTTCCCAGGAACAAAAACCAGAAAGTTGGACTTGACTTCATGCTCCTAAATAAATGTATGATATGCACATCACCTTTGAAGTGCTGTTAAAAAAAACTGTACAGTATAAAATCGAGCTTAAGCCAAGGATACAACTCCATTGGTAGGGTGCGTGTCTAGCATTCATGAAGACCTTGGTTCATTCTCTGTTATACACTGTGCATGATGGCACATAATTTTAATCTCAGCTCTGAGAAAATTGAAGCAGCACGATCAAAAGTTGAGGCCAGGAAGCTGGATAGATGACTCAGGGTTTAAGCTTCTGCTTCACAAGCAGAAGGACTTTAGTTTGGATCCCAGATCCGACTTAAAAACCCCAGGCATAAATCACAGTGATGCACACTCTGGCTCTGGAAATAGGAGCCTGGGAAATCCCTGAACAGTACAAATAGATTTCCTAAAGTCATGCTTGGGTCTCCATTGGGCAAACACAGTAGCCTCTGACACACACACACACACACACACACACACACACACACACACACACACACAAAGTTGAGGCCAGCCTAAGCTACATAAGACCCTGTCTAAAAATAAAATGAACCAAAGTAAAGAAAACAGAAGAAAGCACAGAGTACAACTTTCAGACCAAAATTTAACTTTTAGATGGGTATTAGCCATTGACTTTCCTCTAATTTACTGTGACTCAAATTATGCTGAGGCAGTTATAGTAGCACACACCTCTAATCCCAGCTTTGAGAGACTAAATCCAGGGGCATGGCATGTAAGAGAGCAGTCTGAGCAACACAGTGAGACCCTGTCTCAACAAACAAAATACACACAAAAAGGCTCTACTGTTCACTTTAGCATAGATGTAACTTTCTCCCAACACAACTGTCTTGAACTCATTAAATTTTAATCCATGGCATACTATCATGCAGGATTACCAACATTTTACCTTAAGAAGGTAACTTTGTTATACGAACCTTGGTTTCTGCGATTTTCTTTTGGATGGCATCCATTGTGTAAGGACCCTCTTTCCATGAATCAAGTTTGGCTCTGGCCTGTCCTAAGACCTGTTCAGCTTCTTCTTTAGCTTCCAGCCATTGTGTTGAGTCCTTTAACATCTCATTCAGCTGTTGCCTCCGGTTCTGAAGGTGTTCCTGTACTTCATCCCACTGATTCTGAATTCTTTCAACTGGAGTAAAAGGAAAAATGAATCAATGCTTGTACATATTAGTCCAGAGAACACAAATGAAAATTTATCATCTAAACATTATTAATCATTTTTTATTACACACTTAAAGAGTATGCATCATGTTCTGGGTAAGTTGATAAATAATATGATTGCTAATCACAGATGCCAAACTGGAATTTCTACTAAATTTCCATCCTGAAATTAACCTAAACTATTAATATCTGTGCTAAAATTGCATCCTCTTCTGAATCTCTAAAATTAAAGAGAAATCATCAATTAGATTGGAACTATAAGGCTGGAGAGATGGCTCAATTGATAAAATGTTTGCTTCACAAGCATGAAAACATGAGTTTGGATTTCCCTACCTCTATAAAAGGCAAAATATGACAGTACATGTCTGTAACCCCAGTAATGAGATAGACAGCACAGACAGGCAGATTCCCGGATCTCACAAGTTATCTCAGTCCATCTGGCAATTTTCAGGCAAATGACAGATCCTTTCACAAATGAAAGCTGGATGGTGCTTGAGGAATAACACCCAACGTTGTTATCTTGCCTCTGTGTGCATGTATACATATACGGGTATGTACATACATGTGCACTCTCACACATGAGTATGTGCGTGTGCATGCCCAGCCCAATAAAGGCATTGTAGAAAAAGGAAAAATCACTTTACTCTTCAAACCCTGGTGTTACTCTGTTACCTACCCAATTTTTTAGTAACGGTATAAGCGTTTTATTGCCAACAACATTTCTATTTCTACAAAATGTCATTTTGCTCCTAGGTGGTGGGCAAGACACAACATGGTATTGACACCTCCTCACCATTTTTTAAATTATTTTTTGCATGTGTGGAGGTGCGTGTGTACAAGAGAGCACTTGAGTGTGTGTGATAGTGGGAATCATTCTGGATTGCTTTCACCTCTTTATTGCTTTGTTCTGGAATTTTCTAGGCTCTGCTTGCCAGTTTCAGAAGTTCAGGCCACCTGGCCTTTTAAGGTTCTTTTGCTTGTGAGGCAAAGGCTTTGACTCCTGAGTCATCACTCCAGCATTATTCATTTTTTGTCAATTTAATTTAAGATGATGTCATAGAATGGAGATAATGTGGAGTCAAGAGATGAACTACTAGCCACATTATCTCTTAAGCCTGAAAACTGGCCCTCTTCCCCTCCACTCCGCCGCCCGGGATGCGCGCGCCCACGGTCCAGCCTGGCCTCACCGCGCCGCGACTCCGGTAAGATCGGTCCCCGCCCACCACCAGAGCCCCAGGCCAAATAATTCAGATTAGTGAAAAACGCACAGAAATTAAAAGATCTTAAGAGTTAAACCGACAATGCCAAAGTCTAAGTGCAAATCCATGAGACACAACACTCAAGTAAACAAATCTCCCACTGAAGGAATTAATCCCATAATGTTAGACTCCAACCAGAACAAACCCATGGAAAATGGCCAAGAAAGCCTCACCCAGGATAACGACCTTCAAAATATGATCATTACCATATTCAATACTATCAAAGAGGAAATCAGGGAGGAATTACATAATCGAATCAATCGTTTTGAGGAGGAATACAACAGACACATGGAGGAGTTGAGAAAAACAGTGCAAGAATCAAAAACTGGCATAGAGCAGTTAAGGCAGAGTCAAGCAGAGTTTAAAACTGAGCTAAAAGACAAGTTATCTTCAACCCAGAACTCCACAGAGAGTCTTATCAGCAGAACTAACGAAGCAGAAAACAGAATTTCAGATCTTGAAGATAAAGTGGGAGTATTAACCAGCTCAATGGAAGAGATTGTTAAAGCCAAAGATACTTGAGAGAAATATCCAGGAGATATGGGACACCCTGAAGAAGCCCAACATGCGTATTCATGGAATACCAGAGCAAGAATCTCAAAATACCACCCCTGAGGAAATTTTCCAAACGATCATCAAGGAAAACTTTCCTCATCTAAAAAAAGAGAGGCCCATCCATATACAAGAGGCATTCTGCACCCCAAACAGATATGACCAAAACAGAAGCTCGCCACGGCAAATAATAGTCAAAACACTCCACATTCAAGATAAAGAACTGGTGCTGAGAGCTTCAAGGGAGAAAAAACAAGTCACTTTTAAAGGTAAACCTATTAAAATAACAAATGACTTCTCAATGGAAACACTAAAAGCAAGAAGAGCTTGGAGAGACTACTTCAAGTATTGAATGAGCAAAAATGTCAACCTAGGCTGATTTACCCTGCAAAACTATCAGTCATGATCGAGGGAGAAAGAAAAACTTTCCAGCACAAAGACAACTTGAAGGGATACATGTCCACCAAACCAGGCCTTCAAAAAATGATAGAAATGATACTCAAGCGTGAAGAAAAAAACAGGCATATCCAGGAGAACAGAAGGCAAGTATAACACCATTAAAAGCGAAGCAATATACTTATAAAAACTACTAAACATAATAAATGTCTGGAATAAAAAATAGTTTCTCCATTATAACACTAAATGTTAATGAAATTAACTCACCGATCAAGAGACACAGATTACAAACTTGGATTAAAAATCACTATCCATCAATCTGCTGCCTGCAGGAAACCCATCTCACCACAAAAGATAGGCACGTTCTAAAAATAAAAGGCTGATCAACAATTCTACAAGCAAATGGAAGCAGAAAACAGGCAAGGGTAGCCATTATGTTATCAGACAAAGTGGACTTCAAACCAAAGAAAATTATAAGAGACACGGATAGATACTACATTTTAGTCACAGATACAATTCACCAGGAAGACCTCACAATACTGAACATATATGCACCCAATACGGGCCCCTCCACATTCATTAAGAAAACTCTACAGCGTCTAAAGCAAGAAATCAATCCCCAAACGACAATTCTTGGGGACTTCAACACCGCCCTCTCAACATGGGATAGATCAACAGGTCAAAAGCTTAATAGAGACACTTTGGACCTTAATCAAACCCTTAAAGAAATGGACCTTACAGATCTCTATCAATAAACTTTTCACCCACGCACCAAAGAATACACATTTTTCTCAGCAGCACACGGAACTTTCTCCAAAATAGATCACATACTGGGCCACAAAACGAATCTACACATGTACAAAAAAGTTGAAATTCTAACCTCTGCCCTATCAGACCACCGTGGCCTAAAGCTGGACATCCACAACACAACAAACAAGAGAAAACACACTAACTCCTGGAAACTTAACAATATGATGCTGAATGAGAACTGGATTCAGGAAGAAATTAAAAAGGAAATTCAAGATTTCTTGAAAGTGAATGATAATGAAAATACAACTTATCAAAATCTCTGGGACACAATGAAAGCTGTTCTAAGAGGTAAGTTCATAGCTCTTAATGCCTACATCAAAAAAATGGAAACATCAGAAATAAACAACTTAACAATGCAGCTTAAAGCCTTAGAGAAACTAGAGCAATCTGATCCCAAAAGTAGTAGAAGAGAGGAGATTAGCAAAATAAGGGGAGAAATATCTGAAATCGAGATTAAGAAAACGATAGAAAAAAATCAACCAGTCAAAAAGCTGGTTCTTTGAAAAAATCAATAAGATTGATACACCCCTAGCTAAATTAACCAAAAGCAGGAGAGAGAAAACCCAAATTAACAAAATCAGAAATGAAAATGGAGTTATCACTACTGATACCCAAGAAATCCAGAGAATTACAACATCATATTTCAAAAACTTATACTCTGTGAAGTTTGACAACACAAAAGAGATGGGTGAATTTCTAAGTAAACACAACTTACCTAAATTGAATCAGGAAGTTGTGAATTATTTAAATAGTCCTATAACATATAAGGAAATTGAAGAAATAATCTCGAATCTTTCCACCAAAAAATGTCCTGGACCAGATGGATTCAGCACAGAGTTCTACCAGACATTTAAGGAGTTAATAACACCAATACTCCTTAAACTGTTCCATCAAATAGCAAAGGAAGGAACACTACCAAATTCTTTCTATGAAGCTAATATCATCTTAATCACAAAACCTAATAAAGATTCACTTAAAAAAGAAAACTATAGGCTGATCTCTCTGATGAGCACAGACGCAAAGATTCTCAACAAAGTCTTAGCGAATCGGATTCAAAAACATATTAAAAAGATCATTCATGGGGACCAAGTAGGCTTCATCCCTGGCACACAAGTTTGGTTCAACATACGCAAATCAATAAATGTAATTCATCATGTAAACCAGTCCAAAGTCCAAGACTATATGATACTCTCGATAGATGCAGGAAAAGCTTTGACAAGATCCAACAACCTTTTATGATCAAACGCTGGAGACAGTAGGAATGGAAGGAACCTTTATCAATATAATAAAAGCTGTATACAACAAGCCCACAGCAAGGATTATGCTCAATGGAGAACAACTGGAAGCATTCCCACTTCGATCAGGAACTAGACAAGGCTGTCCACTCTCACCACTTCTATTCAATATTGTACTTGAAGTCTTAGCTGAAGTCATAAGACAAGAAAGGGACATAAAAGGGATTCAAATCGGCAAGGAAGAAGTCAAACTATCCCTATTTGCAGATGACATGATCTTATACCTGAGTGATCCCAAAAACTCCACCAGGAAGCTCCTGGAACTAATTGAGAAGTTCAGCAGGGTGGCAGGATACAAAATAAATGTGCAAAAATCAGAGGCCTTCCTATATGCCCAAAATGAAAGAAGTGAAAAAGCCTTGAGAGAAACAATCCCATTTACTATAGCCCCTAAAAAAATGAAATACCTTGGTATAAACCTAACCAAGGAGGTAAAAGACCTTTACAATGAAAACTTGAAAACCCTAAAGAAAGAAATAGCAGAAGACACCAGAAGGTGGAATGACCTCCCTTGTTCCTGGATTGGCAGAATCAACATCGTAAAAATGACCATTCTACCAAAGGCAATGTACAGATTCAATGCTATACCAATCAAAATCCCAAAGCAATTCTTCAAAGAAGTTGACCAAACAATCTCAAAGTTCATATGGCGGCACAAAAGACCCAGGATAGCAAAGACAATCCTGAGTAACAAAAACACTGCTGGAGGTATTACCATACCAAATCTAAGTCTATACTACAAATCCATAGTTATAAAGACAGCCTGGTACTGGCTCCAAAATAGACACACAGATCAATGGATAAGGATTGAAGACCCAGATATATGCCCACAAAAGTACAGCCATTTGGTCTTTGACAAAGGGGCCCAAAAAATCCAATGGAAAAAGAACAGCATTTTCAACAAATGGTGCTTGCAAAACTGGATCTCCACAAGCAGAAGATTAAAGCTGGACCCGTACTTGTCACCAAGTACAAGACTTAATTCCAAATGGATCAAGGACCTTGATATCAGTCCAGAGACTATAAAAACCATAGTTGAAAGGATAGGGAACTCCCTGGAGCTGATTGGGCTAGGCCAACATTTCCTAAACAGACATCCAATGGCACAGTCACTGCTACCAACTCTCAACAGTTGGGATCTTGTGAAATTAAAGAGCTTCTGTTCAGATAAAGAGATTGTAACGCGAGCTCAAAGGCAACCCACAGAATGGGAGAAAATCTTCACTAACCACACATCTGATAGAACTCTGCTGTCCAGAGTGCAGAAAGAACTCAGAAAACTAAACACCAAGGAAACCAATGGCCCAATTAAAAAATGGGCCCTGGAACTTAAAAGAAACTTTACCAGGGATGAAATTAAAATGTCTAACAAATATCTTAAAAAATGCTCCAATTCCTTAGCCATCAGGGAAATGCAAATCAAAACTTCCCTGAGATATCATCTTACCCCAGTCAGGATGGCAAAAATCCACAATACAAACAACAACAAATGCTGGAGAGGATGTGGAGAGAGGGGAAATCTCCTACATTGCTGGTAGGAATGCAGGCTCATACAGCCACTCTGGCGAGCCGTCTGGAGATTCTTAAAGATTGAAATGCCATATGACCCTGCTATTCCACTTTTGGGAATAACCCCCCATACAGCAGAGGTTCACCTCGATAGCACAAGCACGACCATGTTCATAGCAGCACTGTTTACAATAGCAAAGTCATGGAATCAACCCAAATGTCCAACAGTTGACGAGTGGATAAGGAAAAGTGGTACATCTATACAATGGAGTACTACTCAGCCATCAAAAATGATGAATTACTGGAATTTGCCCGGAAATGGATGTCATTAGAAACAATTATGTTAAGTGAAGTATCCCAGACCCAGAAAATTAAGCGCCATATGTACACCTAATAGGTGGCTCCTAGTACCAAACCCACCCAGCCCACCTAGAGACAGTAATTGCAAGGATTATGGACAGGAGGGATGGGGTAGGAGGGCCACACCAGAAACAAGGAGAGAAGGGACCATGTTACAGCAGAGAAAATAGGCCTCCATCAAGGACTCAAATAAGTAATGAGACATCTGATTAGGTTCACAGATTTTTGTTCCTGATCATTTACTACTGAGGGGGTATGATCTCACCAGAAGAGGAGGGCATATAGTCTGGTAGATAAAAAGTAACCGTTGTGCAAATTGGTGATAGACCCCTCCCTCACTGTGGTTTCCCACTTTTATTACATCTACCTTTGAATGTGCTTTTATCACAAGACTCTAGTTTAACAGCTTTTTGTCTCTGGCCAGGAGGTAACATACAATGCCCACCAGGATGGAGTGAAGGGCATTGCAGGAGCAGCAAAACTGCAAAAGAAAACCAACAAACCACAATCCAGAACTTCAGAGACTCTATATCAACTACCTAGAACTAGGCCAGCTTAATCTCTCCCCATCCTGAAGCTCAGGGAAATTTGCGGAAGAGGGGGCGGTAACAGTGTAAGAGCATAAGGATGGGAGGAGCAATGATATGTAAGATACTCCATACAAGTTAGGGCTGAAGTAATCATAATTGGACTTTAAATGCCCTGCGCATTGTCCAACACACTATTGACCCCACAAAGTCCAGCATCTGCTAAAGGCACCAAGATGTTTGGAGGCAAGGGATTGGCAGACACAGCAGTGTTCCTGTACCTAAGGGGAACACGGGAAAGTGTTTAGGGAAAGGCCACTGGGTCCTTGTACGTCATCGGAGAGGAGGGCCCAGAGGAAAATCAGGCATGCACAAGAAAGGACTCTCTGGGAATTGGGGCGGGAGGCACTGGGGGATGGGAAGGGAGGGGGGTGGGGAAGAGGCTATATATATATAGTCTGCCAAATACCATTACGGGGGGAGGAGGAGGGAGGGAGTTAACTGGTGTACCCATTAAGTTTGTATGAGCTGAAATAATAATAAAAATGTATTAAAAAAGCCTGAAAACTGATATACACTTCACTTTTTACTGAAGCCTCAAATAACACCAGATATAAACAGTTAAAAATTCCTTTCATGTACAACATCTCTCCTCTTCCTACTGCTATTTCAAAGGTCAATAATGTCTTGCCTTGATGCTGGCAATTACTTGATACAATTTGAGTGCTTAATGGAATGGACTATTGGATGAATATTGAAGGTGCTTTCTCACTCCTGACCGTCAACTTAACACTATCAACAGATAACATTTAACTCAGTGGACTTACAGAACACAGATACATTCAACTGCCTATTATCTCTATAGTCCCACACTAAACCATATATATATATATATACATATATGTGTGTGTGTGTGTGTGTGTGTATATATATATATATATATATATATATATATATATAGCCTGCCAAATACCATTATAATTCACCATAAATGCTAGGAATTGTGCTACATACCAGAAAAATGAAATGCAAAACAGATTCTCTGGATTTTGGTGAAATTTTATAGTGAGTACTATTTTCCATCTACATAAAATGTACAGAATGATCAGAAAAGAAGGCAGTGAGATTAATTTTATAACCATTTAATGGGAGCTTTTTAAGATCATTCACATAGGATAATCATTTTAGTTTGATGCATTCATCACACCTTGCATAGCAGTGTATTTTGGGAGTGATAAAAGTTGGAGATTATAAATCTGTGCAAAGAAGCAAATACTAGAGTCATCACCATGAATACATTCTTATCGGTATACCATATAGATTGATCAAGACAGGGAAAGGAGCATACAGTCTCAGAATCAAATCAAACAAATGTAGACAAAACAAAAATGAAAGACAAAAGGGATAGGAAAAATATCATGAAATTTTAATTATGCAAGTATGGAAAAGAAAGATTTTAAAAAATTCAACAAATATTAACACTTTCAAATGCCACAGGTTTCATAAGAAATAATAAAAATGGTAAAATTATATTTTAAGTATCAACTTTTTTAGGTTATTTGCATGTGTTAATTTACTGATTCATCATAAAAATCCTAGGACTATCATTCTTAAATGGTTGTTAATATTATTATTTTGCTCATTCAGCACATGAGAAATACCTTAAATTATAGGTGTAATGTCATGCACCTAGGGACTGATAGTGCCAATACTTAAAGATTCAGACCTGCTAAAGCCCATGTCATTCATTAACTGTTCCTTCTTTCACATTTCTAATTTTGTTTTCCCATTTGTGTTTTTTTCCATGTAACAGGCTTCTTTTAATTTTGTGGATATTATGTAGGTTTATAAAATTCATCTTCCTGGACTTAGTGGTTAATTCAAAGTTGTTCTTATGCTTCAAGCATGGAGAATAAGAACTAAGGACACAATTGTTAGGGTTTTGCATTTGTACAATAAGGAGAAGGGAACACACAGACATTTACATTAAAATAAAATCATGTAGTATCATGTAAAATTATTTAAGCAATATCCTGTAATTCATCTTCATTTTATGCAAGTCAATGAAATGAAATAAATTTTGTGATGTGGAATTATGAAAAAGTAAGCTGCTTACCATTCAACTTCTGTATCAAATTTCACCTGTCAATTGTTTAATGACTGACCAACACATTCTGACTTAGTTTAAGCTACTTGGAATTGTGTTCCATTACTGAATCAGAAAAAGCTGTCCCCAAGTAGTAGAAAGATGATGCAATAGGTAAGTAGTAAAAAGAAAACACAAGTCTCAAAGTGATCGGGTGAAAAATCAGAGGAAGTCTAAGTGGAATGCCTTTCTCATGAGCATAAGTTTATGAAAGCTGTGTTATCCTGCTTGAAACAAGGGTTTTAACAAGAGTATCTTTGAACCCCACCAGTACAAACTCACACACACACACACACACACACACACACACACACACACACACACATACAGAGAGAGAGATGTTTCAGTAATACTTATTGAGCAGTGACCTAGACTACTAGACTCCATTAGTAGAAACTAAGCAGAAATGTTCACTAATCAACAGGTATTCACCTATTTACAAAAAGGAACAAAGCAGCACTGAGTGATTAGCAGCAACTCCCAGGGAAAAAACTGCCAAGACACATTCAAAAAAGAAAATTTTAGAAGTATTTTCTGTGTTCTGTTTTGTCAAGGGATGAAAGAAAGCACAAAATCTGAAGATCATCAAAGCGAAGCTGCTATCCTGGAAATGGTTAAGTGCGGCGTTCGGACATCATACCAACCTGGTAATTGTGTACAATAGGCAATGATTCAAGTTACAGAATTTTATCATACTTGCAACACGATTCCCAAGAAGTTGACCGACCAAAGATCTATTATGGCACTGTACTTGGTCACTGGAGCCCACACTGTTAGATTTACATTTACACCAGATTCTACTGACATACAAAAATGAAATAATAATAAAATATATGCACATAAACCCAGACAATCTGTGCATGTTTGCAGTTGAAGAGCAACCCAAATATACGATATTTTTGCCCTCACACACGTTCATTGTAGAAAGCTTCTCTACTGATTTACACAGTAAATAGATGCTGGATAATAAAGGGAAATAAATAACCAATGCTAAAACTCAGGATGACAGACTGGGACTCAGCATGAGTTCTGATTTACAGGTCCTCAGAATTGTCAAATTGGAAACACAGTAATCATGTTAAGAATCCCAATACTGAAGAAAAAGGAACAGTTCAGTTGATTAAGTACTAACCAATCCCTCACTTCAAGTTTTTAAGCTAGCAATGTTTGATTTTTAACACACATTCTTAACTCCTATAAATCCCTGCATCTTCCCCGGGGAAGAATGTTTATTTTAAAAAATGATTGAAATTTTGAACATACATTGGTACTGAACAAAAAAATAGCCATCACTGGACTGATGTTACAGATTGAGAATTAGAAGAAATGTTACTGAGTTTAGAAGGCAACCTTGAGTATTAGCTTGCTTTAGGTTATAGCCCTAATTTTGTGATTAAAAAAAGAAAGCTTATTCAATTATGGAAAACTTGACTGGCTAGGCTAGCTTTAGCTTCTTGAAATGCAAAACTAATTGATTAACAAATGTACAGCCACAGAGTTGTCGTGAAGAACTGGATACACACATTAACGTGTTATTGTTTCTCTATTTAGAAGATTCAGCAGAGCTGCTGGTTATTTCTCAGCACACATGTATGATCTATTTGGAAGTGAACAATGGGGACTTTGATGATAGCTCAGAGTATGCAAATATTCTAGGCAGGAAATTTTAAGGAATATTTAATTAATTTATTTATTTTTATTGTGTGTGTGTCTGTGTGTCAGAGGGTACTCGGTGTCCCTGTGGAGGACTAAGGGTGAGTTTTAGACTTATTCTGGATTAAACCACTGGGTAGGAAAATTTTATGGTGAATCTTCTGAGGCGATCTGAGTGAAAAATAGCACAGATGTTCAAATCTACATAAGGACAAAAAAAAAAAGATACCAAATACAGTTAAGACAATGAACTTTGGGCTGGAGAGAAAGCTCAGGCATTCAGACTGCATCACCAGCAGAAGGTTCTGAGTTCAAATCCCAGGTTCCACATAAAAATGTCAAGCAGAAATGGCAGCTTGCACTTCCTGCCCTGGTAGGAGAAGCCTGGGAGATCCCAAGCAGAAAGGAGGTAGAAGCAATCCAGGATGATTTCCAAAGACACCTTTTGTCCTCTACAGGAATATACAGTGCCCTATCACACACACACACACACACACACAAACACACACACACACACACAATAAAGAAAGAAAGAAAGAAAGAAAGAAAGAAAGAAAGAAAGAAAGAAAGAAAGAAAGAAAGAAAGAAAGAAAGAAAGAAAGAAAGAAAGAAAGAAAGTTAGTAAAGACAATGAACTTTGCAATGTTTTCTGCGGTTAGAAAAAAATATAGGGAATAAAATTACAGACTGTTTCCTAAGGCTGAAATATGCAGTCAAAACCAAACAAATCTTCAATATTACACTTTTCTATAAAGTTAGGATAAATCTGTATGTGAACATCCTTTAGTGTTTGACTTTCAAAGACAAAAAAGGAACCAATAAAAATAAAAATATCAACCAAAATTACTAAGAATATATGTCCTGCCAACTTCTCCAAGGAATTTAAATGTGGTTTTGTGGAAGGACTATCAACAGCTAAACTCTACAATGCTGAGTCTCAACACAAATCCACCAAAAAGAAGAGGCAAATATATTAACCATATAGCTGGGATGAATATTCATTCAATATGCTTAGGAAGAAGAGAGAAGGAATGCAGTTGCATAAAACTTAGTATAAAATATGTGTTATAAAACTAATGGAACTGTAAATCCACATCAGCTATAGTGACCTCCACCCACACAAGACTAAACTGGTCAGCAATCAATTGTAAATGGGAGAGTCGCTTGGGGCCCTGCTCCTTACTGTTGGACTTGGACTAGTGGCTCCTGATAAATTCTGGCAGTGGGCTAGTCATTGACTTCAGCTGCATACCTACTGCTGAACCTACCTGATTCCAATGGACAGTTAGTTCTATATCTGTGGTCTTATGCAAGACCCTAGTTGAGGTCAGTGAGTCACAGAGATACTCCAAAACAAATCAAAACAAACAAAATAAGACATGAATGTGAGAAAAAGATTTATAAGAAAGAGGGTGGGTAAACAGCGGTGGTGGTAAGGGGAGAAGAGAGGTTGGAGGTAAGAATGGTCCATATGGACCATGTATTTCAATGTCTTGTCAAAGAAAAATTAATCAATAAAAAATCAAAATGTATGTCTTTTCCATAGCATAGCAGAAGCTAAAAAGAAGAACATTCTGGGCACATAATGAAGCTCTAACCACTATAAACAAGTGATATATCTATCCTTTAACTCCCCACCAGCTGGAACAACTATTGAAGTCACTCCTTTTGTGCTGTGATAGGTTACTTAGACCCAAGCAGAAGGGGACAAAGGGTTATTTATTTGACTTATGTTTCTTAAGAGGATATGGTCAATTTAAGGGGGGAACTGTGTGGAAGAAGATATGGCTGGAGACAGAAGCACTAGGCCAA
The DNA here is from genome assembly GCA_023101885.1 of Typhlomys cinereus. Lineage (NCBI taxonomy): Eukaryota > Metazoa > Chordata > Mammalia > Rodentia > Platacanthomyidae > Typhlomys > Typhlomys cinereus. Next base: position 683,665 of record JALPQD010000632.1, read on the forward strand.
TTCAGATCCTCACACTCATCATCAGGAGCATGAGTAAGAGGAAATAGGGCCAGGCTACCAAACTTCAATCCCAACTCCTGTGACATGGTTTATTCCAGCAAAACTTTACCTATTAAAGATTCTGCAACCTTCCCAAACATTGGCTAGCTAGAGATTCAAACCCATGAGCCTGTGGGGAGCAAGTCACACTCAAAACATAATAGACCACCAAGTTTATAAACTCATACATGAAAGAACCAGAATATATGACTAAATTACAAATGCATTCGACTATCTGTCTAACATTTAAAACGATTTTGCCACCCAAAAATGATGAATAATATAATGTTATTTGTATACTCACTTGCTATACTATGAGGGTGATAAAAAGATCATAATCTATAGAGAGGAAAGAAATATTTGACACAAATCACTATTAAAATGTCTTGTCTCTTAGTTGTTTTCCAACACAGGGGTAAGGATGGGCAATTTTATATTTCTGTAATACCATTAATCTTTAAACTTCTTAAGTTTTGAGTGACAAAGGAAAGAGGAAGTAGATGTTGGATATTGCCTGGGTGCTTTCCAATTATAATAATCTTTAAGATGCATGTTCTTTAATGCTTCTGTTAGAGATGAAGGTTTACCTTATAAAATTACACAACTGAACCAATATAATGCTTAGATGTGAAAACCGCACACCAATAACCAAATAGTCCCCCTAGATGGATAATAGTCTTGTTTTATCTTAGTAATCTTCTGGTAATAGTCATGTTGAAAGTTGGATAAACCCAAGCAAGTCTTAGAAAAAAATTATCTTCTTTTTTTAGATTGATGGTGATTATTTTTCTTTCTGAATTTTTATAGATGCCTGTATTATACAAGTATACTCATTCATCAAGCCTCATCAAATGGAATACTGAAAATTTTGCTAAAATAAAACTGCCACAATCAAAAGAAATACAAATGGATATTTAGCTATAGTTAAAGAGTAGATGTTGACATGTTTATGAGTGAAATGATCTAATCACACTAACTTATTTTGAAATGCCTCAGAAAATAGTGGAGACTTTTCAGCAGGAAAAGGGATAAAGTAATAAAACAGGTCTAGAATCTGTGTGCTTGTTTCCTGGGAATTAACTATATTATTGTTATATCTGTTTTCTTGCATTCAGAAAAAAGTTTCAAAGTATTGGAAAGTGAAATGTTGTCTCAGAGTACAAAAAGCACCATATTATTCATGCAATTTTCTAAGTCACTAGCATCTATTTGAACAAAGAAAAGCTACCATTTGCTGGAAGAAAGAATTCTTGCAGGAGTCTTTATTTCCCAAGCAACTGATAGCCCAAGATCAAATTATCTCCTTAAAAAGTAAATATTCTTACAGAGAAAATGAAGAGTTGGTCATCTAAAGGAAGCTCACTTTCTTGCTTGAACTATAAAACATATGGAAGTGGGGGTTGCTAGAGTGAAAAATGAGGACAATTGTATTTACACCTATACAGTCATAATGAAACATGTACATTGCTTTTTTAATAAGCAAGCAAGTAGGTACTGAAATGTAATACTACTTGATCAGTAACGTGCATTTTTATGTAATGACTCGTGGGGGATAGTATTAGATGACATGAAAGTCTCGAAAAGCTTGATGTTCCACTTATTTTTGATCTTGGGTACCCCCAAAGCCCATTCATTAAAGCCTTGGCCTCAAGTTTGCCTGGGATGGAAGGGTCTGAATACCTTTAACGTGTGTAACATAGTGAGAGGGAAAGATGTTTCCTAAAAGAAGACCGTGAATTGTTGATCTTATCCTCATAGAATATTGATCACCATAAGTTTCTGATCCCTTTCCACATCAAAAAGTAATAGGTCTACCCATTGTTGAATTTGAACTGTCAAATTAAAAGTTCTCTTTTTATAAGTTGGTGCTCTCCAATGAGAATGGCAGAAGATGGACCAATATCAAATTAACATTCTAAGCCATGCATGAGCCTTAGAGAAGCAGCAATGGAGATGTGCTATAACAACAACATATTGTTGGACAATCCATCAGTGCAGTAGCCTAGTCATCATGTAATTAAGTGTCAAATATAGCAAATAAAGTGCTAACCACTCAAAAGGGTATAGAAAGAGTTCATTATAGTGCAGCTACAGGGTCCCATTATAATTCCAGCACCATAGATTTATTACCATGCCACTAGCATGCAACACACAAAATAAAACCCATTCATCATCATAAATTTGCAGTTTATACATTCATTGGAATATAAATATGTACAGAATTATATGGAAAAGAAAGCATTTTATTCCTCCTTTTAACACACATGGAATTTTATCAGTACACCTAACCTCTCAAACTTTCATTTGATGAATGGTGAAAATGCAAACGATACTAGGAAAACAAAGAGGCCACACTCCCGTTTTTATGAGCAGACTGCAGATTAATCGCTCAAGTTAATGAAGAAAAACACATGCAAAATGACTCCTTGAACAGAAACTTGCTAAATGCCAAAGCCTGAACATTTCTTACAGAGAGATGTTTCTCTTGTAATCAGGGCTTCAGTCTATTCTATTGCCTAACAATTGTTCTTCCATTTTGCTCTTTCTGTATCTTTAATCTCAGTTTACAGGACATTTATTTCTTTTCTCAGGTAAATAGAAAATAACAAAAGCAAACAGGTAAACACCCCTCCCCCAATGGAATTATCAACTCATTGGGAGTTTATCATCTGTACATAATCTTAGGTCTTCCTCTAAGCTTAAGGAAGCAAAAATCTCCATTTTAAAAAAAGATTTATTAGTTGATTAAATATCTATGATAGAATCTGAGAAGGCTAATTTCCAATCACCATTTCCCTCATCTGTATCGCAGGTGCCATTTTCGATTCAATGCAAAGTAACTTTTGCCACTGAAATTATGGACATGGACATATGTAACCTTCAAGTCACTGGAGCACTGAAGTTTCTAAAGTCTTTATCTTCATCACCCTTGATAAGTGCCTCTTGAAATTGTCTCTTTTGGTTAAGATGGTAGAAAATTTCTTGTTACTTATTCTACCTCCTCGGCTAATTCTCAGCTTCTTCATTCCACCTTTAAATACTGCTATTTACTAAGAATTTCCCTTTGATTTTTCTCCTCACTTCCATATTCTGCATGATAAATCCATTTACCTATATTGCTTTATTTACCACATTTCCAAGGATCCTACTTAAATCTCTGTGATAGGCTAAGAGCAGTCTCCTGAGGTCCACACAGCCAAATGTCTACTAAATCACTTGGAAGGAGTCAATGGATCCAAAATTCATCACACCATTTTCACCCTTCCTTTGTTTAATTACTGACACATCTGTTCCTGTACCCAGTCATTCAAGGAGAAACCTACAAATCATCCTTAGTTCATCTTTTCTCTTGTCCTTTAACTAAGGATATGCCAAGTCATTCATTCAACCTTTCATCCAACAGCTTTGACTGCTCTTCTAACCTCTCTGTCATTTAACTAGCTCTTCCCTAGACTGCTTTAATCAAATGCCTCCTCAGGTTTTCTCTAATGTGGTAGATCGAATGCATATATAAACATTGGAACTAACTGTGGTGCTTAAAAATGAGAATGTTTTGGACCTGGTCCAAAGTTCCTGATTTATTTGTTTGAAAGTTGGATTCCAGGCAACAGGCATTTTTTGAAAGCCCACCTTAGTGATTCTAATGTAAACAGTAGCCTTTCGTAAATTTCGTCCAGTTTTACTACTTTGGTCAAAAAAGTCTTTTCATGATAAAGATCTAAGTCTGTTATATGTAGCTAATCCCATTAATTTCATATCCCCCATGCTTTCAAACTACAAAAAAATGACTTCTGGATTTACAAGACCATTGATAATCACTTTTTTACTTTTCTAGTTTCTTAGCTTCTGCTGACTAATTCAAGACTGTACTCGTGTTTTATAGACATGCAAAAGTAATTTTCATATACAATATGGCCATAGTTCTCATGTGCTTCCTGTCTGTTCAGACTGTTTTTTAAGTTTTCATTTAGTAGTCATCTGCTTTAAAGTTACTACCATTCCATTCCCTTCTACAGTATCCAGGAATGCCCCTGCTCTCTTTATATGCTTCTTAACTATTTTCTCCTGTGAGTTTATTTTACCTGTGAACACAGTTTGTACTGCTTGGTACTTCTTTGCTTACTGACTGTCCTATTCTCTGAAAGACAATTAGGTTATTAGAGGTAACACATTTTTATATTTAGGTCCAAGCACAACTGTGATGCATAGGAGAATAAAAACCAGTTTGAAGGAAGGACAAATACTACTTCTAAGTTGCCAATAAGTCATTACCATGAAAGTGAAAGTAATCACTGTTATGAAAATAAAATGCATGTTCAAATGTCTTGAGAAGACTGGGTTTCACAAAGGAAAATGAAATAATGAAGGTTAACCTAATTATTCGCTTCTAAAGATACTCTACAGCAATAAAATGGGATTAAATATAAAGATCAAAGTATCGTGGTTCATGATAGATATAGTTTATAGTTAGATGACAGAAAAACATACATATGAGGAATGGAGATAGATGACATATAGATAATAGATACATGGCAAATAGGTAAAGGATACACAAAATTATTAACACATGAGTACTTTCATCAATTATAAAATATATTTTAGCCTACAGGTGGTTTTAAAAGTTACAATGGAAAACACACCAAAGACCTGAGTTGCCATTTCTAGGTACCATTTTGAGATTTTTTTCCTTTTTTATTACTGAAACCTTGGCAACCTATACATTTTAATGGTAAGTTGTGTGAAGTGTTTGAGATGCAAAAGTAAACTTTTTCCTTATTCTAAAGATCGCAATTCAAGTGACAAAGTAGTGTAATTCAAAATATGTAAATAATCTTTGAATTTAGTGTAGTAGCCCCTAAAATAACATAACAGATTCTAAATGAAAAGTCTGAGTTTACAGAACACAAAACCAAACTCTGTGTATGGCTCTTCCCATTTACATTAGTAATCGTAACCGTTTATTCAGAGAGGAAAGACCTAGGAGAGAGACAATGCCACTGTGAAACTAGGCTCAGAAATATAGAAAGAGAGTAGTGTAATTGCCTTAATTTTGAAAGAAAGTTCTTCCAAAACAGGATTCCTATAGTAAAAGAAAAGAGAACATCATTTTGAAAGAGGCAATCTAAGTGAAAAGTGTTTGTAAATATCAAACCATTGGAAATATACAGTATTATTGCTATTTTCTTTAAAATGAGAAATAGAAGAGCATTGTATCCAATCAAACCATTGGAAATATACAGTATTATTGCTATTTTCTTTAAAATGAGATATAGAAGAGCATTGTATCCACAGAATTGCATCAAGACAATGATTCTTTTTAAAACATAGACAAACTGATGCTTTTTAGCCTAAACAAAAAGATACCAAAGCACTGACGGAACTTGGTATCAAGCAGGACTGTGATTTCTTAAGTACGCATGTATGAAAAGACATTTGATCTTTTGTTACTTACTTGTGTGCATGTGCATGCCTGTGCATGTTTGCATGTGTGTGTATTCAGGTATTTGATCATTTGTCTATTTGTACATCATAAATTTTCATACAGGAAATTTACTTGGAATGTTTATGAGTACCAATGATGGATTGTAAGTAATCAGTATTTTATAAGAATATATACTTATGCTTTAAGTAAATGCTTTCTGAGTAACCTATTTGGTTCACTTGTGTTGTTAACTGCTTGATTTTTCTATGTCCTCATGACAGAATCTACTTGAATGCAACACTGATTGGAAAGAGAAGCTAAAAAGATATTTTCGCAGACCCCAGTGGCATTAGGAATTATGGTAAGAATTTGGATCTTCATCATCAGTATCATGGAAATGCCATGGGAGTGGCATCAAGTAATCTGAAGATTAGTCATGGTATTAACTGGAAAGTAGATTATGGGGAGAATTGTGTGTGGAAGACAAGAAGTGATATAAAAATTCAGAAAAAGAAAAGACAGACATCAATACAGAGACTGATGATGAGTAGAAAATAGGAAGACAAGAACAGATAAGCAAATTATTAGAAGATAAAATATGCAGGATTTTGCCCAAGCTGCAAATGCTGCCTAGAATTACTGCTGTGTCCATGATAGGTGCTTCATTAATGTGACTGGTGGGAAATGAATTGGATTAGAAAAACCATTCAATTCCTTCATATCATCTAAGTTCTGAGGCTTTTTAAAATTAATTAATTTTCCCCAATCATACAAGCTTAATAGATACCCCAGTCCTCTCCCTTCCTCTACCCCTCCCTAGTCCCCCTTTGAACTCTTCCCCCCTTTTTCTCTTCCTTACACCCCTCCTTCCCCTTCACCCAGTGCCTCATCCCTTTCCTCTCCCATCCCCTGGAGCATCCTTTTGTGTGAATGCCAAACCTCCCTCTCTGAGTCCTCCTCCCTAGTGAGGCGTAAGGGGACTTAATGGGATAGCCAGGAGACCTTTCCTGGGCTACCTGTTAGTTACTATGAGAACACTACCATGACTGTTAATCCCTTGCCTCTAAGGATCACACTGCCTGTGCTACATGCTAGACTTTGGAGGGTCATTTAATGTCAGTCATTGTGCAGGTCATGCAAAGTTTGATGGGCTACTGGAACCCTAACTTGTGTGGAGTATCTTGCATATTATTGGTCCTTCCCATCTTTAGGCTTTTACAATCTTTCTGAATCTTCCATATATTCTCCCTTTCACAGAAAAGAGATGGAACTGATTTTCTATGACCACTGTGTTTAAATAAGGTATGCCTACGTTACTGTTCACATTCTGGAAAATAAATTTCATTTTATATCAGTAAATTCTTTGCTTCCAGCCTCTTTGTTAGAAATGGTTACATGCTTGACTTTTTATGACTTGAGTTCTAGTTATTTGTGCTAATAAGAAAGTTTATCATGTCTCTATTACAAGGTGGAAGTTGTTGTTTCTGGAATCAATATGAACCTATAGTTTCATGTTGAATGTAGGTTTCTAGCTCAAGAGGACAACTAATGCAGACATTTGGAATATGTGTATAATAAGTAAGCAGCCAAAAGTGTGACCTGAGTTTTATCTCTGGAAGCCAACAAGGAGGAAAGGAGACATGACTTCTGAATGCTATCCTGACTTCCCTCCGACTTCTTTGTTTCTCTCTCTCTCTCTCTCTCTCTCTCTCTAAAGTAAACAAATATTGTCAGATTGACAGCTATAATTCACAGAGTTATAACTTATTGGAGCTAAAAATGTTAGCAACAAGATAACACCTAATGGGTTTGCTTGGGATACAAGAAAATTAAATACAAAAATTCAAGTAAGAAATTCAGGGCTATTTTTTTTCATACATTCAGGGAGAAATGTTGGAGATGAAGCATGAGTTGGTCCCTGGACTAAGTGAGATGAAGCTCTTGGGTGGTCACTCATACTTAAGCAACCATCAAGACATTAGATATTGTAAAAATAACAGACATGCTTGTAGGCTTTGTTTGGTGGATGAAAAATTGAAATCAGACAAGAGACTGAAAGAATATGAACTGTAGGAGAAATTACCTGGAAGCAACAAGAAGTGTAATAATAGGCAAATATCAGAGATACAAGTTAAACAATTTAGTTGATTTTAGAAGAGTAAAAATTCCCACTTAAAATTAAATCTATAGTACAAATATATGTTCAAATTAATAAAGTTTCAAAAACAACTGAATGCGATTCTTTTCATCAACTGGCCAGATCAGAACATTAAGTCTATCTGCAGTGACTTCATATGGAGACTTTTAAGATGATTATTAAAAGAATTCATGTCATAATTAGGCACAGGTATCAACTTGACAGTTGAGGGTTTGAACTCTGGGCACATTTGTAGAGAATTAGTGGTTGAATTAAGCCCAGAGGAAACCTACAGGAGATTATCTAGCTGATGGGAAAGGCCTAGCCCACGGTAGGTGGGACTAGGCTCTGGAATAAAACACAGAGGGCTGGTTGAGAAAGTTGGCATCCTTGTGTATACTTGACCAGACATGCTGGTCTGGCAAGTAAGGATCGTCCCTCTCTCAGTCATTATGTAGAAATGGTGTGGCCAGTTCCCTTGGCCCTGGTGCTTGTATGATCTCTCTTGCTAAGATGGACAAACAACTGCCACCAGGAATCTTATAAACCCCTTGTTCCTTTAAGCCATTTGATGGTGATTTTATCAGCAGCCATGCAGAAGAACTGCAACAATTCACTTTAGAAATCTCTATATTTTCTTTTGTCCAAACTCTTCATCTTTGTTTCCCCTACCATCTCCCCAAAACCACTCACCTTCTCTCCTTTCACTACCTTTGAATTCATCAACATGGTCATTTACGACACCAGACTCTCTAGTTCTCCTATATTCTATGCTCCCCCCCCCCACCTCGGAAATACTTACTGATCACATGTAACTACCTTCAATGGAAACTAGTTTCAACTTTATGTTAGTCACTATAGGTGAAACTAATGTTGATCACAATGACACCTTTCTCTTGGTTATTTAAGAGCCACTTTACCATTCCTCAAAGGTAGAGATAGACATGGTATGAAGCAATAGAAAATACAGCGACTAGCTAACTTGTTATGAGAAGATTCATGGAGTTTTCAGATTGAATACAGTTTATTGTTGCATACATATATACATTAAGTTAAGCTTTCTCATACTAAGCATTAGTGAGAAGTGCAGAACAAAATTATTATAGTTGTTTTCCATAAAAGATATATGATATGATGGCTGCCAGTTGCAATGGTGTTACTGACCTTTAAATCTCACTGTTTTATATTTTTCCATCCTTTTATTTTTTTCTCTACTAAATCTCTATCTCTTGCTGCTTAATGAACTAGCTGTTATTTGGAATCTAATGAAAGCATTTTTTTTACCTTTAGAAATAGCCTGTTCATTATTCTATTCACTTTGAACATTAAACAATGCTGAAATACCTAATGTGAGAAGTTCAAAAAATTCTCCATTCAGGTTGGCATCATCTTAATTGGTTTATAACCTGCTGTATTGAAGAGTTCTTCTGCTCATCCTATTTATTAACCTAGAATGAAAACTTTTGTATTGTGAAAACTAACCAACAATGAAAAAAAAGATATAGCATTTTTTAAAATCAGCTGCAAAATGACCCTAGAGTCATCAGATGCCTAATTGTGTGATTGGAGAAAATTATCTATGAGGACCCATGTGTCTCTGTAAGGGTTTAGTTCAGAATTTAATAGCTGCAATGGAACTATAAAGATAGGATGCTAAGCCAGTGACTCTCCTTAATTCTATGTGGGAAAAATCCTTACAAAAATAGTAATGCTTAAAAGAGATAACTTAGATAGACATAAACAATATGAAAGAAAATAGTTAAGAAAAATGATAAGGAAGAAAATGGTAACATTGGAAGTCATGCTGAATTCTGTTTAAACTTGTATATTACCAATGGTAAGCAGAAAACATAAATCTTTGACTTATAAATATTTAAAAGCATTCCATCATTAGTATCGTTCCTAAAATAGATAGATGTTTACATTTCAGGTACCTGAAAAATTGGAATAATATTAACTAGATATGTTGTCTCATTGTATTTCAAATCCTGAGCAAATCCTGTTTATAAAAATAATTGCTTTGTTCCTGCACCAAATGGACTCAATCTCTGACTCTTAACATAGTACATACATTCCAAATATACACTGGTGATTATCATTCATAAGTTAATCCAGAGAAAAAGGAATGAAAAAATGAGAAATGCAAAAATATTTTCCTTTCTTTACCTTTATCAGAAATTATTATTGTAAAATTTTGACAGTTTCTCAGGGTGTCAGAGGTGTAAGTATCCTTTATTTCATTAAAATAGCTGTTTTATGTGAAATAGTTTTTTACATTTCTTGACTATATTTTAAATAGTATGTGTATTTTTTTACAGTTTTAAATAGCACATTTTTACTGCTACATATTAATACATATTTCTATTCTATATTTCCATGTGCCTCTGTATTTTTTAAGTTCTGTATCTTTTTATATGTACAAGTTCCTGGACAGTCTAGGGCCTAAATTTAAATATCGAGGAGAAAACTTAGAAAGACTTTCTTCTGCAATAAGAATGCAGTGTATACATATGTATATATGCATGCATGAAATTGTTGAAGAACAAAATCGTTTTGTGTTTTTAAAAAAAATTTAAAATCTGTGTGTGTGTGTGTGTGTGTGTGTTTTATGGAGTGCCTGTGGAGACACAAGCATGACTTTGGGAATCACCCTGGATTGTGCTCCCTTCCCTTTATTTTGCTCTGGAGTTTTCCAAGCTCTGCCTTACAGAGTTGCAAGTATAGGCAGCTTCCATTTCTGCCTGGTGTTTTTATATGAGATTCAGGATTTCAACTCAGGACCTTCTGCTTGTAAGGCAGAAGGTTAACCCTTGAGCAATCTCTTTGACCTATTGAAGAACAAATTTAATTTAAAGAAAATATGGATGGTATTACACATTTGCAAAGATTACCTGGTTGAATCTCCAGTAACTTGGAGGACATCTTAAAATTGTAGAATCCTCTAGCTTTCTTATTTTCTCAAAATTTTCTCTAATATGTGGAGTATCCATAAATTCTCATTAAGGCTTGTTAACATTAATAAAAGACTTGTTTTGGAAGAATTCATGCATAAGGTGAGCCAGGTAAATCATAGGAACAATGGACAGCAGATTGAGTACCATAAATCTTCAAATAAAAGCTGATATTAATGTACTGAGTTTCATACTGTTCTGTAACAGAGAAGGAAAGAGATGGTCAGGTGTGTTTGTTTGTGTGTGTGTGTGTGTGTGTGTGTGTGTGTGTGGTGTTTGTGATTGGTGTGGGGCAAACTTTCATGTGGAGTCTAAAAGTAAAACCAGGAAAGGATTATTTGCCATTGTCTTTGGTACCACGTGAGACTATTTCTAAGTTTCTGTTTTAGAAATCACCTGGAATATTAAACACAGAAGATTACCTAGCTTTCTTGATTAAGAAGCCATCATTAGTAACAACTTATCATTTTTTTTCAAATTCTATGGTAACCATCAAATATTGTAATCTACAATTTGATCTTCTATATAATCCCCATAGTGGGAGGCAGAGTGAGTGAATTGAAACTTTTTTTTGGCAAAGTTTTGAAAAGCATTTGACCTTAATATCTTCTTCTTTCAAGTGGTTTAAAAGCCAGTATCTGGACTTGTAAATAGATATATTACAGGCAAATCCAAAGGACTCAGCATCTTTAGGCAAATTATTAAAATCTAATTGTTGGATATGTAGAATTGAGCACTGAACATTAGATCTGTGATAAAATCATCATATGACTATGAATACTATCAAAGACCTCCTGAGGAGGGTTTTTTCAAATGATTTGTATTATCAACATTCTCTAAATTATCAGATAACATACAACAAAAAATGTTATATAGCTGAAGGAAGAAATAAGATGAATCCCAAATATATGTCATATATAGTCCCTCTTCTTCAGTTACTACTATATTATAAACTTACAATCTTAGTGACAACAATTAGGAAGGCCTTAAGAATAATAATGAGTTAGGAGTCTGAATAGTTCACAATACAGTGTGTCAAGAAATCATTGACCAATGGTAAGTAAGTCATGTTCAAAATCTGTAGTGTGAAGTCCTGTAAGATCAGCTGTAGAGCAAGAAATGCTTTTTCAAATTATGCCATTTTTCCATCTTTATATGTTTCCTGGAATTTATTTCTGATTTTCTCAAAATGTTTCCTCAGAACTTAGCAACGTGCAGAACCACTTAAAACAATCATCAGTTAAGTACAAATTAGCTTCTAAAATCAATCTAAAAACATGCTGTAGGAATATACATCTGTTAAAAGATGGTTTCCTCTTTTATGCATCTCCTCCCATCTAAAAGTTATTAAGGAAGAGTCTGCTGCTATGGAAACACTCAATTTGGCACCATCTGCATTCAAAATTCAATTGCTGCAAAACTTCAGCCAATCTATGGATTTTAATAGGCAGACCTTACCAGAATGCTCTACCAATCTTTTTTTCTTAAGCCAAACCATTAAGCATATCATAAGGTAAAGCATCATGAAAGTACACCATGCAAGATTCACTCCACTCCCTTAAGATCACACTTGGGAAACATCAAAGCATAGGTTTATTGCTTAAAATTTATTGCCAAGGTTTTTTTTTGTTGTTGTTGTTTTTACTTTGTTCCTTCCTGCCAAATGGATTAAGAAAACCATCATCTTAAAAGTTACTTTAGTGGCAGGAGGACACTGAAAAAGGATCACACTGGAAATTTTTATTGAAAAGTGCAGTTTGGAATGCCAAACATAGAGAATGGCTAAGGATGCAGTTTGGACTTAGTCAAACCTGAGGTCATGTATCAATTTTGACATTCATCAGCTACTTTACATAATCTTTCCACTTCTCTTTTACTTCATCCTTAAAGGATCTTTTATTTCAAAGATAAATTTTGGGTAATATGCATCTTTTACACTGACTCATAATGCTATTAGAAATCTGATGCTCCATATGGTGTCGAAGAAAATTTCTGAAGTATCATATACCTGTGTATAGATAATATTCTTAAACTTCATAACTGGAAGAGTTAAAGAAGAAGTATATGAATACTTTCTAAATACAAGAAGGATATGGATGGATACCGGAGAAGTACAAGTATGTTTCAGGCAGAAAATGGCAAAAAAATTTCTGCACAGCTTTTGGTCTAACTAATCATGCTCTCATGAGTTAGAGGAGCAACCAACTATAAGTGACCATTGGTTTGTTTGTTCCCTTTGTAGTATCTGCCAACCTCCCATAAAATTATTCCTTTTAAGTAGTGCCTCATATGTAAATATAATTGTCATTTTCTCCTATGAAATTGCATAATGTAGCAAGCCTGCTCTAGTAACACCACTGTCCTACTAAATAGTGAGGCTTCCTTCAGAATACTTAAGAGATGGTATCATGGCTATGGGACTTACTGTTTCTAGATCACACACACTTCCACAAATTCATGTTTTATTTTTATTTTTTGGCAGTATGAACACAACGAATCTAAGTCATTTTCATCTTACCTTACCCAATTCCATCAGCTTTCTTTTCCTCATTTGAAACCTTCTTCCCAATGAGTTTTCATCCTATCATATGTGTGTGCATGCATGTGTGTGTGTTTGTATGTATGTGTCACACTAAGTTTCATCAGGATTGCATGAGCACTTGCATGGATTATATATCCATAGGTTTACTATCACCAGAAACAGTAGCTGTGTTATAAAAACTAGTATTATCCCCTGACCCAAACAGCTGCCTTAATAGGTTTGAATGGAGGCAGGAGGAGGAGTGACAGGTATGAGGAAAACTCTCCTATAATAGTACAGTCAGTCTGAATGGTCTGACTGATGTTATGCATCACTTGGTGACAAATGTTATCTCACCCATTATTAAGATCCATTTTCAGAATCCTTTCTTCTGTGATATGTTATGCAATTACTTTAGTAGACTACTTTGGTACTTTGTGCTAAGCACTGCCTAGGTTAGGAGTGATCTATGGGAAAACCAACACAACCCTTTTTCCTTTGCATTTCCACTTTCTGTGTGTTCCCTCACATTTATGGTTTGCATGCAAGCTATTGTCAATCCACATATTACTTCTCTTAGATTATCAACTTCTTTATACAATGATCCACTCATACGCATCATGCTACTTCAACTAAATAATCATTAAATGACGTAATGGTGAATGAATACATGGATGGATGCATGCAAGGTTAAATAGATCAATGAAAGCATAATTTTGTATTACTTATAAGGTATTGTTTATATTGCTGCTATTAGTGCATATGTATATTACACAAAATATTATATTAATTTTACTTTTGTACCTATATAAAAATAACACAACAATGACAGAAAAACGATGTCATAATTTTCATGGGATGTGACATAATTCTTAGTAAAGCACCTTGTACACTCTAAGTACATAAACAACAATGCATGATTAAAAGTTTAAATGAAAATTTCAGTGTAAACATATATTATGCATAATTTATGTAATTAAATTTAACATTTATAATTTAAACATTAATGATGATTGTTAAGTAGGAAGATTAGGTGACATTTTCAATATATGCATCAATTGTTTTTAATGTAATAATCTTTTACTTCATATTGATTTATTTATGTAAATTAGATCCTAATTGAACATTTGTATACACACACACACACACACACACACACACACAAAAGCCATCATTCTCTGAACTTCTATTTCTTTTAAAAGTCAGTCTTCATTCAATTTGGTCAGTCTACATTCAATTTTATTGAATAAACTTAAAGGTGAAAAAATACTCTGAAGACAAGAGTTTAACTATATAGCCCAAGTTGACTCTCAAAGCACTATCTTCCTGCCTCAGCCTCCCAATTGATACATTATAGACATGTACCATTATGTCTGCTTTGCAATTTTTTTTATTATTTTGTTCAATTGTGCGTGTATGCGTGTATGTGCATGTGTGTATGTATGTGTGTGTGTGTATGTGTGTGTGTAGAACCACAGGCGAATTCGGGAACCACCATGCAGAAAATGTTAAATTCAGTATTCATTTCTGTTTCAAATTGGCCTATTGACATTTCATTAATATCATCTTCTCATTTATAGAATTTTGGTTTAATACAAAAAGTTGGTGCTCACTAAAAGTTATCTGTATGAGAGACTTGTATGAGAGACTTGTATGAACCAACTAACTTCAATTATGGAATTTTAAATGAATATCCAGAACTATATTAATGATGTAGAGCCATCTAAGAATATGTACATATATATATGTATATATATATGTACATATATATACACACATACATATATCAAAAACGTTTTCAGGTTATCTCTGTTAAGCGACTATGCAATATTTAGTGTATATATTTGCAATCAGTATACTAAAATAAAAAAATGTTACCATTTAACCAAGATATAAATAAAATATTGAACACCATTAAAATAAAGAACTCCCAAGTGAACATTCCAGATTTTGGCACTTACTGATGCAAAGTATCATAGTTGGTTTAGCTGTTTTAAGTTTTTAAATATGCAAAACTCATTACCTACCTAATGAAGTGTAAGCAAGCGAATGCAATATTTTTAATGGCTACAGCACATCTTGCCAACTTCTGTGAACTTATATTTATTTTACTTCTATGGATTAACAGGTTATTCAGTCATACACTGATTTTTTTTTAGTAGACTATTTTCTTCCCAACTTTGTCTTAAGCTACAAATAACTTGTATTGACTTCTTTCCCTTCAGTCTTGTCCAAAGACAAAGTCCATGTTAAACAAGAAAGACATTTTTACATAGAGAAATTGCTAATCTAAATTTTCACTTTTCTGTTTGTGAAGATGGGAATTGGAGCTTCTCAGTACAAAGAGCTCTCTGTTTATATTCATTTTCCCTTCATGGATATCAGCAGAACCTCACAAACTAAACTGAAGAGCATTTTCAAAGGTCTAGTGGGTGATATACTTCAAAGAAGTTACATGAAAATATATCACAGAAAATTATTTTTTTAAATCTCACACATTTACAAAATACTCCTAGATCCTTAAAGTTAAAAAGTTACTTACCATTTTACAGCCTGGGTACCTTGCTTTGGTTTCCATTTGTTTTTGAAGGAAACATATTAATCTGATCAGACTAATTATTCCTAATAGTAATTAATATACATGGAGATAATGGTAGCAACTTACAACTTATTCTCGCTGCCACCTTCCCTGTGAAACCAAACATTCAAAAAGTATTTATGGCATGTTTGTTATTTTCAGAATATAATGCTCAAATTATAGCAATTTTTTATGACATCATTTTTAGTTTTATTTTATTTATTTATTTATTTTATTTCTGCTCATACAAACTTATTAGGCACCCGGGTCCTCTCCCTCCCTCCACCCCTTCCTGGACCCTCTTACTCCCTCTCCCTTTTTCTCCTTCCTTTCTCCCCCTCCCTCCTTATCTCCCAGTGCCTCCCCCCCCATCCCTGGAGCATCCTTTAATGTGTATGTCAAACTTTCCTCTGGATCCTCCTCTCTGATGAGGTGTAAGGACTCAATGCCATTTCCTAGAACTCTATCTCGTGTTCCCCTTAAGTATAGGAACACTACTGTGGGTGTTAATCCCTAGCTTCTAAGGATCCTAGTGCCTTTAGTCCATGCTAGACTTTGAGGTTATAGCAATTTAAAGGTGGTAATAGTTTGAAGTTTATGATTTAGTCATGGACATGAAAACATGGAATGATACAATTCTGGGAATTCTTAATCTCCTGCACATGGTAATTTAACAATGTAACATCTAAGAACTGGTCTTATTTCTTCCATGGTACTGACACTAGCAGAACTAAGAATATAAGTTTTTTCCTTATACTGAATAAGGTTTTTGCTTTATCTCCATTCTAGCTAAAATGTGTTCAATATGACTTTACTTGGAGTCATTGTGAATTAGTTCATCCAGAGATCTTTAAATCTGGAGTCAGCACATTCTTAGTCATGTTTCAGACCAGTTTAGTTACTCCAGAAGTAACAGTGTCAGTATCAAAACAAACTCATCAAGGTGTTTCAACTTCCATCTTGAGCTCACCATTTATTTGCTTGCCCTGGAAGAATTCTATCCATCATAGCTGACTAAAAGAGAGCCCTCAGAGAAGCTCATGTAGAGTGGAGATACGTAATCAGCACTAACTTATTAAACCATATGAGTTAGGCATCCTGGGGAGTCTCAAGAAAGATTTCATGGCACTACAGTACTTCACTGAAGACAGACGGACCCAACTAAGTCACATAGGAATAATGACTCACAAAACCTGTGAACAGTAACACTTCATTATTGCTGATTTCAGGCACCCAGTTTTGGAGTGATTGCTTTGTGACAATGAATAATTATGCAACCCATTCCCGACTAGAATAGGCGTCCCAGTCTCAACTCCACATAAAGAACCATTCTAATCTTCGGATCCTTCCTGCTTACTTCAAATTCCTTTAATATGGTAGGATGAGTATATGTGGAAAGTAATTAATTATGTTTCTCAAACTATGAAGAAACATTCCTAAAAATAAAAATGACAGATCCAAACTAACTACCCTGGCAATTTTCTAAGATCCGAGGAGAGTACAGTGCATTTTTCTAGGATCAGTTCATGACAAACAAACTTAGCCTTCTCTAAATTGCGTGACAGCACCAATGAATAATGCTCCTGGTGATACCCGCAGGTACCAAAACAAAACATGACAGCAGGTTCTTTGGTTAAATGCCTCATTAGTTCATAAAATGAAAATGCAGAGTCTTCTTTTGCCAGCACATATTTTCTGACTTATTCTTTAAGTTTATATCTTTGTCTTTTTGGTTCATTTTGGGTGAAATTCTTTATAATATTTTAGTCCATCACCATCTATTATCACATGTAAAACAAGAAAGAAAAACTATTCTCATTTTTGAGTTAATTTAATAGGTGTGTTGATTGTGTTTTTAAAATAAATATAGAATATTTGTTCAAATCTTTTCCCTCAAAAATAAGCATCATGAAAAAATAAATAAGTAGTACCAAATGCTGTTCATATTTAAAATTGTCACAGTGTGATTTTAATATATGTATATGTATATATATACTACTGTGCATTCACTTGAAATATGAACTAAACATAATTTCATTTTCAATCATATCCAAATGTATTTTAATATTAATTTTCATACAATTTAACAATATGAACAGTATTAAAACATTTATTTAAGGATAGTATAAACTTAACAGAATTTAGAGAAAGAATGTGAAATATTCATTTGTTTTTATAGATGAAATTCTGATGGTTCTCAAGTATATTAGAATATTAAAGAAATTTTGTAGTACTTAATGTATCATTTTTAACTAGGTACTAGTGAATAAAATGGGCTTGTGAGATGTTTCAGCAGGTTAGGTCATTTGTGTGAAAATCTGATGACCTGTGTTTCATCATTGAAACCCACATAATGGTGAAAGGAGCAAACTGACTCTACATTGTTGTATTCTGAACTACATATACACACAGTGATAAATGTACCCTCTTCAAAACATGTAACAGATCCCCATGTATTTACCTCCACAATAATGATTAATAAGATAAAATTGTGAACAAGACTCAGGAGATTTATAGGTAAAAGAGCACATGTAATCATGAACCTTCAGGTGACAATTTTATCTATTAATTTGGCTAAGCTGTGATTCGCAGTTATTTGATTAAGTACCAGTTGCTGTTGTAATATTATTTAGGTGTGATTAACATTTTAGTCAGTAGGCATTGGGTAAAGCAGATTGCTCTACATGATGGGGGTGGACCTCATCCCAGAGAAAACACTGAAGCTCTCAAAAGGGGAAGACACTGTTGCTGCCCATGGATTTTGGACTTAAAACTTCAACATCAAGTCTTCTAGTTTTCCTCATGATTGTCTTTCCTGTATACTTTCGATTTGACAGTTCCCACAATTTTGTGAATCAATGCTTAAAATTTTTCTTCTTTTTCCTGTTGCCACACTTGATCTTTCTTTAAGACACACTTAAATACGCACACACACACCCTATTGATTCTGTTTTTCTATGGAACCCTGAAAAAAAATACACTTTCACTAGCAAATAATCCTGGAAGAAAAAAAGAATAAATAGTATCTGTAAAGCTATATATAAAACAAACGAACAATGTCATCATCAATGAGGGTATACAGAAACACAATTCAATATTCTCACCCGTTAGCAACCTGAAGAGTTCCCTGAAAATCTGGCCAGACTTGATTCATGGCTTTTTTCTTTAATGCAGGCCATAAAGTGATCTGCTTGGCTCTGAAACCCATCCTCTGCCTCGTGAGCTGACTCAAAGCAATGAGGCTGGTCAGTTTGAACCATGCTATTTGGTTAATGAGTTTGGGGCTGTTTATCACATATGAAATGTGTATCAAAGTTGATTCAATGCAAAGAAGTCTGGTATAATAAAATTCTTATGAAAACACTGAGTGAAGTTGGATTCATTGTACAGTTTCTATTCTGTAAATAAGTTGGTAAAAAGAATACACACAGAAAAACTAGAGAGCAAAGAGGTCATTATGTCCAGATGGTAAATGGTAACGGGTATTTTTCATTTAAAGAATGAAAGAAGAGGTCGCTCTAATCCTAATAGTCCCTAATAGTATCCTAATAATCCTAATAGTATATCAGGACTGTATCAGAAACCTTTCTTAGATGAACATGCAAATATTTAATACTCATATAAACAGTTTCCATACTACTTCATACTGTTCCAAGTTACCACCAAAACCTGGCCAGATAGTTAATCTATTTGAATCTTTGCATAGCAACATGAATGCTAGTATGCATGGCCCCGACACTCAAAACCAAACCAAACCACAGTGCAAGACATGTGAAAACACACACACACACACACACGCACACATACACACACACACACGCACGCACACACACACACACACACACACACACACAGGTGAATGTGTGTATGTGACTATTTGTTTGTCTAAACCTATACAACAAGCTGGGACTATTAGGATTAGAGCGACCTCTTCTTTCATTCTTTAAATGTAAATCAGTTCCCAGAATCTTCCCATCATCCACTTTTCATCTGGCACCCTGTCTGTGTTCAAGTGGCCAAACCAAGCAATTTTTAAATTACTCCACTGCCAATGCCCAATTTATGTTCTTTTACCTCTTTACTGGTCTCACAAATGCCACTTATTACCCAACCTCCATAAGACAGACGGATCCACACACACAAACAAAAAAACACAAAACAATTCCATGACCTCTACAAATTTATGTCACAAGATTACTAACACAGATACAATTCATTTCTTAAATATTCCCCTCTCTTAAGCCTCCTGATTTTCAAAGTCCTAGGCATGATCAGATTAAATCTAACCTTCCCTTGGAAGTCTTTCAGGACTTCCTCCTTGAGAACCAAACACACTTATTCTCTCTCTCTCTCTCTCTCTCTCTCTCTCTCTCTCTCTCTCTCTCTCTCTCTCTCTCTCTTAATCTGTAACAAAGCTCTATTGAGGTATATATCATAGATTGCCTTGCTTGAACTTGCTTGCCCAGTCCCATGTTGGATCATAAGGTCTTCAGAGACAAAGACAGAATGTCATTCCTCCCTGAACCTTCTCCATCACCTCTGATATTAACTGGTACAGAGTAAGCATTCAAATTTTTGTTGAACTGAACTCTTGGGTTGCTAGGGGCATCCTGGTGGATATAAATTTTTGCAAGCTCCATGTAGCTATAACAGGTTGACAGCAGGTGCTAGATGTCAAAAGAAGGAAATTTATGTGGTTGACTCCACTTCTTCTAAAATAAGCAACCCCCAATAGACTATACCTGAGAGGAAAATATTGGCGGGTGTTTCATTAGCAATAGAGATTTCATATAAATGAAGAGAACAACACAGCCTTTTTATTTTGCCATGAAGGGTTTCATACATTTGGTTGCAGCAATGACTGATGGGTTGACAAAGCTGCTATAAAACTGTCAGTTAACTTGAAAATCCTGAGAAAGTAATTTTATTCCCATGCAGGAGAACATTCTCACATCTCCAGTCCTATAGAGCAGCTCTTTAAGCAATACTATGTGGAATCCTTTTTATATAATTTATAAGATGCCACTAGATTTCCCCAAGAATTCTGGACTATTTTCAAAAAGCTTTAGCTGAGCAAAATAATTCTAAAGAAACTACTCTTTCTTTGGACTTGACATTCTCTTTTCTTTTGCTTTCTCCTTTTTACATTTTTGGCTGAAATAAAAATGAGAACCTAATTGTAAGCCTTTCCTATTCTTGCACCTCTAATTCTTCTATGCATCATGATAATCTGTAGCACTTTGTCAGCATCTAGCATGTATCACATGTGCACCTTACATAAATAATGTAATTTAATACCTGAAATCATTTTACCACATTGAGTATAATTATTATCAACATATAATGAATGAAGAAAGCATGATTTAAGAAAATGCTTGACTCTACATTTTGGGTAGTGAGATAATGAAATAGCTGCTGAAAACAAGTTCTTTCCCAATATACATTCAAAGCACTCAGATTATCAATAAAATAGCAATAGCTAATATTCACTGAACCCTTATTATGGCTCTGTTCTTAGCACTCTACATGTTAACTTATTCTCTCAACACTTGAGGTGGACACAAGTAATTCCATTTTCCAGGGAAAAAATCCTGGTCTTAGAAGTTTAAAGTGTAGGTAGACTGCAAGTGCTTGTACTGTATGGCTTTAGTGTAGTAGTGGTGGGGATTATGGAGCACAAAAACCTGGAAAGAAAAACTCCTGAAATACAAAGTTTTTGAGTTATTACTAGTCTTGAAGAGCAATAATCTGCACCAAAGTATCACGTTTTGCCACTGTCTTCAATAGGTACATTAGCAGAGCCAAAATAACAGTAAAAATTAGTAAAAGGAGATTAACTCCATGTGACCACATAGGAAAGAAGGACGTAGGGATCCAGTCACCCCACTCCACAAGTACATCTTCAGAATTCAAATATGAGTGTAATGTTTTAATAGAAGGCAAGTGGTATGCATGCCTAAAGAGTCCTGGTCAGAGCGTGGTCCCACCCATTATTGACCTATTATTGTCTTGGTTCTACTCTTTCCTGGAAGGTGGTCTGACAAATTTTTAGCACTTTGTGAACTCCCTTCTCACATTGGCTGGCACCAGGCTTCAGTCTTTTCTTGCTGCAAACTGTCAGACCTGACACTTGGGGTAGGGTACCTTTTTTCAACAGTCTAGATAGCCACAGTAAGAAACACAAGTGTTTCTTTAGAATATTTTCATGCCTGCCAGTCCAGTTAGAGACTTACATTGGCCAATAATATTTTTGAAATAGAATAAAAGAAAAACAGAGTAGTTCTTTTTTTCTATATGTCTGCACTTTTAAGCAAGGTGTTAAGGTATCATGCTTTGCTGCATTAATGGACATGAATGATACTTTTGCATAATTCAAATACCTCCAGGGAAACAAATTCAAATCCTTCTTATTTTATATGCTTTTAGTCCCTTGACCCAGTTCTTCTTTTGCAGAGAAAAAAATGACCATGAATAGTTTGGAAAGGAATTAAAGAAAAATGAGCAATTTGAATGTCAGAAAGCTGCAAAAAAAATTCTCATCCCTACTCAGTAGAAGGAAGTTTATTCCCTTACTCATATTGTTAAAATGTAATTTTGATCAGCATAATTACCTGAAAATATCAGAGATCAGGGAAATAGTTTTACATAATAAAACATGGAGATTTTTTGCAAACCCAATTATTTGAGGTTTGGAATGATATTACCAGTAGAAAGGAATGCTTCTTTATTGGGGGACTTTTCTTTTGATAGAATATAATAGCCATGAATACATTTCCCAGACTGTTCAAAGTTATAAACCTGGATTTACCAAGGTTTTTTGGTAAATTATATATTAAATATGTTTTTCCACCATCTAGGAGATTCCTTTTTAAGTATTTCTTGAAATTTCAGGGCGATAAAAGAGAAAAATTCATAAGTATCAAGTGGAAAAGCATGATTTTTAAGAGCAAATATTTTATTCCCTCTTTTTCTTGGAAAACTAATCTATACTAAGAAAAATTCCACTTTGAACACGACTGAAATTTTAGTAGTATTCATACTAGTTTCTGGATTTTAGATGGAGAGATAAACTAAAACATAACAGAGCTAAAGATGATGTGCCTTAGATAAAAAAAATTCTTGTTGGAATTTTCCCATTATTGGTATTAGCAAGCCTAGGAATTTTTTGCAGTCAAGTTCCAGATTATGACTTCACTAAGCAGCATGACATGATGCAACACATGTGTCCTGGAACAAACTTTTGGGGATGATTTCAAATATAATCTTTCCATTATGCTACAAGTATTCCTAAAGGTCTGATTCCTATAGGACAGAAGCTAAGAAAACAAAAATCTCAAATCACTGAACACTAGCAGAGACATATAAATGTGCCCTCCAGTCACTCAATTGTAACCTATATAATGAAAAGAGTTTATGCAATATAGGAAAAAATAAAGAATAATGGAGAATGTTTAGACAATGTTGAACAGATAATGACTGTATAGCATTTATCTACATCTGCATAAATATCCTTGCCCAATCACCATATTTTAAAGCAAGAAATGGAACAATTCACTATGTAAAGGAAAGTCAGTCTCCTACTGAGTAACTCACATCTTAAAAGTTACTCTTTGAGGAGCTGGTAAGCTAGCTCAGTGTGTAAAAACATTTGCCTCACAATACTGAACACAGCTAAAAGTGACCGAAGATAAATGAATCTGTAAAGTTGTATTCAGAGATCATATGCATGCTGTTAAATGCACACATGAATGCACACACCCTTGCATATCATACACACATAATAACACTAATAATAGTAGTAATTAGTAAGAATTTTTTTGAAAAAAATTGGTTATGTACTGATGCAGTGGCCACACATCTGTAATCCTAGCACTCCAAGATGGAAAACAGAGGCAGAAAGGACTCCCCAATGTTGACCTCTGGTCTTCACTTGTGCCATGGCACCTGTGTACCAATTCTCTCTCTCTCTCTCTCTCTCTCTCTGTTTCTCCCTCTTATATATACACACTCACAACATATAATAAAAATAAAAAATAAAGATAAAATTAAATATTTCATCTTTTGGACCAGTGTGTTGTAATCTGACAGAGAGACTTCAGTTCTACTTTGGGGAAGAAATATTCTCATACATCTACTCACCAACTCTTGATGTCAACCACTGTAAGGCATATTTATTCTTTCCATGCAGCACACAGAAATAGCATCCTAAAAATTT
The DNA here is from genome assembly GCA_023101885.1 of Typhlomys cinereus. Classification (NCBI taxonomy): domain Eukaryota; kingdom Metazoa; phylum Chordata; class Mammalia; order Rodentia; family Platacanthomyidae; genus Typhlomys; species Typhlomys cinereus. The sequence goes on from JALPQD010000632.1 coordinate 707,528, forward strand.
AACGTACAACTATAGAACACAGTGTGCTTGTAGAAGAGATAGACCACTTTCTCTCCAAATATGCTCTTCTTCACTAGTCTTCACATTGAATACTATATTCTCACCACATTTGCAGTTAGATGTGATCATGTAACTAGTATTAGGCTTGGATCATAATAGATTCTGAGGAGTAATACTCATTCCTCATTTGCTTGTTAAACAAATTGAGATGGATATTGTACATATAAAAGATAGAAGAATGTTAGTTCCTGTAATTATTTCATACAGAGTTTCTTTTTTGGGGATGGGAGACTGCAACATTACAAAAAAAAATGCACTACTTTAGTAAATCAACAAGATAGGAGAGCCTACTTGTCACAATACTTAATATTGCCCAACAAATATATGTTTATATTCGAATTTACTGTATAAGTGAAACAAGCAAAACTAAAGGCTTAAAATTTCAAAATTAAGAATAGCCTATTTGATAAATAAAATGAAAGATAAAATTTATCGAGGAAGTGAAATAACTTATATATGATTACTAAGAGAAAAAATGAATTCTAGTGATTAAGGTCATTAAATAAAAGAAAAACAAACAACAAAAAACAATAAAAAGTACCAAAAGTTACAAAATCTCAAGCCAAAATGAGACTTAGAAATTCCAAGCTCTGTCTTCTGCTTGCTTTGAAAGCTACAACAATTTCAGTAATTGTTTTTGGAAACTGTTTAGTGATCTACCAAATAAGAATTTTGAAATCTAGTACATATCATTTTGAAAGATCTAATATATACATGTGGAATCACCTGATAAGATATCTAGTGAATGTTAACTATTTCAGTTATCACTGCAGATGCACATGATAGACAGTCCAGGAAGCAACTGTCAACCCTGGCCAATGACCAAGAATATGAGAGAGAGGCAGGTATCTCCAAGATATGAAGATGGATGCCAATTAAGGAACAAATCGTCTACAACACAATGTTCATCACACTCACCAAGCAAAGCAGGGCATGAAGTCCAAATTGATGAAAATTGCAATGTTTCTACTGAAAGTAATTTAGTTATTGAAAAACAGTATTACAGACTGAAAATGTTATTTGGGGTAATAGCTATCACATACAAGTATTTCACATGATTTTCATTAATGTGATGATGTCTATCAAGTCTTGAATTTCCCATCCTTGTTCCAAGACTTACTTTGATCAGTAATGATTGTTCTTGCCTCTTGATTGCCAGTTTTGTTTTTCAAATTCTGAGCAGCAGTAATGAGTTCTTCCAATTGGGGGCGTCTCTGGTCTAAATCCTGCACTGTTGCCTGAAAGAGCAAACATCACATGGTATTAGGGTTCTCCACCATTGTGTATTCCTATTACTTAATACAAAGTAAAGTGAAATTTTCAGACCAGCCACAATTTTTGATGCTACTGAATATGAACCTCCCTTAGGTAATGTTTTTATAGAAAATAGTAGACCTTGAAGTGAATTACACTTCTAGACACGAAAATAAATGTGAAAATTTTGATTATAGACTTCCTTCTAAACTTAAAACCTTAGATGGAGCTCTTTCAGAATGCCTGGGTATGAGTAAGCAAATAACAAAATAGGTGATTTTGATATATGATAGTGTATTGACGAGAGCTAATAATACTTTCTATTGTGTCCTCTAGACTGTAAAATTAAGGTATGTAAAAGGTGGTAGAGATGAATTACATTAGATATTCCACAAAATTTGTCTGCCCTTAAAAATAATCAAACCCTTTTGAAAACCCAAAGCAACTAATAGTGTGAAGACATGGAAATATACAGTTTTAGTAACTCCTCTTCAGTGTTATGGTTCGGTACTGCTTTAGATAAAATATAACTAATTATGATTTCTATAAAGTCAACTCTTTTTTTACAGGTAGCAAAGTTAATCAATAAAAAGTTTCTCTGGCCTTCCAAAATTTATCAACTATACCTGTCATCTTAGATTCTCCATTCATGTGTTGAAATAACAGCAAAAAACTTAATACAAAAAAGTGTGAAAAATGATGACTCTGCATTGTTCTGGCTCTAAAATTGAATGAATTTCATAGTAATGAGGAGAAATAAAATTAATATTTACTAGTAATATGAAACAATTCTGATAGATGCATATTTCTTTTTCTATTTTCATAATAACCATATTACTAAGTACATCAGAAGTCCTATTTGTTTTTAGCTGTGATGTTGAAGAAAAGAAGGGAGAAAATATGACAGATAGCAATACTGAGGAAAATTAGATATCTCTCTTGCCCTTTGACTCCTGCTAATTTTCTAAGTAAGGATTTTTAACTTTATAAACCACAAATTTGAATCATTCCATAGTATTTTTTGTCAACAGGTAAGGAAACAAGCAGAACACTTAATATCAATGGCTGCTAGTAATAATAATACAATAAAAGCTTATTCAAACATCTTACATCTACTTAGGGCACTTTTTCTCTCTCTTCCTCTGTATTGCAGAAGTGGAGGGGCTAACTTTTAACAAATTTTCCACATTTGTAAGCTGTGATTGCTCAAAAGAAAAATCCAATTTTCAGGTTTCTAACTTTTATGGTTTCTTTACACAAAAGTGTGTTTGAAATATGGAACAAATCACCAAAGACAGCTTTTGAAGTAAGTAGCATAAGTAAGTTGGTGAGGACTGAGCAAATTTTAAAGTAGGAACCGTAGTTGCAGACTGCTTTTATGAAAGGAGATATTTTCCAGGGTTAGCGTGATAAACTTTGGTCACATGACACAGCAAGATGGAAAATTTCTTCAGAATTGTCTACTCTCAGTGTTCAAATATAGTTAATAGACCATTTTTCTTTTAAAAAGTTACCCAGAAACCTCAGATAATATCAAGTGTATATCTTAAATTTGATAAACTTAAACAATGCTGAAGAAGGACCCAAGTTAATTGGATCATCTATTCATTTACGTTAGAAATTTTTTTATTAATACCAGATATTTATAGAAAAGTGCTAAATAAATATACTGGGTGTGGTGCATTAAAAATTTATCTTAATACTTGACAACTTTTATATTACACATATAGGTATTTATTTAGGTTATATTTCTTTTTTTTTCTTCCATTCTAACTGTCTCTAGGGTTTTGATCATAAAAGGATATTGGATCTTGTCAAAAGCTTTTTCTCCCATCTATTGAGAGTATCATGTGATAATGGACTTTGGATTAGTTTATATGATGGATTACATTTATTGATTTGTGTATGTTCAATGAACCTTGTGTGCCTGGGATCAATTCTACTTCATCACAATGAATGATCTTCTTGATATGCTTTTGAATCTGATTTGCTAAGATTTTTTTTTCTGTCATTTATTTAGCCATTTATTTTTTTATTATTAATACATTTTTTATTATTATTTCAGCTCATACAAATTTTAATAGGTACACCAGTTCCCTCCCTCCCTCCTCCTCCCCCCGTACCCCCTGCTCCCCCTCCCCACCCCCTCCCTCCCCATCCCCCAGTGCCTCCCGCCCCAATTCCCAGAGAGTCCTTTCTTGTGCATGCCTGACTCTCCTCTGGGCCCTCCTCTCCGATGATGTACAAGGACCCAGTGGCCTTTCCTTATTTACGTTATATTTCTAATTTAAATGCTGTAATGTTTCCCTCTAAAACGACCATATTGTCCTTGTGCTTCACTTGTAGATCTACTACTTGACATTTGATGGGCTTCTCCTGTTCTTCTGGGATTTCAAAGTTCATGTGAGAAGTGTGTTGTAAAGTAACCTGATCAACTTTCATTTGAATCTTTCCCTACTCTAAATTAAGCCCATCTACGGTAAGCAGCTTTTACTGCTGAAATTAGCAGGCATGCCAATTTAGACTTAAAACAAGCCATTTTCCTCTCTAATGAACAAAATATATCTCAGGGTATTGTGAAACCTGTTCCCTAGCTGGGTGACCCTCTAATTCTGCTGACAGACACATGCTTTGTAAGCACCTTAAAGATTATTAAAGATGTTCTTTGAAGAAGCCTTGTAAAAATCAAAGGAGATTCACAACTGCCACGTGGTCATGCATTTCTAAGATCATTCTAAGCAAATATGCAAAACTTGATTGCACTCCTTGGTCAACACATACAAAGAATCTTTTCAAAAGACAAACTGTATAATTTTATGCATTTTGCTATGAAATCTAATGAACACTAATATGCATCTTACTAAGTAGTTCTTCAACATGGCAGAGTGAAGATTTTCTCCACTGATTTCATTACAAGGAATAAAGTAAAGGATTTGAGATTGCATCTACTGGGTTTTTTTTCATTAATATGTTACAAAAACAAGAAACCCATCACCTAAAGACCATTTTGGTAAGAAGCAGAACATAAATGTTCAATGTGAGAAAATGTTTTCCTTTTCACTTGGTTTCCCTTTATATATACTCTACATATAAATACATTGCTGTTATACTTTCTTCTATTTGACACCTTAGCCACAGAATTACACAGTTTATCAGATAGACCTCTTCATCTATTTCCTACAGAGTTGCTAAAGAATCAGAAATCCTAGGAACAGCAAAACTGAAAACAACAACAAACCGTGATTCAGAACACCAAAGACCCTACATTAATCACCTGGAACCAGACCAGCCAAATCTCTCCCCAACCTAAAGCTCAGGGAAACTTGCAGAAAAGGGGGCAGTAAGATTGTAAGAACCTAAAGATGGGGAGGAGCAATGATATGCAAGATACTCCACACAAGTTAGGGCTACAGTAGCCACAATCTGACTTTGCATGACCTGCACAATGACTGACATGTCAACGACTCCCCAAAGTGTAGCATGGATCACAGGCACTAGGATCCTTAGAGGCAAAGGATTAACATTCATAATAGTGTTCCCATACTAAAGGGGAGCTCAAGACAGGGCTCTGGGCTGTGCCACTGAGTCCTTACACCTCACTAAAGTGGAGGACTCAGAGGGAAGCTTGGCAATCACACAAAAGGATGCTCCAGGGAATGGGAGGGGGAAAGGGGGACGCACTGGGAGGAGAGGGAGGGGGTGAAAGAAAGAGGAAAAGGTGGAGAGGGTACAAGGGGAACTGGGGAAGGGTGGGGGGAGGGAGAGGACCGGGGTACCTATTGAGCTTATATGACTGGGAAAAAAAAAAAGAATCAGAGATCCCTTCAGATTTAAACATTAGCCAGTTTCCTACTCCCAAGTTGCTGTCTTCTAAATTCCTTTCTGTGCCTCCATCTGAAGCCCCTACCAGATTGAATAATGTCAAACACATTGTTCCTACTTCAACATCTGTTTATGACCTTCAGGGTACTTCATTCAATTTTCTCATTCTAGTTTTACTCTCTACTAGACAAGTGGAATGTTAAATTCCTTTATTTTTTTTCTAGTATAAGTCCAGATATTTACTATGCACATAATTTACATACACCAAACTAAAGGAACTACATGCTTATCTTTACTTAAGCATGATAATGGATTGTGTCTACGTAGATTCTACATTCTGGAAGAAAGAAAACACAGAAAAAGGAAGGAGTCAATGCTATTTTGAAGAAGACTTAAGACAGCTACTAGACATTACTAAAAACAGCTTACCCCTTGGAGATGAGAATTCATCATGGATTCCACTAGCTGAGCAAAGATGGAGGGGAAAAAATCTTTAAATACAAAGTGAATTAGAAATCTTCAATCCTACTAAATCCAACCTCCAGGGTTGAGAGAAGTAGTTATAAATAGCAATTTTATGAAAAAGGAGTTAAATAGTAAAACCATATGTACTTTCAAGTAGGTCGTTTTTTGGCTCTTAGAAAAAATTCAATTATTATATTTATTAAAGAAATTAAACAAATAATCATAAAACAGAAAACTCAAGGTTGAGTTGAATATTTACCACTGATATTTAAGGAAAGACAACCTCTTTGCCTTTCATATTTTTCTGTGAAAAATAACATTCTTCACAAAGTTGTAAGGGAATACGAGGAAAAATGCAATGAAAGTCTGCAATGTTTTTCAATTATCATGTTAGGGAAACAAACACGAATTAAGCTTAAAGATAAATGATGTAGGAACCTTTATTTTATTTAAAATTTTAAAAATTTCAGTGAAGAGTACTGAAGTTGTAATAGTTAATAGAACCCTGTTTTATATGGAAGGTGAGTAGTTAGATGTGGTTGACACTAAACTGTAACCATTTTAGTAATGGAAAAGGGTTTACCAGTGAGAATGCTAACCATCTCTTTCACTGAAACTTCCACTTTGGCTTCTCAGCTTGTATCTTGCACTGGGCTGCTTCTCAAAATAGAATGGCTAAATTCAACATTTCCTACAGTGCCCTCCACTCCCTCATTTCTCACATTTTAAACTAGTTTGGATGTATTCCTACTTGGCATACCTTCTCTGCGTCTTGTCCAAGCGTTTTATCAGCATTTCATGGACAACTTCTTCATAAACACCTTCTAACTGTGGTTATCCTTTTGTCCTTTATTCATCAAAAAATTCTTTTCTTAAAGAATATTTCTATGTTAAGTTCAAACTTACAGAAAGATTTATGAGAAAGTCCAATGAACTCTCTTGTTCCCTTCACACATATTTACCTGGTGACAGTGAATAAATTGGTATATGTATTTTTTATTTTTGACACTTTCATATATAAATACAATGAATCTCTGTGTTTTAACCTCTGGCTACTTATTCCCATTCTCCATCCTGTTCCACTTCACATAGTTCCATTTCCAGCTGGTCTCCTTTCTACTTCCACGTATTTTTTGCATGTGTGACCCACTGAGTTTCATCTGGGATGACTGAACTGGCAATTAACTGAGCACCTGCTGGGAAACAGATGACCCATCAGTGGGTAAACCAGAGTAAAGATGCTCCCCATCTCCTGTTTGGTATTACCCTCCAATAACTTCTCAGGATGGTGCAGAAGATCTTGAGATCTTCCCTCATCCATGGTGAAATATTTGTGTGTGCAGCAACCCTGTCATTGCCAGAGGATACTGTTGACAGCTCCCCTGCACACCCTCAGGCTTTTACATTCTTATACTACTCCATTTTGAACAAGGTTCACTGAGCCATGGGATTAGTTTTCATTTTCATGTCCTATTTGGGGTTCATCACCCCATAGACACCCATTCTTGGGACTTTGTCCAGTTTTGGTTTTGCATTACTCATCTTGCAATGGAAGAGTTATATGTAATATTATATTTTTTCTAAATCATTTAGAAAAATTGGAAACATCATGAAAATATCATGTTTATGATGGTGGGTATGGTGGCATACATATGTAATTTCAGTACTGAGTCAGAAGGATTGCCGCAAGTTTGGATTCAGCTTGGGCTACATAGTGAGTACTTGGCCAGTCAGTGACACATCTAAAAACAACCAAAGAAACAAAACCTAAATCATGTCATGTCTCTTTGTACTTAAACACTTCAGTGTTTATACTTAAACACTTCAGAATTTATTTCTTAAGGGTAAAGACACTCTCTTACATTATCTCAACTCAATTTCCAAGTCAGGAAATTTAACATGTCCATAATGCTATAAAGTACCCAGATATTACTCTCAATATGACAGCTACCCTATTAATGATTTTATAGCTACATTTTCATTTCCTGGTCTAAGCTCATGAAATGCATTTAGTTTTCACATCTTTTCAGTCTTTTTTAATTTTAAAGAATTATTTTCTTTGCATTGGTATTTGTCTTTTTGATAGTCTTGAAAAATTGTGACCAGTTACTTTATATGTATCTTCCAATTTGATTTTCAGAAAATACACTTTAAGGTTTCTATTTACCACTGAGGTAAGCATAGGGGATATATTAGTGAAGGAGAAATGATCCGTTTCTTTAAAAATATAGTAATTTTGACTGAAGTGAGCAAATAAGCATTAAATATAGGCATAATAGTAGTAGATGAGTATAGAACTACAGAAGCATGTGGCAGAGTTTAGTCAACCAATTTTAGAGATCAAAAGGGGTCTTTGGAAGGAATTCAGATTAAATGGTTTTTAGTTCTTCTCTCTCTGAATTACACAAAATGATTTCCGCTGTCTGCTACTAATACCCATTGGTACAACCTTAAGAATACAGACCTTTTACTTCTGGAACCTAACTCATTAAGAAACTTAGCCGCTATGTCATTTATGCAGTTTGCCTTCTTTGTGCTTTGAGAAAACACTTACATAACAAGTTTATGAGAGAAAGAGAGATTTACCTGACTCATGGTTCCTAAAAGGATATAATCTATTATGGCAGGAATCCCATAGCAAAAGGCATGGTTGATAGCAAAAGTAGGGGGGCTAGTTCAGGTCACCGCAGTCATCATGAAGCAGAGAGCAAGCATAGAGAGGTGAAGCAGAACCCAGGCTACCCAAGGTCAAGTAAGTCTTTTTTTTTTTTACACTATCTAAAGATTCAGAAATATGAACTGGGGGGTGGGTTAAATTCAAACCTTGACTGTCTTGAAACCAATCCCTACTTTACACAAAAGGTGAACTTTTACAGAATGTTATTCACCAGTGTCTGAATGTGGCAAGCATGCTAAGAGCTTTGCTTTGGGTACACAAGGCTCAATTACACTCAAGATCTCATTACACTAAGATATTTCTACCAGAACGTCTCTTTCCTTCGTATGAAATCAGGTTCATATTTAGTTCCAGTGACTCTCCTAGTAGCCCTGCTTTCTCCCTATCTCCTTTCAGAAATGCATTTCCACTGATAATTTTCTTTCTGTTGTGATTTTGGATTACTTGACATTGGGCAAGTGATTTTGGATGATAATGTACCCACTTCTGCTTTTGCAAATGCTGAATCTCTCATCAAGTCTTCAAATGCTTATCATACAAGGTTTCTATGAAGTTCTTGTATATTTATATATCATGTGACATAATTAACACAGCTCTCTACACAGAGTGACCTTTCGAGACCCAATTCTAGTACATTAGTGCTTTACAGTTTTGTTTATTAGGAAACCACTGTTCCTTATTGTCATTAATGTGCATGATCATTATTTTCAAAATGTAATGGAGCATGAAATGGTTTATATATTTTATAATAATTGTAGGGTTCCATTCAAGAATATTAGGTTATCAAACCAAGTTACCAGGATCATTTGCATATATCAACCACTAGACTTGCTGATGGCATGACAAAAGAAGAACTTTAACATGTTTTCAAACAAGTTGAGTAAAATTATTTCAACTTTTATAAGCGGAAACTGTCCTCAGTAGGCAGGCAGAGATCTCAATCAGGGCCAGCTTCATGAATGAACAACTTGTATAGACACACAAAACTGTGTATGCCAAAGGTCCAATGCTTGTTTTAAAGTCTATTAAGACTATTATGAAACTACTTTCTTAACTAAGGACCTGGATTTTCACTAGGTGCCACAAATTATGGACTTGATTCTTACCTCAACTCTAAGGTTAGTAAAGAATGAAAGTGATTCTTGGTTAAAACACTGGTTAATTGCTGATGAGAAAGTACACATTTAAACAATAATTAAAGGATGTCACTCAAAGATCTCTTGCTTAGTTCTTGAGGATACATTTCGGATTCTGAGAAGATTAATCACAAGTTTACTAAAAATGCCCACATGCCACAGGAGATTATATGATGAGTTGGTGAAGATTCATACAGAAAACAAGTGTTCTGTTTCTCTCTTCAAAGGCTTTGAAAATCTCAGGAGATAATTCAGGTAACAGGATCTAATAAGGAGGTAGAGAGAGAAGACTTGTTCACAGGAGCTGTGGATATGATTTAAAAGAACTGGCTGTCCTTTGACTCATTATCCTCTTGTGTGCTCATCTGTTGATATCTTTCACTAAAAGGATGTTTGCAGTAGATGATACCACTGCTATGATTCATCTTGGTCAGTTACTCAAGGTAGATGAGAAATACAAGATTGGATGTGAAAAAATATCAAGCAAAAGTATCAAAGAGAATGGTAATGATGTAAGCAACAACCAAAGGGAACAAGTTATGGGACCGATTACACATGTGGATTATGAGGAAAGACTTCATGTACGGGAAGAAACTGCAAACAAACCTATCAAATTTGGGATATGTCACAAGAAAGGTGTTGCAAAAGAAAAGAAACGGATGAACTAAGGAACATAAATAAAACAGTTTCAAAAGGAATTGCTGGAATGGAGGATAATTAAAAAATCTAGGTCTAATCTAAGTCATTTTAAAGTAGTTGAGATGGTTTTCAATTACTTTCTAATTATTACATAATAATTACTCTATACCTGTATTGTGAACACAATCATTTTGTCTTTATTTTGTAACATGGACAAAAAAGTGGAAGTAGATTTTGGAAAAAATGAAGCTATAGATACAAACTTTTTGTAGCTTAATGTATCCATACATATTTTTCTTACTGATATACATATCTCCATCCATCCCTAGAAATATACTAAAGACAATTATAATAAAAATGTTGATTGATCAATTGAGTAGACACAGTAAAGGAAATTAGTGATGCATGAAACAGATTAATTATAGTAGATAGGCAGAGAAAATACATATGCCTTTGTTTCATGCAGTTTATCAGTAATATAAAAATGCTATTTGAGTAAGTTTCAAAATGAAAAGTGCAATAACCATTTAACACATTATCATAAACTACTCAAACTTAAATAAGATAGTCTGTGACATATACTTCTCTATTTCTTTGTAATAATAGTTTTGTTATTTGTTGACATTCTTAAGAGGCTTAGAGAATACTGTAAACCTACCTTGATTAGTATAATGCTAAAATAATCTACTACTAGTGTGTCATTTTAAAAATAAATTCTCTTCTTTAAAAAATAGAAAAAGATTGCTTTTTTCAAGCTAATATATAACAGGAAACTTAAGGGGTTGATTTATTTATCATTTCCTAAAATCCTTAATATGCAAAACCAAATAAAGGAAAACTTTATTGCATAATCCAATAAGTAATGTAATCTCAGTTGGAGATCATAAAATATAAATTCAAAGTAAAGAAGAAAGATGAATATTGGGCTGTAATTATCTGTTGGTAATGATTTTCAAACACATATCTAAACAGATCCAAAAGAGAATGTTATTTTAGCTGTTTAGCATGAGATCTACTAGTTATTCTAAATCCTTCCCATTTCTTGAAATCTTATTTTTTTGTAAGCTTGGTATATTAACAAAAGATAATTGGGGCATATTTAAGACAATTCTGTCATGTGTTTCACATTTAGTGGTTTCTGAAACATGAACCAATAGCAATATGTGACATATTAGCTTCTTCATATGTATATATAAAATATATGTATTTCAAAGAGGCAAAAACAAAACTGTTTAAGAATACACATCTTTTCCACTTATTCTTGCTAAAGTTTTACAGGATTAATTTGTTTTTATCTTGAATAACATTATCTTGGAATATAACTGCAAACAAAGAAGATGAATTTGCTTATCTATTCAGAGCATGTTGCAATGCAAATTGAGTCATAAGCATGCCAAATTAATAAAATAGAGGATAAATTACAAATTATGAGTAGTAACTATTTGGAGACAATATTTATGATAAGTTGCCTTGTATAGAACATCCCTGATTTGGAATGCTAAGGATACCGCATAAAGCCTGTAGAAATTCCAGGTAAACAAGGCTTGAACTGATGGGTAACTATTTTGGTTTCATAACCCATTACTGCACAAAACATATAACCCAAACAATTTAGGAGCATTTGGGATTTATTGTGTCACAATGCCAGGTTATGGTTCACTGTGACAGGAGAGAAATGGCAACAGGAACTAAGGGAACTAGTCACATACATCAGCACCAAGAACAGAGGGCAAGGACCATAGTAGGCAGGTATGATTACTTGCAGGTTCTCAGCTAGTTCTCTCCATCTTTATCTACCTTTCCAGGCAACGATCCTGTCCATTAAGGGCTAGGTCTTCCCACATCAATTATTCAGCCTCATCCCTCATAGGCATGCCTAGAGGCTGATCTTAATCAACATTTAAAGAATACCTCTCATGTATGCCCAGTCCCGACTCTTAGGTGTCAGGTTGACAATTACTATCAGCCTTCAACATGATTAAATTGTGATCAATTATGTGAACAAAGCTATGTATTGGCAGAATTTCATGTACAATATAGAACAATCAGAAATGTTCCTTAGGGTTGGTAGTAGATTACATAAATGAACATTCCCATTAAAGCAAATGAACTTGCAACACAATTGCAGAGATGACCTCCTGATCCAGTAAGGAGTACTCACAAACACAGTCACCCAGTAACAAAATATAATTGATAAGTTGTGAAAGACAAGCTCTACAGCAAATACTCTACAAATGGTAAGATGAAGAATGGAATTTAAGATGATCGGTAGATGAGCAGGCATCTGAACAGTTATTCAGAGGATCAACAAGATTGACAGTGACCTCCTGATAAGAGACAATATACTCTAGGATTAAAAAGTGAATTGAACATGAAGTGTTGAGGTCATTGTACAGAAGAGTTATTGACAAAGATTGGGATGAGCAGTTGGTTCATGAACAGCACTATTATGACTTTGATCAAGTTGGGCAGGGACCAGAATGTGATGCTGTAAACAACAGAGAAGCAAGACATTTAGTCAAAGGCCATGGGAAATCATTAAAGGGTTTAGGGCAGAAGAATTTGCCACATTAAATGCGGCATTTCAGAAATAATAATTTCACACTATTGCATCAAATGTCTTTTCCAGGAGAGAACTTGAAAATAAAATTTCAGCAACCCAAGAAAAGCCTCATCTATTCCCTTTGGCTAATTTCTTCCTGAAGACATGTGTTACACACCAAAATTAATTTCATGGATGTTTTACAGGATAAAATAAGTCAGCATATGTCAATAGAATAAATTCGATTATATTGCACGTAAAAAAGTTTCAAGAGAATGATGGAGCAATTTTGCTGGCTTCATTTACAATAACTATTAAAATGGATAGGGGTAGAAAGGGCCTGTACTTTGAGCTTGAGAAAAACATTCAAAATGTTCTGTTAAGTTCCTAAATTCCAGCTTCGAAGTCAGAATTTTGGAGCATGAGAAGAAATAGAGATTTCTTCATAAATATAACTTCAAAGATTATCATCAGCAATGGTAAGAATTATCCAGATAATATGATGTCTCGTTTTGTGAGGCAAATTTTCGATGCCTTTTTATATTTATTATTCTATGAGATATATGTTATTTTTGGATCACTTCACAAAGTGCTCCGTTTTCTGGGAACATAGTACAAGAAGGTTGTACTAATCTGTTCAAAAATCAAATGGTAAAGCAAATAAAAGATCATATTAAAATGCATTAGTCCTTTTTGACACAGCAAGGAAACATTGTTATCTACAAACTTCTTGTTTGATAACAGTTCAATACATTTACAAAAAAGATCTCATGTCTTAAGAAATTTTCCAGTTTTGCGTTGGACCACATTGACAGCTATCCTTGACCTTCATTCCAAGGGTTAGATACATCTGCTAGAGCAATGAACTGGAAAGTTGAGAAAATATCCTGCATTCTGACCGTTTTACAAGCAAATGTTTTCATTTCATGACAGTGTAGTTAAAACTTTTCCTGTAGTTTCCACTTATGATACATAATCTATAGTACTTATTAGTACTAATTTTTAATGATTTCAAGTGTTCCAGCATGAAAACACCATTACAAGGGAAACTTCACTGAAAAAGAGGTTTGGGTGTCTTTTGTTTATACAGTTACTTGTCCTAAAAAAGAGTTCTTGGCAAAATAAAACTCAGAAGTGATCATGCTGTTAACTACTGCCTACTTTTTCTTCGACTCTTTGACAGTTGGTTATCTGGAAATTCACACGATACCAGTATTACAAAACTTCTTGTCTCGCATAATCTAACATATTTTGGAATAGTGTCTAGTCATATCTGTATACATTAAAACTTTTCTTAAATGCTAAAAATACGCACTAGACCTTTTTATGTGCTTTTGATTTTATTGTTCATGCACACACACACCAATATGCATGTGTGTATGTGCATGCATGTAAGTGTGTGTGTGTTACGTGTATACATGTACGCATTCATACACGCAGGTGTGCTCCTCAGTGGGTGCATGCGTAGTGGCCAGGGTTACACTTCAGGTAACTTCTTCTATTGCTTTCCACAATTGTTATTTTTAGATAGAATCTCTATATGAACCCAGAGTTAAGAGTTCAGAGTTGAATTTAGAATAGCTGACTAGCCAGCTCACTGCCTGCTAGAGCCGGCCTATCTCTAACCCTTACCCCAATGCTGGATTACAGGCACAGGCTGCTAACATCCAGTTTCTTTACATGGATGTCAGGATCCAAACTCAGGTCGCAATGCTTGTACAGTATATACTTTGTCCCCCAAGTCATCGTCCCAGCCTGAAGTCTTTTCTTGTTTTAGAAACATTGGTTTTACTGCTTATTTAGGTGCTGAAACAAGAAACAGGATTCATTGCCAACCTCAGCCCTCAATGAACTGATGCACAGCTCTAGATTTGAGGTTCTATGACATTACCAGTTGTCAGCAAGAGAAATGGAGAAATGAGTGATCATTTAGCGATGATTATAGTCGTGAACACAGTTAATTAGAAGAATTCAGACTTTCTAGTCATCTTTTCCTATCTTCAAATGGTAGATGTTAAAGGTTTGAATTATCAAAATAATTGGCACAGCTGTCCAATTCATGTTGCAAATATAGGGATTGAATCAGGCTCAGTTTATTCATTTGTAAAATGAGGATAATTACATTTATGTCAACCAATCTTGGGGTAATTAAAGCAATAAATTTACCTATGTGAATAAAAGTGCCTTAGGAAAAAATTAGTTCGATCTGGCTAACCAGGTTTCTTTATCATAAAAGCAGTTAAGGAATATTTTATATCCGATACATTTAATCCACAAGGTCTCAACTTTCAGGTTTCCACACAAGTTCCAAGTGCTACAAAGCAAAAATAACATATGGTCAATGAGTAATCATGCACTTATGCTAAAGGATTAGATCTTAGTCATTTGGAAATTTCTTTGACTTTTACAAGTAGGCATGAATTAAGAATGTATGTATACTCACACAAAAGAGGCAATATCCAAATGAAGAAAAGGGGGCTCAAAGAAATCTAGATCATTCTTATACATCTAAGTGATATGTGAACATACATATATGGAAGACAAAAGCTGAAAAACAGTCCCATTCTTCAAAGTAAACACCCTCTTGGTATTTCCTCAGTTGTCGTTTTAGCAATTGATATTCAAATATGTTTTTGTCAGAAATTATTTGGCTGGGGAAAAGAATAAAATTGTTTTTGCTTGTGTGCTATTACTGTGTTTAAGCCCCAGTTTAGTTTTAAGTCATTCGTGAAGATAGTTTCTTGCTAGGTGAAGGGAGCTGCTATTATGGGGTGTTAATACACTTGCAGAAAAGTGTTGCTAGGGGTAGGAGGTGTTAGACATTGATCAGGAGCTTAAGAGATAAGCGATTTATTTTTGGTGTTTGAAGAGAAAAGTCTCTGTAATAAAAAAATGATTCTGCTTCTCTGTCTGAAAAAATACCATTCTTATGACATAAAAGTTCTCTTTAGTAAACAGAGAACACACCATTATTGGGGGATATAAAAGTGACAATCGAATACATTTCCCTACAGGCAGACAAATGCTTGTAACTCAGCTGGCACTGTAACTTGCAGCATGATTGCTTTTAAAGGAGTGGGCAAGCTCTGTAGGGAAACTCTCTGATACAGTTCTCAATTCCCAAGACCCTACTAGTTCTTATTCTATAGAAATGGCTCTACATTAGCACACTTTGCCAGTAAATCATAAGTTTGTGCTACAACGTGAAAAGAGTCCAGTTCGGGGGAGGGGGTGCTTTCTGTGGCATCGTTCCAAGCAAACACATGGCTTGACTGGAGACCACTCTCAGGAATATGGAAACTTTAAGTACTGTTTGATAGGAAAATGTGGGCGATGTCTTTACTGAGCTGCTAGATCTGCTGCAGAAGTAAATGTCACTGGTCCTTTAACGGTTTTGTTAGATGACACCGCCATTCAAACTGTTTATACTATAGGGATGTATTAACTTTTATTATTCTAAGTTCTTAAGTAAATTCAAAAAAGTAGTAATCCCTTGAGAAAGGATGCCATTTATTTCTATGAGGTGGGCAGCAGTACCTTCTCATTGTCGCCCTACTCACTTTAGTGACATGAGACTTGCCAGGGCAAAAATAAATGCTTATATTAAATCCATCACTGTTGAGGGTTAGTTCTTTGAGGGTTGGTTCTGGGTTCCAAGGTTTCAATGCCTGTCCCTATCCTTCCTCACATTTTTGCAGTCTCTCCTACAGAAGAATGACCTGACAGAAGTAAAGCCCATTCAATGCTCTCCACATTCATACAATGGCAACTGCTGCATACAAGTAATGAACAAAAACATGTATCGCTTTGTAACTTAAGAGTGGAGAGTATTAAATGTTTGCGTCAGTACAGGACGTTGAAAAGTAAGGAAAGTTGGAAAACTGGGAGATGCAGCTCATTAAGTAGCTTTACCTTAATAAGCATCCTCTTTGCCATTTTTTTCAGGGTGTGAGTGTGAACTCAGATTTTCTGCATGAAAGACAATTACCCTACCACTGAGTTACATCTCCAGACTCCACCCAGTAATCTTTTAATATTTGCCTTTAGTCCCAACTTTCTCAAACATAATATTCTCTAGAAACATCAGCTAAAACTTTTTTATTTCACTTTCTCTGAAATGTTTAGAGACTTTCTACTGCTCTGGAGTTCCTATTCCAATAAAGAATCAATTATAACAACTGTAAAAGTAACTAGTTTTCCTGATGTGTCTGTGAACTAGTTGTGTTATTCAGTGCCTTAGAATTCTACAGGTTAGAAGTTTGAAAAATCTTAAGGGTTAAAATCAGGATGTCAGATGACTTTGTGTTCCTACTGAAGATCACAGGAATGGACTAATTTCCTATCATACTTAGCTCCTGGCTCTGGCCTTGATCTACAAAGCTAGCATCTGCCAACCTCTTTTACACTGCTTGAGTCATAGCAAAACTTTCTTATAAGGACCTCTCACTACCACTGTGAATACTTAGAGAATCCGTGGATAATCTACCCATCTAAGGGTTGTTAAATTAACCCCTTTTGCTATATAAGTAACATAAACACAAGATCCAGGGATAAGGAAATACATAGCCATCTTTGGCAGAAGGGTTTATTACTAAATCTACTGCACTGGTCCTACAGTTATTCAGCAGCTATTTGACTACCACCATGTGCATGGACTTGTTAAGTAGACTGAGATTTAGAAGCAGATGTCAACAAATCTCCCAGCACAGAATGCAAAAAATAACAGAACCCTGGTCTTTGTGGAAGACTTCGTTTATTTTCACCTGTTTCTCAAAGTCTTTTTATATTGAATTGCAAACTATAGATCATGAAAGGCGAGGATGCAAATCAGTGACAGTGCTCTGGGTCAATCTCCAGTATCTCCAAAATAATGTTATTACTATAAGTTATACAAATAAATGATCAGTCACTTCTGCAGAAACAATTTTAGCTCTTTGATGACATTGTGTCTGAAGTGAAAATTTTCAGAATGTAGTCTTTATCTTTAGAAGAATAACAGCCCATAGAAAAAGAGGAAGCATGGCTTTCTAGGATGCAGGTAATCTACCTTACTGTTTGATAGACATTGCACATTGAATTTCATATCTCCTTCTTTACACAGCTACTCATAAAACTTGAGTTTTCTTCCAAGGCATCTTCATTTTTGCTTTTGGAACCTTATGCACTTTTGACTCCTTTGCAATGTTATTGAAATACTTCTGACAAAAAGTTTATGATGATAACTATTTCCTATCTTGGAATTATTGTGACATCAGGGGAATGAGAACAGCAAATAGAGATCTCACTGTAGACCTCTGACCCACATGGACAGTATCAGGCAGCTCAAACTCCAGTCTGCATACAAACTCGTTTGAATTTAGGGGAAATTCATGGTCCCTTCTGTTGACCTGTTTATTTTCCTCTTCCTGGCAAAGCAAAACTGAAATATACAGATGCATAACCAGGCAGGGATAGACTGATCGAGATAGCTAGAAATAGACTGGGAGAAATGGGAGACTGGCTTTAATCTGTAGGATGTCATCCTTGCTTTTCCCTTTATGCTAACATTTTCTATTTGCTGCATCACTGCGCCCCCCCAAAATGTATTACCCCTCAAATTACAGACTATTAAATAAACAGATAAAAACTAGGATGACTGGCATGAAAAGAAAACAATAAGCTCTTCCCAGCACAAACTTCAGGTTTCATTAAGCAAAGTGGTGGGGAAAACTATATATCTGTTCAATCTCTGTTATTGCAGAATCTGTAAGTCCCATGCCCCATTACTCCATACAACCCAAGGAGATGTTCTCATATAACAACATTTTATTCATGATTGAATTGACACCAAATGGTTGGCTCTTTGCAATATACACAATGAATTTTTGATTTAGGGAGACTTATTGCTTCTTTGTTTTTTATCGGGAGTACCCCAAATCATTAGAGTCTTAATGAAGTTTAGACATGTAGGAAGATGAAAGTAGTGTGCCAATTAAAATATTTATGAATTATATTGTTATATCTTAACATTGTCTGGAATTTACTTCAAGCTAATTCAGCATAGGCATCAAACAATGTAACAGCATTAGCAGTAGGTTGCTAAAATGAGGGATTCATATGGGGATAAGGTTAGAATTTAATCAAAACACCTTATAAACATCTTAACTGCACTGATGATAGTATGGTAGACAAGAATTTTCATTTCTGTGATTACGTCTTTTAAGGTACACGCTTTGTTTAAAATATTTTAGACCTCTCATGCATCTTTGTAAGGACCAGTCATAAAAATCTAGCACAATATAAAGCATGAGCTTTACAGAATGATGCACAAGATTTTATGTCTAAACCACTCTGTCTCACCATATTGAATCAGATATTATAGTTGCCTGTAGATAACGGATCCTCGTGTCTATGGCCTGAAATATTCTCATATCTATCTAGAGTAACCATTAGAGTATGATAGTAGTCATGGACAGAATAAGGGAGAGTAACTGTTACTTACCTTAATAAGGTTTTTCTGTTTTATATCTATAAAATAATTTAATATTTCACTTACATGATAATACCAATCTAGAATTCATAACATTGGGCACAGACTTAGAATTAATGAAGCATACCTAGCAAAAAAATTGGCTACCACATTCTTCGCTTCTTTTATTCAACAATATATATTCAATTTTATTCTTGGGATATAATATTAAATTTCTCATTTGATTTCTTCATAGGTTCAATTTTTAGCTCATTAAAGATTTTGTTTTATGAGTGGAAATAATAATAAAAAATGTTAAAAAATAAAAATATAGAAGAGTGTAAAAAAAAATTTTGTTTGCCATTATATACCATTTCTAGTGTAAGAGTAACTCATCCATTGCCTTTCACTTTGGAGTACCTATTTTTTTCTTTATGCAGTCTAAACCATAATCAGGTGTAGTAATTATATGCATGTATATATAGTTACTATTATACAGATGATGGATATATAGATTTACATGTATATGAGAGTATCCATTACATCTGTGTGCATAATGAGATTTAATTCATTATATGATACATGTTACATCGCATGTCATAATTCATTACACAGTGAAAGAAGCAAGTTTATGATGAAACAAAAATCAGGATTTCAAACATAGGACTATGCTAAGACCATTTTTTTCTCACTACCCGAAGACTTATTTGAGGTGCAAAAAGATGCTATTACTTGAAATTCTTTTTCTTTCCAGAGTTTTAAATTGAACATAGGAACTTGTGCATGCTAAGCATGTACCGTATCAATGATCTACACACCCAGATCTGTCTCTGACATTTTTATCTTAAGTTTTCGACAAGTCCTTAGTTTCCTTTCTGCTGGAGATTCACATTACTTATTACTACTTATCTCAGTATCTATGGAAATAGACATCCAGAGAAGCAATATGAAATACAAAATTTTTGAGCTTTGATGTGATGCTTAAAATGGTATAGATTTTGGACTTTTTCATTATAGAGGCGTTCAACCAGTAAAGTGTATTCAAATTTCTGAAATGTGATAAGTTTCAAAATCTGAAACAGTTCTCATTTCAGGCATTTTAGATAAGGGACGCTCAATATGTATCATTTCAAAGCTAATGCATTTTAATCTGAGTTACATTTATCCCTCAGATATGCCTTCAGAGTAATTCTTAACATGGCAAAGAATAGTTTAAGTTTCAGTGTATTTATGCAGACTACATATGTCATTTGAATATGTGTGTATATTTTGTATATATTGCTTTTGGGCAAGACCTCTCTCTGACTTTTTTTCAAAGAATAATTTCAATCTGGTTATAGTGTTCTAGATAATCCATTGCCTGTTTCATATGAAGACATAATTAATGGTATCTGTAAACATCAGGAATTTTTATGGGAGAATACTATTTTGGTTTAGAATATTTTTGGTCTAATAGAAGTTGTCGAAAGTAAACTGTCCATTGCCAAACACTGTATATTTTAAAAATAGCAATCATGCTACAATTTTGTGTTTTTAAACATTTATTTTTCATTTAATAATCTGCTTTCTTCTCACAATTTCTTCTACTACTTAACATTTTAGTAGAAATTTCAAACAAATTTAAATGTGCAATATCTGGATCCTTTTTGTGGCCAGCACCTAAAGCTGCCATCAACTTATGAAAAGAAATGATATGTGGTGATTACAAAATTGTAAGAAAACATCAGTGCATAAAATAGTAGAAACAACACACTATCCTATCCTATGGCTACTTATAGTATCCATGGATTATATATGGTACATATTTCTACAATGTATGTGTGTTTGAGTATATAAAAACATTGCAAAAACAATATTGATTTGCAGTACATGATTAATTTTAGCAAAATACTGAATTTAGTTACCTGACTTTTTTTCTAGCTGACCCCTATTAGAAATAATGGACTTATTCAAGAAATTGTGATATATTAAGTGGAAATGCATACATTTCACAGTTTCTAGGATGCTAATGGTAGAAAGCTTCATCTGATAACCAGTCAGTCTATTTGGATTGTTATTGACACATATTTTAAAAACAACTAATTTATAAACTTTAAAGATTATTGCTCACAGTTGTGGCTATTGAAAAGTGCAAGATCCAGTTACTATAGATTGTCTAGTAAGGGTTCCTTCCTCTTACATAGTATCTTCTATGTATCTAACCATGGAAGGAGGGGAAGAAAGCTCTTTACCTTATTTTATAAAGGCAGTAAGCCCACTTACGAGAGCCGAGCATATAGGACCTAATGTTCTATTGATTCCGTTTCTGATACCACGACTCTAATGATTAATGATTTGGTGTAGAGTAACCCACTTTATGGGAACTACATGGTGAAACAGTCATCTTGCTCAAGTTTCTATTTCTTACATTAAGCAGCTCATATCTAGTGTGTGACTTGGTATGTACATATGAAATATCCAATGTCCTCCCATACATCATGATTTTCAAGGAACACTGCTAGTTCTGAACTTGCTGAATGACAAACTAAAGCACCATACCACAGTTCACTTCTCGCTTTATCTCATCATGGTGGCCAAAGGAACAGATGCAAATAAATATTTTGGACACTCACCTTCATTTTAGTAACTTTTTCCAAGGGACCTAATCTGTGGTATTACCTTTAAATAGATAAATCCTACACCTGTAGCACTAATTTCTATAATGATCTCCTTATAAAAGTCTTCACAGTGTAGGGACAAAACTTTCATCAAGAGTTTGGATAGTTTATTATCATTCCTGTTGGAATAGTGAATACAATGTAGATTTCTTCATATTTTCCATGGTCAGTGATACCAGTTTCTGACAATGGATTTTTTAATTATTATTAGCACACATGAGACTCTTCTTACAAAATCTCTTTCAATTGAAGGGAAAAGTCTGACTTTCCTTGTAAGTCTCCTAAAAATTCCAATTCATTAGGAAAATGTTTGTTTTCTTAGGTATCTGAAAAACAAAGCAAAGCAGATTTTTAAAAATTTGTTTGAAACAAATGCAATGAGCTTTCAAACAATACCATGGTACTTTGGATTCTGCCTCAAATTTGAAAGATTTATTGGTTCTGCCTGCAAAAACAACCATTATGATTAGATTTTTTTTTCAAGCATCTGTAATTTTTCAAGGAAAACTGGTATGAAAACTCCATACAATCTGCTTAATCATTTGCAACTAATATTTGGTTGAAAGGATGACTAACTGTTCACTTTAGCATATGTTAAATTCCAGTATTATATTGAGCAAAAGGAAAATGTGGGAAAAAACAATGCAGAGGTTATGAAAACCATCAGGTAGGATTCTTAATATAGAACAAATACAACTGCAGAATGATAGCTGAGGTCATACCATTTTGTACAACTCTTCTATCTTGCTTAAACAGTGACAGTACCTGAAAATGGCCAATAGTAGCAATTCCTATCAGTAAAATAACTTGTTTTTCTAGATCTTTGCCCTTTATACCCTATCAACCCTGGTAGTGTCTGACCGCAAGAAATGACTATTGGTCACTGGACATTCTTTCACCATCACAATTCACTCACCTGACAATCCTTTAACAAAAATGGAAATTTTTGTTTCCTCAACTCCTTCCTTTCTTCAACCCTTAATCTGTAACAAGTAAGAAGGGAATACCCCACTGTACCACAAGAATTGAATGGTCTTGATACCTAGTTACACTGTGTGTCTATGATGCTGGACACCGAACTCTTATTTGAGTCCTTATCACAGTGTCTCGCCATGGTATTAATATCTTTTCTACAATCTCTTTACATCTCCTTTTAAACTACCCAGCACTTAAATGAAGATCTGAGCTTCAGGTCAACACATCCACATCTGTGAAAACCTGCATGGTTGTTGAGGTTCTCTTTGTCCTTTCCTACTTATAGACCTTACAATGAGTTGAAATTTATTGCTTACTGTAAACTAATTTGAAAGTCTGCTTTTCTAATTCTAACATATGACGTGGATTTTGCTATCACATTTTTTACAGATTATCAAAATGAGAATTGTAGTAGTTGTGAACTTTGAAAATAATAATAATTTCCTGACTTCAGGCAAAATTGATGCCGTTTCTATGAATATAAGCAAAGACAGAAAGTGATGTTGCCACAGTATCAAAATTGAGGAGAAACCGAAGTGTCCAAATTATAATAACAGTGTTCTTTACTGCAATTCCCAATTCTTGTTATGAACAAAAGCTCCTATTTGGAGATATCATTTAAAAAGTTGACAAGAACAAAACAGGATGCAAAAAAGGAACAAAATAATGACCAAATATTTCCTGTTTATCAGTGCTAAAAAATTCCTTGTTTTTACATGTTTATTAAATCCATTATGCTTCTCTTGATATGTAATGAAAGAAAATGAATATGTATGTTCATTACTATTCCTTTTTAAATGACAAAAGAGATAGTGTTCTGTGTCTTCTTTTTCTTTTTAGATCTTAAATTTCACAATTACTTATCCAGCACCACTAAGAAATAGGAAAGCAGAATGAAAATAAAACAATAAGCCATTCTGCAAGATTGTTAGTCTGAATACAAAGGAAGAATATTTGGTTCAGATACTGACTCTTCTTTCAAGCTTTCTTTGAACAGTCATCAGCTCCCTCCAACAATAAGTACTAACTATATCTGCTTGGATAAGTTTCCCTATATCCTCCACCTGCTATAGCTATATATGTAGGGTGGGAATTCTCATTTGCCTTGCTATAGTAATTAGTACAGGGTTGGAGTGAGTGACTTTGGCTTCTCTAATCAGAAAAGAGATCATAACTTGCACTTAAAGTGAAGAAAGGAAAATTCTTGATCCTTTTTAGCATAATGTGTTATAAAAATGGCAGGTGATAGGGGGTTTTCAAGGGAAGGGTTAGTGATTCATGCTTAATTAATTAATTAATTAGCCCAACAACCATAAGCATTCAAGTAACTAACCAAATTCACTGGAAAACACACATGCACACACACAGGCTTTGGAGGCAAACCTCTTGAAAAAGGGAAATGGGAAGGGGTAAAATGGGATAGTGGGGTGATATATACATGCTTAAAATTTTCAGTTAAAACATAATAATCAAAAATATGGTCTGTAACTGTTACAATAATGTCAAAGACAGCAACTGAGGAACAATTAAGTTGGGGTTGTGAGTCTATACAATATTTCTGTTACATATACCAATAAATTCCCTTTCTAGCTGAAAAGTCAGCTTTATCTAGATTTTTTATTTCCAGTTGAAGAACTCTTCGAAAAATAGATTCCCCAGATATACTGGAAGAATTCTCTAAGTCATATTTTATTTCATTTATGAAACAGAATAGATTAGGACAAATTATATTTCTTAGTTGTTTTTGTCAAGAAATAATTTAATTGCATTTTATCTGTAAGACTACAATGGAGATTCTTTTAGGAATAGTTCTTGTTAACAGACAATTTTTTGGTTCAATGTCAAAATTTGATAAATCAATCTGGAATGGTAGAATCTTGAAATGGGAGAAAATTATTAGGCACAAATAATATTTTTGAACAATGAATTTCCTTTTGAATAGGAAAACTGTAGTGAACACTTTTGCAATTTCAGATGATATTAAAAAAATGAAATCTCAGCCTAAAAGATTCTATGCGTCTGTTACATATTGCCATTATTAAAAGGAATGTAGGGTATCTGATATTAGAAAACAGATAAAACTGAGTAAAAGAGAGAAGCAAAACAAAGCTTTCATATTGGGATATCTTTTAAATTGAAAAAGATATTGAAAAATACCTGTAAGCATTATGATTATGCACCATGTGTTGTCACATAATTAAAAGTTGAGTGAAATAATAAGCTGTGTAAATGAAAATGCAAATGATCCAAAACATTTTCTCCATTGACCTTTTAAGATTCTGAAAAATCACAAGCACTAAATGATCTTGACTCTTCTAAATTATAATGATACCATTATATATTTATTTTAAAGCAAAAAAGACTTTATATGACTTCATTTATAAAGATAAATATTAGGATATATTCATGTTTTAAATAATGAATATTCAGTATGAAGGCTTAAAACTAGATAAATGCCAAACTGGAAGTTAACCAAGAAAAACATGTATGTCTAATCAGTTTAGCATTAATTTTTACTTTGAAATAGGTTTCAAGGATAAGAGTAAGAAGGAAATAAGGTAGCATATACTTCTATTTTAGAAAAAAATGTATTTTTAAAGAGTCTAAGACTGGGGAAATGTATGTGATTGAAATATCTATGCTTTATATGAGAAAACTATTTTTCTACTTAGTAAAGAGAAGTTAAAGAATATAAATGAGTTAGACATGCGAGCAAATGCCTTTAATCCCAGAACTGTGGAGGATGAGGATGAAGTAGAAGGGTCTCAAGATCAAGGACAGCTTAAGCTACAGGGCAAGACCTTATCTGAAAAAGTCAATGGGGGGAATATGGTTATAGAAAAATTCCTAAAAGACCATCATATCTCATGGTAGACACTTTTGCAGAAACAATTATTACCATAATCAGAAATACTAAGATTTGAGGTTTGAATATGAAATATGCCCTACAGACTTATGTGTTTGTGCACTTGATTTCCAACTAGTAGCACTTCATTAAGAGGTTCTAGAACATTTAGGAGGTATAACATTGCTTGAGAAAGTTGCTAAGGGTAGTCCTTGAATGTTATAGCTTGGTTCCCTGTCTTATCCTCTTCTCTGATTTCTTATCTCACAAGTGAGGAAGCAGACTCATGATCCTGATGCCATGCTTGTTAACACAGGATGGACTGAACCTTCATATGGAAACTCAAAATAAACCCTTCTTCCCTCAACTGCTCCTTATAATGTCACAGCAATAAGTTTACTATTCAATTCATTAAGAATACTAACTTACTTACAGGACCACTGAACATCTGGTGGTATTCTCCGTATTTTTCTGACTGTACAAATTGCCTTCATAATTCAATCAATATTTATTTATAAATTCATTTGTTATGGCTTTAAAGAAAACATCATAATAGATGCACAAAAAGTATTAGGTACGAATAACAAAAAATAGACATCATAGTTCTTGGACATCCATTCTGAACTTCTCTGGAACCAAATACTTTGAAGAAGAGACAAATTGTCCCATTTCAAGCAGAAAGGGAAAAGTGTGTTATTTCTGATTTTAGGTTTATACAAGATGGTATTCAAATGTATTCTGGCATTTCAGTGCCTTGAAATGCTGCTGTATATTGTACGAAACTCTTTAAAATTGTCAGTTAATTAATATTTTTTAAACGAATTACAATATGTTCTACAGGTAACCATTTTTTATAAAAATGTGTTAACTTTTTTCTTTTAGATAATTTTTTTTTGGAGAAAGTTACTGGGTGGTTGGTAGGTACATCATGGTGAGAGGCACAAATGTTATCCTGGTAACAACTTCACAAATTACAGACTTAGTGCTAAGAGCAAAGATTGCTGAAAGATTAATTTGGTAAAAACATATGTAGAGAATCAAGTGACTCAGAGACATGCAGAGCTAAGATAAGTTAACATTCACAAAAGTGATTCCTCAAGATGTTCCACACAAAAACTTTACAGAGAGAAATAACTGGGAATACTTGAGTTGAACAATGCTAACCTTCCTGTAGGTCTTTTCATTGGTCCTATCACAGAGACACATATGTTAGCTCACTAAAAAAGGCAAAGGCCATTCAAGTGTTTCAGTTTTCATGAGGACAACCAACTAATACTGAATGGATCCACTGCTCTCTAGAATAGTTTGGGAAATGTTGAAGTAAAGAACCTGGAAAGGGTAGCACATTTCCTATCAAAATCCTGTGTTCAATTACTTCATTGGGACATGACTGACATACAGAAAACTATATATATTTAATACACAGCTTGATGAGTTTGGGGATTTGTACAATCCTAAAAATCTCTACAAACTGTGTCATAAACCAATGTATTGCATTCAAAAGATTTTTTCCAATCTTTTGATTTTATTTATTTTTTTATCTGTTTACCGAGTTTCATGTAGCCCAGGCTAGCCTTGAACTCACATGAAGACAATGATAACCTTGAAATTCTGATCTTCTTACTTTCATCTCCCAATGTTAGTATGGTTATAGGTAAGCAGTACTCTATCTTGTTTTATGCAGTGCTGAGGATTGAAGTAAGGGTTTCATGCATGCTAGACTTGCAGCATGCTGACTGAGATATATCTTTAGATGTCCTGTTTCACTTAGTATCATTGGTATTTTGTGAAAGAGCAACATTTAACATGGCTTTCCCCTTAGCAAATTGTTAAGTATTCAATAAAAGATTTCTAAAGAGGAGTCCAATACTATATGTTGGATCTGTAAGACTTCTCCATCTCAGATGTCTGAAACTCAGTAAAAACATTAATAATATACTTTTTGCAGCATACAAAAAACTATGAAGAATTAATCATTACTACCGGAACAACTGGTGAGTAAGAAAGATGAAGTTTAGGAGCTTTGGTCTTGGTCAGGGCTGCAATAATGAAGACTATTCTAGCTAAATAAACAGTGGGACTTGAAGTGGCATCTCAGCAAACCCATTCAAGGAAATAGAAAGTGTTACCAAAAACAGCACAGCCTAGGAGGGAGCTACTATTGTTTTGCTATAAAGAAATTTTATCTAAAAACTTATTCATGGCAATAGGTTAGTGGAACTATCAGTCCTGAACCAAGAAGTATCCTTAAAGCACTTAATGCAGAAAATCACAAGTGACCAAAGAGCAGAGAATGAGTAAGCATGGTCTGCTTGGCCCTAAATAGGACATCTAACTCAACTTCCACCACAAAACTCAGGAAACACTGCAGAAGATGGGAAGAAAGAAATATTTAGAGCTCGAGAGCTAGGAGAGATGCTGCCAGACAGTCTTTACCAGACTCACAGGGTTGCCACACCCATGAATTCACTACAGCTGTGTCTGCTCTCACAGGTCCTGTACAGTATTTGGCCCATTAGCATTTCACCATGAAACAGAAAAGATTCCATAAGGCACCACACCTTCCTTAGAGACTATTGAAGGTTGATAATGCTGCTTGTAGGAAGGGGAGCTATTTTCTTCAGGAGTGTGCTCACTAAGGGATCATCCATGCTCCAACAAGTGCCAGTTACATGTCAGTGTAGATACCCCTGATGAAATTCAGTGGGCCCCACACAAAAGAACAGAAAGGAAGTGGGAAAGCAGTTAAGAAGATTCTGCATGAGAAAAGGAGTGAAAGAACTGGGCAATATGAGTTCAAAATTCGCTGTATTTATCCACAAAATTGTCAGACTAAAATCAATAGAAATGGTATAAGCAAGCAAGAAATTTGTTCTTAAATATTTTATATTAAATATGGCTGATATTGCTGTCGCCTCTTAACTATTTGGTCTATATTTTCTCTTGAACTTAGTAGCTGTGTTTCAATGTTAATAATTCAGAATTTAAAGATTGGTATGCTAATACCATGTATATTGATGCAAATGAGCCCTTCAGAATTTGACCAGCTATTTATGCCATTATGAAAGTTACCACTTTCTCTTTCTCCAGTGTAAAATAAATCAGGGGCAAAATGATAGTAAGAGTATATTTTTCTACATTTTCTTCAATATCTAAAATAGAATTTAATGGAGGACGTGTGATCAGTGATAACTTATGCCATGATGACAAGCTTCCCTATCCATGCTGCCCACTGGTCACCTGTGGCCATTGCATGTTTGAAATTTGGTCACCATGATTGAAGAAGTGATTTTAAAGTTTAAACAACCACATGTGGATGGAATCTACTACATTGGACAATGCAGATTCAGAGAGTTTTATTAAACATATGTGGTTGTTTAGGAACTTATTATTCCTTGATAGTGAAAGAAAATATAACAAGTGTATTTCAACTTTCTTTGTAACTTGCAGTGTTCTCAATGACCTCATTAGGTTGCTGAGACCTTTAGGAATTACCTCCATATGTTTTGTTTTTCCATATGTTAACAATAAGATTGTTCTTTTACATCCAGTACCTCTGTCCTTTATTTTGCAGTGAGAAAATTAAGGTGATAGGATAACAATGATATAATAGTCAAATTAGCATGATGTAAGTTCAAAGGAGAAAAAAAAATATATGTTAGACAATCATGATAAGCATAGGCAGTGAACTACCATCAATTCCCATTATTTGTTTACTAATGAAAAGAAATCATATTTCATCCAGAAAAGCTGGGTTTTAAGATCAGGTCACAAAATTTTTACATACTGAATTATGAATGCAGAAACACACTTCATTTAAAATACTCAATCCTCTTAAGATTCCTTGCAGTTAATGCTGGTCAGTGTGGAGTAAGTTCGTTTCTTCTGTGGGAGGCTGCCAGAAAAGCTTTTGCTTTCCTTATGAACTGGAGCAAAAATAGGTGGAGCATGCTTTTACTCACCCCATTTCCCCCCTTTCCATTTTAAAATGCAGAAAGAGTGCCTGGAGAAAGACCATCCACCTTGAGAACACTGAAAGGAAAGTCACATCTTGAGGATGGCTACGGATAAAGAAATGAGTTGGGTCATACGGTTTTATGCTTACTGCACAAGTCACAGACATATCATCCTGGACTTCTTTGCTCAATGAGAATAAGACAACCTTATTTAGACAGGCCACTGTAATGAGGATTTCATTATGTGCAGTCAAGGGCAATGTGAAGAAGAAAAAATATACTTTCTAAATGCGTAATTGTTTTTGTTTAATGTAATAAATTCTATTCTCAGGATCCTTTCACTCATCATTGATGGAAACCAGGCATAAATTATGCTGAATATAACAGTTAAAATCAACATAAATATGAATATGCCTCTGAAACAGATTATTAAATTTCAAATACTAAGTACCACTCATAAAGTCATGCCTCATATTTCTAAAACATCTATTATGTCTTCAGCTGCTATAGGAAATAGAACATTATGCCTGACTTTAAGGAAATTTAATGTCATTTCAAGGGTCAAAACATGAAGATGTGAAGATTCTGATTATAACATTTGAAAAGAAAAGGTCAAGACAAGAAAAGCAGCTTTACCAGAAAACATAATTAGTGCAGAAGATAATTTCTCAGAGTATGTTTGATTATAAAGACTGTTACAGTTTGCTTGCATGGTTGCTGGTAAATTACCACGAAACAGTTAAAGGGACCAAAGGGTCTATTTTCTCTTCTGAATCCTGGTTACAGTTGTTTGTTCAGCTTTCCAGGAGAGCTCACATCAACACCAGGGCTAAGGGAACTGGCCACAACATCTCCACATAACAGCTGAGATGATCCTTACTTGCCAGATCAGTATGTCTGGCCAAGTATACACAAGGATGTCCCTTTCTCAAACAGTACCCTCCATTTTATTCACCTGCCCAGGGACTAGTTGCACTCATCATTTGCTGGACTTTCTCCGTCAATTAGACCATCTCCTGCAGGTTTGCTCTGGGCTTAACTATCAATTCTCTACAAATGTGCCCAGAGCTCAAACCCTGAACCATCAAGTTGACACCTGTATCTAACTGTGACAAAGACCAAGACTAGAATTATCAATGTAAACTTTACAGAGAAGGCAGAAAATGATCTTAAGGGCTTCAACTCCAAAACTTGCCCATTCTAGTTTTCAAAGCATTACAGTCAACTCGAAGGAGTATGAATTCTATCATTGGTGTGGTCACTTTATAATTGGATTTGCTCAAAATTCACACCTTGAAATGGTGGCATTGTTCTCATCAAAAATGTTTCCTGATCTGAAAAATAAAATGCATTCTTATTTTGATTTCAAAAACATTATTAATGAAAATCTCTTTAGACATAACATCTTTCCTATGTTCATTCTTTGTAATCACTGTTACCAGCCCCTAATAACAGTTCTCTTCTAATGCCTAACTCATATCATATAACAACAATAGCAAGAACAACATCAAATTCTGTAAAGCGTACTAACTAAAGTTTCCATCTGATTTCTATGTCACTTTGCTCAAAGGGCATTGAGTCAACCTTCGAAAGATTTTTGTGATTTTCATATATTACAAAGTGACAAAAATTTTTGTTTCATGCAGCTACCAATTAATTTTTCTTTCTTCATAATCTAGTATTATTCATATTTAAGATAAAAGCATGATGGAGTTAAATATAAATCATTGTTTTTCTTCATATTTTTAGTGTAGAATCAATTTAATTT
Organism: Typhlomys cinereus; assembly: GCA_023101885.1. Lineage (NCBI taxonomy): Eukaryota > Metazoa > Chordata > Mammalia > Rodentia > Platacanthomyidae > Typhlomys > Typhlomys cinereus. The sequence goes on from JALPQD010000632.1 coordinate 738,772, forward strand.
ATCTACACTAGTTGTCACCTATATATAATACAAACTGTATTTTTAAATAAGTCTTAGAATACGGGTTGTCTCATATGGGCTGCTTCTTAGGCAAATATAAGATAAAAGAAAGCTTGAAAGCACTTATTAACTACTAAAATTATATATAAAGTGACTTTTATAAGTTGAATAAAAATTGATTCAAATACCCCTGAAAAGTCTATTATTTTAATAAATTCATGAAGAGCCACAAGAATACAGTCATATTCTTTTGCTTCTCATTTAAGATATATGCAACTATGATAACTGTGGAAATTACTGATCAAATACCTTAATTAATGAATTTTTTTTTCTTTCTGGCAGCTTTCAACTTTTTGCAAGCAAACCCTCAGTTGTTAGGTAAGCATACCTTATACAAGCATTACCTTATACAAGACAACCAACTCCTGTATGACTGCATTTTTGAACTTCACTTTCTATGACCTTCTACTTGACTCTATACTGTATATTGATTTGTTAATCTGGAGTTTTCACAATATATTTATGAACACTATACAAAAATAATGAAACAATTATGTGCCTAGCATAAATACTAAGATTGTCCTAGCAATAAGGAGTTTTTAAGAAGGAATTTATCTTCAATAAAACACTCCATCTCTCTAACTACAATATGAGACTTTTGAAGAAAAATACTGCCAGCAAAGTATTTAACAATATTCGAAATGATTAAAACTTGGACCAAATGAAATTCCTATTCCAGAATATCAAATAAAAATCAACAAGCTACCTGGGAAGAGAACTACGGCCCAACTTTATTCTATGTGACAAAGCCAGGAATATATTCAGAAGAATAAGTAATTTAGGATTGGCTGATTATGTTATTTGTTCTTATTAAGATGTATATGTCTGAACAACACTTTTTCCTCTTGTGACAATGACTACCCTCGCCCCTTTGTGCTTCCCTTGAGGAGGATAAACTGCACTATCAGTGCCTGCGCATCTTCATTTGAATCCTCAAGAATAGGTAATGCCGAGGCTGTTCACCATCAAGAATCCAACAAATAGCAGATGAATGAAAACTCAGTGTTATACTAAATATCCTTAAGGGACAGTCAATATACTTTCTTTGTGTTGTTCGCAATATGGTTCAGAGTTTCCAACCTACTGAGCAAACACCATACACTGAGTTTTATCCCTGTCCTGCTTTGTTTCCTTTATTTGATTTTGAAGAAGGATTTTGCTTGCTATAAACTGTAGTGGCTTACAATTCATGATTCTCCTGCCTTAGACTCCCAAACAATGGCAATACAAGAATAGGCCATCACACCTGGCTAGAGAATACATTTCTAAACTCTGTCCAATATGCTGTAACCAGGGGTTCGGGAGCTCAGGGGTGGGGAAATCAAAGTATGTATCTGAAGGAAGAAAGAAATTACAGGTAGTATTTTAACAGTATATTGCCAAACTATCTAGTCTTCAATTTGTTAATTAAATATGTATCAGCTCAATGTAGATAACGATATAGAAAAATGGATGGGTAAATATGCAAAAATATTTGTGATTATTATATAATTTCACTTACAATCCTTCATTACCTTACACAAGACAACCAACTCATGTATGACTGCATTTTTCAACTTCACTTTCTATGACCTTCTACTTGACTCTATACCGTATATTGATTTGTTAATCTGGAGTTTTCAAGACAATATATTTATGAACACTATACAAAAATAATGAAACAATTATGTGCCTAGCATAAATACTAAGATTGTCCTAGCAATAAGGAGTTTTTAAGAAGGAATTTATCTTCAATAAAACACTCTATCTCTCTAATTACAATATGAGACTTTTGAAGAACAATACTTATGGTAAAACATGAAGCCCAAGAGGCAGGTATTAAAATACAGAGCATAATACAATATATTCCTTTAAATATTACAAAACTGGGCTGGGAAGATGACTCAGGGGTTAAAGTTTTTATCTTGCAGTAAAAGAACATGAGTTAGGATCCCTGAATCCCACATAACAATGTCAAGTAGATATGGTAACAGCCTATAATTCCAGTCCTGGAATGCAAAGCCTGGTAAAACTCAGAGCAATGCAAGAAATAGGCAGAGCAATCCAGGATGATTCCTGATGGCACGCTGGGCCTCCACAGGTGCAAACACTCAAGTGCCCTCTGATGCAGACACAAACACACATGTGAATAAAATTATAAACATTTAATTACATTGTTTGAGCTGGGAAACTTTCCATCTCTTAAAATAATAAAAATTACTTTATACAAAGGAATCCTAGGCTCAAACAATGAAATATACAAATAGAACTCACGATTTGAAATTAGAAACTTTTTATCAGAATCCAACTGGTATTTCATTGAAAACATTTTATATTAGTTTTTATTTTAAAAATCATGTAATTACAACAATTCAGTATGTCTTGATAACATTTTAACAGAAAATTTCACATTGAATACACATGTCTACTCATAACTTTGAAATATATGGTTTGGTATAACTTTATCTTTAAGCACAAAATGTATATGGTGTAAATTTTCTATATGAGGTTTGTAATTAGATTTAGAAAAATGAGATTGTTCTGCATGTTTCAAATATGAGACCGTTTTTAATTTAAGGGGAGTTTATTTTGTCATTTCCAGACAGTGCAGAATGAGCTATATTACTGACATTAACAAAACTTTACGTCCTTCATTGAAGATAATACTGAATTTGGCTCTCATTAGTTAAGAAAATTGAATGAATGTGAAGCAGTGATCCACAGGGTATCCGGATATCTACTGGAAATAAATTCATTTGTTGAAATATTATTGAAACACCAAATCAGCCCATATCTTTGAACAAACAGCCTATGATATTATTCTTGGTAGCATGTAAAATACTCCTTTCATATGCTCAAAGATATCGTACTTTCTTATGTTGTTTCATATGGTTGTTCAAAAATGAACTTACAGAAGATAAAGGATGGATAGTTGCTTCATTATAATAAAAAAGTGCAGCAAGAATCAATCTCCTGGCCTAGGATGAGTGCCACAAAAGTTATGAAATCTTTTGGAAACTCACAAAGACAAACTAAATTTAATTTGTTAACATTTTTGGTGTGGAGTGGAATCAAGAAAGTATGTAAGCAGCAGAGTCAGAGAGAAAAAAGGGGCAAAAAAAAAAAAAAAAAAAAAGACAAAAGAAGAAAAGCACCTAGTCCCAAACAAGTGAGTTTATGGTAAAGCAATTAATTTACTAAATGGCCTTCTTCACTAAACTGTCACTCTATTAGTGAAACTACTTGTAATACATACTTCCTGCTAGGATCCTGGCAACAGCAGAAAACCAAGAAGCACTCTTTAGTTTTTGTTTTCATTTTTAACTTGTATTTTATTTATTTATATATTTATTTATTTATTTATTTTCTAATTTTACAAGCATATTGAGTACTTATGCCTGCTTCCATTCATCCCCCCTCCCTCCCATTCCCTTCCTTCCCTTCGTCAATCCACTCTGCTCCCTCCCACCTTCCTGTCTGTCTGCTTCTATGCGCCCCTGGGGTTCTCTCTTGCTTGTTTATTCCTGTATGCCTTTTGTGGCATACCAAGTTGCCTCTCTCAGGCCACTCCACTGATAGCTGCATTTCCCTTCACTCTCAAGGTTTAGTTCCTAAGATTTCCAACTGTATGTTCTCTTCTCTCTTGAGATCCTCTATAATGTCTGGGGTCATGTTGGTATGTCAGTCATTATGCAGGTCTGGTAAAGAGAAGTCTCACCACAGTGAGTTCCTAGATGCAGCAGTCCTACCTTGAATTGAATGTCTTGTCTAATGTTGAACCTTATCATCTTTACCATCTTCTTACAATCTCACTGCCCCCTCTTCTGAGAGGTTCCCAAGGACTTAGGATGGGAAGAGATTAGGTTGGCCTGATTCTGGGTGAGCCCTGCTGGGTCTTTTAATTTAAACAGTTTAAGTTATTTTAGTCCCCCTGTATTTATTCCATCAATGAGTTTGAAATAATTACAGAGAAATTTTGTCATTGAATTTTGGTTACAAAGCCCTGAAATGATTTTTGTGTAAATGTTGCCAGGATTTAAAAATATAATTTTAATAAGAATTTTGACCTTGCAGACAACAAAAAATATCCCAGTTTAATCACTTATTTAAATACGCACAATAGTCACAAAAGGCCTAATCTTTAGATAATTGAATCTTCCAGGTAATGGTATAATGTGTAGCTAAAAAAAATGAGTCTTAAACAATAATATTATCATCATATCTGGATTGACCAATTTGTCTCAGTCCTAAAATGGAGATCTTATTAGAAGTTAAAGGATCTTTGCTAATCTGATTCCTTATTTAATACAAGGGACAAGATACAGACTTAGTGGTGAATTACCAATAATACTTGAATAAAATTACTTGAAAAAGACTACAGTTATTACTGATTCTCATATATCAGAAGCATAAAAATAGTAATTAACTTCTACATCTCATTTCTTGTTAAAACACTCATTTTCACTATTTCAAATGTCTCCCCACATTTCCTACCAATCTGTGTCTTACACCTATTCTTTTTTCTTTTCTTCTTTCCTGGGCCCTCTATTTTTTCCCCTTAAATTTTTTCTTCCTTCCTTCCCTGCCTATTTTTGGTCCTTTTCTTTTTATAAGGGTGAGATTTAATGATAAGTTTCAGGAAAAAATATAGATGTGTCTTTCCCGACATCAAAAATGCTACATAGGAGAAATAATATTTCTAATTATTATCAAAAAGGTTTTGTTGCAAAGCAAATTTACATAAGCATATAGTGAACTAGGAAAAGACTTTCTTACCAGAGTTTTGTGACATAAAATATAGATTGCAAATTATACACATGTAATCAATTTGAAATACCAGGAAGTAAACTTTGAGCTTCATGTAAATTTCACCTTTAAAGGCTTAATTTGCAATACTGTAGCTCTATTCTTATAAAAAATAATAATAGTTTGAATTCTAGTTCGAATTTTACCAAACTCAATTCTTAAAATGGCTACTTTTCACTTTTTTGAATAAGGTTATAATTTCAGCTTTCATCTTAATTTGCTTAATATAATTCACTTGATCAAATTATTTTTATTCTACATCGTTAAGAGTCACCCCCTCTTTTTGGCATGAGTTAATTTTTAAAAAGTTTTATGGAAAAAGAATGTAAGAAAAAAATGTAAATTTTTCAATGAAATGTGTGATTTTAAAAATCTAAAATTTGGAAGCTATTTAAAAGGCTAGCTTATTCAAATGATGTGCACTTACATTTTTAAGGCAATGTGTGAGCTCATTGAATGATCAAACTATTATCCGAATCTTACAGATTCAACTTAAGCTGCTTTGCATTTACCAATGATGATCCATATTGTGGTTTGAATAGAAAACATCCCTCATAGGCTAATGTGTTTGAATACTTGGTTCCCACTTGTGGGCATTGTTTGGGAAAGTTGTTGAATATTTAGGAACTTGGAAGAAGTTTATCATTGGGAGTTGAACTTGGGGATTTGAAGCATAGCCCGACATCCTATTCTTTCTTTTTCTCCAAAGTATGGATGTAATATGAGCTACCAGCCTCCTTCTCCAGCTATCATGCCCTCACTGTCATGGTAGACTCTAGCCCTCTGGAAGTGTGTTCCAAAATAAAACCTTTCCCTCTAAATTGCTATGATCAGAGCATTTTATTAAAGCAACCAAAAGCAAATGGTGATAACTTATCAATTCTAAACTCTACTAAAAATGGAATAGTATCATTATCTCACTTCATTTACATTATCTATCAAGAAATCTACATTTAGTTAAAACCAACTGTCAATTTTAAACTGAAAATGTACAATTGGGTTACTGGCGTACATATGATATGTTGCTTTGGGGGGTCTGTTATGTTGCATAGCTGGTATATTTAAACCATCTGCTTAGATTGTAACTACCATCTCCTGCAAATCTTTATTTGTTCTGTCTTCCAATCTGTTTCACATGTTATTCTATCACTTCCATGGATAGTCATTGTTTATTGCTTCCTCCTCATCCTTATCCTATTATCAATTTTCTTGGAACAAAATTACTTCCCCTGAAGTGTGAAAGACTTGGGAGGAGGAGGAGGTTTTCAAGGTTTTCTTCTCTTTTCTAGTTATGAGACAGGTATGAGCCATACTGATCAACAGGACTATTTAAAGCTGAGTCCCAGAAGATGGATCAGATGTCCTCTGCATAGAGTCGCCGAGGAGGATTCAAACAATGTAATACACAGAAACTTCATCAGTTCCTTTTAAACTGGTGCCCAGGCATGCTTAGGTTACTTTCTTTGTCTAATCTTCTTCCATGGCCTTCATCCTAATTCCTGTAAATTTACCTTGTGTCGTAGTTAATTGAAAAATTATTTCTGTTGCCTGCTTCTATGGAACCTTAATTGGTAGATATATAAATTGAATAATTTTGCTTTTCTGTTCAAAATCAATAAACTCTTAGTATGACTAGGGATCCCCAATATTTGTCCTCTTTTTTTCTCTGTTCAGTCATATCAAATTCTTCCCCATCATGCCACCTTAAAAGTCAGTGATATGCACTTGGAACCAGACCAACCAAATCTCTCCCCATCCTAAAGCTCAGGGAAACTTGCAGAAGAGGGGGTGGCAAGATTGTAAGAGACTAAAGATGTGGAATACCAAGGATATGACAGATATTCCACACAAGTTAGGACTGCAGTAGCCATAATCAGACTTAGCAAGACCTACATGGTGACTGACATGTCGACGACCCCCCAGGGTCTAGCATGGATCACAGGCAGTGGGGTCCTTAGAGGCAAGGGATTAACAGTCATGGTGGTCTTCCCATGCTGGCAGGGAGCCCAGGAAAGGGCTCTGGGTTATGCCACTGGGTCCTTACACTTTACTAGGGTGGAGGACTCAGAGGGAGGTTTGGCATTCACACTAAAGGATGCTCCAGAGGATAGGGGTGGGGGGCAGTATTGTGAGAGGGGAAGGGAAGGGGCTGAGGGGAGGGAGAGGGGAGAGAGTGCAGGGGAGACGAGGTGGAGGGGGTGAAGGGAGGGGGAGGGCTGGGGTACCTATTGAGCTTGTATGATTGGGGAAAAAATTTAAAAAAAGAAGAGAAAGTAATAAGATACATATGCATGGAAATGTCATAATGAAGCATGTCATTTTGACCAAGAGTAAAAAAAAATGTGGAAACAAATTTAACTTAATAGTTTAATTCACCTTATCAATTACTAAATAAACTTTGCATGCAATACAAAAAAAAAGTCAGTGATATGGAATCAAATTCCTGTAACATGGTTTCTACTGATCTAAGTGGAAAGAAAAGAGTAGTTTGTTCTTTCTGCTTAAAGCTATACTCACTTCATCTAGTTTCAAAAGTTTTCAAAGTTTTGCTTATCTTTTATATTGCTCAGGAAGTTGTTTCAAACTGTGTTCTCTTTTATGACTTGGTCTTCATTGCAATAAGTAAAGTAGAAAACCATGATGTTTAAAAGAACTCTGGAGGCACATTTCCTGGGTTCAAGCCCCATCACTTCTCTTGCTTCCTTGAGCCAGGGGGAAGTTGGAGAAGGGGCTCTCTGGCCAAGTTTATGAGGGATTATCTTGATCCTAACTGAAGACCTGTCTTCACCTTGGGATAAACCATTCCCTAGATAGGAAATTGACACTGGTATATATGTGTAGAAAAAGAACTGAGCTCTATCACAAGCACACTCTTTGCTCTTGAGGGTGGATGTAATGTGACCAGTTCCCTCAAGCTCCTGCTGCTGTGACTTCTTTGTCATGTGAACTGGAACTATGAGCTGAAAAATACTCTTTTACTTGAAGTTGCTTTTGTCAGGGTATTTTATTACAGCAACAGGAAAAGAACCAAGGAAACTGTGTATTATCTTTTCTATGGTGTTTCTGAAAACACTAAATAACAGATGAAAAGTGTTTAGAGATCAGTGATTGATATACCATGAATGTTAAATGTGCTTTAGCTGTTACCCAGTAAGGGGGGAGGTGAGAAATAGAATTTTGTATTAACAAAATTTATTTATTTGAATATGGCTTAGTATAAACATCAAGGTTATAATTCAAGTTACCTAAAAATGTTTCATGTCTTGTTCATGTCTTTGTTTTATTTATAGCTAACTTTCAATTATCCTTATCATTTGAGGAGGAAAATTGTCAGAGACAACTCAGAAGAATAGATAATAAACAATTCCCAGATTATTGTATTTGTCTGTGTAATACATTAACTATGCACGGTGCCAAAACAAACAGTTTAAATGTGATCAGCTCAATTGAGGTAATTACTTTGCATTATAGAAACATTTAAAAAAGTTCTCATTCAGTGACTTTAACTCAGTCACCTATACTTGTGAAGTTTGTGCTTTTTCCATTTTAAAATGATGATCACTTTGGATAATTGCATGTATCTATGTCCTTGATCAAATTTAGGTTGAAAAGAGTTCTCTGCTTCCTCATGGAGGAAAAAAGTTATCTAAATACTAGTGGTAAACTAATGAGGAGAATGAAAAGACACACACAAAAACCTTGGCAGCATTTTCTATATTTCAGTCCTACCTTTTGCTTGGTGATCATCTCATTGATGTCTTCCAGATCACCCACCATCACCCTCTGTGATTTCAGAACTCGATCAAGCAGAGTCAGCCAGTCAGTGAGTTCTGTCCAAGCTCGGTTGAAATCTGCCAGAGCAGGTACCTCCAACAGCAAGGAAGATGGCATTTCTACTTTGGATATGGCAGTTTCCTTGGTAACCACAGGTTGTGTCACTAGAGTAACAGTCTGACTAGGAGCTAAATTAAAAAGAAAAAAGAATAAGGGGGAAGAAAAAAAGAAAAATGAGAAACACAAGCTAAAAAGCCAATTTCAATAACAATACATCAACTCTAATTGAAGGGTAACAATTTGAGCCCAAATTTATGATGTTAATCATAGCTGTTTCTAACAATGAAGATACTTTATTGGGCTATACATCAGGGGATATTCAAAAGCAACCATTAATTTCAAGATGATTTAGCTTATTGTTATGGCTGAACAAACAATTTAAACAATTACTTTCAATAATAATTATAGAGATTGTAAAGCTTCTAAACAAAACAGAAGTATTCAAACACTTCTAGGTAAGATTTATTTATTTGTTTTTCCCTCAAGGAGTAAAAATCAAAACTAAAGATTGAATAAGTTTTTATCCAATAATGACTTATGACTTCTTCAAATAAGAAAATTACTATGGAGGAGGAACATAGGGAAATCAAAGCCACTGAAATGTTGTTTTATTTCCATATTTTACACTGAGAACACTCCATCATTTTTCCTAGCTTAGTAATAAAAATGATAGCAGTAAAATAAGCCCAAATTATATTATTTTTGGAAAACAAGAGTCAGTAATACTGTCATTGTGTGATATGTAGCCTTGCTTCATTAGGAAAGCCTAAATTATAATGAATAGTGTTCAATACTTTAAAGAGGAAAATCACATGGAAGAGAACCCTGCTGTCCATCTTCAGGAACTGTGAGATCTTGGTTATTTAACCTCTCATATTTCAATTTGTCTCCTCAGTAAATGAGAAAAGGTATTAGGGCAAATGTCATAGGGGGACATTTTGTGTATTCAATGATGACTCAAGCAATGCTTAGAGAATAATGCAGGAAGCAGAATAGACTCATCAACACTATGGTGATTCCAACAATTCTACCAGTTATATTCTTAACAATTGAGGACTGAGCTTTTGAGCACATCTGTGAAAGGTGGTGTAGCTAAGGCAAGCCCCGAGGAAGCCTATGGGACATTATGTACTTGATGTAGGAAGACTCAGTTTACAGTAGGTGGTACCACTGCCTGGGCAGGTGAATTAGACAGAGTATTGGTTCAGGATTTTGGCAGACTTAGACAGGCATGCTAGCAAGTGAGAACATTTACCCCTTCTCAGCAATTCCTATGGATACAGTGTGGCCAGTTCCCTTGGCTTCTGATGTTGGTATATATGCTCTCACAATGTATCCAATGTATCCAAGAATCTTTTTTCAATATTTTATTTATTTATTTTATATGCATTGTGTTTCAGAGGGCACTGTGTGTCCCTGTGGAGGAAAAACGGTGACTTCAGGAAACATCCCAAATTGCTTCTACCTCCTTCTTGCTTCACTCTGGGATTTCTCAGGCTCTGCCTACCAGGGCCCAAAGTACAGGCAGCCAAGGTTTCAGACTGGCGTTTTCACGTGGGACCTGGGATATCAACTCAGGATCTTCTGCTTGTAAGACAGAGTCTTAATCTCTGAGCCATCTCTCCAGGCTTAGAATCTTAGGCAAGAATAAACCCTTATCCTTCTAAGTCATTTGGGCATGCAGTAATATCAACAGAAGAGAAATTGGAATAATGTCTAGCACTAGCAGCTAGTCAGCAATGCTAACTTAATATTTTTATTACATGTCTGCCCAGCAGGATGGAGTGAAGGGCATTGCAGGAGCAGCAAAACTGCAAAAGAAAATCAACAAACCACAATCCAGAACTTCAGAGACTCTATATCAATCACATAGAACTAGGCCAGCCTAATATCTCCCCATCCTGGAGCTCAGGGACATTTGCGGAAGAGGGGGTGGTAAGATTGTAAGAGCAAAAGGATGGGAGGAACAACGATTTGCAAGATTCTCAACAATAGTTGGGGCCAAAGCAATCATAATGGGACTTTGCATGCCCTGTGCAATGTCCAGCGCACTGTTGCCCTCATAAAGTCTAGCATCTTTTAAGGGCACCGAGATCCCTGGAGGCAAGGCATTGACAGCCATAGTAGTGCTCCTATGCTTAAGGGGAACAAGAGAAAGGCTTATGGAAATGCCACTGGGTCCTTATATGTCATCGGAGAGGAGGACCCAGTGGAGAGTCAGGCGTACACAATAAAGGACTCTCTGGGAATTGGGGGGGAGGCACTGGGGGATGGGGAGGGAGAGGAGGGGGAGGAGGGGGTTGGGGGGAGGAGGGGGGAGGGAGGGAACTGGTAAAAAAATTTTAAAATGTATAATTACATTTTTAATAAAAAAAGGCAAAAAAAAAAAAAAAAAAAGAAAGGACACATTAAGGAGCAATTTGGCTCCAGAGTCAAGGATAAGTATATTTTAAAAAAAATTCTTATTAATAGATAATTGTACACTTTTGTGGGACAGAATATGATGTTTTTATTTGTTTTTATATTGGCTACTAATCAACTAAAGATTCTTGGGCTATCAATCACCTCAAACATTTATCTTTCTTTTTTGTAATCAAAGCATTCCTTCGTTTTTTGTTACATGGCATTATTTTGTTAAACTTGGGCATGTTACATTTTGTGTTATGTGGCACTATTTTGTTAAGCCTGGGTAGCCTCTGTAAAATGGAATAGCCTCACTTATTCTTCTATGTGGCTGTGACTTTGTACCTGTCAGCAAACTTCTGTGAAAAGTTCAATACTAAATATTTAACAATTTGCAAAAAAAAATATTTTTATTACATGTCTGTTTGATTTGAAAACATGTTATAAGTACATACGATGAGACAGTGCAGACAAAGACCATGAAAAACTGGAGAAAACTCAGTCAGTGGTCTGCATGTAGTCCTATATTTACATAAGGGAGCTAAGCTGATTTGTGGGTGGGAAGAGATCATCTGTCAAACACAGCTGGGTGATTAGAACTGAGTAATGGATAGTCTACTGTATACACAAGGGCCTCAGGAGCTTAATATGATTAGTAGGACAGTAGCAAAGAAATACAGGACTACAGCTCAGTGGGGAAGCTTTTAGAGAAAGCTAGAAAAAGCATTTTAGTGGAAGATCTTGTACATACAGACAAGGGAGCTATGTGGAGAACACGAAAGTAAAATCATGTGCCTCCCAGGATTTTTATTTTGATGTGTCAATGGATGAATTTGCATATACTAATTGTAGTTTTCATGTTGTCTCCTCATTAGAGGTGAGTGGGATGAAGGAGTGTTTCTTCTCTTGAAAATTTCACAGGGTTACCCAGCGTCTCCTTCCCATAGAAGAGCTAATAATGCATCAAGGCAGAAAGAAAAAAAAGTATTGGAGATGTCAGAATCAGAAATATAAGAAAGTGAAGTAAGTGAAAAAAATCATAGCAACAAATAACACCTCACAAAGCTTTCTCTGACTCTGAGTGTCTTTCTCAAAAGAAGGAAACCTAATCTGAAGCAGATAAACCAACGTGTGATGTATAGTCTGGAGGGACTATGCATGAGAGTATAAACAAGAGTTGGAAAGTTTAAAAGAGATTCCAGCAGAGAAGCTGAATCCCTTGGAGAGGACACGTGCGTAAGGCTGAAAGGAGAGCAGAATTAAAATAACATGGTGTGAGCTTAGAGTAAAACATGAGGTCGACTGGAAAACATGGACAAATTAGTCTGAAAATAGATTCATAATGCATGTGAAGGCAACATAGAGCAGATGGGGAGGAGTTCAGGGGTATGCAACATTATCGGATAGATCCGCCTTCTTTTCTATTGCATGACTTATTGAAAATCTGACCCTCAAATGAGAGGAGCGATAGAGCTTTGTGTTTTTCCATTCAGAGAAGTAAGTAGTGAAATGGAAATGATCCTTCCATCTTCAATTTCAATAGAAAGATGAAAAAGATCAGACCACTTTTTTTTTGCAAAATATTTTTGGAAAATTATCTACTGGAAAGACAAGCAAGGGGGGCTGGAGAGGTGGCTTAGGGGTTAAGCCTCTGCCTTGCAGGCAGAAGATCCTGAGTTCGGATCCTAGACCCCACGTATAGACGCCCGGCGGAAGCGGGGGGGGGGGGGGGGGGGGGGCGGCCTGGGCGGCCTGCGCTTCTGGTCCTGGTAGGGCGGAGCCTGTGAATCCCGGGGCAGAGTAAACAAGGAGGAGGGGGAGCGTCCATGGTAGTTCCTGAATTCTTCCGTGGTTCTACACGCACACAGACACACACACACACACACACACACACACACATGCACACACACGCATACATGCACAATTGAACAAATGATAATAAAAAAAATCTGAAAAAAAATGAAAGACAAGCAAGGGCAAAGAATTGTTAGTTAAGGCAAGCCTGCAGGAGATTATCTAATTCACTTAGGAAGACTCAGCCCATAGGTGGTAGGTTCATTCCCTGGGCAGATGGATAAAATGGAAGAGAGAGCTGGTTCAGTAGTTTGGCCTGTTAGCATGCAGGCACGCTGGCAAGTGAAGAGGTTTGCCTTTCTCTCAGCAAATCCTATAGATATTTTGTATCCACTTTCCTTAGCACATGATGCAGGTATGGACTCTCCTGCCAGGCTGGACTAGGAACTGTAATCAGAACCTTAAAAAATGATTAAAGCCTCTGGGTGTTCTAAGTTGGTTGGAATTTTATCAGCAGCATACAGACAAACTGCAATAGCATTTTAATATTAGAAATTATTGCTTGAGGAGGAAGGAACAAGTATGATTATAAACACCTAACAATAGCAGAGGATGCTGGGATGCCTCAGCAGGTAAAGATGGGTGTGTGCAAACGTGACAACTTGAGTTCAATCACTGGAGTCCACAGGGTGGAAGGAGCGAAATGAATCCAAATTATATCTTTTCAATGGATCTGTCACAGAGGCCTGAAACCCCACTAGAGCAAAAAATTCAGAGGGAGCCCTGGGTTCCATTGAACAGACAGAAGGAAAGGTGGAAGGGAATAAGATGGACTAATGAAAGCAGGGGGGGGAGGGGAAAAGGAAGAGGAGGGAGAAAGAGGGTAGGGTTAATTACTCAATATGTCTGTAAAATGAAAGATAAATAAATAAATATAAAAAACCATTGACAGTAACAGATCAAAAAGTCATGTAATGTAGCCATCACTGCACTCATAGAAATGATCTTGTCTCTTGACCAATCAGCAACTTCAATTATGGCCTCCGTTTCTTTGGGAATCACTGTCTGAGAACACCCTTACAAGATGGGAAAAAGAGGGAGCTCATGGCTGTCTTATTCAAGCTCTATTCTTTGCATCTCACACAGGTCCTTGAACACAGGAGATGCACACCATTGTCCTCTGAGAGAATGAATGAAATTGTTTCAAAATGTCTACATTCAACCAACTTTTTGCATCATTAGAAATTTTCTACCCACAGTACATTCTGAAATTTAACAACAATCTGTAAGAATTTAGGTCATTTTAACTAATTTCAAAGAAGAAAATAGTGGAGGACAACTATCCATTAGGGTACACAATGTAGGTTCAAACAAGAATTGAGAGAAAATGAAAGCCAATTCACTTGTTCCCTCCCTCTCTATTTCTTGTAATCAAATAGGACAGAACAGGAAAGAACTTACCTAATAAGCAGCATCAGTGCTTAACATTGAAAATGTTGGTGTTGAATACTTGTACTGCCATTGCATAGCTGTGCATCCTTAGGTAAGTGACTTAAACTCTCTTACATGTTATTTATTCCTATGTGATGCATTAGCACTTCTTTCATTGACAGTTTGCCTTATCATCTCCTAGCTACATAATGCCAGATAGATTATCTCTAATGGTGCCAGGATCTTGAGGTAAGACATTTTCACATAGCTGCTGAACATCTCAGTCTAAGAGCCTTTGCATCTGTGTAATAATGAGAACAGTACTGATTTTATGGTGAAATTGTCTGAAAGGTTTGATGACATAATACATGAAACTCACATTCTACTATTGTTCCATCAATTTCTAGGCAACTGGGTGAGGAATTTTTACCTTTTGACTGTCCTCTGGTCTTTTTTCCATGTTTATTACCTCTTCATTTTTTACACTAGCTTTGATCTATATTCTGAACCTGACTTCACATTCCAATCTCTTCCCCTCCTCTACTTTCCCTGAGCTCCTCAATACCTATCTCTGTATTATCCAATTGGCCTGGTCACTCCACACTTCTTTGTCTTTTCTCATTCTTAGTGCTTCTAGAAAAATAATTCACCCTTTCCACACAACATCTCATTTCCTCTTTTCAACTCAATTTTAAATTTTCTGTTATTTTTTCTTAAGGACTGGAATAAGCATGTAGCAAAAAAAAATCTCCATGAGGCAAAGAGAACTATATTCTCTTAGGTCATGAACAATTTACAGTCCTTAATCTTTTCTTAAGTAAACTGATTTGTGATCAAGAAATAAAAATATACCACTACTTGATCTTGGGATTAGTTTGCTATTTAAATAACTATATGTTAAAGACATGGTGTTAAGGATAATATAGAAAGAACATATGATCTATATAAATTATCTAGTAAAATATAGAGAGCAGTACATAGATTATAGAGGATAAACTGAACTTTCTCACACATCACTTATTTGTTTTTATGACCGGAGTAGGTAAACTGCTCATTTACTATGAAAGTTAATCCTAGGTGTTAATGTGACACACCTGCATTAACTAAGATCAGCTGAGACCACTCGAAGAGATTATCTGGATCAATACATTTACAATACAAAGACCAGCCCTAGATCTGATGGGAACCTCCATAGATCTCACTGGAAACTCCGAGTAGTGGACCGCACAGAACAGAAGACAGCGGAGAAGGACTCTCCAGGAATCCTCCAGCCTTCAGCTCTCACCCACTAGCCTACTGGATGTCTGCTGTGACATAGCCTACCTGCAGCTTCATCTACCAGCCATGTCACCTCCACCATGAAATTCTGCTTCCCCCTCTGGAACTGTAAATTAATTAAATCTCCCTTTCTAGCTTAAGTTTATTGACTTCGGGTGTTTTCTCACAGCAACAGTTAAGAATAACTATTACACTTATATATCTGATACAGTACTGTTATTTACAGTCTGTGTTGTAGTCTTTCTTCAGACTTACATATATACTCACATATCTACTACTTTATATTTTTTAAGCTACATATCCACTTCCTCTCACCTCCAGCCCTAGGAACCACTGTTTTTTTTTTATTAACACTAAAGAATCAGCATTTAAAAGATCCTGCAGTTATGTGACATCATGCAGTGATCTTTATTTCTTTCTGCCTTAGTTTACTTAATATAGCATCCTTCAAATTTATCTGTGTTGGGGAAAATGAGAATGCCTATTTCTTGTTATGGACAATAATATTTACTTGTACTCTCTTTAACAATTTGCCCATCAGTAGTATTAGGTTATTTCACCTTATTGGCTACTGTAAATAGTATAGGCAGGAATAAAGAATACTGGTTTGCTTATGACATACTGGTTTAATTTCATTTCCTATGGATATAAACCCAGTAGAGGTCTTGCTGGATCATCTGGAATTTCAATTTTAACTGGGTATACACAAAATCACATGTGTGTACATATGTGGAAGTCCATGGACATGTGTGTATGGGGGGGCAGAAGTCAACATTGGAAGTCTTTCTAAATTGCTATCTATTTTAAATTTTTAAGGAATGTTTCTCATTAAAATTGTGGATCAACAATTTCACTAGACCAGAGATCATTCTATATCCATCTTCCCAGAGTTGGATTACTAACATGCCAAACTTCTTACACAGGTTCCATGCATCCAAACTCAGATCTTCATGCTTGCATGGCAAGCACCTTACTGACTGGACTACTTCTCTAGCCCTATTTTTTTGAGTTATCTTCATAATATTTACTGTAACAACTCTATTAATTTTGCATTCCCCCAAGCAGTGTGCAAGTGTTCCACATTCAGCCTTGCTTACCTTGTCTCTAACAGGGTTGAGGTGGTATTTCAGAATGATATCAATGGCTAAAGAGGCATAGCACCTTTCCACTTAACTGTTGCCTATTTTCATGTCTTTTTTAAAGTGTCATTTAGGTGATTATTTTTTCCTTCTTTTCATCATGGTATTTATCTTTAGTTGTATGAATTCAATATAAATTTTAGATGCTAACTCCTTATAAGATGTGAATGGCAGAATGAAGAGATAGCTCATGGGTTACGCTTCTACCTCTCAAGCACAAGATCCTGAGTTCTAGTCCTGGAAAATGGAGCCTAGGGTCTACAGCCAAGTAAATAGAAGGTAGAAGCAATCCAGGATGATTCTCAAAGTCACCCTTATGTCTCCACAGGCACACAGAGTGCCCTCTGATACACACAGACTCACATACAGAGAGATACACAGAGACCCACTCACCCCAAAAAAAGGATATACATGGTATGCACATCATTTCCCAGTGCATAGACTACTGATATTTTTGTGTTTAATGTGTAGAATCTTCTTCATTTGAAATAGGATAAAATATTTATTCTGATTTTCTTATGTCAGCTTTGAGTATAATATCAAAAACTTATTACCAAAGCCAACATTTAGCAACCTTTTTTCTATATGTATCTCTATATAACTGTGAATTTTGTAGTTTCTGGTCTTATCTTTGTTTTTAATGCATGATGTGCTGATTATAGCTGTACTTCATGATAACAGTCCAACTTCATTCTTTCACATATGGAAATCAAATTAACCTAGAACATTTAGTGTAAATATTATTCTTTTGCTATTAATTATACAGGTGGCGTTAAGTAAATCAAAAAGCTTAGAATCTTAGGATTTAAGCATAGAACATATGCTTAAAGTGACATTTTAAAATAGTTTAACTCTCCTAAGATGATTTGCGTATATTCACATATATATGTGTATATATATATATGCACGCACCTTTTTCTAAGCAAAATGTTTCAAAAGACAAGTATATTGGCTTAAATGTGCATTGTTTGTCAGAGGCTCACGTGTTTATATATTTGAATCTTTAGCTAATATTTGGAAATATTATGGTTCCTTTGAGAGGTGGTGCCTTGCTGGAAGAAGGAAAGCCATGGGAAGCAGAAGGGGGTTTGGGCCTTGGGGTTTAGTGACCCAGTCTTGCCTCCTATGGTTGTTCTTTCTTGCTCTGCTTCCATGATCATTAATCTCATTTTATTATACATGTTTTATTGTCTTACACTAAACTTCCAAGCAACTTTATCTATTAGCAGGCTGGGTGGTGATGCTATTTTCAAAAAGGTTTCACTGTGTAATCCTAATCTATACCTAGAAGCTTTCTGATGCTATTACAAACATATACCACCATTTCCAGCTTTTCTGTGTAACTTTAATCTAAACTCAAATGAATTCTTTCCCAAATGCCATGTTACAGCAGATGTGTAAATCATTTCACTAGGTAAAGTGTAAGCTGGTCAGATTTATGGGGAGGCAAGACAATTTTGCACAGTCTGAGGAACAAATTCATCACCAAAGGTGTTAGGTTAGGTTATTACAAGGAAGTTTTTTAGTAACTCTGTATTGTAAAATTTAAAATTATCAAGAATACTCAAACTTGTAATATCAATCAGATTAAGAATTTAGGGTACACAAACTACTACATAGAATTTCTGAAAGAATGTTCTGGGATGGGTCTAGTGAATTTCCTAAGGAGATTTCCAAATGACTTCTCTACAACCAAGACGTAACCTTACTTTTTCTTTCCCTTTCCTTTTCCTTCTCCTCTTGTCCTTTCCTTTTCCCTTCCTTTACCTTTTCTGTGTATATGTCTCTATGTATCAGAGGGTACTGAGTGTACCTGTGGAGGCCCAAGTGTGACTTTTAGAATAATCCTGGATAGCTTCTACCTCCTTTTTTGCTTTGCTCTGGGATTTTGATTTCCCAGGCTTTGCCTTTCAGAGCTGGAAGTGCAGGTGGTCCAAAAGTACACCTTTCTGTTTGTGAGGCAGAGTCTTAACTCTTTAGCCATAATGTCTCCAGCCCAGGATCCCAAAGTATTAACATTTTATTCCGTGCCCCATTTAATGGTAGGCTTGACTGGCCATTTATTCTTTGCCTGAAGACCATGTTCAGGTTCACAAGGAGTTGGCCCTGTGATTGATTGCTTCAGTTCTTTAGCTTCCTAAACCAGGAGTAGAGGGAAAATCTCTTGTCGCATGGTGTCCTAGTAGACAGTTGCCCTTCTTGTGTCCTATCCTGAGCCATTCCCTCTCTCCAGAAATAAATGTTGACATCATTCCCATGCAATCATTTTATGCAAGAACCATAGGTATTATAATGTCTTCTGCACAATTATATCAGACAGATATAGACATCATACATCTATAATTGCATGAACTTGAATAGTCCACGCTTTGAAGAAACTTTATTGAAAATTGTTTTTTTCTTTATGGTTAAAGGAAAATCCAAATTTAAAAATCTCAGAAAAATGAACTGACTGTGACACACCAGAATAGTAGCATGCAGAGAAGTAGTGTAATACATTATTGCAAACCATAGACTTGCTCTGAGTATTTTGTTAATTAAAAGGTGTTGGCTTTAGGAAGGAACTCTTATTTTTTCTGTAGTGTTTGAAGAACATTTCTCTAATCTAAAATTTTAATTGCTTGTAGGGATACATGATTAGTCAGACTATCAGCTTAGCTTAGAGCTTTAAAGGAGTCATGAAATCTTTCAAAAACACACACATACAATGGCTTTGGCACATTTCCTTTGAACTATTCACACACAGTTTTTCCACAATTCACAGGTCCCCTTTGGATGATAAGAATGCACGCACATATTCTGCCTCTAACTTAGCTGTCTGACTGTTAACTCGTGCATTTTAATTTTTCCATTTGAAAAATCAATCATCTTATTCAAAGATAAGTGATTTGACCATATACTAATTGTTTTTTATTATTAATACATTTTTATTATTATTTCAGCTCATACAAACTTAATAGGTACACCAGTTCCCTCCCTCCCTCCTCCTCCCCCCTGTACCCCCTGCTTCCCCTCCCCACCCCCCTCCCTCTCCATCCCCCAGTGCCTCCCGCCCCAATTCCCAGAGAGTCCTTTCTTGTGCATGCCTGATTTTCCTCTGGGCCCTCCTCTCCGATGACGTACAAGGACCCAGTGGCCTTTCCCTGAACCCTTTCCCGTGGTCCCCTTAGGTATAGGAACACTGCTGTGGCTGCCAATCCTTTGCCTCCAAGGATCTTGGTGCCTTTAGCAGATGCTAGACTTTGTGAGGTCAACAGCCACATACTAATTGTTACATGAGGAATATGTAATAAGTGCTGCTGAATATTGCTTTTTCCTCTCTATTCCATGTCCACAAAAGACTGCATTGATGTATGTGGTCAAATTGCAATGTTGTTTAGCATTACAGGACATGGGAAAGATTGCTCATCACCTCCACTCCAATAAAATAACAGAATGAATTTGGGGAACACTTTAAAATTATAGACATTCACACCTGGAACAATAAAATATGTAACAATTCAAGAGAACTATCTATTAAAGTCACAAATAATGCCTGGATTCCAAGGAAAAGCAACAAATTGAATGTAAGGAAGAAACTTCAATTCTTTCCTCTAAATGCCTGTGGTCTGGTTGGAAAATCAGGACAGATATATTGATGCATGTTTGTTTTTTCTGCATTTCCAGTGAAGACTAAATAAATTATGATTACCTATAGCCACCATTATTTACTGGACTGCCTTGTTCCAAAACAAAGTTCTTTACAAATGGTTTTTAATTTCATTTTTACCCATATTCAGCATATTATCATCTGTTTAGGCAATATGTAAAGTCACAGTTAAGATAGTCTATTAGCAATTGACGAATTGTTAGGCTAGTGTGACTGACCACTGTCCAGATTTCAGAAATCATCCTCATTAACAGAAATCTTCCTACATGTCCACTCAATTTACGAGAATTATTACTGAGTTCCAACTTCAAAAAGTGTAGTTTGTAACATTTTGTCCTAATATGTATCTAATATATTATTTAATTTGTAAGAGAAGACCACCTGATATAGACATCCATACAAATATGGACTATAAAAATCAAGGGTAAAAGCTTACTTAAATATGATTCTTCAAGAGTATCTCCAATGACTTTTCCCAAAAATACATATTTTCTTATTTGAGAACAGAAATAACTTCTAGTTTTAGTGTCCATCTTCTATGTCTCTGTGATAATTCATAGTATATGAATGTAGTCAACATACAATCAAGAAAGAGTAGAGTCACTCAACCTCAGCCCTAATAATTCTATATTTTATGTGGTTGACTTGTGCATAGTCGGATTCCTTCAAACATTCTAATGATTCTTGTAAATCAGGCAGCCATATTTTTTCAGAGTATTTAAAGAAAGCAATGCTTTGCCCTTAAAATACCATCAACAAACAAACAAATTAGAAGTGTAGCAAGCATCAGGAAGGAGGTTGCTCAAGACAGAAAGGAAAGAAGGTAAAACCAGAATAAACACCATGTTATTGATAAAAGACAATAATCAGATCCAGAAATGACTGTCAGTATAAAACCCAAATAACAACTTGGGTTAGATAACTGGACAACAGTACACTATCTTCATTTAGAAATTTTTTTTTATTCAAGTGTGTGTGTGTGTGTGTGTGTGTGTGTGTGTGTGTGTGTGTGTGTGTAGAACCATGAGCGAATTTGGGAACCACCATGGACGCCTCCACCTCCTCCTTGTTTACTCCGCCCAGGGATTCACAGGCTCTGCCCTACCAGGACCAGAAATGCAGGCCGCCCCCGCTTCCACCTGGCATCTATACGTGGGGTCTAGGATCCAAACTCAGGACCCTCCGCCTGCAAGGCAGAGGCTTAACCCCTGAGCCACCTCTCCAGTCCCTATCTTCGTTTAGAAAATTAACTACAAATTTATGAAAAATATTAAAAATCCTGAATTAAGCAATTCTCATCTTGGATCTGTTTTCATGTAATAGAAGTCTTTCAATTTAAATAGTAGAGACAATTTCTTTAGACTGAGCCTGACAAAACTGATTTCTATTCAGTGTAAAATCATCTTGTACTTCTTTAGGTAAGCATCATGTTTACCTGGAGAATTTTAAATTAAGTTGCAAGATTATGTTTGGCCAGATCCTTGAAGTCCCCATCCAACACATGAAATGATAAGCTACTTGAAGTAAGTATTAGAATCTTTTATTTGTCAAAACCCTCAGTTTTCACTACATAATTTTGTCTCAACTAACATGTACTATTAAGAGGATTAGAAAGAAAAATAATGTACTAAGCAGAGTATTAGGTGTAATCTATAACTAGGAATTTCAGTAAATACATAAATAATTAGGATTTATCACAGTTTCAATCTAAAAGATCATCAAGAAGAAAAAAGTAGAGGAGCCATTAACTACACTGTAAACAAAACAGTATCAAATTGTCTAAAGATGTAGATTCTGCTGGCCTACTGAAATAATAATAGTACTTATTGTGAAACTTGAACAGTATAAAATGATTGTAATTTTTTCCTTTGATTCCTCACTATATCATTCTGGTATCAATTTATACAAAAGGAAACTAAATTTAAAAATTTATGGCCACTTCTTGGTCTTTTTGTCTAAGATCATGTATAACTTTACATAAAATAGAATATTTCTGAAGATTAATATCTTTTTAAATGTTTTGTTTTATGTGTGTGCATGTCTGTGTGTCTGAGTGTATCAAAGGGCACTACATGTGACTGAGGACCAAATATGACTTTGGGAATCATGCTAGATTGCTCTACCTCCTCTTAGCTCTGCTTTGGAGTTCCCCAGACTCCAATTTCCAGGGTTAGAAGTGTAGGCTGTCATAATTTCACCCTGGTGTTTTTATGTGGGATTGGAATTCAGGTCCTTCTGTTGGCAATGCAGAGGCTTAACCTCTGAGCCAACACTCCAGTCCAAAATCAATATCTTTTTCAAAAAATTAAATGTTCAGAATGATTTTTTAAATTAAAGACTGTGAGGTGAGCAATTAAATTTGAATTCATGAAAACATGTCACCTTTTAAAATGGGCAAAGAGGGGCAGCAGGGGGTTCGGGGGGAGGAGGAGGGAGGGAATTGGTGTACCTATTAAGTTTGTATGAGCTGAAATAATAATAAAAATGTATTAAAAAAGAAAAATAAAATAAAGAAATCTAAAAACAAAAAACAACAAATAAAGAAAGGCCTTTTGATAAAAAAAATAAAATGGGCAAAGAACTTGAATATATATTTCACCAAAGAAAATATACAAATGGCAAAAAAAAAATCTGAAAAGTTTCATGATCACTATCAGGTAAACAGAAAGTAATTATCAGAGAGAATGTGTAGAGATTCAAACACATGCAGACTAGCAGTGCTCTCTCAAATTATTAAACATTAAATGTAAAATATCATCTAAGAACTCTATTTCTGTGTATACTAAAATTAGGATCTTGCACACATTTTCTTTGTAGAAGTATTTGGAATTGCCTAGAAATCAAATAAGTCATTATGTTCATTGATGATTACATTGCACAAAGGATTCTCTGATTGGCCTTGAGGCCCACTACACAAGAGGGAATCGCACCTGCTACTATAACACACTCAAAAACCTGTGACTGAGGACGACTTAGGTGCTAAGGACAAACCTATTACTACTGATTAGCCAAATCAACATAGCATCAAACTTCTTTCTAAATATCTATGCTTTTTTCAGTAAACAAAGGTGAAAGAAGGGACCTATGGTTATGCAAGACATTAATAAGCAACAATTGAGAATCCAATCATGATGCAGCACACTGTTCTTAACCTGTTAAGTTTCAGTGATCATTGCAGAAGGGACAAGAAGAATGCAAGAGCTGACATATAGGTAGAAGGGTTGTGAAATGACAACTTCCGAGTGGGACACAATTAAGGCAATCTCGAAATCACAAGGGTAGTAGTTATTTACACTGGATCTATGTAGGACTGGCATAGACAACAAGTAGTTGTGTATGGAAAAGGAGGTCATGTATACTTAGCATGGAATACTGAATGAACTATTGGCAATTTATAAAGTGTGGGACACAAAACAAAGAGCATAAATATGGGAAAGATTCACAAAAAAAGCGTGAATGGTGGGAATGGGAGAAAGATAAGTCAGGCCAAAGGAAATAATAAAAATATATTGCATACATGTACAAATGTTTCAAAAATATTAATAAGAAAAAATTAAGTTATAAATATCTGTAAAGCAATATTATACATAATACAATATTATGAATTTTTGCAAGGAAAGAAGGATTTTGATATGGTCAAATATGGTTATACCTTGAATTCATTGTGTTAAATTAAACAAACCTGTCTAAAAATTCAAATATAATATGATACCATGTATATAGTCAATGTAATCAACTTCTTAGAAATAAAATAGAACGGGGTACTGCCAATGGCTGGTGCTTGGGAGAATGGGAGTTTTTCCATGTATACAGAGCAGGTTTTGTCTTCTTTTTCCATCTTTTAAGACAGCCTCATGATATAGTCTGGGCTGTCCTGGAGCTAAATATGGAGCCTAAAGTGACCTCCAGCTCATGGCAGTCTTCTGGCCACTGCTTCCCAAGAACTGGTATCACATTCGACCAGATTGTTTTTAAAGGTAAGAAAATTTCCAAAGATCCGCATGCAACAAAACAAGGTGCATGTACCTTATAATCCAATGAAAGATGCAATAAAAAAGAGTTAGAAGGGAGATACTCTGCATGACCAATGTTGCAGTTACCCTGCATTATTGCTGCTAAACTCATTGCCAAAGGGCTTAAGGGAACATGGAGTTTATTTTGGCTTACTATTGTCTGGTTACAGTTCCTTGTTCAGCTTGGCAGTAGCCTACATCAACACCAAGGGCTGAGGGAACAGGTCACACTATATCCACATAAAGACTAAGAGAGGGTCAATCGTTACTTGCCAGATCAGCTTGTCTGTCAAATACACAGAAGGAAGATAATTTTCTCAACCAGTTTCATCCATCTTATTCACCTGCCCAAAGACCAGTACCACCCACCATGGGCTGGGTTCTTCCCTATACATTAGACAATCTTCTTTAGGTATGTTTAGGGCTTAACTCAACTACTAATTCTCTACAAATGTACCCAGAGCTCAAAACCTCAACTGTGAGGTTAATACTTGTTTCCAACTATGAAAACGAGATAATACTAGAAGTCATAGCAAACAAAAGTCCCAAAGTCCTGTGTGTAATATTTCTGCATGACTCCAAGCCATGAAGGCCCCCCAAATGATATAGGTTTCTATATATTAAACAACAAAACTAGATGATAAGACCCATTTGCAGAAGTCACTACATGTCTCACATGCAAGATAGGCAGAAGTCAACCTGAAACTGAGCTTAAAACTTTTTCCCTGAAATATAGCAGGAAGAGATTTATGCAGAATTCTGGGGGAAGATAGATACAAAATGGTTTCATCTACCCATAAACCTGTGAACTTCAACACCAACCTTTCCACCTGTGCAATAGTGATAAAAGTGTTATGAGGGTAATCAACTCCTCTCTGATTGAAATTCTATGAGAGAGGACCTATGAACAGTACATACGCCAGTTAAAAACAGTTACTGTGAAGGAATAGGCCCTAGGGAAGAACTTACTACTGGCTAGTTAATCTGATAGAGCATCAAATTGATTCCTAAATACTTATATTTATAGCCATAGACAAGTGCTATTCTAGGTCTTATTCAGAGAAATCTCTCCTTGAAGTGAACAGAGATGAATGTAAATACTCTTTGCTGCACAATATTCTAAGAATGAGATACTATTCAGTGTTCAGCTCTAAACGATCCATTTGTAACATTCCCTGTAAGACTCAGAGAATATCTCAAAAGAGGGGACAGAAAGAATCTAAGAACCAGAAGACTGGGAAAGGACATGACACAAAGGTTACAATAATGAATTCCTAGCAGGAGAAGTTATCTACACTGGGTCTGCTTAAGACTGGCCATATCGACAATTGGTCATGTATAGTGAAGGGTCATATAGGACTCTACTCATTCCTGTTGAATTATATGGAAATAAGAGATTTTGGGAGATTGTTAATCATTGTCTTTAGTTGTGTAACTCTGGTGACGCCCCCAACACATACCAGTCTCAGATTGATAGTTCCAAACCTATTTACATAGGCGCCCCTGGTTAAACACAGTGGGTCATAAACAGAAAGATTTGACTATGACGATAGGATTTGCAGAAAGGATTATGGTTTGACAGGGGCAGGAGGTAGAAGAAACTGTGTGTATAATGTATTGTTCACATTTATGAAACTGTCAGAGACAAAGTTTAATTAATAAAAAGTCCATGTAGAAACCTCTACTATCAAATACACTTAAAAATATTAAGAAGACAAATTTTATGTTGCATTTTTAACCATGATTTAAAAAAGGAAAAAATTATGTCTTTCTTCTGGGTTCAGAAGATTTAAAATAAATCTTCGAATAAATTCAAAATAAACCTTTAAACTACCATAATAAACATCATCCTATAAATGACAATGTTTCTGATATAATAAGGCCCAGGGAAAATGACCAATGCATTGCAGATCTTTACTTTGTATCCTTCGGAAAGCCTCTGCAGTTTTCAGTAGAATATACCAATTCTTCTTCATTAGTAGATATCATGGTGTTTCATCAAAATCATCTCCTTGAGTGATGAATCATATCCTAGGTCCTGGTAATGACAACTGGTCACTCCTAGGTGCATCTCCCTCTGGGACCTCCTCTCAGTATGGGATACAAATGCCAACTTCTAAAGAGCCAAATTATCTCAAGTGACTACTGTCAGACTGGCTGAAGGGTTGACAATAACATGACTTGCTTAGTCTCTTTTTCTATTCTATACTGCCTCCTTCACTTCCTTCCAGATTAACCTACACACAGGGTTTTCCAATAAGCATATATGCAATTTGTTTCCAAGGAATCTTGCCTAAGACATCATCCCTTTGGTGTATGTGCATTGTCCCCAAACAAATAGTTATGCTATGGTTTTACGCATTCAAACCGGGAATAACATTATTGGTGAATAATTGCAAACTGGCACAATGTGTTATGTAATTCGATAGTCAATTGAATGGGTTGGAAAATCTCAAGGACAGGGAAGTTTGGTGGCCTATGTATTGTTCAATAGCTTATAAAGAAGTTATATGTTCCTTTATTATGTGTAAGTTCTAATGCATTATTTGAGCTTCTCTTTCTCTCTTTCTTCTTTCTCTCTCTTTTTCTCCCTCTCTTTCTTTCTTTATTTCTATTTTGTATGTGTGTCTGTGAATGTGTGTCTGTGTGTCCTTGTGGAGGCCCAAGGGTAACTTCTGGAATCACCGTGGATTGCTTCTACTTTGCACTGAGCTTGTTTTGCACTGGTTTCCCAAGCTCTACCTTTCAGGGCCAGAAGTACAGGCAGCTGCCATTTCCATCTGGTGTTTTTACCTGGGATTTATAATCTGAACTCAGGACCTTCTGCTTTTGAAGCAAAAGCTTAACTCCTGAGCCAACTTTCTGGCCCCTGAGCTATTTTTTCTTAAATGAAATCAGAACACATCATGTAGCTGAGACACCAGAGTTTGACAAACATGCAGCCTAAAGCCAGGAACTCTGTCTTCATAATGACACTGAAAATGGATCTCCTATCTTGCATTGGGCAAAGCTTAGATTTTAGAGTTCTGGGTCAGTACACACAAGAATGGAATACACAGCAACTGACTTACTGAAACTACCTACATCAAAATCAATTTATGCTTTCATTTAACTTGTAGAAAAGCACACCATGTCCACAAGTACGATAACTACCAGCTATAAAACAGAAACAAAATCCCAGGTAGAAAGCAAGTAAGATTTAAGCAGCAGAAATTTCTTGTTACAGGAAAAAGAATAAATGAATACAATTATGATGTTTGTTTCTTTAAAGCAGGCCTGTGAAACCATTTCTAGCTCCTTTTGAAAGCAGGAGAGATAATCATAAATAAAAGCACATTGTCTCCGTGATTACGAATCAGGCTCTTGAAGTGGCTTTGCTTCCAGGAGCATTAGCATGCCAATTCCGAAACACATATTTCCTACTGCTTCAGACTTCTATCTCATTGTCTTAATTCTTTTGGTGAATGGATCTAAAATTAAAAGTGTAAAAAGAGTCTAGAAAAGCTGTAAGCCTTCAGTGAGTGGTTTCTGAAATAAGAATGTAGCCAACTTTGTTCAGAAAGATCTGTGAGGTTGTCCTGTCATAGATTTGTTTAATTCCAAACTTATTTTTCTGCTTAGGAAATGAAAATTACCTCATATTATGGCAAACGGTAATTTTTTGAAAGGAAATCACAAAATACTACTTGAGCCCTAGTTAGACTGCTACATTTTCCGTACTGTCAGTTGTCTTACATAAAAAATATATATTTTTTAAACTTAAATAGAATTTGTAATCTAACATATATTCCTTTCCAGGGAATTATTCAGGTGTATGTGAGAAGAACTTGTATGCTGCTGTTTTTACATGTACTGTTCTGTATACATCTGTTAAATATTTGGTCTAAATTGCAGTTCAATTTCACTGTTTTGTTACTGATTTTCTATCTCAATTATTCTGATTTTCTACCCAATGCTGAAAGTTGGGGACTGAATTCCCCCACTTATATAATAATGTACTCTATCATTCCCTTTGCATTTTTTAATTTGGACATATATATTGTATACAATTGCTATACCTTCTTAAAGAATCTTTTTATCACTCATTACATAGTGACCTTCCTTTTTTCTTAATATCCAAATATGGCTATAATTTATTTGTTTTGCTACACATGTATATGTACCTGTGTTCTTTGACTTATACCTGTATAGAAAACATGTTTGCTTATATTTTCTTTTAGTCTATGTGTGGCCTTAAAGTGAAATGAGTCTAGAAGGCAACATATACTTGGATCTTATTTTACCATCCATTAAATCATTTTGTCTTTTTATTTACATACTTTGAATAAAAATTGGTTAAATTAATTCTTAATGGTTAAAGATTTTCTATTTGCAACTGTAAACTGTAACCTGCTAATTTTATATATCCCTTATTAACAGTTTTCCTTTCTGCATTCCTTTCTGGTTTGGTCAGTTTATGTAGATCTTTCTTGTTGTCTTTATTATATACACTATAGGTTTTTGCATTGTGGTTTCCATGAGGTTTATATGAAACATTTTATACTTGCAAAAGTTAATTTTAGGTTGATAGCAGGTTTAACCACATACACACACTCTATTTTCCACAGCTCGTTTTTCATGGTTTTGCTATTGCAGTTCATATCTTGTTGTATCCTTTATTGAATTAATGTAGCATAATATTCTAAGACGGGGATTATAAAAAATTTTTGCATTTTAAGAAAATACTTGAGGATCCTAGTACCAAACCCACTTAGAGACACTCAAGGATAAATCTCTGTAATACCTACAGTAATTGCAAAGATTATAAACAGGAGGGACGGGGAAGGAGGGCCCCACCAGAAACAAGGAGAGAGGGGACCATGTCACAGCAGAGAAAATAGGCCACCATCAAGGACTGCAAGTAAGTAATGAGACATCTGGTTAAGTTCACAGAATTTCCTTCCTGATCATTTGCAACTGATGGGGTATGATCTCACCAGAAGGGGAGGGCATATAGGCTGCCCGATAGAAAGTAACTATTTTGCAAATGGGTGATTGACCCCTCTCTCACCGTGTCTCCTACTTTTATTCCATCTACCTTTGAATATACTCTTCTAACAAGACTCTAATTTAGCAGGTTTTTATCTCTGGCCAGGGGGTGACATTCAATACCCATCAGGATAGAGCCAAGGGCATTGCAGGAGCAGAAAAAATGAAAAAAAAATCAACAAACCATAATCCAGAACATCAGAGACTCTATATCAACCACCTGGAACTAGGCCAGCCTAATCTGTCCCCATCCTGAGGCTCAGGGAAATTTGCAGAAGAGGGAGTGGTAAGATTGTAAGAGCACAAGGATGGGAGGAGCAATGATATGCAAGATACTCCACACAAGTTAGGGCTGAAGCAATCATAATAGGACTTTGCATGACCTGTGCAATATCCAAAACATTATTGACCTCACAAAGTATAGCATGGACTAAAGGCACTAGGATCCTTGGAGGCTAGGGATTGACAGTCACAGTAGTGTTCCTATGCTTAAGGGGAACACAGGAAAGGGTTCTGGGAAATGCCACTGGGTTCTTGCACCTCATCAGTGAGGAGAACCCAGAGAGTTTGGCATACACATTAAAGGATGCTCTGGGGATGGGAGGAGGAGGCACTGGGGGTTGGGGAGGGTGGGTGAGGGGAAGGGGGAGCAGAGGGATGGGGGGTGGAGGGAGGGAGGGGACTGGTGTATCTGTTAAGTTTGTATGAGCAGGGGCTGGAGAGGTGGATCAGGGGTTAAGCCTCTGCCTTGCAGGTGGAAGGTCCTGAGTTCGAATCCAGGACCCCAAGTATAGACACTGGGCGGAAGCAGGGGCGGCTTGCGTTTCCGGTTCTGGTAGGGCGGAACCTGTGAATCCCGAGGCAGAGTAAACAAGGAGGAGGTGGAGGCGTCCATTGTGGTTCCCGAATTCCTCCGTGGTTCTACACACACATACATACATACATACACACACGCGCACACATGCATACACGCACAGTTGAATAAATAATAAAAAAATTTTTTAAAAGTTTGTATTAGCAGAAATAAAAAAAGAAAATACTTGAAAATATATTTTGCGTGAAATGAAAAATCAGACATTCGAAAGTAAAATTAATTACAGTCTACATCATAAATTTACACTATTTCTTCATGAAAGAAAAAGTAATAATCCTTATAATTGATCTTTCTTTCATTTCAAGATTCTTATTCAAATACTGGAAGTAAAATATATTTTGCTTATAGTTAAAATTAAAGTCTATATTAATGTATTGTTTTTAAAACGAAAAGATAATGGTAGACATTTTTTCATTAAGCTATGTGTTAAAATATTTTTAACTTATTTCACAATAGTGAGTCATTTAAAGAAGCAAAATTAAATCTAACCAAAATAATAACACACTAACGGTTTATCAAACAGAAAAAAGTATAATGAAAAGGAATTATGCATCATTGAGAAACATAATAAGTAAATATTGAGGGAAAACATGTGTATTATCTTGAATTGGTAATATTTTTCATTGTTAACTTATGATTCTGAAAGAGAATGAAGAAAAAATCACCTCAGCTATACTTCTGAATTTTACCTATCCAAGGATATAATTATCCTCCACTTTAATAATTGGCTTTATTTAAAATTTGTTCTAATAGTTCTACAGATTTAATGTATAAAACATTCCTTATGGGATTGACAGCCACAGTAGTGTTCCTATGCTTAAAGGGAACACAGGAAACGGTTCTGGGAAATGCCACTGGGTCCTTGCACCTCATCAGAGAGGAGAACCCAGAGGAGAGTTTGGCATGCTCATTAAAGGATGCTCTGGGGATGGGAGAGAGAGGCACTGGGGGATGGGAAGGGAAGGGGGAGGGGAGGGGGGCACAGGGGATGGGGGGTAGAGGGAGGGGAGGGACCGGTGTACCTGTTAAGTTTGTATGAGTGGAAATAAAAAAATAAATATAAAAAAACCATTCCTTATGAAGAATCGATTATTGTAACCTGAATACATGCAATAGAAAAACAAATTCTCAAAGAGTAATATCCATTTACTTACTGAAGCCTGATGTTTCCATTCAAACTCATGCATTAATAGTATGGAAGCGTATGTAGACTGGGGCTGTAGTGATGGCATATGGGCTCAGCCTCTGACTCACAAACAGAAGGACCTGATTTTGGATCCCAGATGCCACATGAAAACGCAAGGAGAAATTGAGATAGCCAGTATATCTGGCCCTGGAAGGCAGAGCCTGGGAAACCCCAGAGCAAAGCAAATGGGAGGTAGATCAATGCAGGGTGATTCCTGCTGTCACACTTGGGTCTCCACAGGTTCATACACTCAAGTTCCCCCTTCTACACAGAGTCCCACACCAAAAATGTAGACATAAATATTCTCATCTCTTGAAAATGGTAACTACGATTAGATGACTTAAAGGAAGCAATTAGAAATCATAGGCTTTGTTATCAGGGCAGTATTACTGGGAGGTAGTGCAGTCTTTAAAAGATAAGGTCTAGTAGAAAGCTTTTAGTTCACTAGGGTTGTGATGGACCTACATCTTGGTAGGAGGTATGGAACCCTAAACCCATTCCTCCTTTCTTCATGCCTAATAAATGAGTGGTTTTATTCTACCACAAGCTCTTCACAGGTTCAAAACAACAGGGCAACAGACTGTAGAGTAGAACATCTAAAACTATAAGCTGGGAGGGACATCTTGTCTTTGTAAATTGATTATAGTTCAGATAGTTGATTTTATTAATGGGAAGGTGGCTAACAGATCGATTAAGGACAAAAATAAGAAAATAAATAAATGGTATAATTGATTTGCAATTTACTTGCCATTGACAATATAAAAATATGTTATATTAACTGGAAATAGTTTTTGAGAAGTTTAAGTTGGGTTGTACATCAAAAACCATACATGTGACATCTATTCCTACATGTCTTCTTGGGAAGAACCTTAAAATTTCAAAATTAAGGAAAATAAGGACAAGAATGTGGAACAGTTTTCCTAACAAGCACAGTGTCCAGAAACCAAGGTAACCAATAAGGAATAGACTCTGGGCCTGTGTCTTCTCAGTTCAGTGATCCTTTCACTGTGCCAGTGGTTCCAATACTATTTGCATGCCTCTGTAACTTTAAAATGTTTTCTAGCTCTCTCTCTTATGTGTTTGAATCCATCATGCTGGATGGAAGAAAACAGTGATCAAAAATTATCTTGTTCTAAATTTCAACAAAAATTTTATTACATTACATTTCATTCTTTGCAGGAGCCATTACATCACTTGGATAATGACTAGTACATCTTTATGGGTGACTCACCATTTATTTTATTTGATACAAAGACAACACAGGTTACCCTATGGGTTCAAGAAACTCTTTTCAGTAATCTTATGAAATATTCAGATATCTCTATAGTGTTAGTCCCTGTCTCAGGACATCAATCAAATTTTCAGAAGCTGCAATTCTTACCTGCATAAACAATTTCACTTTGTCACACTCACTTAAAGATAGGTTGTATTATCTGTATTAAAAACATCTTAATTTTCCAAATGGTTGATTATTTCTAGCATAGATTTTATTTCTAACATAGATATTCAAAGTTTTTAATATGATAGTGCTAATTTCTAATCTGATATGCTTTCTTGAATGGAAGCATGCCCATTCAGATCTTAGTGTGGTTGTATTAACTAATCTAGCACATTCATTCTCATTTAAATACTGTGGGAGGAATTTAATGTCAGTACTGTGTATACTGAGATTTGTGGGACAGGGATGAGAAGAAACAGGTTATCATATATCATGTAACAGTGCCAAAATGCCTCATTTTGATTAGAAATTTCACTATGAAACTACTTACCTAAAATGAATTCTTTCTACTTGTCCAAATGCAAACAATGCCATAGACTAAGAATCTCTTCATGAGATGCTCAATATGACTAAAGTTTTGCAAGATAGATTTTCCAAAGTTCTTCTTTAGACTTAAGTGTCTTCCTAAACTATTCTTTAAATCAAACACTTGCTTTTGCAAACCCTTTGTTTAACAATGCAAGTCATCCCTAATATTTTCTTCTCTAAAAGTCTATGGTTAGTATGACTTTAGGGAGAAGAGAATTCATGTGCTTGATAATCTATTTTACATTGTTCTCTACTGATCCAATTGTAAAATTTTAGAACTGGAAACAAATTGGGGGAAATTCCCATGTTCATTGTTAAAAAAGGTCTGTCTCCATGTGTTTTAATCTTACAGTGAAATATTTTACACATAAGTCAGTAGATCCTTTACATTCTCAATAGGTATTTACATGAGCTTTGCAAATAAAAATGTGGATTTGGGATTTGTGCCATCAGCTAGGTTTATTTAGGAGTTATGAAATTCAGCACTGCCTAGTACTTTTTGAGTAATTGAGATCAGTGCTAGAAGCATCATACATTGTAACCACTCAATCACCCAGTGGGGTAGATGTTATTAAGCCCCTGGGAAATTATCACACATGACTGATCCCCCCCCAAATTATTTTCTATCATTACCTCTGGGCTATTTAGCTTTAGACAATGCTTTAATGTTCCTTAGATTATGAGACAAAATAATCCTTTATAATCCTTTCATTTTATTTTTTTCAATCTATTAAGTCTTTCAAGTTATACACATTAAAGGAAAAAAACTCAAAGTCTAATCTAGTTATCAAAATAAGGTCTATCATTAACCCTCAAGACAGAAATTGTTTTGATTTTAGTATTTTTCCATGAATGAACTTTTTTTCATATTATGGAATTGACAGTATGTGCTAACTCCAGCAGAACAGCTTTCATTAAATACTATCATGGGAAAATGACTAATTTATTGAAGGGTCTGTGCTTACTTGTTAAGAGGGACATGCAGATGAAATAGATGTATATTTCTTTGGAATAGATTTCTTTCCAGAGTCTTTATGAGAAAGACATAATCATGCTATTCTTGTTATTAAACTGTGAGTGATCTGGGTAATGAAAGACAACTAACTTCTAGATAAATCAAGTTTGTTTTTTTTATTAAATATGACTTACTGAAACATTGTCTCCTTAATGTCAAGTTCTGAGGAAGTTATACAGACATGGGACGCATAGAAAACTTTCTGCAAGTACTGTAGGTTGAAAGAACAAAAAATTCTACCATTGCAGCATCTGAGACTTTACCAGAGTTGGATTGATTTAGAAGACAACTAGGTTAAGGGACATCGTTTCAAAACGTAATGAAGGTTTTAGTATGTGTCTGTACCCTTGGGCATCATCAATCAAGCTCATTGTGCTTACATTATAGTTATCATTATATCCTTTCTGGAAGAAAGTTTATTCCAAAATTTAAGATCTGATAGACAAAAAGTATTATTTGTGAGTCGTGATGAAACATTCCCAGAGCTGTGATGGAGATGATTGAGAGAGGCCCACTAAATGCAGAAAAGTGGATGTGACTAGAGAATGACTTGGCTATTTGCCAGTGTAAGAAATAATTTGATATCAGCATTAAGCAGCAGCTAAAGAATCTTTTAATAATTCAGGTGCTTTGTCTAAATCCTCCAGTTATGCTTCACTGATTAAATTATTAAGAACCTCTGATTTAGGTGTTTTATATTTTAGATGGAAGTAAAGATGTTTTGAAATCATTTCCATTATCCATTATTCATGGTTTCTTGTTTTTCAAAAGTAAACTTATAGGATATTGAGATAATCTCTTTTTATTAAAATTCTAGAAATTGAGAATACACCAAAAAGGCAGAATAACAACATGAAAGTAATGCTGTCTATGACAATGTTAAAGTGCATTATTGGATCTTTTCATTTTCATGGTCTAGCTATATGCATCCTAATAAATGCAGTTAATCCAATTTTTTAAAAACTGTTCATAGGCTTCTGCTAATCTGAAGATCTAACTCAAGATGCGATTAAGTCAAAGTTCAAAGGAAGAACAGTCATTAATTTGTAGAGTCTCTCAAGGTGATTGATAAAGTGAAACATGATTAACTTTTTCTTCTCATGAAGTTTATAAATAGCTTGAAGATAAGATTGTCTTTGCACAGGCTCATTGAACAAATATTATTTGAATTATCTTTGAGGCCCAGCATTATGCCAATAGAATGGACTATGTCAGTGACTTAACATTCATTCTCAGGTGCCCCTTGAACCATTGTGCACTTCTGCTTCCTAGGAGAATACTAATCTTCTTGACATTTCCATCCACTTCCTTTTTGAGATCTATATGTGATGTTGTATTGTTCTAAGGATTAGATTCTAAGCCAGTCAAAATAATTCTATCTGTTTTATATTGGTTCAGGATGAAGTTTAAACAACAAGCTTATGGCCACAATTTGACTCACCATTAGTATTGGATTTGAACCTCCAACACACACATCTAATCCATGACTAATGATGTGCATTGTGTCATTCATTTTGTTTTGTTATAACAGAACACTGGAAGTTGAGGATTTCATAAACAAAAATATTTTGAAGTAGGGGGCAAAAAATGAAGTGAGTTTTCTTAATGTCACTGTTTAGAGGTTCAAAAGCATAGCACTGGAATGAGCCTTCAGTGCGGTCTTCATGGTACACAACATCACAGAGTAGAAATATGTATGAAGGAGAAGTTACATGCCAAGAAATGGTACAAGAAAGCAAGGGGAAGGCTGGAACATTTCTTCTACAGCATCTTGTTTTGTCAAGAGCAGGAGCTGGAAATATAGCTCAACTGCTACAGGGCCTACCTAGTATACACAGAGCCCTGGATTCCATCTGCAGCATGGCATAAATAAGGAAGAAGTGCATATCTGCAATCTAAACACTCCAGAGTTAAAGGCAGGAGGATTAGAAGGGCAAAATCATTTTTGGCTGCATTGTGGGTCTGAGGACACTCTGGACCACATGAGATGCTGATTTTTTTAAAAAAAACAAACAATCGAAAGTTTCATCCTCTCTTGTGAGTCCAGCCTGAATTCCTTCACAAAGGTAGCCATGATCTAATCATCTCCCGTAGGTGCCAAGTCTTCAAGTTCTACCCCCCACACTTTCAATACTGTCACACTGGAGAGAGAACATGTTTTAACCACAAAAGCATTAAAATACAAGCTACACTTAAATCATAGTATATATGTATCATTGGAATAGTGTCAGATATATAATTTGGATTGTCCTGCTCTGACTCAAGGAAAATGTCTTCATCTACCTTTGGGGTAGTAGGATTTATCACTATAATAAGTAATCATATTGATCCTATTGCTGGTACTCATTTTGGAACCAGGAAACAAGTAATCAGGGAGTCAAAGCTGAAATAGAAAATGAGGCAATAACAGTGTATCAATTACTCTGCATGTAATTCCAATAAATTCATGATCAAACAGCTTAGAGGCTTTATTTTGGCTTACGATTGTCCTGTTAAAGCCTGTAATCCAGTTTGTCGGGACAGCCTATACCAACACCAGGAGCTAAAGGAACAGGTCACACCATATCCATAGGGTTGTTGAAAGAGAGGCAAATCTCACTTGCCAGACTGCATGTCTGCCAAAGTATGCTGAAGAATGCTAATTTATTGAAATGACTTCCCCATCTTTTGTTTATTTTTTTAAAATTTTTTTATTATTTTTATTTATTATTTTTATTTTATTTATTATTTTATTTATTATTATTATTTATTCAACTGTGTGCATGTGCGTGTGTATGTGCGTGCGTGTGTGTGTGTCTGTGTGTGTCTGTGTGTGTCTGTGTATGTGTAGAACCACAGACGAATTCGCGAACCACCATGGACGCCTCCACCTCCTTCTGCCCGGGGATTCACAGGCTCCGCCCTACCAGGACCGGAAGTGCAGGCCGCCCCCGCTTCCGCCTGGCGTCTATATGTGGGATCTGGGATCCGAACTCAGGACCTTCCGCCTGCAAGGCAGAGGCTTAACCCCTGAGCCACCTCTCCATCCCCCAAACTTCCCCCATCTTATCCACCTGCTTGGAGAATGATCCTACTCTCTTTGGGCTGGGTCTTCACATATGAATCTCTTAGGATTACTTGGGGCTTGCCTTAACTAAGTATTCATAGATGTTTCCTTAGTGCAGCCCTCATTTGCCAAGTTGACACCTGTATATCTACGATCACGAACAGCAACAACAGAATCATAGGAATTTCAATTAGTATCTTCTCATGAATTGGACAAAATAAAACACCCACTAAAATCGCATTTGGATTCCATTTAAGGATAAGCTTACCACTCCATGGTGACAAATGAACAACTAACTGAAGGAACCATATAGGTGAAAATATGAAGACAGCAGCTAATGCTATGAATAGTTTTCTATATTTTGTTATTATTTTCCTTATGAAAAATAGGTGGAGGAGTGTAGGAAAAAAATCTCCTAGCTACCAAGTTGTATGCCATAGTCAGGAATTTAGACTTTATCCCAGAAAAGAAAAGCTACGTGACTAGTATGTTTAAATTTTTTTTTCTCAGAGATTGGCAAGATGGCACAGCAAACAAAGGTTCTTGCCTCCAAACCTCACAACCCAAGTTCTAATTCTGGACCTCACATAGTAGAAGAAAAACTGACTACCAGTGGTTGTACTTTGACATTCATCTGTGTCCACACACATACACAAACTCACACAAAATAAATTAATGCTTTTAATGTTCCACATACAAAATAAATTGATGAAAAATAGGAAGACCAATAACAAGGCTTCATAAGATAAGTTGAATGAATGACATGAATGATAGTTGACTGTGAGGCTTAATACTGAAGAATTTAGAAAGTGCCAATAATCAATTTGTTTAATAGTATTCTTAAGGAAAACAGGGATTTTAGTAGAGAAGTGGGTTGAGGAGGGCATTTTCCATTTCCACGTGTGTGTTTTCATGTGTATGCTTTTACCTTATCCTTTTTGAGATAGGATTTCTGGTCAAACTAAGAGCTTACTGATAGTGTGTGTGTGTGTGTGTGTGTGTGTGTGTGTGTGTGTAGGACTAAGGGTGATTTTGGATTCATCCTGGTTTGCTTTGGCTTTGTTCTTGCTTTTCCCAGGCTCCTTTCCAGGCAGCCACCATTTCTGCCTAGAGTTTTTACATGCAATTTGGTATCCAAACTCAGGTCCTTCTGCTTGGGAGGCAGACTTTTAACCCCTGAGTCATTTCTCCAGCCCAAAAACACTAGCTAGCCAGCTAGCTACAGGGATTCCCAGTTTCTGCCTTCCCAGACTGCAATTATAGCATGTACTCTGATCCTTCACTGTAATTTACCTCTCAGGTTTGAGGAATAAGTTTTGATTTAATTTTTTAAAATTTATTTACTTTTGAGAGCGATAGATGATGCAATGGAAGGATACACATGGAGGTCACAGATCACAGGAATAAGATTTTTCTAGACAACAGCATCAGTTTTACACATTTATATTATAATAAACTTGCAGGGCAAATTTGAGTATGAAGTTGAATAAGTCTGATGTAACAAAAGTCACTGGCCTAGTTTCAGTAGCCTTGATCATATATTTTCTAATACAGAGCTGATATTAAATTATTAGTTAATATATTAAATATTTCACATGTGTTTTTATAACAATGTGATGAAAATATGACAATAATTACACTAAGGACAATAAATAGTCAGTCAGGGTAGGTCATGTAAAGATGCAGATGGGTTAACATTCAAGTGAAGAAAATATGCAAGGGGCTGACTGAGGCAATGATCAATAAGGCAGATATAGAAGCAAAGGACAAATAATTTGTTGAGCATAGTCAAAGTGAAACAGCCAAAACTAGAGGATCTGTACAATCACAAGATTAAGATAATAAAGAGTTCAAATGTCAGGATGTTAGGTGATGTTTGGTGGAGACTATTAAAGGTACTTACAAAAACATGCCTAGAAAATCGTAGTATTAATTCACAATTTAAATTCATCAAACAGGGCTGGGGAGATGGCTTAGCAGGTAAGAACACCTGTAATGGCATGAAGACCATAGTTCAGATTCCCAACACCCATGTAAAACAATTAAATATGGACATGCCTATGCCTGCGACCCCACTGCAGTAAGAGATCAGAGACAAGAGAATCACAATGCTTTCTGGCCAGTCCACCATCAAATCCACCAAGAGACGATGTGGAATGAGAGTAAGGCAGAAATGATATAGCAGTGAAATCCATGACTTCACTTGCTTTTTGCATGCATACAGAAGGCTAATAGGCTACATGTGTGCAGGCACCACACACACCACACTTACACACAGATGCACGCACCACACACAGTACAGTTACACAAAACACACATGCAAACATATGATAGATACACACATCTCACAAACCACACAAACACACATTCACACAGAGATGCATGCACCATGCACATGACACAAACATACAGACAGTGAGAAAGAGAGAGACAGACAGAGGAGCGATGAGAGAGAGAAAAAAAAACAAAACATATGGCTTTAAAGCAAGGAAGACAGTGCAGAAAATCTGAAGAAAAATAATGGATTTCTTAAAAGTACATGTACCATGAAAATAAATTCTATCAGACAAATACATTAAAGGATTTAGGGTGGCAGATACTTCTTGACAAACACAATGACAAAAAGAAGTTTAAAAAAATGAAAGACCAAGACAAAATCAAAGGAGACAGGGGACATATTTCAGTGAAAAGAAGGAACTGAAAGGGCTTTTCTGTGGGAAGAATTGGAAGTGACCAATTTGTTTCAGGCAAGCAAAGATTGGAAGGTAAGGACATGAGAACATAGAGGTGATGGGACAGGTTCCAAAAAAAATCCTAAAATGAATTCATCAACTACTACAATATGTTTTTATCCTGAAATAATATTTTTGCTCTTCTCTTACAGGTAGAAATAGTAAGAATATTAATGGACTTGAAAGGTGCTTTATGGTTCTGACATTCAAAGCATAAAATGTTTAAATATTGAGTTTAAAGATAAAAATACTTTCAGAACTTCCTTCCTTTAAAAAATGTGTCACACTTTTGAATCAAGATATGACTAGTACTTCTTATACCCCACCACCTCGTTTTTGTCTTTGAGGGAGCAGAAATGTACCCAGTAAATGCTGGAAGAAAATAAGGGATTTTTTATGTTTTCATGTTCTTTCCACAAGCAAACAAGCGAACAAGCAAAAATTGCCTAATCTAATGCGGCAATAAGGGAATAAGTATTTCATGATGTAAGACTAACTCTAAAGAGGTCCTGAAAGCTGTCAACTTAAATTAATTTGGAACAATGAGAAAAGAATGGAATATTTTGAACAGTCTTGTCATGTTTATATTTTGAGAAAAAGTCACACAGCTGTATTTTGTGGAAAGGAAGGAAGTAATGAGCTGACATTAGATATGTGTCATGATATTATTTAGCACAGAACTCTAGATAGTGTTAACAGTGAAATAGAGATAGGCACTGCAAAAGCGCACTTGCAATTCTATATTCAGGAGGCTGAGGCAGGACAGTTGCCACTTCAAGGTCAATCTTGATAACAGAGTGAGATGTTATTGGAAAGAAAACTGCAACCAGGGGTATTATCAATTACATGGGCATATAATGGCATAATCCGTGTTCACTGATGCCGCCCCCACCTCTGGTGTGGCCAATGCCACAATAAATCAGGAGCATAGCCACACCAACACAATTCTATAACAATAGAAGTAGATGATGAGAGAGTTTTGCAGGATAAATCTAGAGAAGCAAAATGAGTCATGAGATTTAAGGAGCAAAATATGAACTGAACTTCATTCTGTTCTGGCTACCTTGGAGGAAAGGTACAACACACTGTCAAGAATGATCCTGTAGGGTTTTTTTCCTTGTGTGTATGCATGTGTATGTGTACATGTCCATGCGGGGGTGTACAAGAAGGTGCTTTAGTGTGTTTGCCAGTGGATGCCCAGGAGTCATATTGAGAATCATGCTAAATATCTCTTTCACCTTATTGCTGTGATCTGGGATTTCCCAGGCTCTCCCTTCCAGTGCCAGAAGTACAGGCTATCAAGCATTACCCCAGTAGTTTCCATTTTAGAATGAGTGAGGCTATTAAGAATTGGGTGTGGAGGGTAAAGTGTCTGCCTCTCAAGCAAGAGGACCTGAGTTTTGTTCCCATGTAAAAACTCCAGGTAGAAATGGCCAGAGCTTTGGAAACCCCGAAGCAAAGCAAAAAGTAGATATAAGCAATCCAGGATGAATGCCCCCGTGCCCCCACACACAGAAAAATTGAAAAAAAAAAACAGGGGATAATGTAGAGAAAGTTCATGTACTTGATAACAGAGGTAGATGATGAGGTTATTTCTGAGATATCAAAAGGTATATATGGGGTTGGTGGATAAGTTTACAGTTACTATTTATATTAAATGTGGATAACTCAGATATTCATAGTATCTATTATACTTAGTGGTATTGCAATACATTAAAACCAGTATGAATACAACTGAACCCATGCTTCCTTTGAATGTTAAAACAGTTCATATTTAGTGATTTGCCCTGCCATCCATTGTAAGTTTCTCAAGCCAAGAGCATAGGTATTTGCATTTTTGTAACTCTCACTTCCATGTACAAATTATCAGATCCTGTTAATACTATATGCCAATTATCTCCTGAATCTGCCCACATATTCTATTTCTTTTTCTCATTTCTGTAGTTGAACTGAATGATGACAGCCTTCAATATTATATATCCTGTTTACATCTCTTTAGCCAAAAAGACCCTTCTATACACTGGGCGTGGGTCATGTTTCCAGCCTCTTTAACACATTTTAATTATTTTCGGTTGTCCTTTCAAAATAATGTCATAGCAATGATTGTGTTTTTAGTCTCATTTAATACTTTCACTCTGATATCTTTCTTCATTTATTGCTTAGTCTAGTCAAATGTTTTTAATATATTAATTAATTAATTAATTAATTATTTCCGCTCATACAAACTTAACAGTTACACCAGTCCCCTACCTCCCTCTACCTCCCCCCGACCCACCTGCTCCCCCCTCCCCTTCCCCCCTCCCTCCCCATCCCCAGTGCTTCCCCACCAGTGGCCCCCCCTCCCCCCGCCAATCCCCGGAGCATCCTTTAATGTGCATGCCAAACTCTCCTCTGGGTCCTCCTCTCTGATCAGGTGCAAGGACTCAGGGATATTTCCCAGAACCCTTTCCTGTGCTCCCCTTAAGCTTAGGAACACTACTGTGACGATTAGTCCCTAGCCTCCAAGGATCCTAGTGCCCTTAATCCATGCTAGACTTTGTGGGGTCAATAATGTGTTGGACATAGCGCAGGCCATGCAAAGTCCTATTATGATTGCTTGGGCCCTAACTTGTGTGGAGTATCTTGCATATCATTCCCATCCTTGTGCTCTTACAATCTTAATGCCCCCTCTTCTGCAAATTTCCCTGAGCTTCAGGATGGGGAGAGATTAGGCTGGCCTAGTTCCAGGTGGTTGATATAGAGTCGCTGATATTCTGAATTATGGTTTGTTGATTTTTTTTCAGTTTTTCTGCTCCTGCAATGCCCTTGGCTCTATCCTGATGGGTATTGGATGTCACCCCCTGGCCAGAAATAAAAACCTGTTAAATTAGAGTCTTGTTAGAAGAGTATATTCAAAGGTAGATGGAACAAAAGTAGGAGACGGTGGTGAGAGAGGGGTCAATCACCCATTTGCAAAATGGTTACTTTTTATGCTTCAAGTTTTTCCCCATTGAGTATAATCCTTGCAGTTGGCTTGTTGTATACAGCTTTTATTATATTGATAACGGTTCCTTCCATTCTAACCTTCTCTAGGGTTTTGATCATAAAGGGCTGTTGGATCTTCTCAAAAACTTTTTCTGCATCTATCGAAAGAATCGTGTGGTCTTGGACTTTGGACTGGTTTATATGGTGAATTACACTTATGATTTGCGTATGTTGAACCAACCTTGTGTGCCTGGGATAAAGCCTACTTGGTCCCTGTGGATGATCTTTTTGATATGTTTTTGAAACCGATTTGCTGAGACTTAGTTGAGAATCTTTGCATCTGTGTTCATCAGATAGACTGGCCTACATTTTTCTTTTATAAGTATATCTTTATTAGGTTTTGGGATTAAAACGATATTAGCTTCATAGAAGGAATTTATGGTAGTGTAACTTCCTTTGCTATTTGATGGAACAGTTTAAGGAGCATTGGTGTTATAAGCTCCTTAAATGACTGGTAGAACTCTGTGCTGGATTCATCTGGTCCAGGACATTTTTTGGTGGGAAGATTTGAGATTACTTCCTTGATTTCCTCATATGTTATAGGACTGTTTAAATAATTCACAACTTCCTGATTCAATTTAGGTAAGTTGTGTTTACTTAGGAATTCATCCATCTCTTTGTGTTATCAAATTTCAAAGTATAAGTTTTTGAAATATGATGTTATAATTCTCTGGATTTCTTGGGTATCAGTAGTGATATCTCAATTTTAATTTCTAATTACGTTAATTGGGACTTTCTCTCTCTTGCTTTTGGTTAGTTTAGCTAGGGGTGTATCAAATATTGATTCTTTCAAAGAACCAGCTTTTTTTTTTTATTTCCACTCATACAAACTTAACAGGTATACCGGTCCCCCCCTCCTTGCAACCCCCCATCCCTCTGTGGCCCCCCACCCCCCATTCCCTCCTCATCCCCCAGTGCCTCCCCCTCCCATTCCCGGAGCCTCCTTTAATGAGCATGCCAAACTTCCCTCTAGGTCCTCCTCTCCGATGAGGTGCAAGGACCCAGGGGCATTTCCTAGAACGGTTTCCTGTGTTCCCTTTAAGCATAGGAACACTACTGTGGCTGTCAATCCCTTGCCTCCAAGGATCCTAGTGCCTTTAGCAAACGCTAGACTTTGTGGGGTCAATAGTGTGTAGGACATTGCACAGGGCATGCAAAGTCCAATTATAATTGTTTCGACCCCAGCTTGTGTGGAGATTCTTGCATATCGTTACTTCTCCCATCCTTGTGCTCTTACAATCTTACCACCACCTCTTCCACAAATTTCCCTAAGCTTCAGGATGGGGAGAGATTAGGCTGGCCTAGTTCCAAGTGGTTGATACAGAGTCTCTGATGTTCTGGATTATGGTTCGTTGATTTATTTTTTTCAGTTTTGCTGCTCCTGCAATGCCCTTCACTCCATCCTGATGGGTATTGGATGTCACCCCCTGGCCAGAGATAAAAACCTGTTAAATTAGAGTCTTGTTAGAAGAGTATATTCAAAGGTAGATGGAATAAAAGTAGGAGACCACGGTGAGGGAGGGGTCAATCACCCATTTGCAAAATGGTTTCTTTCTATCTGCCAGACTATACGCCTTCCCCTTCTGGTAAGAT
This sequence comes from Typhlomys cinereus, assembly GCA_023101885.1. Taxonomy (NCBI): domain Eukaryota; kingdom Metazoa; phylum Chordata; class Mammalia; order Rodentia; family Platacanthomyidae; genus Typhlomys; species Typhlomys cinereus. The sequence continues at coordinate 783,463 of JALPQD010000632.1, forward strand.
CACACCCCATCAGTTGTAAATGATCAGGAAGGAAAGTCTGTGAACTTAACTAGATGTCTCCTTACTTACTTGCAGTCCTCGATGGTGACCTATTTTCTTTGCTGTTACATGGTCCCCTCTCTCATTGTTACTAGTGTGTCCCTCTTTCCCCATCCCTCCTGTTCATAATCTTTGCAATTACTGTAAGTATTACAGAGATTTATCTTTGAATGTCTCTAAGTGGGTTTGGTACTAGGAGCCACCTATTAGGGAGTACATACGGCACTTAATTTTCCGTGTCTGGGATACTTCACTCAATATAATTTTTTCTAATCCCATCCATTTAACGGCAAAATCCAGTAATTCATCATTTTTGATGGTTGAGTAGTATTCCATTGTATAAATGTGCTATCGAGGTGAATTTTTGCTGTATGAGGGGTTATTCCCAAAAGTGGAATAGCAGGGTCATAAGGCATTTCAATCTTTAACTTCTTTAAAAATTGCCAGATGGCTTGTCAGAGTGGTTTTATGAGCCTGCATTCCCACCACCAATGTAGGAGAGTTCCCCTCTCTCCACATTCTCTCCAGCACTTGGTGCTGTTTGTATTGTGGATTTTTGCCATCCTGACTGGGGTGAGATGATATCTCAGGGAAGTTTTGATTTGCATTTCCCTGATGGCTAAGGAAGTGGAGCATTTTTTAAGATATTTGTTAGACATTTTAATTTCATCCCTGGTAAAGTTTCTCAAAGAACCAACTTTTTGACTGGTTGATTTTCTGTATCATTTTCCTAATCTTGATTTCGGATATTTCTCCCCTTATTTTGCTAATCTCCTCCCTTGTACTGCTTTTGGGATCAGATTGCTCTAGTGTCTCTAAAGCTTTAAGCTGCATTCTTAACTTATTTATTTCTGATGTTTCCATTTTTTTGATGTAGTCATTAAGAGCTATGAACTTAACTCTTAGAACAGCTTTCATTGTGTCCCAGAGATTTTGGAAAGTTGTATTTTCATTATGGTTCACTTTCAGGAAATCTTGCATTTCCTTTGTAATTTCTTCCTGAATCCAATTCTCATTCAGCATCATAGTGCTAAGTTTCCAGGAGTCAGTGTATTTTCCGTTTCTTGTTGTGTTGTGGATTTCAAGCTTTAGGCCGTGGTGGTCTGATAAGGTACAGGTTAGAATTTCAACTTTTTTGTATATGTGTAGATTCGTTTTGTGGCCCAATATGTGATCTATTTTGGAGAAAGTTCCGTGTGCTGCAGAGAAAAATGTGTATTCTTTGGTGCGTGGATGAAAAGTTCGATAGAGATCTGTAAGGTCCATTTCAGTAAGGATTTGATTAAGTTCCAAAGTGTCTCTGTTAAGTTTTTTACCTGTTGATCTATCCCATGTTGAGAGGGCAGTGTTGAAATCCTCACGAATTATTGTTTTGGGATTGATTTCTTGCTTTAGACGTTGTAGGGTTTGCTGTTTTGGGATTGATTTCTTGCTTTAGACGTTGTAGGGTTTGCTTAATGAATGTGGGGGGGCTCATATTGGGTGCATATATGTTCAGTATTGTGAAGTCTTCCCTGTGAATTGTACCTGTGACTAAAATGTAGTATCCATCTGTGTCTCTTATGATTTTTTTTGGTTTGAAGTCTACTTTGTCGGATAGCATAATGGCTACCCCTGCCTGTTTTCTGGTTCCATTAGCTTGCAGAATTTTTGACCATCCTTTTATTTTTAGGATGTGCCTATCTTTTGTGGTGAGATGGGTTTCCTGCAGGCAGCAGATTGATTGATTGTGATTTTTAATCCAAGTTTGTAATCTGTGTCGATTGGTGAGTTAATTCCATTAACACTTAATGTCATAATGGAGAAACTATTTTTAATTCTGGAAATTTATTATGTTTAGTGGCTTTTTTAAGTGTATTGTTTTGCTTTTAGGTTTTGGTGGTATTATACTTCCCTTCTGTTTTCCTGGATATGCCTTTTTTTTCTTCAAGCTTGAGTATCATTTCTAGCATTTTTTGAAGACCTGGTTTGGTGGACATGTATCCCTTCAAGTTGTCTTTGTGGGGGAAAATTTGTCTTTCTCCCTCGATCATGACAGATAGTTTTGTGAGGTATATCAGCCTGGGTTGCCATTTTTGCTCATTCAATATTTGAAGTATGTCTCTCCAAGCTCTTCTTACTTTTACTGTTTCCATTGAGAAGTCATTTGTTATTTTAATAGGTTTATCTTTAAAAGTGACTTGTTTTTATCCCTTGATGCTCTCAGCACCATTTCTTTATCTTGAATCTGGAGTGTTTTAATTATTATTTGCCATGCCGAGTTTCTATATTTTCATATCTGTTTGGGGTGTGGAGTGCCCTTGTATTTGGATGGGCCTCTCTTTTTTTAGATGAGGAAAGTTTTCCTTGATGATAGTTTGAAAAATTTCCTCAGGTGTCGTATTTTGGGATTCTTGCTCTGGTATTCCACGAATACGCATGTTAGGTTTCTTCAGGGTGTCCCATAACTCTTGAATATCTCTCTCAAGTATCTTTTTGGTTTTAACAACCTCTTCTGTTGAGCTGGTTAATACTCCCACTTTGTCTTCAGTCTGAAATTCTATTTTCTGCTTCCTTAGTTCTGCTGATAAGATTCTCTGTTGAGTTTTGGGTTGAAGATAACTTGTCTTTTAGTTCAGTTTTAAACTGCTTGAGTCTGTTTTAACTGCTCTCTGCCTGTTTTTGTTTCTTGAACTGTTTTTCTTAACTCCTCCAAGTGTCTGTTGTGTTCCTCTTCAGTGATTGATGAGGTTATTTAATTCCTCTCGGATTTCCTCTTTCATAGTATTGAATATGGTAATGACCATGTTTTGAAAGTCGTTATCCTGGGTCCGGCTTTCTTGGCTATTTTCCGTGGGTTTGTTCTGGTTGGAGTCTATCATTATGGGATTAATTCCTTCAATGAGAGATTTTTTTTTTTTGGGTGTTGTTTCTCATTGATTTGCACTTTGACTTGGGCAATGTCGTTTTAACTCTTAAGACCTTCTTTCAATTTCTGTGCGTTTTTCACTGAACTGAATTATTTGGCCTGGAGCAGCTCCTGCTCCAGCTGGCTGGTAGGAGGAGCTGGCACCAGTGGGCTGCCTGGGGTTTGGGGGTGGGCGGGGGCAGATCTTACCTAGGTAGCAGTGAGTCCCGGCTGGACTGTGTGTGTCTCAGGTGGGTGGGGAAAGGGAGGAGGTGGTGGTGGCAGGATGCTATTAACCGGTGGAGCTGGGGCGTGTCCCAGGGGGTCCTTCCTGGGTGGCGGAGCGCTGGCTCCAGCTGGCTGTTGAGAGGAGCTGGGTCCTGTGGGCTGCTTGGGGTTTGGGGGCTGGGTGGGGGCAGCTTACCTAGGTCGCAGTGAGTCCTGGCTGGACTGTGCGCGTCCTGGGCGGGTGGGGAAAGGCCTAATCCAAAGTTTCAGGTAGCTGTTCCAGTATTTCTTAAGAAATGATGGGTCGCATTTTGCATCCAATTTTCGTTTTCACTCTTCTGTCTAAATAATCACCTTACTTTGTATGTCTATATCTACTTAATTTTGCTTCAAGTCTCATCTCTTTTATTCCATTTTGGCAGAAAGTTATCACTTACATCCCTTTATTTTACCCCTCTGAATTAGTTGGAGTCCTTCTGGTGATTTCATAGCTTTCCATTGGCTAGAATTTGTGTCATATACTTTAGTTTAATTTTCTTACTCCCAGCAAGTCTGGGAATCAAATGTTTATCTTGATCAATATTATATCCCATCTAGCACACAGCAGGGCACAAAGTAAGCCTCGAATGCATTATTTGTCAAATTAATGTATTGACGAATTTAGGATACAAGCAGATAAGTCACAGTTGGAAAAGGAATTTTTCCAACAAGTGAGAGTATGCATTAGAAATGGATTCTCTTCCCACTGAGGGTGACAGCTCCTGCTGCTTCTAAGTATATACTTCATCTCTTTCCAACTAGTTCATAATTTTAAAGCTACTCAGTTGAAGTAGTATTATCATAGCTCTTTCCTTTTGATCTATGATGCTATTTAGGGAACCCATTCTACCTTTGTATAAGTGTGCTAACCATAAAGTTTAAAGACAACTCAGGTGTGATATATAACATTATCATCTCTAGAACTGTGAGCAATAATCAGATTCCACATGATACAGAAATGCTTACCTCTATGCAGTTATACCCAAAGCTGGCTCAGTAATGAAGTATATTGCACTCCTTTTCATAAGACTGAAAAACCTAAAAATGTAGTTATCTTCAATCTTGGAGTTTTGCTGCTAGAAAAGGAAAATGTTCTTCAAAGCAAGGGCAAATGCACTAGGGTTAAGTCCATTAATATAGCCACTGCTAACCTTTTTTGAAAATGATAGTGAAACACTGATAATAGTAGTCTGAAATATTCTCAGCCATCTCTTTATTCTTATAGAGAATGACTTTATAAATTTTCATATGATTTGAGAAAAATTATATTACTGATTCTTTGTAGTATTTAAATCACTGTGGATTACAATTATCTTTTTTATGATGAAACCTTAAAATATTATAGTAACACATTCCACAGTGTATATTTCCATTATGAGATAATATGAATCTTTTAGAAAGTATTTATTTAAAATAGGTATCAGTGAACTGCAGTTTGTGGGACAAATGTCCCACCTGTTAGTTCTGTAAACAAAGCCATATACTTGATAATTTAGCAACAGTCCACAACAGTTTCAGTAGTAGCATTAAATGCCATTGACAGATACAGAATGTTTGACTTGCAAAGACAAAAATATTTAATATCTAACTCTTAATGCAATAAACTGCAAACTTTTGATATAAAATTTTCTTGGACTGATTAACTTTATTAATCTGTACCATGTGCTGAAATGGTGAATTTATGAACTAGTAACTTACTAATACTTAATGGAGATTTTTTTCATACTTTAAATTATACTTTCCCATTTTCAAAAGGCATTTCCTGATGGCATTGTGCTGTGATTTAGTGAGTGAATTCCTATTTATTAATAGTTAAAAAAATTGGACTAGGAAAAGGAAGTAAAAAACTCATACTCAGTTTCTTCCACTGGGGCAAAATCATTGTTCTCATTCTTTAGGATAGTTTTAAGATAAAAATAAGCAATAGATACATGTTAAGAATTTTCTTTTATGGTCATACAGATTTTAATGGTTTCTTCATCTTGGGCGTCACTAATTACAACCATAACTTCTTTCAGTTACTATTTATCTGACAACTTGGCCAATGTTCTTATGGCTTTAATGATTCTACCACCTCAACTTTATTAATTAAACATGCATCCTTAGTTGTGGCTTACAATGGAACTCGTCTTTCTACTCTGGTCTGTACATTAGCTCATCTCAAGCCACTTGTACCAACTGTCTGTCTCATAATGTCTTTTAACAAGATGATTCAGCTTTATCCAGATAGAAAAAAAAATGACTCTGGCAGCAAGTTTATTTGGGATGATAGCTAGTTGAGAAGCCAGAATTTCGATACAACATAACATGATGGTTAACTTCATTCCATTTCGTTTTCACAGAAATTTCAGTATCAATTACTCCAGCATCTTTTTTAAAATTTTCAGAGTATATAGTGCTATAATCAAGTGAAATCCTAATGAATAACCATGTGAAGGATGAAAATGGGGAAGACAAGTGACTACCTCAATGTGCAGATGAGAGGCATAATGAGGTATGGAGCCACACTGGAACAACGTTTACCTGTGAAGCTCTTTTACCAGAACTTATGAAGAACTTAAGGTTTCTAGTTTGTATGTTTGATTGAATGAAGTCCTAGCCAGTATTCATTTCTATGATTTCATGCCCTAATAGATAATGTTGCCCATGTATTCAGCTCAGCTGCTTAACAAAGAAAACACTAGGGAATTCTTTGGAAAATCAGGTCTCCAAACACACACACACAAAAGCAGTTTACCAAAAGGGTTGTGGAGTTCTTTTAGAAGAGATTAAATGAAGTGCTGTTTCAACGTATTTCTTTAATTGATTTTTTTGGATTGCAGCAGGGTGCTGGGCTGTGGTAACTTGTAGCCTTTTCCAGATGTACTTTTTATAATTCAGCTGCTGTACTCACTGACCTTGGACTGACAGATATAAAACGGAGAAAACAAATAAAGGTAAATAGTAACACTGTGGGAGAATCAGGCCTATCATCTCACTGTCTTTTTCTGTTGTGATTGTCTCTTATCTTCCAGAGGAGAAAAAAAGCAGAAATAAAAAGACACTACATATTTCTTTTTGCGAAATCACTTCCATCCATCTAAGGTTAGTACTAAGTTTTAAGGGCACTACTCTTTATGATCTAAATCCACCCATGAAATATCAGATTCAGGTGTCAGGAAAGAAAGGAGGAAAAGGAGAAGAGTACTGCTTTTATTGTCTGTTTGGAAAATATACATAAAGACATCAACATTATCAGTTAGTATGTGAAGCCTTTGTTTATAAATTGTGTGACCAAGACCCAGTATCTTTAACATAAAGGTCAAAGACAGGCATGAACTTTAGGAAGATGTAAGTTCAGAGTCCTGCTGTCTTCATTTAATACCTAGGTGTCTTGGGATATCCATTCCTTCTAGATCTTAGTTTCTGCCTATGGTAAATAAAAAATAATAATGTGGCACCTGCCTCAGAAGGAAGGCATAAGGATGAACAGAACAATACACGAAAAATATGTGGGCCAATACCTTGTAAAGCAAGACAGTAGTGCATGTTAGCTCTAAGATAAATATTAGCATATCTGGGTTAATGCAAAGGCCATGGGAGTAATTGAAATGAAAGCAGGTATTAGCTTTGAAAACAGTTATGTTATGCCTATGTATTATTGAAATAGAACCAGACTATGTGACTGTAGAGATACCCCCTCACAGAGCTAAACCTGAAGTGACAATGTTGTTTTGCCTGATTTCCATCGGGCCTTTGTTGATAAAGTACAGTTTCTCTAATACACTCAATATGAAGCATTTATTCATCCAGATAATAGAAACAAATCCATGCATTCAAATGCTTCTCCGAGTCAGAGATCAAGATGGAAATCCCCAGAATCATAGAGATTTGTGTCTATAAACTTGCTTATTATATTCACATTCAAGGAGCTTGGAAGGGGTAGTGTCAGCTTTTTAACCAGGTCTTTTCATTACTTCTCCCTGTTGGGGTTGTAGCACACGCTGGGAGTGACCTCCAGAGAGTCCTCCAGCTGTATGCAGAAAGAAAATTGAATCTGAAAGCTTTATTAGACAAGTTTGTCTTTCGGCTGGTGGGAGTGACTGTCAGATGCATTGGAAAAAAATAAAATTTCTTGTGAAACTGGGTCTTGACCTTGAAAACAACCCAAATCAAAGTGCACAATTCAATTTAGTGATGTCCTTATTTGTTAAACATAGAGTACAGATTCAAAAGAGAAAGGCATTTTTTTTTTACCTTACAGAAATAAGAATCAACAAGAAAAGGAATGGAGCTTCTCTTTTGATCATGATGGACTTAGTAAGCAATATGTTTATTATGAAGCCATAGGATTAAAATATGTTGGACACTGTAATGACTTCTCTCCCTCCCTTTAGCATAAGACAGAAAATTACCATGTCTATTTATCATCCACAGGGAATGTTACACATGGCTTTTTATATATTTTAAATTTCCATGATACTAAAGAATAATTATGGGAACCTAAGATGACATCAGAAATTGAATGTTTGAATTCATTCATGTCAACCTTGTCTGTGCATTTACAGTGGTATGTTATTTAGATTCCCTTTCGTATTGATAAGCAATGAGTTTTTGAGGACCTGATAATTATTGCTGGAACGGGACCTGAAGGCATCATACTTCCACTGTTTTTTATTATAGATAGATCTATATTTTAATTTCAGGACTGATTTAATTAGTGGTATTAGCAATTTTACCTTAATGTTAAAATACTTACCTTGAAGGGCTAAGAACTTATGGTCAGAATGTTGGAAGTAAGAGTAAACAACATTTGCAAAGTGATGAAAGATAAGAGAAGGGTTAACTACATGAATTTTGAGAGAAAACATGTAAAACAGAGGTTCTTAAGTTGGGTAGTGTTCCAGTTTATCTATATATTGCCGATAAACTCACAACCAAAGAGCTTAGAGGAAAGAACAGGGAGTTTTACTCTTTCTTACCCAGTTAAAGTTAATATTCAAGTCTGACAGAAGAGTTGATTTCAAAACTAGGTGCCAGTGGACTTAACAATACTATATCCACAGGATTGTACACTTAACTTGCCAGATGTCAAGTCTGTTCAATAGTTTATGCTGAAACATGCCACTATACTAATATGCCAGCTCTCTCTGTCTTATTCACCTGCCCTGGGAATGGTCTACCCACTGCAGGCTGGGTCTTCCCACATCAATCCTTCCCTCTTGCTTAGGACTTGCCCTAACTACTAATTCCATACTGATGTGCCCAGAGGTCAGACTTCTATTGTCAAGTATTAAACCTGTATCTAACTAGTACAGGTCTCAAAAGTTTACGTATAGATCATGGTGAGTTGGAGAGATGGCTCAAGCGTTAAGACTCTGCCTTGAAAGCAGAAGGTCCTGAATTTGGATCTCAAGTCTCACACCAAAAAAATTGTCAGAGGGAAACAACAATAGACTGAATTTCTAGCCCTGGTGGGCAGAGCCTGGGAAATCCCAGAGCAAAGCAAAAAGGAGGTAGAAGCAGTCCAGGATGATTCCTGAAGTCACCTTTGGTCCTCCACAGGGACATAGAGTACCCTCGGATACAGATACACATAGACACACACACACACACACACACACACACACACACACACACACACACACACACAAAATATATTTTTAAAAAAGAATAGATTGTGGTTAGATGTGGGCAGAAGTTTTGCAAGAAAATCATAACATCCCCAGTTGATGCTGAAATACAATTTACCACTGACATTGTGATAGAAAAACTGTCATCTACTATATATATGCAGGAAAAAAGATTGAACTATATAAGAATAGAGGTTTGGGTCTAGATTCTGCCACTCAACTGCTAATCAAAATTTCCTAATTTCCCTGGTATTATAACTATATGAAAAGCCTGATATACTTAATCCAGCTGTACAGTAAATATGCCTGTGTAGATGTTTGAAGAAAATAATTTACTTCAAAGTGATCTATGTAGAAATCACCAAGACCAAACATACATGGTGAAAGCATGTACAGACAGGAAAGGAGCATATAGACTTTGGTATATGATCTGGTTTTGAACAGGACAGTAATTATGGAGCTATGTCCAATTCTGGAGCCCTCAATAGGAAAATAATATCGAAAACTACTTGGGAGGATGGGAAGTTGAGCACATTTTCGAAGAGATTTTATTGATAATCTATGAAGACTCATCTAATTTACACTAGAGAAGTAAAGTTTGAAGAACAAATTTGTAGCTGCTAGTGTCAGCTGTTAACATGACATGTGGAGTTAAGAATCTGAACAAGGCTATGAGGAAGTATTTATTTAAGACAGAACTCTGAGGCAGCCTATAGGAGACTATCTTAATTGTTTTATTTGCAGTTGGAAGTTCCAGACCATTTTGGGTGGCACCATTCCCTGGGAAGGTGGATAAAATGGAAAAAATTAGTCAGCATTTTGGCAATCTGGTATACTAGAAAGCAAGTATTCAATATTGATTCTTCTCATCTGCTCTTGACTTTGGATATGGTATGGTCAGTTCTCTTGGCTCCTGCTGGCAACTCTCATGCCAGGATGAACTGTAACCTGGAATTCTTCACTGGAATAAAATCCCTTGTTCACTGGGTCAGATATTTATCACAGCAAAAAGTTACAAAACTAAGACAGATCATCCAAGAATGAAGGGACACTAAGTGGATGGGTAACAAAAAATGTCCTACCCAATGACCCATTTACCTAGTACCTGGATTTGAATTAGGCAATTGAACATGACAACAATTGTGGAATGCCATGTACTTTTCATTACTTAAGAAGAGAGTAGAAAGTTAACTTCTAGAATACTGCTTCAGAGAGAGAGAGAGCTGATCATAAAGAGAGATCAAGAAAGCAGAAGAGTGGGAGACAGAGACACACAGAGAGAGGAGGAACCTAATGAACACTCTTATGATAGCGTGGAAGAATGAATGGGCTCTCAAATACCTTCCAGGCTATAATTTTAGACTCTACAATTTAACTGTAAAAGTACTACAGTTTTGCTGAGAAATCTTTCTTTTATAGCTATTGAATGAAGTTTCATGAAGCATTATGGACACATGTTGAAGCCTTCTGGTATGAACTGTAAGTACATCTATTCACCAAATCTCATGTAGCTGATTAAATAGTCTAATTTTCTCTTGATATGACATCAAATCTTATTAACTATACTACTGACTCAGATCCTTTCTTGGAGGCCGTTAAGTAGTATAAGGAGGGCAAGGTAATTTTACTGTAATCAACATTTCATTTGTGATAAAATACAAGACAGGTGAAATATGCTCTAATGATCAGAATGCTTTATTACCTACTGCTAGTCTGGAAATAAAGAGAGAGGGAGAGAGAGAGAGAGAGAGAGAGAGAGAGAGAGAGAGAGAGAGAGAGAGAGAGAGAGAGAGAGAGAGAGAGAGAGAGAGAGAGAGAGAGAGAGAGAGAGAGAGATTTTGGAATGCTTCCAGCAAGCATTAGGAATGATGAATTAGAGTTACTCTTTCTTTGCCATTTTAGATCTCAAAGCACAGCCATACAAACCTAACCAGAGCTGACAACCAAACAATAAAACTGCTGAGAGGTTAAGAGAGGGAGAAGAAAGAGGATTCCACCATTACAAAACAGACAGCTAACACCCAAATACTGGTACTTTCACAGTCTATCCCAGTCTTAGATGTTAACAATTATGCCACAGTTGTCTTTAGTTCTAATCCAAAAGTCTTGTTGAAGAATGTGGTTTAGGATCATGGATATCCCACTGAGAAACATAGGATGATTTCCTTCTGATAAATGGGAGGAATACTGGACCCTGTCCAAACTTGGCTTATTGTTATCACTTCTCATTGTACAGTGTGACACATTTCATTTCATGTCAAGCAGCCTCACCTCACTGATGCATGCATATATTTTTAAAATTAGTTATATTCTGCAATTGTTGGGGATTTCTATAGTTGCTAGATGGTTTAACTATCTTGCAAACAATCTAGAATACACTTCTTATTTTGTTCATATAATTCATTAAAGGGCATGGTAGTCAGCTATAGATGTCAGCTTGACTATTGAAGAGAGAGGCTTTGGACACATGTGACAAATTAGTACTTGAGGTAAGCTTTGAGCAAGCTTGTGGGAGATTAATTGATGTGGAATGACCCAGCCTGTGATTGTGAATGCCATTCACTGTGTAGGTAGATAAAATGGGGAGCACTGTTTCATAACTGGGGATACTTATGCATATTGCATGCAGGTATTGTGACCAAAAAAGTGCGCCCCTCTCTTCATAATCCCTGTGGATATAGTGTTGCCAGTTTTTTTTGTTCTTGATATTGTTATGAACTCTCCTGCCAAAATGGACTATGAAGTCTAACCAGAATCATAAACAAGACTAAAACTCTTTGTTTCCTAAAGTTGTTGGGTTGTGATATTAATCAGCAACATGACGAGACCCTAGAACAAGAGGCTCCATATTCTTAGTACAAAAAATCTTCCTAGTAGTGTATGAGAACTTAGAAAGTAGGTTCAATGACAATATTATAACTATAAAAACAGTGACAAGATCATGTGTTTAATATTTTTGACATGGAAATCCGTTTTATTTTTTAATGCACTTGGAGATAGAACTCTTGTGCATGTTAAACAAGTCTTCTACACTGAGCTGTATCTTCATCCTGTGATCCTGTTTTAATGAACAACTGACAGGCTGGTTTCCACAGACACTGCTTTGCTTTATCTGAACATCTCAGTCAAGGCAGAAACACCTGGGAGGCAGGCCTCGGGGCATGCATGTATGAGACTGTTTTGAATGCTTTCACTGAGGTGGGTGGGACTATTCCCTAGGCATGGGAAGGACAAAGCTCACTGAGCACAATCATATGCATGCATTCACCCTTTATATTCTGTTCTGGTTTATAAATGTGATGTGACCAGCTGCTTCAGGTTCCTGGTGCTGGGACTTCCCATGTGATGCTGGGCCAAAACCTTGAACTGCTTGATGAAATAAACCTTTGTTCCCATAAGTCACTTGACTTGGGTACTTTATTGCAACAATAGACAATGAAAAAAGACAGAGGATTGTCTTCTGTGTTCACAGTTAACTTTGGACCTCACCTCTTGGTTCCCTGATTTTGAGGAAGAAGAAAGTATCACAACTGCACTTGTCTTAGAGATTTAGATACAGGGTGAAAGGAGGAAAGGGGCATCATCAATGGCCTGCCGTACCCTTTAACAGTGCCACCTGAAAGGAAGGGCTCTTGGAGGTTCATTAGGGAAAAGCTACTTCCTGGTAAAGTATGAATAATTCATGGATAGCTTTCTTTTTCATATTTTCCTTATTTCTAATCTATTTTTTGTATGATTTGTAGCCAAAAGAATGGGACCTGAGTAGTAACTCTTACCCTAGGTAGAGGTATAAATTATAAATTGCTATTGTAAAATCGCAATGCTATGCTCTCATGCCCCTATACACCCCACCTTCTAAAGTAATCCAAATGGGCTGCTCATCACCTGAACAAGAAAAGGCCCTTCTGAAAGGAGTAACTTCAAGAACAAGAACAGGGGCTGCTGAGATGGCTCAAGGGTTAACTGTCTCTCTCTCCCTCTCTCTGTCTCTCTCCCTCCCTCTCTCAGAAAATCTGAGTGCTAATCCCAGATACCATGTAAAACATGCCAGGTGGAAATGCAGGGGGTCTGCACTTCTGACTCTGGAAGAAAGAGTCTAGGAGACTCCAGGGTGCATCAAAGAGGAGGTGGAAGCAATCCAGGATGACTCCTGAAGTCACCCTTGGGCCTACACACACACACACACACACACACACACACACACACACACACACACACACTTTTAACAGACCTGAAGATACACTAATAAGATGGAGAATGGTAAGATACATACTTGCACTTAGGAAACCCATTCCTAGATGCCCACATTGTCATTGCTAGGTCTGCCTGCTTTCTGACTTCTAACTCAGGAAAGTATAACCTTCTTTTCCCTCTTTCCATCCCAGTGTCCTGAATACTGGCAAAATCCTAAATGTGTATGCTCTGATGACACTGGGCATTTTCCCTTTCTCTGAAGTCCTTTGCCCTGCAGCTACTTAAAGACTTCCATTGCTGAACCTGACTACTTTCTGGATCTCTAACTCAGAAAGCTTGACCTTTTCTCTTCCTCTTCTTCCACCAGCTGCTGACAGCTCCAGCTTACCTATCCTGCTGCTTGTTCCTCTCACACTCAGATGAACTGGTCCTTAAGTTTCCTCCAGAGCAATGTTTAAAATCTATTATCTATGAGACCAAAAACCTTGTGCTCCCTGCTGATACTTTTCACAATCTTCATTTTCTCACAATTTAATCTAAACCAGTACATAGTGGTTTGCCAAGATTGATTCAAGTTATAATGAACCTCGGGCCTGTATTAAGCTGTTTAGATATTTAAATATTATTGAAGTGATATTAAACTATTCTGTTAACCTCTGAGAAGGTGAATGAAGTTCAAATAATAAAAATAACATTGCATAAGTAATATTTCATTGGAATCTAGCTTTCAAGAGATATGGTGTGCCAATTAGTAGCATAAGTTTTGGAATCAGAGACTTAACTAACGTTTGAATACTCACTGTACCCACTAGTTTTGAAATGCTGGCCTACTCACTAAACCTCTTTGTCCCTGAACTTTCTCATTAAAACATGGGAATCACAGCATCACCCATATTCTTGACAGCAGGATTTGAGTAGAGGTGGTTTAACTGCATTGGAGGTGATCTCAGAACGTCATACTAGGGATATGAATGGAGTGCAAAGGAAACTTTGGGACATGCTATGCTAATTAAACAGGTTGTCATGGAGGCAATTTGGCTCAATCTATTGGAAACTTTCAGAAGGGAAAATATCCAAGAGGAGTCTTACCTAGGGGATAAGAAGATGCAATATTTAATCTCGAGCTTACCTCCAACAGTCATTGTCACAGTTTGCCTACATGCTGCCAATAAATTTATGACCAAATGCTTTAAGGGAACAATGAGGTTTTATTCTGGCTTGTGATTCTTGGCTACAGTTCCTTGTCCAGCTTGGCAGGAAAGCTCCTAACAATATCAGGAGCCAAGGGAACTGGCCACACCATATCCACATAATGGCTGAGTTAAGGGACAACTCTCACTTGCCAGATCAGTATGCCTGGCCAAATACACTGAAGAACAACAACTTCTTCTACCAAACTCCCTCTATCTAATTTACCTGCTAAGGGACTAGTCCCACCCACCATGGGCTGGGCCTTCTCCATCAATTTGACAATCTCCTGCAGGCTTGCTCAGGGCTTAACTCAAATATTAATTTTTCACATCCATGCCCAGAGCTCAAAGTTTTCTATTTTCAAGTTGACACTTTTACCATGAGAGTGATTAAGTACTATTGTTGGGAATTAAATAAACCCAATTCTGGCTTTTATTCTGGGAACACTGGGGTGGAATCTGAGTTCAAGGAAGTACCTATCTGGCCCCTTCCTTAAAAAATTAATACAGCTTGGCCTGTCCATCACTTGTCTTGGTATCCATCTTCCAGGTAACCTGATCCTGCTGGGGATGGATGTCCTAAAGAGATGGGAGGGTCTTAATGTGTTCTTCCCAGAAGACTTTTTCTCAGTTCCTTTCTCTGGAAGGAACCTGCAGAAGCAGGAGTTACAGAGGCTCCATCATGTAAACTTCAAGCCTTCTGCTCTTTGAACTCTCAGCTCAGGGACCAGAACTTTTCATTGTTCTACGATCTGTGCTGATTTCCGAAGTCCAAAATGGTTTTCCCAGCTAATTTCCCTCTCCCATCGACTTCCGGGATTCCTAGCTTCTATCTTCAGATCAACCCTGATCATGCTATTTTCTTCTTTGAAAGAAACTTATGGACTCTCAGCATTTGTCCTGCCTTCTGAATCATTATTTGGTGGAGAAAGGACATCTTTAAGATGGCATTACTGGCTGGTGTTTCCTTTGTACCACTTCCAGCTGAATCTGTAAGTGGAAGAGTTTCTCCATAATTGGCGTAAGCACTAGAGAAGGCTGCAAGCACTTGTCTGTAGAAGACTCAGACTCATGGCAAAGCCTAGTGCTGAGGGATATGGGTAGTAACTTGTCATGGTCAGGCACAGGTGTCAACTTGACAGGTGAGGGTTTGAGCTCTGGGCACATTTGTAGAGAATTAGTGGTTGAGTTAGGCCCAGAGCAAAACTGCAGGAAATTGTCTAGCTGATGGGGAAGGCCCAGCTCATGGTGGATTAGACTAGGTGCTGGAATAAAATACAGACATCTGGTTGAGAGAGTCGGCATTCTTGTGTACACTTGGCCAGACATGCTGGTCTGGCAAGTAAGGATTGTCCTTCTCTCAGCCATTATGTTGAGATGGTGTGGCCAGTTCCCTCAGTCCTGGTGTTGGTGCGTGCTTTCCCATCAAGCTGGACTACAAACTGTACCCAGACTATCAGTAAGAAAATAAACCCCTTGTTCCCGTAAGCTGTCTGCTGGTCATTTATCAGCAACCATGCCGGCAAACTACTATAGATCCCAAGATACCTACTCTGTTTCTGTGTACAAACTGTTACTGTCACAGAGTCACACCCTTTCACATAATGTCTGTAGTATTACTGTGTCTAGTATAAGCTGACAGAGTTGACCATGTGACCCAGAAAATTGAGAAGACTTAGCATGTAACCTTTTACAAAAATAATGTTGCTCCTTTGTGGAGCTGGTTGCACGCCACAGATTAGAACTGTAATATTTTGACCTACAATAAGGCACTTTCACAAATGTTCTCGAGACTTGTCATTTCCAAAATTAATTCTAAGATGAAATGATTTTCCTAGTGTTAAATCAACAACAAATCTCTATTCACTGGCTCTTTTGTAGGTCTTTATACATCTTTTGATTCATTTCATAGTCATGAACCTGGGATATTTCAACCAAATTTGATTTGGCATATCCATATTAAGGGTGCTCTACAGGCAGAATCTGGGAAGTGTTAAATGGAGTGCTGTAGAGTGTTCTCAGGCCCAGCAGCTTGTGGATAAGAAAGGATTCGCACTGACATTTACCACCAGATTTGCTGGCTTTTTGCCTCCATCTGCTATGCTGGCCTTGAGACCCTAGCAAAGTCCTGTCTATCTAAATGTTTCTGAGTTTCTCTAGACACACCTCAGCTAAGCTTGGTTCTACTCTCCACAGCTGTCTACTATGAGCTCTATATGCTTTCTACCTCCTTGGAGTAAATTATGAAATCTGTGAGATTAAGGGCAAAACTGAAGGTATCGAAGTGATAAAAGGTCCCGTTCAGCATTCAGTGTGCTGGCTCATTGGAACCCTATTTTGTCACATACAGTGGTAGGTGGAAGGATACACTCCTTTCTATTGGAGATAAGCAGGCATGATTAGACCCCACCTCTCTTTACCTTGCTAATACTAAAGTGGCATGTGAGTTCTATAACATACTACCATGGGCCCCTTCCTTGAATTAATCCAGCTGGGCATATGATTCCTCAGGCTATGATTCCAACCCCCCAATCACCTGATTCACCTACAACTATGCTACAGAAATCCTTTTAATGAAATCAAGCATTTCTTCCCAGAACAACCCCAACCCCCTGTTTCTCATTCTCTTTTTTTTTAGTAAGCACAAGCAAAAGAAGACCTACGTTTCCAACTTGCAGGTCATAATGCCCACTTCCCCTTTCTTTGTCTAACTCCATTTACCATGCTTTCTACCTCTGGAAGTCTACATTAACTTTGCCAGTTACCCTTCTCCTCCTGGCAGCAGCCACCATCTGCCTGACAGAATCTAGAGCATGCTGGCCTTGTTAATGTGATTCTTAAAGTTCTAAGGAAGTGGTCATTGAACTTTTTTCTGAGTTGTTCCTATATTCCTGTACTGGGGGTTTCTAATTTCTATGGTAACATTTCTGCTCAATAATGGGTTGCAGCATCAGCTTTGAATGTATCAGTCCTAACCGAGAAGTTTTTCAAGATGTATGCTTTACTCCAAACCCAGGGGATAAGATACTCTGGTTTTGAATTTTGACCATCTGTACTTTAATAAGAAATAGATGGTTTGTAGGGCATGATGAAATTTGAGAACCACTCATATGACTCAGTGATATATAGAGCAACACATTTGTGTTCTTCCTTCTCCCAAGGTAGTAAGTAGTTTGTATATGAAGGTGACTGCCATCAGATCTGCTTTCTCAGTGTTCACAGCCTTGGCAATGGAGCCTTGTGACTCTTCAAGAAATGAAGCCCTTTTCCTACCCCTAAAACCTGGGCTGACATGTCAAGTTGCACTTGCAATGGAATGTAGCAGAAGTGATGCTGTACAAATTGCCAAGTGGAGACATCAAGAAGTCTCGAAGTTGCCATCCCCTCTGCTTGAAGGAAGATTGTCTTGAGAATATAATATAATGAAGCTATCATCTAGCTCACCAGAAGATGTGAAGGAATAACAATCTCCAACAGTTAGCTTTCAGATACCTGGAATAGAGGAGTTTTTACCTTCTTGCTCCTCATCAGTTGCCAAATAATTACATTTATATGGATGAGACCAAGTGAGATAACTACTCAGGAAATCTCAATTCAAATTACAGAACCACAGAATAAAGAGTAGATAAAATGCATTTCTTTTAGGCTATACAATTTTGGGGTGATGTGTTAGCTGCATCTTTCTATTGCTGGACGAATATGGGACTCAATTAGGGGGACAAAGCATTTATTCTCAACTTATAGTTTCTGGTTACAGTTAATCAGCATGGGAGGAGTGTTGACATCGCTATCAGGAGCTGAGGGAACAGACCACACCATATCCACAGGAAGACCTGAACGAGGGACATACTTCCCAACTTGCCAGTCTGCGAAAATACTGAACCAGCTCTGTCCACCTTATCCAGATGTCCAACATGGGTGGGAGTTCCATCATCAATTAGCCAAACTCCCACAGACTTGCTCAGGGCTTATCTTGACTAAATAATTCTACACAGGTATGCTTAAAGGCTCAGGTCTCAGTTGTCAAGTTGATGCCTGTACCTATCTGGAACAGATGCTTTTATGCTATCCAAGAACTTCATTTCATCATGATCATTTGCCTTAAAAATGTGAACCTGTATAACTTAGAAGAGATCCACAGCATAATAAATATGTACTGGAAGTAAACCATCACAGGGAAGTTGGTTTAGTTGGTTTTACAAAGCTACTTAGAGTCTTACTTTCCACAAATATAGTAGAAAAAAAAAAAGATGAAATGATATAATAATTTCAACAATTGCTTCAGGTTCAGATTCCTACACTTTGAAGAAATTTACACCAAATTCATTTATCTGGAAGGAGAAAATGCAAAAAAACAAAGAACACTATTAATCCCTATGAAGCTAAGGCATAGTAAAATTGACATTAACTACTTAGGAGCTTCCTCTGTCTGGAAGTTTCACTGGGTCATTCGTTAGAAGCTAATGGGCTTGGATTAGGATCCTTATTCTCTTTCTTTTTTATTCAGATATGTGGCCTTAAACTAGCAGTTTCCCTTCTAAACACTGAGGTCCTGGCTTTTGAAAACAGCTTTGTATAACCATATGTTCTCAGCAATTCTTTTGACAATATAAACATAAATGCAAAGGAACTATGCATACAACAGGAGTGCGGGGAAACAAATGAGGATTTATAAATTGCACTTATTATTGTATAGTCCACAGCATAACAAAATATACTCCAATCATATTACAAACAAGATTTTTATATTGTGTTAGGTTCAGATTGCAAAATAGGGGACATAAACAATTCCAATTCTGCTCTTCCATCCACTGCATGAAAAGAAAAGAAAAAAAGTCCCCGTTGATGCCTTTCACGTGTTTCCTATTTTGACTCTGTTGGTTTGCTAGGGGAGATAAAAATCCTGGCTTTGAAAAAATTCCCCTCTCGCTTTGTCTTCAGTTCCAGCCCCCAACTTGCCAGCTCTTCCCTGATGGCTTAGCTGAGGACTTTGGCAGGCTCTCCATCTTCCCTGGATGCAGGGAGCCACAGCGGGTGATGGACCCCAGGAGAGAGGGGAATGAGGCTGAGCAGGAGCCCTGAGATGCTCTTGCCAAACTGCCAAATGCTTCTGATGCTCTTGGATATGGCTCAGCAGCATCCCTTTCCCCGGGCCCTGCTTGGTGCTCACCCTGTGGCTGTTCTGATGGGGCCGGGACCATTTCTGGAGCTCTCCCCAGGGAGCTCAAGGTTTCACACCACCTTCTGAGGTTCTTACACTAGACTAGGTTGCCTGCCTACATCTCAGGCAGGAATGGCCTTGCCTACACCCACTGGCTCCTGTTGGCACATTCAGTTATCACCCAGTTGCTCAGACTTCCCTGTGTGCTGGCACCACCTGGGGATTATATTACAATGCAGGTGAGTTTGCACAGGGCCTGCAGAGGACCTGAGAGTGTGTCTTTCTAACTCAGGTCATTTGGCATCAATTGTTAGACCACCTTCTGTTGTACTTGTAGTTGAGATATTTTCTTTTCATCAGGGGTCTCATCTTTCTCTTTCAATTAGAATCTATTTCTGGAAAGAAGGAACATCTTGTTCTATGCTGAATTCTTTGCATTTAGACTCCTGCCAAGTACACAGAACTTGCCACACAAGAGTTAGTAAATGGATTATTTATTCACGTTCCTAGAGATCCAAACTTTAGAACTTTGAATGGATTTCCAGGTAGTAACATCATGGTTACACTTCAATAGATTCCTTGGTCTTGGCTTTGAAATCATCCTATTAGTCTCCAGAGGAGCAGAAATCTCAGAGTTCAGAGTTCAGGAAACTTCCACAGAAATCACTGGAATGCAATCTCTTTACAGAGCTATATACGCTGAGGCTGAATAGACCAAAGACAGCTAGAGAACCAACACTAATAAATGAACATATAGGAACAACTGTGCATATGTGCTGAGAGAACCAAAATTACAGCTCATAAAAGGAAATAAACCTGACATAATTAGTTGGATATAAACCCTGATCTAGCAATTTTCATGTCCCCAGCTGACAAAATATATAATGCTTGCACATCTTTTTCCAGTCTCCAATGTCATTAAATCTAACTGATGAGAGCTCAAAATCCCAGGGGGCACATGAGATACACTGTCCCACATTGTAGGGCTTCTTTTAGCCCAAACACTAACTATCCCTCCTCCTCATTGTTTTGACTGAAAGTAAAATAAAAATCAACTTCATCTGAAAAGCCAGGCATCAGGCTTTAATACTTTAAACATATGATCTTTAAAAATAGAGAGACATAAATAACTAAATAAATGAAAGAACCACCAAAGATACTTTTTGGTCTGCCTAACTAGGGAATTAGTACTAACTTCTTTCTCCAGAACTCAATGTTGGCATTACAATTTTCAATACTTGTCTCTACAAGTGAATAGGAAGTAAAGCAACCAAGCTGAAGATATGTAGTAAAAAAAGTCAAAACTATAGTCAAACGCAGTCTTCTTTCAAGTCAGCTTATCGTAATCAAAGTTCACTGATTTTCATTCTTGGAACCTAAAACAGCAGAGCCTTTAAGTGTGGAATGAGGTTTTTGTGGTTCAAGAAGACTATGGAGATGTTACAGAATACAATGAGGTGTATTTAGTAGTAGATATTCTCATATTTCACCTTGGTTGGACAATATGACATGCCCATTGCTAAATGCTGGGATATGGTGACAGCATTTTACTTGCCAAGAATCATCTCCAGGCTCAGATAAAAGCCATTTTCCAGTACCCTCAATTTCCAGGGAAGAGTGCAAGGGTAACTTCTGAATGGAATACAAAGGCTAGGTTCTCTTACTGGAATTCAGGAAGATTCTGCCTTTAAGGTTCAACCTGCCCACCGCTTTTCCTTCCAATTGTATCTTCAGCGAATCCTGTGGATGTCCATGGAAGCCACTCAAAGATTTGTTTTGCATGGTAAATAATTTCCAATTCACTCAGAGATAAACGTCCCAGTCATGCCTTTCAGCAAACAGCTCAAGCAAAAGACAAGCAGTTGTACTTACGGGCTCCAACAGGGGTTAGCGCAGGGCCACGGTCAGGCTGCTTTGCCCTCAGCTCTCGCAGTAAGCGGTTTACCACCTCCCACTCTCTGCTGAGGTCTTCTAACTTCCCCTTTAACAGAATAACACACAGGTTACTGATTTCAATACAACTTAACTCATCAAGCTCTTAATTCATTTTGTGAGTATATTATTGGATTTCGATTATATTTTGCTTCTAAATTAATTTTTTCCAAGTAGAATTTCTTTCAATGGAATTACAATTACATTAACCAAATACCCTACACATATTTATTGATTGCTGCATGGAATGTCTTTCCTCCCTCCAGGCACAATTTCCTTTAAAAAAAAAAGTAAACATTCATGACAACAAAAATAAAAACCAGTTCTTTTGCTAGCACTTTAAAAAATGGTATCTGTTGTGGATACATATAGCACTTAAATAAGGTGTGTGGATGGCTCCGGGGTTAAGGCCCTCACTTCCTAAGCAAAAGGACCAAAGTTTGGATCCCCAGAACCCATGTGAAAATGCTGGGGAGAAATGGTGGCAGCCTGCACTTTTTGCTCTGAAAAGCAGAGCCTGGGAAATGCCAGAGGAAAGCAAAAAGGAGGTAGAGCAATCCAGGATGATTCTAGATGTTACCCTTGGACCTCTACAGACTTAAGTGCACTCTCATGCACACACACACACAAACTTAAAACAAATCTTAATGTCCTACCTAACCTAAGATTAATCATATCACCATGTCTTGGTGGGAGAGGTAGCAGTAGAGATGGAGTTGGGGAGAGAGGGAGACTATCTTCCAGACATTCCTTTAAGAACAAACTCTTGGAACTAAGTGGACGAGGTACTGGGGTTCAGAGCACCAGTGCTTCTGTAAATTCTGGGCAACTATGACTGTTATTGCACTTTGTCTTCATGTTGCTAACATGACTGTAAGATCCAACACCTTAAGAGAACAGGGAGTTTATCTTGTTTATGATTTTGGTTACAATTCATAGTCCAGCTTGGTGGAGATTTAGTTCAGAGCAGCACCATGGGCAACATCATATCCACAGGAATTGTCTGAGAGGGACACGTTTTCTCTTACCAGAACGCCTGCATGCCAATATGCCAAAGTATGTCAAAACTCTAACTCAGCTCTCTGCTCAGGGAATGGCTCCAAGCACTAAGGGCTTGGTCTTCCCTCATTGATTAGAAAAACCTCCTTCATGCTGGCTCAGAGCTCGACCTGACTACCAGTTGGTCATGGATGTGTTTAAAGAGTCAGCTGTCAAGTTGGCACCTAGATTTAGCCAGCACGGCAGTCCACCTGTAATTCCAGAGATAGGGAGGAGACATGGGTACTTCTGGGGATCCCCAGAATTCGCAATTGCTTCACTAGCTGAATCTGTGAGCTCCTGGGTCAGCGAGAGATTCACCTCAATGTACGTGATGGAAATCAGCTGAAGGAGAGAGAGAGAGAGAGAGAGAGAGAGAGAGAGAGAGAGAGAGAAGAGAGGGAGGGAGAGGAGGGAGAGAGAGGAAGGGGGAAAGAGGGAGGGAGAGAGGGAGGGAAAGAGAAAGGGAGGGAGGGAGAGAGAGGGAAGGAAAGGGAGAGACAGAGGAAAGGAGGAGGGAGGGAGAGAGGGAAGGAGGGAGGCAGAGAGGGAAGGAGAGGAAAGGAGGAGGGAGGGAGAGAGGGAAGGAGGGAGGCAGAGAGGGAAGGAGGGGGGGAGAGAGGGAAGGATGGAGGGAAAGAGGGAAGGAAGGAGGGAGAGAGGGAAGGACAGAGGGAGAGAGGGAAGGACGGAGGGAGAGGGAGGGAGAGGGAGGAAGGGAAAGAGAGGGAGGGAAAGGGAGGGAGGGAGAGAGAGGGAGAAGAAAGGAGAGAGGAAGGGAGGGATGAGTGAGAGAGAGAGGGAGGGAGAGAGAGAGAAAAGGAGAGGGAGGGAGAGAGAGAGAAAGGGAGAGGGAGAGCATGGATCAGGTGGTAGAAATAATGTAGGCAGACATCTTCAGCTGTCCATACTTAAAGAAATCGCCTCGGGTATAGAGCCACGGGGATGTGTTCACTGCATGCCTACTCAGTGGCAAGGTGCAGAGGAGCAGCCACTGAACAGCTCCCTGTGGATTTAGATACCTCCTGATTTGGCCAGTGGTGAGCCGGTGTGTATTTCACAACTGGCTTTCTGCTGGTGACAGCAGTCTCATTTATAACTTTTGCCAGATTTAGTAATGTAAATGCTCACACCACGACCCAATTTAAATTGTCAGGATAATACCAAGTGACTCACCACCTGCCTGAAAACTTACCAATAAACTGCATTTCTTCCTCCACCTCTCCCTCACACAACTGAAACAAGTTGGTTCCAGCACATGAAACACTCGGGCAGTTCAATGGTTCACTTTGGCTACTGGGAAGCCAAATAATTAGTTATAATCCTGAGAATCTGAGCACAGGT
The DNA here is from genome assembly GCA_023101885.1 of Typhlomys cinereus. Lineage (NCBI taxonomy): Eukaryota > Metazoa > Chordata > Mammalia > Rodentia > Platacanthomyidae > Typhlomys > Typhlomys cinereus. The sequence goes on from JALPQD010000632.1 coordinate 807,127, forward strand.
GATGTCTGTCAGTCCTAAGCAGAGGCTTGCAAAACATCAGTCAAATCTCTAGGCTTAAAAAAAAATCCCCTTTTCCTCTTCATTGGAATCAACACGAAGGTACAAGAGTACCATAGAATCAACGCAATCGCCAGGAGACCTTGTACAGATACTTATGCCTTGGTCCCAGCCCCAGAATACTGCATTTAGTAACACTAGGTGAAGGCTCAAGAATTTAATTTTGCAGTTTTCTAGGCAATGGCGAAGCAGTCTGTCCATGACCAAAATAGGTGTTCATTATACCTGATGAGTTACCTCAGTATCTAAGTTGTAGCAAATATGCACCGTTTTTGGGAAAAATAAGAACATAGGCCTTGATTTGCAATAGAACTGAATTCTTAGGAGAAATTCTGGTTCAAAAACGCTTCCAAGGGGATTGGCAGAAGCTAGTTTTCCAAAATAACAAATTCAGAAAAGCCGTCTGGCCAGAAACATGCATACTTGATTGTCCTGTGAGTAAGAAAATAACAGCATTCTGTGAAGACACTGGAATATTTAGTTTGTGAGAATAACTTCCTAGGTCTTCTCTTCTGAAAGAGTTGATAGGAACATTTGCATGTGGCTATAAATTTCTATTCTGATACAGATAATAAAAATATTTGACCTATTCTGGATGTGCTTAAAAATAAATAACAGAAACTGTTTCTTATCTGAAGCATCAAAGTTGTAAAGTCAGAAAGGACCAAGTATTTAAAAGGAATAAGAATAATAGGATAATAGGAATGATGATAAACCCAACCAAACAACTAGAATGTTTTATATACATGCTGTGGTTTAGTGTTAATCATTAATTTAATGATAACCATCTCAGTAAAAACTGTCATCCATTTGCATTTAACAGAAAATAAATGTTCAGTGGCTATGAAGTGCCAGTTTTTGTAGCACTTACTAATCTTATGAAATGAAGTTAATCTCTGAGCCCTCAATGTCTAGTGGAGAAAATAGACACAAAAAATTACAATAGAGTTTTGGGGTAATAAAAATTATTTCAGCAAGGCACATTGGGGGACAGTTTAACACAGATTGGAGACAACACTAGGTTGTCTAGCAATGCTACCATATTAATCTTCGGAGATGGAGAAAGACTGTTCAAATAAGTGATGGTTTTCAGGATGGATAGGAAGAGAACTTTCCAGAAGGAAAAATATGTTCAAAGACACAGAGAGAAGAGGCACTGAACCTTTTCAGAAATGCTGCCTGACTAGAGTTTATGAAGAATGATGTGAAATAACTAGATCAGTTGCAGTGCCAATGAAAAAGATCTGGTAATGCTTGACTCTGGGATTCTTTTCTAAAATAAAGAAGTGGATGGAGATGTTGAGGAGCCCAGAAGTGATGTGACAAGACTTGTGTTTTCCATTGTGGAGTCTTTATCAGAAGAGAACAGGCACAGGAGTTGGGAGATAATGTTGGAAACACAGTGAGTGAACAGCAGTTTGGACTTAACTAAAGATTTCTTATGTGATTTTGCCCCAGGAAGTGCTGAAGAGAAGCCTCCTGACAAAGGCTTTTCCAAGCACACACTTTTCAGGGCACCCTGGAAGGTGGGAACTGACTCTTCTGTTTCTTGCATGGTATTCCTTCTATGGAGTCCAGTGCTTCTAATATTAGGTACTTAGAAATTACTTCTGAATTGAATTCAGTGAGATTAGAAATGACTGTTTGAATGAAGGCAAATAGAGTCAATTCCGTGTACTCTCAACTTGACAATGTGAATTACATACCATGATGATTTTTCTTAGAGTGGACTTAAAAAATGCTCATGCAAGTTTCCAGGTGTGCAATCATTACATTAGGCTATTATAATGCCTGAAAGAGATTATATTTGAAAGATTAATCTTCTAAACCAAGGTCACATCTTTAGGTTTCTAGAGAGATTAGACAGAAAATAAGGGAAGCAAAAGACTTGTGTTTAAAATAGAGAGCTGTAACTTTAGAGACAATTGGACATTACCGATAGAAATATAGCATGTTTAAAAAACCAGAAGGTAACAATAAAACCCTTTCTGAACATATTACTTCTTCAGAATATGCCAGAGAAATATTACATTTGTTTACTTTCTTTTCAATTTCTTTTTTGCATGCATGTGCATGCATGTATGTGTGTTTTGCATATGTGAGTGTGTTCATGTGTGTAGAGGAGTGTGTACAAGAGTACATTTGAGTATGTGTGCCTATAGAGGCTCAAAGGTGACAATTAGAATGACCTTGGATTGTTCTAACTTACTGCTCTACTCTGGAGTTTTCCAGGCTCCACTTTCCAGGGCCAGAAGTGTAGGTTGCTGCCATTACCGCCCAAAATTTTTATATGGGATCTGGTGATCTGAAATCGGGTCTTTTGGTTTGTAAGGCAATGTCTTTAAACATTGAACGCTTTCTCCAACCTTCTTTATCCATCCTCATGGGCACATTGTATGTGTGTGTGTGTGTGTGTGTGTGGTGTGTGTGTGTGTGTGTGTTCACATGTAGGAGAGTGCATGTTTATCCATCCTCATGGGCACATTGTATATGTGTGTGTGTGTGTGTGTGTGTGTGTGTGTGTGTGTGTGTGTGTGTGTTCACATGTAGGAGAGTGCATGTGGAGGCCTGAGGCAGATATTGGTAATCACCCTTGATTGTTTTTCCACCTTGTTGTTTTTGAGGCAGGGTCTTTAATTAAACCTGAAGTCTACTGATAGTGCTTCTCTCTCTAGCAAGCTTGCTCTAAGGAATTCCATTCTCTGCCAACAAGAGTAGAATTCCAAGAGAGTAGCTATATTGACTCAGCATGAATTGGGATTCAGGTTTCTGAACTCCAGTCCCTTGGCTTGCACAGCAAGAACTATAACTGTTGAGCCATTTCCCCAACATCTTCCTTCATTGTTTATGGCACCAGAAGGTAACAGAAAGCCCGTTTTTGCTATGAGGAGTTTAGATCAACAGGGCTGTGATACTAAAGAAATGGATAAGTGCATATGATGGTGCAGGATAAGGAATAGCATACAATACTTAGAATTAAGAAACTAGATCTGTTTAAAATAATGTGATAGATTTAAAAAATCCTATGCTAAATTTTAGAAAGCTAAGGAACAATCTTTACAGCAAAATGTTTTTTAAGCTTTTGAAAGTATAAATTATATTGAATGATTAAAATGAGTAAAACAGGAAAAAAATGGGGGTAGACAAGGTGTGGTCACATTTTGATGATTAAATATAAAATGGAACATTGAATTATATAGATCTAAAACTAAATGATTAAAACCAATTTTATAAGTACTAGAAAGTTCTCACTTCTTAATTTAATTATAACTTTTACTCCTGAAGTTGTTTATGTCTAATGTGTCCAACATTTTATATAATTAGAGTGCTTAAATTTTTTTCTCAGAAGGCATGTTGCCAAAACATTTATTAGCTGATCAGTGAACATATTTTTATTTATTATAAAACAGTCTTGAACCAAAAAAAGCAAAAATGCCTCTCATCAATATACAAATTTGACAATGAAGGTCAAGATATGTGAATTTTTTTATTTTTCAGGCTTAACATAATTGCTTAAACACAAAGAATCAGTAGCTTCATAAATGCAGAATATTAAAAACAAGTGGAGCAAGCCATGTTGGAAACAGAATGCTATGATAAAAAAACAGAGAGGAGAAAATGAACATTAAACTTCACCACTAAGAAATGTAATGACAATTTCCAGTGAACTAAGAAGGAATGACAATTCAACATATGGTAAAGTCACATTTTGTATCATGTAACATACAAAAAATCACCTACATGTCCTAAAAGAAAGAGGGACATAATAGTCTAAGGGAAAAGATAAATGTCATGGTAAGGGAAAACTGAGAGTGGAGAGAGAACTTGAAATTACAGATGGGTTTAAGCATTGGGGCTGGAGATATGGCTCAGGGATTGAGACTCTGCCTCATAAGCAGAAGGTCCTGAGTTCAGATCCCAGGTCCCACATAAAAATGTCAGGTGGAAAAGGCTGTGGTCTGCACATCCAGCTCTGGTAGGCAGAGCCTGAGTGAAGTAAGGAGGTAGAAATGATCTAGGATGATTTCTAAAGTCATCCTTGGTCCTCCATAGGGACACACAGTGCCCTCTGACACACACATACACACACACACACACACACAGAGCAAATAAATAAGTAAAATATTTTTAAAAAGATGGGTTTAAGTGCTGTTGAGTTATTATATACTATTTCACACATATGATCCCCAAAGGATTAGGTACAAAGATATTTTTTGGGGGGGAAAAGGATGTCTGTCAAGTAGCTCAATCTGGCTTTTGACATATTATGTAGATAAGAATAACCTTGAGTTCCTGATCCTCCTCCTTCTAACTTCCCAGTGAAGGAATTACAGACATGTGTCACCACCTCCAGCTTTATATGGTGCTAGGGATGAAATCTAGAACTTTGTGTATGCTAAGCAAATTTTCTGTCAACTGAGCTACACCCCCTGCTGAAAAGATTAAAGTTTGTTGCATCTACAGTTGACTTAGATGTTATTTTCTACTCACAGTTTAATTATCTCACTAAATGGTGTTGCTTACTAATTTTAAAGATACACATATATTTTATAACCTAACTTGCAATAGTAAATTGAGCATTTCCTCCAGAATTTAGTTGAAGAAACTGATTTGCACTGGAGTCCATCATGTTCCAAATGCATTACTCATGTTACTAAACAGAACAACTGGTGTTTAAGGACACTGCTGCAAAGAAAGAAAAACTCAAATAACTTTGCAACTTAGAAGGAGAAGTCTTGAATTTCAGTACTAATTTATGACTACTGATTGGGCGATCCTTGGCAAATCAGATAGGTCACTGAAATTTATCAACCTTGAAATGTAGATATAGTACAACCACCTAACTCATAGCTTTGTTGGAGAAAATAATGAGATGTTTTATGTGCAAAGAATGCTGTGAACTGTAAAGCACTATGAAATTGTTGGTTAGATATTATGCACAGATTAATGAAGCAAAACAGAAGGTAGTCAATAAAAGCATTCATTAAAATAGTTACAAGAAAAGTATTGCAGAACTTAAAGGACCAGGATTTGGGGGATCTGCAAAATCACCCAATTATTTATTCAAAATCCCTTTCATTCATTCACAAATATATCTGTGAAACAGCCTAGTTTTTATTCAAAAATCCCTTTCATCACTTCACAAATGCTGAACAGTCTATTCATTTATTTAAATTTTATCTTGCTCACTTTTATTTCCAGATGGGTAAATGAAGGTCACTGTAATTTCCTATATAAGCTGGCTTTTGAAAATGAAATCTTTACCTTTATATTCCACAAATACGTCAGGATATCCCCAAGTGCCAGAAGTTCAAGAATGAATATTCTTTTTTCCATCAATTAATTCAGGAATGAATATTCTCTTTTTCCCATAATTTTTAGCAAGAGAAATTGCTTATGAAATGGTCACAGTTTTTGACTAGGGGTCAACACAAAAGCACTTGTAACTTGTTTCAGAAGTCATTGCACTTCAGAGTGGAAACTGATATTCTACATCGTGCATGTTCTTTTCTATGTTGCTTCATTTTTTTTCTTCTTTGGAACATGACAACATTTCCTATCTCCTTTGCCTTTTCTATAGAATTCTCTGAGGTAGCAAAAAGTGTTTAGATGTGGCAACCAGTGCAGCATTCTTCACATGACAAACTTTAAACAGTGTTGAATGAAAGTGTGTTTGTTAAAGGTAGTAATTTGCTATACATGTTAGTAATATGTTCGAGGTTTGACAGAAATGAAGTATGTATTTAAATTCCAATCTCTTTAAATATAAAAATCAGTTGGATCATAGTTATCAACTCCTCTTATTGACAAGATGTAGGGAAGTTTAAATTTTTGAATGTGCTAAGTCAACATCATGGACCAGCTCCCTTAGATGAGCTCAACCAAGAGAGACTTTCAGAGTATTTCCAAATGGAAAATTTACTTTCATTATAGATGATTTTTGTAGCTGGACATTACTGCTCATCAAGTATCCTGCTTTGGGAATAGTCATTAAGCAATTAGGACCGTTGTAGGAAACAACGATAAATTTCTTCTTTATGAGGAGAAAAAATACAAGAAAAGTGGTTTTGAATGGAAATTTCCTTTTGAACTTCAAAGTTGAAATGCAATCTAGTTCAAAACTCTGTGTGAGTGTCAGTGAGAGAGCTCAATGGGTAAGGCACGTGCTCCCAAATCTAGCAACCATGTCTGGTCCCTGAAAGGCAGAAAGGGGAAAGGAAAATTGTTTTCTGACCTCCGCTTATGCACCATGGTATGTATGTGTATGCCTTTCTTACTCTCTTTCAAGTACATTAATAACATACTGAAAAATTTAACAAGCTCTGGGTGAGCTTGAAATCTTTACAGTTCAAAAACTGTTGCCTTATGTTAGTGCTTGGCATAAAAAAGCATCTGCAACGTGGCTAGAGCAATCCTCCTCTAGCAGTGTACCCACAGACATGCATGTGCCTGTGTCTTCTCAAGTGCATCTAACTCAAGTGAGGACCAGAAAGGAAATTTAAGTTGCAAAAACAATTGCCTAGTTACAGCATGTGATATTGCATAACCCAAAATTGACGTTCTCCAACCAATTCTTTGGAAACGAGTCAGTTCATGTTAGAGCCTTTATAATAATTTTAATGTCTCAGTTGCCTTATTTTTTTGATAAACAAATTTGTACAAGAATCTGAAATAATCACATGATGTGAGCTTTGGATTTTTATAATAAAAACCTTCTAACAGAGCTTGTTTAAGGAAACAAATACAATCAACAAAGACCATTGACAAACCACTTAGCCCCACTGGTGATTGTGAGTTTATAATCTAGGAATAATTTCTAATAGTAGTTGAAAAAATATATCTTTTCAGATCATTTTCAAAAGGAGGCTAAATGTACTAGAGCAATAAAAATAATATTAAGAAAAATGATCATGTCAGCTTTTCTAATATTTGTGAATAGGTATTATAAAAATTATGCTGAGAAAACGCGGAAAGTAAAAACTGGTCCCATCTGTGATTAAACAGGTGATCATTTCATTTTAACTTTAAAAAATTCTTATGTAAATAAGCTAAGCCACTTCATGTCCAGGTTGCAAAGAGACAAGGTCCCTATGTCATTATAGAAACAAGTAATATGTGGCATTGCTGTTCCTATAACAATAACGTGATTTAGCCCTAATTCATTCCTCTCAAATTCTAGATGAAACATCATCATATTGCCTCTGATTCTTGGCAATGCTTAATCTGAACATGCCTTCCACTTCATTCACTCTTCCTTGGAGGCAAAAGTTTTCTTACTAAGATTCTAGTAATCTCTTTGTGGCATTTCCTCCTCAGTTGTAATATACTAAATATTAATAATTTTTAATAAAGGTATATTCCCAGTAATCTTTAGATGCACACTTTTTTATTTGTTTCTTTGTTTCTGTGCTACTAGTGACACAATTTAGGCCTTGCAAGGGCCCAGCTATTGAGTTTTAGAGCTCTAACCTTAGCCTGAGCGCTTTTACAGAATAATGTGGGCATTCCAACAGCACCATATTGCAAATAACTTCAAAGAAAAATTTAAGTTCTCATATTCTAGAAAAATAAATAAATAAATAACAGATTTTTTTTATTCAGGATCTTATGATATCAAGACTATACTAAAATTTGCTATGTCTTCAAGGATGACTTTAAACTGCTGATCCTCTAGCTTCCATCTCTCATGCTCAGGGCTTCGTGCAGGTTAGAAAAGCATTCTACTTACTGAGCTGCACACTTGCTCCTATATTAAGTTAGAATGGAATTGTTGCACAGAATACAAATGTAGCAAAACAATACTTATAAATACATATAATTTTAAAAAATGTAACATGAATAAGGAAGTAATACACCTTTCAAAATACTATTCACAGGTTTATATTGATAATTTTCTTAAAATTCTATTACAAATGTTATACTCAAATTGGAAATGCAAGCTATTCTCCATGTTCAAAAATTATGATTAGTATTTAACCTCTTATAGTCCATGACTTTTTCCTCTGTTGTAAAGAAAATATATTTTAATATGCAAAATTTATATGTTGATTATGAGCTACCTCTATTGTTACCTTGTTTCTGTAAGTACTCTTCGACTTTTTTGTATTGGTTTGTTTTATTATAGAAATTATTATACCAGGAAAAATGAGATTGTGTGCATAACAGATGATGTTCAAAATCCAAATGGCTTTATAATTTTAATCATATTTAATTAGACAATATTCTGTCCAGCAAAATACTAATCAGTTCCATGTATTGTTATAATTATCATAATATTTGATTGAGTCACCTTTTGATCAATCATCTACCACTTGACCTACTGTACTGTGTATAAATCTTGAGTCATATATCTGTTGTAGTGTATTAAAGACCTTTAGGCCATAAATAAGTTCCCAGAAATGCCACTGGGTCCTTGTATGTCATTGGAGAGGAGGGCCCAGAGGAGAGTCTGGCATGCACATTAAAGGATTCTCTGGGGATTGGGGGGGAGGCACTGGGGGATGAGGAGGGAGGGGTGAGGAGAGGGAGAGCAGGGGGGTCGGGGGGAGGAGGAGGGAGGGAGGGAACTGGTGTACCTACTAAGTTTGTATGAGCGGAAATAATAATAAAACATGTTGTAAAAAAAGGCCATAAATAAGCTCCCAGAAAGCTTTGGAAATAATAATAAGTTTATAATGCAATAGAGTAAACTTGTTGGGATGAGGGAAAAAAGTTTAATCTAGTTAATTAACAACAAAACAGCTAAGAAAATGAAACATCCCTAGTTGTGATTGTCTATAATTGAAAATGACTAATGATGCTGTCATTTTGTAGATTATGTCTGAGGAAATGCTTCCTGGAGGATTGTAATTGATGTCTTGATTATTTTTCTACTGCAATTATTTTGTGCTTAAAGGTTGGGATACAACACTTTGGCCAAATACATAAAGCGCCTCACACTTTACTTTTACTGTTCCATTTAAAAATATCTAAAGGAGTAAGTAACATATATTGCAAGGTTGAGATAAGCAAGAATATTTTTGATAACAAAAAGCTCATATGTCTAGCTACCCTTATCATCTCAGTGAGTAAATAAGGCATTTGAAATTCCATTAATTCTCTCAGGTGCAAAGGATGCAATATTAACATTTCTCTCTCTCTCTCTCTCTCTCTCTCTCTCTCTCTCTCTCTCTCCTTTCCCTGTATATGTGTGTTGTGGTTTGAATATAAAAAAAGTCTCCCATTTTTCATGTGTTTGAATACTTGGTCTCCAACTAGTGGTGCTGTTTGGGAAGGTTGTGGACCCACACAAGGTGGATTCTTTCTGAAAGGAAGTATGTCATTGCAGTCCAGCCTCAAGGGCTATATCTAGACTTCACGTTCTGTTCACTTTCTGTGCTTCCAGAATGTGAATCAGCTGCCATGCTTTCCCTGCTTGACACCCTGCTTTTCTCCTAAAGGATTCTGTCCTCATGAACTATTAAGCAGCGATAAACCTTTCCCCTCTTAAGTTGCTTTGGTCACAGTACTTTATCACATCAACCAAAGAGAAGCTAAATCATACATATTTTAACAACAAATTACATTTTAAGAGAGTTTGAGTGTAAGAAAATGGTATATAAATGCTTCAGTATAAGAATGTCTTAAAATAAATTTATGGGCAGGAAAAATGAGGAAATGCTTGTAAAAGCAGAAAAATCATATAAAAAAAAGAATAGACAGGCTAGAGGGAGCCCTGAGGTCCATGAAGGTGGACTACGGGAAGGAGGGTGGGAGGGAGAGGGATGGATTGAAGAAAGGAGGGAAAGGGGGATGAGTGGGAGGGGAAATGGAGGAAAGCAGGGATAGGTACTTAATATGCTTGTAAAACTTGAAGAATAAAATAAAAAATTAAAGATAATTCAATGTAGTAAGGCCAACAATACAGGATTTCTAATAAAAAATAGATCAGAAAAATTTCAGGTGGAAGTTCAAGTTTATACTTTTAAGTTCAAGAACAAAAAGAGACATAAAAAGAATAAAATATTCTCATAAAAGCAAAAAAACAGCAACTTTAAGAAGGAAATAACAGATGCCTTTATTCTTTTCTTTTGTTAGTTATTAATAATGTTGTCACTTACAGAAGTGAACATTGTATTTTTTTAAACAATGTCTTCCTATATATCCCACTTAACTTTGAGTTTCCTATGTAAACCTAACCTATCCACAGCCTCTCAATCTTCCTTTCTCAGTGTGGACCACAAAACCATTTTCTTGCTTTTAGTTGCTAAAAGGATACTATTGAGGAACTAGTTATCACTGTAGTAAATAGAATATTAAAAAAAACTGATCCCAACAATGGGATTGTCCTAAAATTCTTATTATCAAACATGTACTTGGTAAAATGTAAAATTACTGATCTGACATGTCTAATGAATCTTCAATCATTTCTGAAGATAAAGGAACATAATGAAAATGAAATAAGATAGAATTGTTGCCAAGAAAATGTGGAGACAACAGAAGGGGACAGGTAGGGAAAGAAAGAAAGGGATGAAGAGAGAGAAAGACAGAGAGAGAGAGAAACAGAGAGAGAGAGAGAGACAGAGAGAGAAAAAGAGAGAAATAGAGACTTAGTTTTTCGAATTTTACTTGTTTTTGTGCAAATGTGTGTGTGGGGGTGAAGGGAATGTGTATCACAGGGTACGTACGGTGTGTGCCTGTGGAGGACCAAGGTTGACTTCGGGAATCATCCTGGATTGCTTCTTTTCTTGTTTTTCTATTGGATTTCCCAGGTGTTTTTACATGAGACCTGAGATTCCCAACTCAGGACCTTCTGCTTGCAAGGCAGAAGTCTTAACTTCTTTTTTTTTTTTTTTTTTGGGTCAGAAGGGGCTTTGGATGTCCCTTATCATCCAAGCCAACTTTATTGTAAGGTACAGGGTTTTTATAATCAAGAAGCAGGGCCAAATTCTTTACAGGACTATGTAAAACGCATACATTTTGGTTAACAAAAAGAAGTCAGGAGTGACACCCAAGTGGGGCAGACATATGCCAGGTATGCTAAACAGCCATGTCACCTTGTTGTTAGAAGGGAATAGAAAATGTATGCCTCAAAACAGTTACCTGGTCCGTGCATTAACATCTCTTTAGATAGGCAGGAAAGAACTGATAGGGAGGGGGAACAGCCCAGCCAGTTTCTTAGAGAAACAAAAGCGTTCCAAAGGACCTGGGAGTTTTCTCAACTTCCAAGGAGGAGTTCAGCCTATCATTGTCTTGCAGACAAGAGGCAAACTATTGGTTAATAAGTTTTTGAGATACTTCGAAACTTTTAAAAGAGAAGTTTTTGAAGGTAACCTATAGATATTGGAGACTTTCTTACAATGAAAGTTAAAAGGTTAAAAACATTAATAGACTTATGAAGGCTCTATGCAACAACAATATAGCTCATGGATTTGGTAAAGGTTCTACTCAGTATTGATAGCTGCTGAGATTTTATTTTTTAAAGGTTGCTTATCTAAACAAATACACAGGTATTCTCCTGTGACTTTGTGCTACTCGTTTATTCCATATTTGATAATGTCCTGGTCTCTACAAAATTTTAAAAAACTTTTACTAATTTGTGTTATAGCTATACATTTGGCTCTAAAAGATATTAACGTACTACAATTAATTAAACTTTTTATAAATTATTTAACATTTTCATTTCAAAATGAGATTTAAAGTTGTTTATCTTTGATTTAATGTTTTTGTGTTTATATTATAAGATTCATGTATTTTAACTTCTTAACTACTTGCCATCTTAACTCCTGAACCATCTCTCCAGCCCCGACACTTAAGTGTTCAATAATAAGATTAGTATATATTTTTTCTTTTTTATTATTACTATTTAGTCTTCTTGATTACAAACATAGTGGGTGGCTATCCCTGACCCTTTCCCTCTCTTGTCCTCCCTTTCTCACTCTCTCATCTCTTCACAAATCCATCCCTCTCCCACCCACCCTCCTCTTTCTAGGACTGTGGACCACAGGGTTCCCTTTGGGTTGTCTGTATTGGTATGGACTCAGGTCTCTGACAGATTAAGTGGCCCTGTGGTGGGTAGACTCACTGATATTGGTATTCTCTTTCACCTGTCTAGCCCTAGCCCCTAGGTCCCACTTGCATGAATTATTCCACCAGAGTTCATTACTAGTCTATTGGGAATGTTGATATACTGCAGGTCTGGTGGAGCTAAGTATCACTGCGGTAAGTTTCTGGGTGCAACAGCCCTGCCTTGAGTGGATTGACTTGCAGAAGAGGGGAAGTAAGATTGCAAGAGCCTAAAGGTGGGGTGGGCCACCACTGACCAAGTTATTCTGTATCTTTTTTATCAGACACAATACTCTGCTATAGCTTTAGCAGAAATGCCTCACATTTTTAAAATTTCAACAGGGAATCTTCAAAGAATATATATAAGTTGCATAGTCGAGGATAAAAAAATACCAATTTTGAAAGTTTGAAAGAGATCCTAGGAAAGTTGCTGAAGCAGAAAAGAAAAAAAAGAAAGAAAGTGAATGGAGATGAGCCCACCCCCTTTGCTCACTTTGACTATATAGAAACCAAATAGACAAATTTTCTGATATAAAAGTGGAGTTGCCAATAGTTTCCTAAGTAACTGGCATGCTCCAAGGTTTCCTTAATTGCAACATCTGCAAATGGGGAATACTGTATCTATTTAAACCGAGGATCTTACATCAGAAGAGATAGTCCTTTTATTTTTTAGAGAATATTACTTTCATCTTCATATTTTAATGACATTCCCAGAGCTTTTTATTTACTTATGTGTGTGTGTTTGTGTATGAGAGGGCACTGTGTGTCCCTGTGGAGGCCCGAGGGTGAACTTCAGGAATCATCCTGGATTGCTCTACCTCCTTCTTGCTTCCCTTTGGGATTTCCCAGGCTCTGGTCACCAGGGCCAGAAGTGCGGGTTGCTTCTGTTTCCACTTGGCATTTTTATGTGGGACCTGGGATCTAAACTCAGGACCCTGTGTTTGGGAGACAGAGTCTTAATGCCTGAGCCATCTCTCCAGCCCCATTTTTTATTTTGTTTATTCCAAGTGTACCTCTCCCTCAAAGACAGAAACACAATTTTTTTTTACAAAAATACATAGCAGGCTGCTAAGACCTAGTTCCCTTCTAATAAAGAGATGAAAAATCCCAGAATTAAGAAGTAGTATTTGAAATTGCATATGTTACAATGTTCAATATGGGAATCCAGTGTTCAAAAGGCTTTGTTTGTGGACCATCCAAGCAATTGGTCAGGAGTCATCCATCCACAACTTTTAGAAAAAGAAACTTTGAGCAGTGCAGAGGTTTAAACAGTCCTCATGGCTTTGCGTTTTGCATGGCCAAGGGTCAGATTCTAAACTGTGAGGCCATTTCTATGAACTTTCAGTGGTTCACATTATCTGGAAGTTCAGCTAATTTTCAGGTGTTTCCCAGGATATAGTCCACATCCAAAGTTATAGGGACTGGCAGTGTAGGTCAGTGGAAGAGTTTGTGCCCAGCATCTTCGGTGTCCTGAATGTTCCACCTCAAGTGCAACACAACAGAATGAAGCATTTTAATTCAACTATTTTTCCATAACCTATGTCTAAATCAATTGTGTCTCCTTAACCTTATCAATCTCATATGTTGACCTAAAAATTGTCTTAAGGGTTGCAAAGAAGATAGAAGGTTATATTGCCATGTGCTTTTGTTCCAGAAGGGTATTTTCCTTTTCAACTCAAATAGAAACAAAAGATAGATACAGGGCTGGCAAATTCATCTCAATCTTAAATTGGTTCAGAAGTTAAGATGTGGGGAGGAGGTGAGGTTAAGTTAGCAACCACTGATTGACTTGATTTTCATATGTTAAAAGATACACTGTCTCTTCTTTTCTTTTTTGAATTAATGATTATTTCACTGTTCCCCCTCCCAAAGACACAAATTGGTGCTAATCTTGGCACATTGTTACAGGGATCTGGGTTTAAGATTGTGAGATTTAATCAAGAACAGATAGAATGGATTTGGACAAGAGTCTGTTTGTACATTCCATGGATTGATGCAATACAATGGGCCCACTTTTACACTATGCATAGATATCTGAAGTTTGCTCCTTTCAGTACTTTACCATCTAAATATGAAACATAAAACAAGTGTCATTTTCTTGGGATTTTAGAAGTGGCAACAAATATAATCGTGAATAAATGCAAGTCCACATCTACAGACACACTTGGGCCTTTTAGCATCTGGTGTTTAGTCATTTCATTCAGGCCCTAACTTTAAATGTACTTAAGCCAAAGTCCCATTTAAGCTTTAAGGAAAACAAACAATTTGGGAGAAATGAACTTTGAGCCAAGTACAAAGAAACTAAGGTGACCTTAGAGACAGAGTCTAAGTCATGGTAATGTTATTTGCAAGTGCGAGCTGGTTGAGTATAATGAGGTTATTGACCTGCACTGTTTTAGTCCAGTTTTAAACATGAGGGTGAGGCTCACTAAATCTCAGCCACTAACACTGGCTGAGAAGCCAATATTGATCAATACAGAGTCACCATTACAAGCTCTCAGGAATCTTCATCACAATGAAAGCCATTATAATTTTGGTCCTGTACAGAGAATAAGGTAATGCATATCTAAAGACTACTTATGAATGGATTCTTATTTGCAAATGGAAGCCATTGATTAACTGCTTTTTTCCGTAACCAGCTTTGCCTTTTCTCTTCATGTAATATCTGTGAATAAACATACTCTAACCTTTAAACTTTACGCAGAGAAAAGAAAGAACTAGCAAGATTTCTCCCAGACCAGCTGCTTGCCAAAGCAAGAAGCAAAGACATGACATTTCACTAAAAATTTTTGACCCAGTAAAGTGCTGAATTCTGAACACAGGTTTCCTTTTTTCATAAGAAAGAGCAACACAGAGAGCGGAAAGGTCATGGGCCATATTGTGAAGCTTACAGCTGTTGGAGACAGACAGTATAATGCCACATCTTGATTTGAATTAAGCCAAGCAATATGAAGAGTATCCAGGCTGGCAGGCAAAGCAATAAACCCCCAAAGAATTTAATCTACCTTGAAGGTGGGACTACTTTTTGTATTGATGGCAGCACACCAGGATAGAAATGAGTCCTTTAATGCAATGACTTGTTAATAGCCTCAAGATCACAATATAGAAATAAATAGGATATGTTGATCAAAAAAGACACCTTTGCTTCAGCTATTGCAGTCTGGCCAATATTTCCTTACAAGTTATTTCATTGATTATAAATAGACCAAGGGTACAACAGGGGAAGCATAACCCATTATGAAGTAATGGATATTGCTAGAGGTTGGTTCATTACCTTCACTGACTGAGTGGCTGGTTTTTCCTTGTACAAATGCTGCCCTTTAGACAAAATCCTTTCCACATCCGGTTGTTTAGCTTGAACTGCTACTTCAGTTTCCTGGGGAAAAGAACCCATACAGTGCAGATTAAATTCACAGTTAGCAATAAAATTACTAAATTTAAATATACCCTTGGAGACTCCACATGTATTGCACATCAATTTCTGCATGGTACACAGGGGTAGCAAAATGTAGTTTTCAATGCAGAGAAAAAAATAGAGAACTCTGTGAAACATGCTAAAGTTGAAAAATGTTAATCCAAAATTTTTATATGATATCATAGTATTATTGTACACAAGTAAGAACAGTACATTTTTGAAAGAACAAAATAAAATGCAATAAGAAGAAGGCTAATTTCTCAGTATAACTGATGTATAGAAATACAATTAGTAGTAACCATAATCACAATGATTATTTTATCTATACACACATTTTACAGATTTCTCTTTTGGGCTTTAAATCTCATTGAGTGTGTGTGTGTGTGTGTGTGTGTGTGTGTGTGTGTGTGTGTGTGTGTGTAGTTAAACATATAGGGGCCAAATTGACAACTGAAGGCTGAGCTCTGGGCACATCTGTAAAGAATTAGCAATTAAGTCATGCACTGAGCAAGCCCGAAGAAGATTGATGTGGGAATGCCCAGTCCATAGCAAATAGGACCATTCCTTGGGGAGGAAGATAAAATGGGAGAAGCTGGTTCAGTAAGTTGGCATTTTTCAGCATACTTTGGCAGTCTTGCTATCTGGTGCATACAGTTTGCTCCTCTCTCAGTAATCCCTGTGATTATAGTGTGATCTGTCCCCTTGGCTTCTAGTGTTGGTATGAGCTCTCCTGTCGATCTGGACAAAAAACTATGAACAGAATCCTAAGAGAGAATTATACCTCTTGTTTCCCTAAGCTCTTTGGTCCTGAATGTATAGGCAACATGCTCACAAACTGAATCAATGTAAGTTTCTGTGTGAGGTGTGTGTGTGTGTGTGTGTGTTTGTGTGTGTGTGTGTGTGTGTGTGTGTGTGTGTAATGGAAACCAAATAATTCCTCCACATCACTGTTGAAATTAAGTTTCTTTCCAAAGAAAAAAACACTTGTGAAATAGTACCAAAGTTTGTTATTTATTAAGTAGTCAAATTAAATAGGCTTTTGAGGAATGATTACACTAAAGTTTTTATTGTTACTTTTTACATCACCTGGGGACGACTAAAGCATGCCAGGAAAAAAATTTCCTCTAGCTATGTGAATATGAAGTGTTTTGTTACTAAGTGTTGTCTAGCTCTCCTGAAGACAGAACAAAAGAAACATGTATAAAGGGAAGCTGAAGGAAGTGAAGTTAAATATTACAGAAGACTTCTTGGATGGAGCCCTTGTTAAACACTGGGATAGAGTATCGATTAATCAATGTCATGCTTCAGTCAAGGCCTGTACAACCTTCTCCAGTGAACAGCTCCTGATTAACCCACTTCTCTCTTCTCCCCTCTCTTTCCCTGGACCTTTTCAGCACTGCTGTGTGGACGGTCTTCAGGCTTTTTTTTTTTTCTCCTCTATGTACTGTGTTCCCTCTCTGTCCTTGGGGGACAGGAACCTACATTAGTGTAATCTAATACTTCTCTACAGCAGGATGTCTTGCACCTTGGAGGGGCTCCAGCACATGCTTTGAGAGACCCTTTTTCCAGTTCTCCCACAAGTAGGAGACAGGTGTATTGGTCAAAAACATCCTGCATGGTTTGAAGATGAGTTGTCCCCCACAGACTCATGTGTTTGTATCCTTAGCTGCTGTTAATATTTGAGAAGCTCTTGGCAACTTTAGGAGGTGGAGCCTTGTTGGGGAAAAACTCATTACAGAGGACAGACCAGGAGGTTGGATAGCCCTCCTTAGGGTTTTTGCATTGCCAGGACTTTTTTGTCATAACGGACTATATTTTCCCTCTGGAACTGTATGCCAAATAAATCTTCCCTTTCTCCTCTTAAGTTGCTTGCATCTGAGTGTTGTCTCACAGCAACAGAAAGAGTAACTGGGACACATTATTTTCATTAAGATTAAACCTGTGTGCTAATAGATATAGCTCAGATTTCTTTTCTTTTAGGAGAGCATCTACTTCACTCTTCTAGAACAGTTGATTAATGGTGCTACTGATCCTTGCCAGGAAAAAGTATGGGTCCTACAAAGTGCAGCACCAAGAATGATTCTCTTTGCTAGAGCTAGAATAGCTCTGATCTCTCATCTGGAACAGGTACATCTATTTTTAGGTACTGATGCCCTAACAGGACTCCAAAAACTATAAATTCACCTGTAAATACTGTGCAATAAATGGCTACAATGTCTCCAAAAACTATGAAGAAAATGAAGAACTTATATCAAGCTAGATCAACACATGTCCATATACATGAACACATACACATACAAGACTCATGAAAACAGAAGGGAAGTTGTCAGAAGGAAGACCAGTGAGAAAGGAAGGTACTACTAAGGAGACGGGATCAGTTAGGGGCAATATCCTCAGAGTTGATGATTCATTTGAATGAATTTGTTGATAAAACCCAGTACTCTATGGTGAATATATACCAATAAATTATTTTAAATAAAAAAGATTAAAAATAGTACAACGCTCTTTGTGTATGTATACAAATGTGTGAATATTCATGTGAGTGTTCACTTGTATTTATGAGGTTAGGTTAAATATTGCATTTATTTCTGACTAGTATATTAAATTGTACTCTCCCAAATTTACTCCATGCTTCTATTTTTGAATTTACCAAATATATTTCAGACAATCATGAATTTAATACAATATGTACTGCACTGAGTTCAACCATAATAATAATTTGAGTTTTCTATTGTGTGCCTTCAATAAAACAAATGAATGTCATCATTTACCCTAGAAAATCAAAGACTCTACCACTATTGATCATTCATAGATACACACAGAGTACTGAAGGATAATGATTTATTATGTAAAATATTTTTAAAATAACCAAATTGAATATCCTCAGACTTTTTCTTGTTATCATTCTCTAAGACATACAACACTACTATTTGCATAGTAGTTGCATTATGCTGGGTATTGTGCATTATGTAAAGATGGTTTAAAGTGCACAGGAGGATACAGACAGGTTATTTTGATACCATTTTATAAAAGGAGTTTCAGCATCTGTAGATTTGGGTAGCTGTATGATATCTTGAAAGCAGTCCTCACCACATGCCAAAGGACAACTGACTTTCTTACTTTGTGAATGAATGTTGTAGTCACATCATCTTTCTGTATCCCCCTGGCATTTTCTTCTACTGTTAATACTGTCATCTCTTTGCCCTTCAATAAAATAAAGCTTTAAATACCTCAATGAGATTTATGCTAAGTTCTGTGGAAATAGAACTATGAATAATAAAAATCAATGTTTAGTTTTAAATAATTTACAACTACTTCTCCTGGGTACACTTTGAGAAAATTAGATATTTAATTATAGCATATCTTTGATAAATATTTTTAGAAAGACTATATTTGAAGATTAATTTCTACAATTTACCTCCACACATTTATTTGCAGTGTCAATTTATTAGTGAAAAAAAAGTCTATTTATCAGGGCAAGATATTACTGCCTAAAGGGTCAACTGTGGTAAATCAAGTTCAATTCACTTAAATATGCCATATTATGTATTTCTTAAGTAAGTATGAGGAAAATACACTGTAGAAAACTGATATGCATCCTGAAAAGAATGAAGAACTCATTAAATAAAATTTAAAATGCTGATATCCTTTCACATAAGTAACACATGAATTAGAAAAGTAAATGAACAAATAAAAGTTTCCAGAGAAAAATATGTTTGGGTAAAATTAAGAAAATATTCTTAAAATTCTTCACTGTGTTGAAAAAATGGCAACTAACTGCTTTAATAGGAACTGTCATGAAGATATTGGTAAAGTTGACTTTCCAAATGTTTATATTATGTCAAGCACTGTGCTTTTTATACATGACTGCCTTTCAAAGTAATTTCATGTAATTTTGCATGTATTGAATAGGTTAATTGCCAAAATCTGTGAAGCTTGAAAATGACAAAATTCCGATTATGGCCAGGAACTGGGTGTCATCAAATCTGACTGCTTCTTCATTGGCTGAGATACTGGGTATGTCTATGCCTACTTGTGTATGAAGGCATGGCATCATGAATGTGTGTGTACTCCTCACGACTTCTTGTTAAAAGTGACAGACCTAGTTCTTAATATCATGCTAATTCATTCTTTCTTTAATGCAAGGAAGTTCTGCAATGTTTTCTCAAAATATAAATGAGAGAAAATCCTGTCTCTCTAAATAGGAATGGGAATGCCTTCTTCCATAAGTTTGCCAATGCTCGAAGGGATTTTCTTTGTGGGTTTATGATTGCCCAACCTCTGCTATCCAGGTCAAAGAGTTGGTTGGACACTTTGAACAGGAACACAACAGGCACTTGGAGGAGTTGAGAAAAACAGTTCAAGAAACAAAAATAGGTATGGAGCAATTAAAACAGTCTCAGGCAGAGTTTAAAATTGAACTAAAAGACAAGTTATCTTCAACCCAAAACTCAACAGAGAGTCTTATCAACAGAACAAATTAGGCAGAAAATAGAATTTCAGATCTTGAAGACAAAGTGGGAGAATTAACCAGCTCAATGGAAGAGATTGTTAAAGCCAAAAAGATACTGGAGAGGAACATTCAAGAGATATGGGACACCCTGAAGAAGCTTAACATGCACATTCATGGAATACCAGAACAAGAATCCCAAAATATCACACCTGAGGAAATATTTCAATTCATCACAAATGAAAACTTCCCACAATTAAAGAATGAGAGGCCTATCCAAATACAAGAGGCATTTCACACTCCAAACAGATACGACCAAAATAGAAAATCACCACGGCAAATAATAGTCAAAACACTCCACATTCAAGACAAAGAAAAGGTGCTGAGAGCTTCAAGAGAAAAAAAGCAACTCACTTTTAAAGGTAAACCTATTAGAATAACAAATGACTACTCAATGGAAACAGTAAAAGCAAGAAGAGCTTGGAGAGACATACTTCAAGTACTAAATGAGCAAAAATGCCAACCCAGACTGATATACCTGGCAAAACTATCTGTCATGATTGAGGGAGAAAGAAAAGTTTTCCAGCACAAAGACAACTTGAAGGGATACATGTCTACCAAACCAGGCCTTCAAAAAATCCTAGAACTGATACTCAAGCTTGAAGAAAAGAACAAGTGTATCCAGGAGGACAGAAGGGAAGTATAATACCACCAAAACATAAATATCAAACAACATGCTTACAAAATCTACTAAACATAAAAAATGTCCAGAATTAGTCAATGGTATTAACTCGCCGATTAAGAGACACAGATTAGAAACTTGGATTAAAAACCACAATCCAACAATCTGCTGCCTTCAGGAAACTCATCTTACCACAAAAGATAGGCACATCCTAAGAATGAAAGGCTGGTCCAAAATCTTACAAGTTAATGGAACCAGGAAACAGGCAGGGGTAGCAATTATGCTTTCAGATGAAGTGGACTTCAAACCAAAGAAAATCATAAGAGACACAGATGGATACTACATTTTATTCACAGGTACAATTCACCAGGAAGACTTCACAATCCTGAACATTTATGCACCCAATACGGGCCCCTCCACATTCATTAAGAAAACCCTACAGCGTCTAAAGCAAGAAATCAACCCCCAAACGATAATTCTTGGGGACTTCAACACCGCCCTCTCAACATGGGATAGATCAACAGGTAAAAAGCTTAACAGAGACACTTTGGAACTTAATTCAAACCCTTAAAGAAATGGACCTTACAGATCTCTATCGAACTTTTCACCCACGCACAAAAGAATACATATTTTTCTCAGCAGCACACGGAACTTTTTCCAAAATAGATCACATATTGGGCCACAAAACAAATCTACACATATACAAAAAAGTTGAAATTCTAACCTGTGCCCTATCAGACCACCACGGCCTAAAGCTGGACATCCACAACACAACAAACAAGAGAAAATACACTAACTCCTGGAAACTTAACAATATGATGCTGAATGAGAACTGGATTCAGGAAGAAATTAAAAAGGAAATTCAAGATTTCCTGAAAGTGAACGATAACGAAAATACAACTTACCAAAATCTCTGGGACACAATGAAAGCTATTCTAAGAGGTAAGTTCATAGCTCTTAATGCCTACATCAAAAAAATGGAAACATCAGAAATAAATAACTTAATGATGCAGCTTAAGGCTTTAGAGAAACTAGAGCAATCTGATCCCAAAAGTAGTAGAAGAGAGGAGATTAGCAAAATAAGGGAAGAAATATCTGAAATCGAGTCTAAGAAAATGATAGAAAAAAATCAACTAGTCAAAAAGCTGGTTCTTTGAAAAAATCAATAAGATAGATACACCCCTAGCTAAATTAACCAAAAGCAAGAGAGAGAAAACCAAAATTAACAAAATTAGAAATGAACATGGAGTTATCACTACTGATACCCAAGAAATCCAGAGAATTATAATATCATATTTCAAAAACTTATACTCTGTGAAGTTTGACAACACACAAGAGATGTATGAATTTCTAAGTAAACACATCTTACCTAAATTGGATCAGGAAGTTGTGAATTACTTAAATGGCCCTATAATATATAAGGAAATTGAAGAAGTAATCTCAAATCTTCCCACCAAAAAATGTCCTGGACCAGATGGATTCAGCACAGAATTCTACCAGACATTTAAGGAGTCAATAACACCAATATTCCTTAAACTCTTCCATCAAATAGCAAAGGAAGGAACACTACCAAATTCCTTCTATGAAGCTAATATCGTCTTAATCCAAAAACCTAATAAAGATTCACTTAAAAAAGAAAACTATAGGCGGATCTCCCTGATGAACACAGACGCAAAGATTCTCAACAAAATCTTAGCAAATCGGATTCAAAAACATATCAAAAAGATCATTCACAGGGACCAAGTAGGCTTCATCCCCGGCTCGCAAGGTTGTTTCAACATATGAAAATCAATAAATGTAATTCATCATGTAAACCAGTCCAAAGTGCAAGACCACATGATACTCTCCATAGATGCAGAAAAAGCCTTTGACAAGATCCAACAGCCTTTTATGATCAAAACGCTAGAGATAGTAGGAATGGAAGGAACCTTTATCAATATAATAAAAGCTGTATACAACAAGCCCACAGTAAGGATTATGCTCAATGGGGAACAATTGGAAGCATTCCCACTTCGATCAGGAACTAGACAATGCTGTCCACTCTCACCAATTCTATTCAATATTGTACTTGAAGTCTTAGCTGAAGCCATAAGACAAGAAAGGGACATAAAAGGGATTCAAATCGGCAAGGAAGAAGTCAAGCTATCCCTGTTTGCAGATGACATGACCTTATACCTGAGGGATCCCAAAAACTCTACCAGGAAGCTCCTGGAACTAATTGAGAAGTTCAGCAGGGTGGCAGGATACAAAATAAATGTGCAAAAATCAGAGGCCTTCCTATATGCCCAGAATGAAAGAAGTGAAAAAGCCTTGAGAGAAACAATCCCATTTACTATAGCCCCTAAAAAAATGAAATACCTTGGTATAAACCTAACCAAGGAGGTAAAAGACCTTTACAATGAAAACTTTAAAACCCTAAAGAAAGAAATTGCTGAAGACATCAGAAGGTGGAAAGACATCCCATGCTCCTGGATTGGCAGAATCAACATCGTAAAAATGACCATCCTACCAAAGGCAATATACAAATTCAATGCTATACCAATTAAAATCCCAAAGCAATTCTTCAAAGAAGTTGACCAATTAATCTCAAAATTCATATGGAGGCACAAAAGACCTAGGATAGCAAAAACAATCCTGAGTAACAAAAACACTGCTGGAGGTATTACCATACCGAACCTTAGTCTACACTACAAATCCATAGTTATAAAAACAGCCTGGTACTGGCTCCAAAATAGACACACAGATCAATGGATAAGGGTTGAGGACCCAGATATAAGCCCACAAAAATACAGCCATTTGATCTTCGACAAAGGGGCCCAAAGAATCCAATGGAAAAAGAACAGCATCTTCAACAAATGGTGCTGGCAAAACTGGATCTCCACATGCAGAAGATTAAAGCTGGACCCCATACTTGTCACTATGTACAAGACTTAATTCCAAATGGATCAAGGACCTTCATATCAGGCCAGAGACTATAAAAATCATAACTGAACGGATAGGGAACTCCCTTGAGCTGATTGGGCTAAGCCAACATTTCCTAAACAGACATCCAATGGCACAGTCACTGCTACCAACTCTCAACAGTTGGGATCTTGTGAAATTAAAGAGCTTCTGTTCAGATAAAGAGATTGTAACACGAGCTCAAAGGCAACCCACAGAATGGGAGAAACTCTTCACTAACCACACATCTGATAGAGCTCTACTGTCCAGAGTGCACAAAGAACTTAGAAAATTAAACACCAAGGAAACCAATGGCCCAATTAAAAAATGGGCCCTGGAACTTAAAAGAAATTTTACCAGAGATAAAATTAAAATGTCTAACAAATATCTTAAAAAGTGCTCCACTTCTTTAGCCATCAGGGAAATGCAAATCAAAACTTCCCTGAGATATCATCTCACCCCGGTCAGGATGGCAAAAATCCACAATGCAAACAACAACAAGTGCTGGAGAGGATGTGGAGAGAGGGGAACTCTGCTACATTGCTGGTGGGAATGCAGGCTCATACAACCATTCTGGCGAGCCGTCTGTAGATTCTTAAAGAAATTAAAGATTGAAATGCCATATGACCCTGCTATTCCACTTTTGGGAATATCCACCCATGCAGCAGAGGTTCACCTCGATAGCACAAGCACGACCATGTTCATAGCAGCACTGTTTACAATAGCAAAGTCATGGAATCAACCTAAATGTCCAACAGTTGACGAGTGGATAAGGAAACAGTGGTACATCTATACAATGGAGTACTACTCAGCCATCAAAAATGATGAATTACTGGAATTTGCTGGGAAATGGATGTCATTAGAAACAATTATATTAAGTGAAGTATCCCAATCCCAGAAAGTTAAGCGCCATATGTACTCCCTAATAGGTGGCTCCTAGTACCAAACTCACCCAGCCCACATTGAGACACTCAAGGGTAAACCTATGTAATACAGTAATTGCAAGGATTGTGAACAGGAGGGATGGGGTTGGAGGGCCATACCAGACACAAGGAGAGAGGGGACCATGTTACAGCAGAGAAAATCGACCTCCAAGGAATGCAAGTAAGTAATGTGACACCTGGTTAAGTTCACAGACTTTTGTTCCTGATCATGTACAACTGTGGGGGTATGATCTCACCAGATGGGGAGGGCATATATTCTGGCCTATGAAAAGAGATCATTTTGCAAGTGGTTGACTGATCCCTCCCTCACCGAGGTTTCCTTCTTTTATTACATCTACCCTTGAATGTGCTATTATAACAAGACTCCAGTTTAACAGTTTTTTGTCTCTGACCAGGGGGTGACATACAGTGCCCATCAGGATGGAGTGAAAGGCATTGCAGGAGCAGCAAAACTGCAAAAGAAAATCAACAAACCACAATCCAGAACTTCAGATCCTCTATATCATCCACATAGAACTAAGCCAGCCTAATCTCCCCCCATCCTGAAACTCAG
The DNA here is from genome assembly GCA_023101885.1 of Typhlomys cinereus. Classification (NCBI taxonomy): domain Eukaryota; kingdom Metazoa; phylum Chordata; class Mammalia; order Rodentia; family Platacanthomyidae; genus Typhlomys; species Typhlomys cinereus. Next base: position 832,213 of record JALPQD010000632.1, read on the forward strand.
GGACATCTGCAGAAGAGGGGGCAGTAAGATTGTAAGAGCAAAAGGATGGGGGGAGCAATGATTTGAAGAGTCTCCACACTAGATAGGGCTGAAGCAATCATAATAGAACTTTGCATGCCTTGTGCCATGTCTGTCACACTATTGACCTCACAAAGTCTAACATCGGCTAAAGGCACCAAGATCCTTGGAGGCAAGGGATTGATGGCCACAGAAGTGTTCCTATGCTTAAGGGGAACACGAGAAAGGGTTCAGGGAAATGCCACTGGGTCCTTTTATGTCATCGGAAAGGAGGACCAAGAGGAGAGTTAGGCATACACAATAAAGGACTCTCTTTGAATTGGGAGATGGGGAGGGAGGGAGGGGGAGCAAGGGGTTCGGGGGGAGGAGGAGGGGGAGAGGGAACTGGTCTACCTATTAAGTTTGTATGAGCGGAAATAATAATAAAAAATGTTAAAAAATAAAATAAAATCTATTCCAACCCTTAAAAAAAAAAGAGTTGGTTGGAGTAAAACCTTTATATTAGAAGTGGCCTCTCATCTATTTTTTATGATTTAAGAGAAGGTCAGGAGGCTACCACTAAAATGGAAATGTAGCTAATTATAGTGGCTAGTTTTGCAAGTAGAAAATGTTCACCTTCAAAGAGCACTCAGAGAAAGTCTTCACAGGAATTTCAAAGAGGAAAACAACAACAAAATCTTGCTTCTAATAATAGAACATTTTCATTTAGATTTTCTTCCCTTTACATTTTCTTAATGCCTTCTGTAATGCAAAACTGTGCACCCACTTTAAATAGATCGATGCAGAAGTGTCTTCTCTATAAATGTATTTGAAATTTGCTGTGTCTGGTGTAATTTTAAAAAAATAACTTGCATTAATTGGGTAATAGGGACTAACCTTTCATTAATACTCCCTAAGTGGATAATCCCTAGCACTGTCTGGTTTTGTATGCTACCCTAATAGGCTTTTGAAATAGACTAACCACAGTACTTTCAGTTTCACTTATTTCTTATTACTGAATGGATTTCTGAATACCCTTCAGCCTCTGATCTGACAAACAGTGAAACAAAGGTTACTGATAAAAAATGGACAAAGAAAACTTTTGTTTATGATGCTATAAATGTCTTATGGAGATAAGTAGATGCTTATATTTTCTATCAACTGATTGGTTAGACATTATTTTGTTTTATGATTTATATTAAACATGTTTCTTCTGGAAAGAAAAATACATTTCTTATAGGTTGAGTTATTTTCACTCACTAACATGATGTATTTCTTCATTTTACATAATGTGCTTTTTTGACTTGAACATTAAGTTCATTGTGTGAATGTATACATTTACGTAGAAACTAAATGCTGACAGTATAGAGAATAATTTTTTCCTTGATAACCTTTTTGTTTTTAACTTACTTATGCACCCTCCATTTTAATTATTGCTGATATATTTTTAGACATTTATTTATTCCTTTGTTCACATGACAGATATTCACTAAATGTCCTGGCCTAGGAACTAGACATGCACAAATGCTAACACATAGATATGTACTACACTAAGAGCGCAATTAGTATAATAAGCACTGAAGTGCAATGAGCAATGGAGCAGGAACTTGTCAGTCTGTTTTTGAAGAACAAGAGAGTCTGGCAGGGAGCTGGAGCAAAGGCTTTGTAGAAAAACAGCTCATGCTCCTGGCTTATAGGCAGATGTACGATAAAGACAAGCTATTCCAAGACATAATCTTGGCTACACAGAAAGCAAACAATATGAGTCCTCTCAGGGAAATGGGGAAGACTAACAAAAGACAAGATCCAGAGGCGTTAGGTGAGGTAGCATATTTCTGTAGTAATCAGCATTCAGGAATTTGAGACAAGGATTCTGAGTTCAAGAATAACTTGTACTATATGGAAAATTATTTTCTAATCATTGAAAATCTGAGGCTTATAGATGTTAGTACAGATTGAGTAGTTCAATATTCATTCATTCTTGTAATTGAATAAGAGACTTGCTCTTGATCAATGGATTATGAACAGAAAAACTAGATGTCAGTTCTGTGTTCGACTTTTTTGGCATATGATATACTTGTACATGCAGGGTATATGGTCACATGTGCATGTACTTGTGCGCGGTGTGTATGTAAGCCTGAAGTTTATATCAGGTATTTTCCTCAATTGCTTTCTGATTTATTTCTTGCACCAGGGTCTCTCCATCGAATACAGAGCATGTCTACTGGCTAGCGTAGCTCGCCACTTGTCATGGGGATCCCACGTTTATGCCTGCTGACTACTGGGATTAGCCATGCTTGCTTGGTGTTTTCATGGGTTCTGACTATCCAATTCTAATTCTCAGGTTTGTGCCATACATGCCCAATCCAGGGAGCCACCTTCCCAGTTCTCTGCTCTGGATATTTATCTGTTTTCCAGTTACTCCCCCTTTTGACTTCTGCCACAAATAGGATAATGATATGATACAAAAGATCTCCTTTCAGCTTGCATCCTTGAGAGAGAAGACATTGGGAAGAGACTCACAGTTTAGAAAGAGAACACCTGAACTTAGTCTTTACAGAGTGTCCAACTATACTGCAATTTATCTGTATACAAATGAATGAATAGTGAATCCGTTTTTTTTTTTAATATGTCACTGGGAATTAGGGATTACTTGTTACCACAGCAAGAGCTGACAATTATAATATTAAAGTAAAATAAATCCACTAAACAAAAATGTATGGCTTTCTGGATGAAAATATCAGTGTAAGCCTTTAAAATAAATGTGCCCTGGTCACATATATTGGCTGTACCATCTCTCATTCGACATACAAATTATTTGCTAAAAAGACTAAAAAGAGAAGAAAAATGAAATGGAATCAATATTGTGTAAGAGCCTGCCTTCTGTGGCCTAGATTGTCAGGCAGACTCTGACAAATGAAGGCTGATGGATGGAAAAGCACAATATTGTTTAGTTGAGTTTCTTTCTCTTTCCACTCATGCTGGGTGACTATTCTTTTATTTATCTACAATTAGGTTTGCTGGACCACTGCGAAACAGCTCTTTTTCACTGTAACTGCATGCTGTCAAGTACGCACCAAACTGATTGACAAAGAATGACAGGTTCTCTCTTTCACTTCTGGGCTAATCAAGGGCAGCACACCAAAGCAAACAATTTTTTTTTATGATTTAGAGATTGATGGATTTCAGAAATAATCTGTTGAAATATACGAAGTATAATGCAGCACTGCTTTTTAAAATGGCAAGTGCTATGAAACTGAGAAGATATATTCCACCAACCCACATAGTTGGCAAAGTTCAATACCAACAAAAGAATAGACCTAGAGAAACACTCGCGAGTTCACACTGTTAAAACAGGAGTTGGAAAGTCAATCATTAGTACATTTCCTGTTGCAAACAACATTACACCAAAAGTTCATTGTTTCATTCATTTAATGATAATGACAGATAACATTTGTTAAACCCTTTTCTGGATGTCAGCCATGTAAATGTGAAGAAAGCACACACTTTCCTATCTTCTTGAAACCTTAATTCCAATGGGATCATAAACAATAGAAGACAAATTATGACCCATCTGAGAGTGAAATTTGTTGAAGAGTAAAACATAAAGTGCTAGATATTGCTAGAAGATAAATGGCTGGGATAATGGGAGGATATCTGTGGTTGTTTTAGATTATACCTCTAAGGAAAGCCTCCTAGAGAAGGTAAAATTGAATAGAGATCCACTGGAAGTTAGAGAACAAATCAAGTAGATATTGGTGGCAAGAATAATCCATGCAGAAGTAACAACAAGTTCAAAGACCTTCAGCACAAGTATATATCTGATCTGATGTTAACAAAAGATGATGGCAGGCTAAGTGGAGTCTAGTGACCAAGGGAACAGAAGAAACCCATAGCTGGTCAGGGAAAGGGATGCTTCCTGCAGGGAACCCTGATGAAGGCTTCAGCTGATTTCCTGAAATTCTGAACCACCAAAAGTCTTTCAATAGAGCAGTGCTCTAATCTGACTTAATTTTGATAGGTTATTCTACCTGCCTTTTAAAGATTAGACTGAAACTGATAGAAAGCAGAAGATAGTAGATATCCATAGATGTTTTTAAAAAGTGCTGCATTTACATAGCTTTGAGGGAAGTGTTCATTTATGGGAATCAAAATCTTTTACTTCGAGAAATTTGTATACAATGTAGCTTTTAGTGTGGATAACAGCTCTGATTTGGTGCTCTATCAATGTGGAACACTGCTGAAAGAATGTTCTCTTAAATTGGAACCCTCCATTGTAGTTATTCTTTCTTTCTGCTGCTGAGACAACACTCATGCAAACAGAAAAGGGGAGATTTCTTTGTCTTAGTATTCCAGAGGAGAGATCTAGTCCATTATGGAAGAAATGACATGGCTGACAGCAAAAACTGGAGGCTGATTCAGGTTACAGCTATCATCATGGAAGGAGAAGGCAAAAAAGGCAATTGCTGCGGAAGCAGGGTGGAGTTACTAAAACCTCAAGGCCTTTCTCCAGCAAGGCTCTATCTACTAAAGGTGCTGCTGACTTTCCAAACATCAATGTAAGTATCAGCTAAGGATTCAAACTCATGACACCCTCCAAGTCTCACTACTTCTCTAAGTCTTATTGATGAATAGTAACTGAGGTTATCTAGATTATGAACTGTTTGCAATAGAAGCTTTAGAAACCACAAAGCCTCAAGTATAAACTAAAGTACTTGCAATATGAACTTTTGTAGAAAAAGTTGGCCAAAAGTTGATTTAGATAAATGGTTAACTCGAGACTTTTTGGTTCAAAATATCTCAATTCCACAATGCAAACAATATCAAAATATTACAGTAGAACCCATAGAATATTATTTTAAATAGATTATAAATCCAATTGAATAATTATGTGGGTAGGTTTTTCTAATGGTCAATAATTAGCAATAAGCATTTGCCTGTAAACTCTTTATTCAGGGTCATGGAGTGAGTCAAAGAATGTATAATTAAATTGGAGAAAAGCAATCAGCATATTTGTTTTTCTAAGAAGGGCCAAGAAGGAAATATTTGAGATTTTTGGAGCTTTTTGTTTCCTTTCACACCAATGTGACATACATAAAGACAGAGATAATACACAAAAAGTGATGTGCTATATTAACATTTTATTTACAAAAACAAGTGCAGGATTAAATTTGACTCACAGTTTGCTGATTCTTTAGTATATTATAGTATGGCTGAAAATAATGAAGCTAGGGTGAAAAATATTTGAGCATAAGTATTATTTATGAGTTAAGTTTTAGTATACTTAATTATATAGGGATTGAAAAACATACATGTTAATATGATCAAAGAGTTAGAAATCCTCTCTGTGGGGGCGGTAAGAGTGTAAGAGCAAAAGGATGGGAGGAGCAATGATATGTAAGATACTCCATACTAGTTAGGGCTGAAGCAATCATAATTGGGCTTTGCATGCCCTGCGCATTGTCCAACACACTGTTGACCTCACAAAGTCTAGCATCTGCTAAAGGCACCAAGATCCTTGGAGGCAAGGGATTGGCAGCCACAGCAGTGTTCCTATACCTAAGGGGAACACAGGAAAGGGTTCAGGGAAAGGCCACTGGGTCCTTGTACGTCATTGGAGAGGAGGGCCCAGAGGAAAATCAGGCATGCACAAGAAAGGACTCTCTGGGAATTGGGGCGGGAGGCACTGGGGGATGGGAAGGGAGGGGGGTGGGGAGGGGGAGCAGGGGGTACGGGGAGAGGAGGAGGGAGGGAGGGAACTGGTGTACCTATTAAGTTTGTATGAGGTGAAATAATAATAAAAATGTATTAATAATAAAAAATAAATAAATATGTGTATATATGTAAACAAAAAAAAAAAAAGAAAAAAAAGAAATCCTCTCTGTCCCTGTACATAAGCAATCAAACTTTGGTCAATTTTGTATATTTTTTTCTATGTTGAAAATGGATAATATTGGAATAGGAAATGAATTCATGGGTAACATTGCCAAAACGAATTACTCTGGTGTTATGGTTTACAATGTGAGTTGTCCCCCGTAGGATCATGTGGTTGAATCCTTAACTGCTGCAAGGAGGTGGAGCTTTGCTGGAGAAGGCAGTTCCAGGACATGGGCCTTGAGGTTGGTTAGCTCAGCCTTGCTTGAGTGAGTGAGTCTGTTCTTCAGCTTGCAGCAGCTTTCAGCCTCCATGTCTGCAGTGACCTAGGCCACCTCCAGCTTCTGCTACCAGCCATGCCTTTCCAGCCATGAAGGACTCTTTCTCCCCTCTGGAGCTGTAAGCTGAACAAATCTCCCTGTTTTTCCCTTTAAGTTGTTTGAGCCTCAGTGGTATCACACAGCAGCAGATAAAAGTAACTGGTACATCTGGGTTGTGAACTGCACTATGCAGATATATTATGATGCATAAACTACGAATTCCCAGTAGGCAACAACTGGCTCACTTGTTCATTCCCTAAGAAACACTTGTAACCGAGAAAGTCTCTTTAGTGTATCTTTCTGTTTCTCCCTGTGGTATAAGGTATTGAATCTTTGGGCACACAAGGCTTCCTAGACATAGTGCTAACAGTACCTGAATGAATATCCTGCCTTTGAATCTGTCTAACTGGTGCTCCTGTTTCTAGCTGGACTTGATGCTGAGTGTGATCAATGATAGTTTTAGGCAGTTGTACCTAAACTAATAAAACTCCTTGATGGGTTTTAAGATCATCAATTCTAAGACCAACCTTGTATTTCTTTATCCAGTAATAAACACATTGTGCAAACCAGGATATGCCATTATCTAATTAGCAGCACTTTGTAGTTAGTGACAAAATATTGATGCATATTCTATCAGTCATGTTTTAGAAGCAGTGAAATATGGGAGGAATGAGGCCCTTCAAATGATTTAGCACATGCAAAGGTAAAATTAACTGCTTTAATTTATTGAAAATATATTAAGTATAGCACTTTGCTTGCACTTAAAATAAATCATTCAAATTAATCCTACTCAATCTCTATTGTAGAACCTTTTGTCCTATATTATTATCATTCTTTGGGTGAAAATACCTATAGTCATTCAAGTTTAGATGTCTTACCTAATGTACAAGCTAATAGATTGTGGATTGGAGATTTGAGCATGTGTTTGTTCCATGTAAATTCTGATGTATAACTGCTACACTAAAGGTTATTTGAAATAGCTTCAATATGATGCTAATATAAAATTAGGTTTTATTGGGTGAGTCCCCGAGTTTAGAATTCAAACAAAAAATGTTCTGAGATTGTTGACATCACTTAGCATGTAAGGCACCTTCTCCAAACCTAGAAGCCCACATGGTGGAAGGAGAGAAGTAACTTTGAAATATTGTCCTCTGACCTCACAATGCTTCATAGTATACATTGATGTGATTTCCTCTCTCTCCCTCTCTCTCCTTTTCTTTCTCTATCTCATTCTCTCTTTCTCTCTCTCAATTCCTCAACCTCAGACCTACTGTCATACGGCTAGACAATTTTTGTTTACAAGACCACTGGCTACAGTTTTGTATTTTGTAGAATGCTTTATAGAATCCCTGGTCTCCATCCCCAAAAATTCTGTTAGAACTTCTTCTTTTATGTCTAACAAACAAAATATCTTCAGAACTTCAGTCCAGTTCTTTAAGATACAATTCCTCAGAGCTAAGAAGCAATACTTTCCTGAGCACATGAATGAGACAATTCACCATGCATGATCTCCATTTCCATATGACTTATTTTTCTTTCAGTGTGAGTAATATCATATCTTCATACATTATTTCAACTGTATTTTAGCACATCACTTATTGTGATGTAAATAATTGAGCCAAATGTGGGTTGTTATGGATTTTAGCCATAATAGAAGATTTTTGGTTCCTGGATACACAGCCCCAAATACAGTTTTAAATCTATGAAAGAGATTAGAACCAGAATGGATTCTTTGGAGCAGAGAAGTACATAGAAAAGAAAGTAATTTTGACATATCTCTGAAACTTTGCCTAATATTTGTGTTATTTTAAACCAAAATAGCAAATCGCTAAGCTATTATTCAGAACTTATGTTACGTCCATATGGTAATTGGACATAATTCTTGAAGTTTGTATGGAAACTATTTGTTGAAAATGTAACTATTATTAAATAGTAGAAGTTCTTTTTAAAGCATTAAACAATAGTTAAGGTACTTTACGTTAACAAGGAAGAAAAGAGCAATTTAATTCTGACTTAATGATTGACATACTTTTCAAACAAAACTAAAAGCATGCTTTTTATTATTGGGTGCTATACTAAAATTATATTCATCATCTCAAACAGCTTTCTAAGTTTGTTTTTCATAAGTTACATGCATAAACAATCAAATGCATAATTGAATTAAAATGTATATAAAAGCAAAACAAAAGACCTGAATATTCTCTCCTGAATATCCTTTCTTTAAACAGCTATAGAGAACAAAGCCAATCCAAAGGGTTCTGAAATCAAAGAAAAGAATTGTGACAGAACCAATCTTTTTTTAAAATAAATGTAATGGAATATCTATTTTTTTCTGTCCCATATTACACCACCACATTATCCTTCTTCCCAAGAGGAGACTTCTTCCCAGCCACCACCTTCCTACCCCCAGTGTCCCTTCTTGTGTATGTGTCCCACTAAGTCCAACAGGGGACGTGTGCTTTTGCATGTCTCTAGGTACCTGGTGCATCACAGACAACTCTTAAATCAGGTACCACTGATACCTCAGGGACAGCTTTCTCTGGCCGGTTTTGATCATCAGTGATCATTCTGTGATTAATAGGACCAACTGCAGTCCTCCCTTGTTCATGAAGCTGCAATGCTGGGTTCAATCATGTGTAGGTGTACTTGGTGGCAGTGTGCTCCTGGTTGTATTGATTTTATGACTAGGATTTCTGTGGTTAGTGCTCCTCCCCATAATCTGGTTCTCTCTTCTGATCCATAGTCAGATGTGTTATCTATTGCACCACTGACTTGCGACCCCCACATACTATCTATTCCCTTCTCTATTCTGTACCCTGGACTTGGCATGTGTAGTGGGGGAGCTTTGTATGCCCCCTTTTTATGGTTTAATATTCCTTACCCACTTGCATTCCCTTCTTAAAACATTTTCATTTGTTATAGTCAGCATGTTAGTCTTCTTCTTTATCTAGTATACTATACTTGATCTGTACACTCAAAATTCTTATGATTACTATGAATTCAACAAAGATACTATTGTATGTTGATTCTTTGAAATGCTATTTATAAAAGTTAGAAAAAAGAATAATGGATGTGTGTCTTAAGATGCACATAATTTAGAATTTTGCTATATTTTACAACCTACAGAGAGCTTAACAATCACTAAGAGAAAGTAAATGATCTAGTGGAAAACTGAACTAAGTAAGTGGAGAGCCAATTCACATGAAGAACAAAATGGAATGTTCCTAAAACACAAACAATTTGTTCAAACAGGGGTATAAAAATCAAAATAATAAATTTGTGTCAATTTTGTTGCAGTTCCAAAAATAAGCTTCATTATATAGTGAAGTGCAAAATGAGTGAAAAATTCTACTTCTAAATACCCTTATGTGGGTCTTCAAAGAGATCACTAAGAAATCATCTTTCAGAATTGTTTGCATTAGCAACAAAATAGAAACAAACTCAGTGCTCCATCACTGGAAATTGCATAACAATTTTGATTGAGAATTAGTTTGCTTTTACATCTCTAAACTAAAACTATTTAAAAACTGTACTCTTACAGTTTATTGTATCTAGTGTTCTATTTAACCTGATCATTGGGAAAACTGATGTCTCTATATATTATAGACTTATTGAACATATTAAAAAAATTGAAAAATGTATCTCTGACTTCAGTTACAATGACATGCACGCCATAATGTCCAAAAAGCATCTAGTTAGTATTGTATAAAGCGCAGTTGTGTGTATGTATGTATGTCTATGATTTTCAATTTGTGTTATCTTTCCAATTATGTAAATCACTAATATTTATTATTATGCTAATCCTAGAAGACATATTGTAATAAATGTTATCATGAATTATTAATGTTGTGCTTCTTATCATCTATTTCTTCAAGTAATTTGAAAGTAGAGATGCCTATCTATTCACAATTTACTCTACATATTAGTCATGGTAGTTTACTCAAAAAATCTTGAAAATAAAAAAACAGAAAATTAAAAGTATGCATACATGGTTTTGTAATTTCATGGGTCAGCAAGTAGAATTTTCATTTGATCTTACATTCTTGTACTGTTTTGATTCATGAATGCTTAAAAGAATTTCTAATTGCAAGAACATCAATATTATTTTAATGACTACTTTGGTACCTAATCAATTATTGTAAGTTCATTTGAGCTATTTCATCTTAAACTTCTATTAAAATAGTAAAACAGTAATGAGTGCCTTATTACTGTGGCCTTTTTGCTTTCTTAAGCATGGTAGCTGCTGAATATTCACTTTGTCCATGGGAGGAAATGAATGTTCAAATTAGGCAGAGAGATTCAATAAACATACAAAATCTTCTTTTCATATATAGTATATTGAAATTGCAGAACACTTTCTATGCTTTTAAAATTGTTCATATTTATATAGCTAACTTACTCCTGGAGCATTTTTTTCAAAAGATATACAAAAGATATATGATGAAGTGTTTGGTATCCTCTACAATGTACATATTTATATATGAAGTATTTGCAATATATAAGAAATAACATATTATATGTATAACTATATATGTATATACATTAAGTTCTCAAAAGTATGAATGTATAATCCAACTGTGGTAACTACTAGTACAAATAGGACAGACAGAAATAAAAGGAAAATTTATGAAAAAAAGCAGATATTTGACAATTTTTAATATTTGACAAAACAATTGCAATATCAACTAGTTTTGCTATATAGGTCTTAAGGCACTTATTTTTTTTATTTCAGCTCATACAAACTTATTAGGTACACCAGTTCCCTCCCTCCCTCCTCCTCCCCCCGTCCCCCCTGCTCCCCCTTCCCACCCCTCTCCCTCCCCATCCCCCAGTGCCTCCCACCCCAATTCCCAGAGAGTCCTTTCTTGTGCATGTCTGATTTTCCTCTGGGTTAAGGCACTTATATAGCATCACATTATATTTGTTAATTAAGTTGATGATATGATCTTCCTCCATATGGCATGGAAATTAATATAATTAGTGAAGATACAGATCACATAATTGAATGTTTAAAGGGAAATATCAAGGTAGTATTTCTTTTCCTATATTTTTTATTGTTGCTGCTGTTGGGTATTGCATCCAGAGCTTGTGCCTGCTTAGATCAATAAGCTGCATCTACATTTCTTGGCTGTATGGACATAAAGTGTTGACATGTAGTTCATGTTGACCAAGAGCTTACTGCCTTTCTGCCTTTATCTCTTTGTTTCTTGCTCTTCACTATACTATTTCTAAGGTAGCAAATCAATTTATGATATTTAACTTTGTTTCATTGTGAAGAATCATTTGTCTTTATATTTTCACACTAATAAAATATAAGCTTCCCCTGAATGTCGATATATTAAACACTGCTTACAATTCTTTTGCAGAATCATATAGTGTTTTATTATCTTTAAATTAATTTTCAATTTTCATTTTGGTAAATTTTAAGCTCTTGAACATAGTGGAAGTTTAATGCAGAATACATTCTTGAGATGACAACTGCATCATGAAACAGCTTCATTTCAATATTTTAAGTACTTTTTAATTGACATCTTATTCATTTATCAATGTATACATGTGCAACTTTACATATATAACCTTTTTCTGCTGCTTGAATTACATAGATTATGAGTATAACTTCCTTGGTTATTGTTCCCCCCAAGGTAAAGGAGTATTCTATCTGTAAACACCAAATCTAACCCCCATCATTCATGAAATAAAAATATAATGAGAAGCTTTATGTTGCTGTAACTTATTGGCAGACATCCTAGCCCATAATGATAGTCACACTTGCATTTAAAGGTGTCATAACCATGTATTTTGAATTTTAAGTGTTCTTCTGTGGTAACTCCCAGATTTCAGGATTCCTTCAGTAACATAGGTGAGTTAGCAAAGCACGTCATGGCATAGCCCTAATATCAACAGGGTGAACACGTACTCCGTAGGAAAAGGACAGAACACAGAGAGTCAAAAGAGAGTAAAAGAAAATGTATGAAGATGTTAAGCACTACATAGTATGTAATTTTCCCTTGCCCCTCAACTCTGGTGCCATCTTGTAGAACAGCAAGCAAACAAAGTAATCTGAGAAACTAGCCATTTAGCAACGAGATGCCCAATTATACAAAGAGACTGTTTAAATTGGTATTTCAGAGGGAACCAATTTTCTTTTACTGACCAATGAAGGGAAGCATTGTCATGATTAACTGATAAATTAATCAAGAACCTAATCACACCTGTGGTGTAAATGGATATTTGACCCCAAGATATACCATATACCTCTTCTTGTATATTTCATATAGATATTTGCCTACTTAAAAAATCGTAAGAGTTTATTAAAGTGCATCCTTAGACTAGCAACATGATTATCACTAGTGAAATGCATTTTTAAATATTTCCAGATTATTGTATCATGTAAGTCTTAAGAAGCTTTGCATACAATGGACTGAAGAATGGATAAATATTAACTAACAATTTTGGTTCATTTAAATGTGGAGAAATATAGGATTTTTTTCAATGATCCAACTTCATGTTCATGAATAAAAGACTTCATGATACAACTTTCTGAGGTAAATAAAATTGTATCTGAATCATTGAAAATATGATTAGAAAATTGTACATCTCTGAATACTGCAAATTGCACCTGTATAGAAAACATTTCTGAATGTATGTGAACTCCCAGGCTAGATTTTTTGTACCAACACTCAGTGCCTCCAAGGATAATAACTTGTAAATTTGAAACCTTCCTCGTTTAACTTCCATTGTTTCTACACTGTATTCTGTCTGCCAACCAAAGCCACCCCTTGGGAAATAGGGTTCATAAACCAGGTGGTCCATTCATCTATTTAAACAGAAGTTGTTTGAAAACTCTTGGAAATATGCCAATCTTTCTCTTTCACACATACTCATTGATGTTCCAAGCAGAATTTTGTGTAGTGTGCATTTTAAAAAATGATAACACTGTTTCTGATATTCTCACATAGCTTCCTGCAAAGCATTATTATCTATGATTACTTTTAATGGGGCAATGAAAGTTAGTTAAAAAGATAAAATTCTAGTACGTGGTAAAGCGTGATATTAAAAAGGCGTAAAAAGCTGTAGGGCAACAAATGGCTCTGTACATTTCATCTGGAATAAGAGAATGATCTAGGGTAAGATAAATCTTCTTTGGAAGAAAATGATATAATGTTGTTGAGAGAAACTAAACACTGTGAATTTTTAATTCCAATTTGGTTTATTTCTTATATGTCAAGTGGAATAATATTCTAACTGCAAAGAATAGAACAAATAGTTATGACTGCAAACCAGTGCCCAAGATGCTCAAAGAAATTAGAGAGTCCCCATCTGCTCAGAATTAACTCTTGATTTAGATAAAAATGCATCTCAGGATACTAATAAAACAAGCAAGGCAAATGGCAAAGCACTATGAGTTTACCCGAAGCCTGGGATTGTGCATTCTTGATTTTTATGAAAAAATAAGGCATGGAAATCAAATAAAAACTTTCATATAGTTACTTCCACTTTGGCTAGAAAACAAATACAGAAAGAAACCAAGAGCCTAGGGTATCTACAGTTTTAAAAGATGATAGTCTAACAAAGGGCCTTTGGCAAAATAGTGTTCTAATCATTGCATTGTAAAATAGGTTAGAAAAGGAAAACAAATATTGGTATACCATTTCCATGTTTCAAATATGCAATTCTTATACAATCTGTTATCATGATGAACTTTTCTCTAGGCTTAATTGCTGAGAAGGTTAAAAAAAACTCATATACATATTTTGAAGGTTAGATTTGCCGTTTCCAGGTTATAACGTTAAAAGTAGAATCTGTTTGCTCTAAGAAACATCATAAAAAATCTTCCCTGGACTTTAAGTCCTAGGTTGTGTATTTCTCAGTAAAGGAAGAGACCGGTGATTCAAAGGAGAAGACTGGTAAAGGATGTAATAACAGTGTATAAACAGGAAAATAAAATAATGATTCTGAAACACTTGAAAAAATCATCCTCACTCAAAATCAGAATGCAAATTAAGATGACAGTGAGTTATAATCGTTTTTACCTTGCTTAGAAGATACTTAGAAGATCAAATGTTTGATAACATAATGCATGGCACAGGTGCCAAGGGAAAAATATGCCTTCAGAATAATGATGAGAGAATTCCTTGAAAAGCAGTTTGACTATTTTCTAAAACTATAAATGCCATTTTTGCCAGCTATTCTATCTCTAGAAACATGCACAATATTTAAATATATTTGCAATGTATAAAATGAAACATATTGTCATGACATCACAACTGACAACTAAATGTTCATCAGTGAGAATGTGGCTTAATATTGGATTCATCCTCAGAATAGATGCAATTATTTTTTTAAAGTTTTTCAAAGTATTCATATGGAGATTAATTTTCCAATGCATAATCAAATGGAAAAATATTGCATAGATATGTCATTTATAGTATTCTTTTAGGGATAAAAGAGGGAAAGAACACACACACACACACACACACACACACACACACACAAAGAAACCCCTAATTTAAACAAATTCTACCCTAGGAAGCTAGCATTTTAAGCAAGGGTAAGTTGTATGTGTCAAAGAAAATAATGCAGAGACAATTGATGTCATTTAATGCTATTTGATTTTATAACAGAACAAAGCGTCACGTATTAACTCTATAAATATAAAGGTTTATACTTTAATACTTTTTATACAGTTGAAGCATTTACTCCTGACTTTGTAAAAACTAATACAATATGGACATCAGTGACAAAGTGCTAATTGATTCAGTTTGTGTAAAACTGTATAGCTTCTTTTAGAATCAAAATGTAGTGAGACAAGAATACAATAAAATTAATTGGCTTATTCTACCAAATGTGGCACTATATTATTTGATTTATTTTCATCAATTGCAGTGATTTTGTGACTCATCCATGGGTCACCAGCAAGAAAAGTTTTGGGGAATGATCTTTTCCTCTTCTGGGACAAGGACCCCTCTTAAACAAAGGAAAAAGCTCCATGACAGGAAAGTGGTGGCCTGAAGACTATATGATGGAAAGGCTACATGTTCCAAAAGGGGTGGCTTGGCTTAATCAGTATCTACATCCAACTTGTAGAGTCTATGGGAGACAAAGATGTACAGGAGAGTATTTAAGGCAAAGCTTTACAGCATGTGGTGCTCAATAGGTGGATGCAAATGTATTGACTTGTACTGCTTCTTAAAGAAAGCCTAGGTGTCAGGGCTGGAGAAGTGGCTCAGGGGTTAAGCCTCTGCCTTGCAGGCGGAAGGTCCTGAGTTCGGATCCTAGACCCCACGTATAGACGCCAGCGGAAGCGGGGGCGGCCTGCGCTTCTGGTCCTGGTAGGGCGGAGCCTGTGAATCCCGGGGCAGAGTAAACAAGAAGGAGGTGGAGGCGTCCATGGTGGTTCCCGAATTTGAATGTGGTTCTACACACACACATACATATACACACATAGATACACACACGCGCACACATGCATACACGCACAATTGAATAAATAATAAAAATTTAAAAAAAGGAAAGCCTAGGTGTCACCTGTTCCTACAAAAATACCCTGCAACACTTTAACTCTACATCTGAGGTCCTAATGTAGAACCATGTACTTTTCAACTACATCAGGAATCTCCTGACAACTTTCCTGTCTGTTGCTACCTTTCTTACATTTAAGAACTTGCCGCTTACTGCTCTTTAATGATTTCTGCTTCTTTTAAGGATGATGTACAACTTTTACTGACTGGTCTCCAACCTTCCCCAACTGGTTTATCCTTCATCATGACTTAGTTCTCCTCTCCCTACCCTTTATTCCAGTAATCATCTCTATATTGTTTTTTCTTTTGACACTTCTTGTTGGGAGCATTTTTCAAGTTTTTTTAAGTTTTGTGTGTGTGTGTGTGTGTGTGTGTGTGTGTGTGTGTGTGTATCAGAGGGTACTGTGTGTCCTTATGGAGGACCAAGGGTGACTTCAGCAATCATCCTGGATCACTTTCACTTCCTTTTTCTTCACTGTGGGATTTCCCAGGCTCTGTCTCCCAGGGCAGGGAGAGCGGAGAGCCACCCTTTCTTCCTGGTGTTTTTACATGTGACCTGAGTTTGAAACTCAGGACCTTCTGTGAGGCAGAGTCTTAAACACTGAGCCATCTCTCCAGCCCCCTTGCTCATCATTTAAAGATACGGTTCAGGTGTTATCTGCAGAGATATATTGTCCCTACAATACAGGTAGGAAATAAATTTAAGAATTTAATAGCTAATTGAAAACTGTACCCAAAAGAAACAGATCCTAAAGCATATCGAAGTTGCCAGTGATGTGCCATAATGCTCAGTCTTAGGATTTAGTCTACATGACAGCTTTTCTTGCAAAAATAAAGCTAAAAAGGTAGACATAACAAATCTGAAGCTAAAAAGAAACTTTAAGGTATTGACTTGCATTATATTAGAGAATAAAAAATAAAGCACCTGATTTATTCCTATTATCTGCTGGATTAATATATTGGTAGGTGCATGTCTCTAAGCAGCAGAGTGATCTGACTTAAAGTAGAAAAAGCTGTGCACAGGAGACCTTGATCCCTGAAAGACATCAAGTGGACACACTACAAATGAATCTTAAACCAGGCACAGAGCAGGAAGATTAGTTACTAATAGGGCCTCCCAATAGTGATGGGTTTCTTACGTGCTTTCTGCCTTAAGCAAGAGTGGATAAGAAAATAACTCGCATGGAACTTGAACCTCAGAAACCACAATGACTAAATCTGAGAACAGGGATTTGTGCTTGTCTCCAAAAAAACAAACCACAGCATGGCAGGATGCAAGAAATGTACTTCACAGCTACACTGAGTAAATCCAGTGGGCTGCATGTATCATAGGGGTAAATAACTGTACGTTGATTGCGGTGATATAAGATAGATGATATCTTATCAATTTAATAAGTGTCAAAAAAGAACTATGTTATTTTTATCTGTCATTCTAATTTCGTTGCCTCCTTCATGACTTATGGTAACCCTTCCCCAAGCATACGTCTCTGATAAATCTGAAAGTCACTGTATTCAAGGTATTTTTTTGCCAAATAACATTACAACTGAAATATTGATTGGTGATTGAAATTTTTTTCTAATCAAGGGGGCATCAAAGAGTTACTTGTACATTGAACTCATAAATGTGTTTATGATAAATCCCACTAAATATATTTAATAATTATTTGTCCCAAGCATAAGTTATCTGGTCATTGCTATGAATATTTCATAATTTGAGACACAAATCATTGAGAGGAGTTTTGAATATATACAGGGTCTTACAGTTATAGGTAGTTATATTTAAAAATAAACTTAAGTCCATATAAAATTTTGTGATGCAAAAGTATGATAGAGTACTTAATAAAAGACTTTATAGAATAAATAGATAAAACATTAAGATACAATTCTTTGAGGGAAATGGAATGTAAATATGATTTAAAGAAGAAAAAGCATGATATGAAAGTTCTACGTATTAGAGATAAGTTTATTTATGCATTTTTAAAATTGATGATGGTAGATATATTACTGTGATGCTTGGATTGCACTAGATGCATTCAGAAAAGAAATGTAACGCCTTTTAAACATCAATGTTTACAACATTGCATGGACAAAAAAATAGATGTCATGTTCGAAATATAAGAGGGGATATTGATTTTTTAAATTAATTTTGGAGTTTTAGAAAGTGGCTTGAATATTGCTATAACAAAGATTTTTCCTTGGCTGGATGGCAAGTGAAGAAAGCACTCTCTTCTGGAAATAGGTAAAACTACATTAGTTTTCTCTTGGCTAAGAAATTGCTACTTCCATTTGCACTTTCCACTATAGGAAATGCCAATTCAAGACACTCCCTTACTACCATTCTTGGAGTAGATTTCTGGTTATAACTTGTGTCATTATGAATGTAAAGGTGTTCTGTATAGCTCGTTCAGACTACAATGGAAAAATTCCATTCACCATCTATGTTTTGGGTAATGTGTTTCTAGGTTAGTTATGTCTTGATCTAATACACTGCTAGGAAACATGACTCCATATTTTTTATTTTAATGAAAATTTGTGCTTATAAATCTTACCTCTCAAAAGCAAGAAACACTAGAAATAGGATTTAAACTTGTGTTTTGATTTTTTTCCCCATTAGCATGCTGCCTCCCTCAAAAGTGGCACATAGGGTTTAAGGAAAGTCAGAGAAAGGATAGAAATTAAAAGAGTAACTGTGATGTCCAGTGTTTATAGAGAAAATTATTTCTATTAACCCTAATCTTAATCCTATATCCATGAATATTAAGTTATCCACAAGCTTCAATAAGCTTCCAAGGTCCATTGTGATCACAGTTGTACCCTTCCCAGAAGCAATCTCAATCCAGGGAAGTTTCTAGTGTTCATCAAGTGTCTGTTTAACAGCATGGTGAATGAGAACTTTTCGTTCAATAAGTTTCACACACTATTTTTTTAGAGCATATACAGTGACATGTTGTAAAAGCATGAAATACATTGCTAATGCTATGGTTTGCATGTTCATGTTTTGGAAACTTAATTGTAAAGGCACATTGTTGAGAGTTAGGATCTTTTAATAGCCAATTAGGTAACCAGGGCTCTGTCCTCATGAGGAATAAATTGCTTATCCTGGATATTTTTGGTCTCCACAACTAAAAATCAAATAAATCTTTTTTGTTGATTACTTATTCTCAGATATTAAAATTGTACTTTTTAAGCAGAGTGAAACATGTATCTTCCTATCCCTGTCTGAATCCTTCAAGATTAATATACTCATACTGAATATTACTTTCAATAGCAATATAATCATTTGCATAAGTTTAATAAATATTTGTATTTCTTATAGCAAGACAAGCTTGTGAGAATTTATTATAAAACTCAGACTTTGACCAGAATACCTTATTTAAAAATTTCTTGCCTAGAATCAAATGGAAACAGATGATTTTAAGAAGCTAGAGTTGAGTTTGTAAAGCCCAACCTTGGACTGCCCCAGTAAAAACTGGACCATTATCCCAATTAAAAGATTTCTAGTCATACAGTTCTTTAAGAACCATCTCACTCCCATATCTCAGGAACATTAGATTATGTTTTGGACTGAAGGAAATGAATAATAATAATTGATTATAATTATTGAACTGGATTGGCTTCTCAAGTTTGATTACTTTAGAAAATCACTAACATTGCTGCTCAACCCTAACCAGGACATCTAAATCAATCCCATCTCAAGGCCCAGGGAATCTTCTGGAAGAAAGGGTGGTAAGTATGCAAGAGCCCGAGGGTGGGGTTGGGTGCTGCTAGTCAGTGGGAATCCTATGGTCATGAAATGGCTGCTGTACCAAAGAACTCAAAGTACCATTGTCTACTTTTACAAGACCTGTATGAAATCTGGCCTATCATTTCACCATGGAAGGGGAAAGATCCAAACTTATTTGAGAGACTACTGAAGGTTAACACCATACAGGAGTAGGGGAACTATTTTTCTCAATGGTTTACCCACTGAAAAGATATTTATTAATCAGCAAGTATGCCAGTACAGACATCCCAGATGACATTCAGTGGGCTACTGGGGCTTGGATGTGAAAAGAACTTTGGCTACAAAGGAGAAAGTAGGTAGTGGGAAAAATGTGTGTGTGGGATGGGATCAGGTAGTAAGGGGTGAAAATGACATAAATTCATTGCACTCATGTATGAAAATGTCCAAAATTTAAAAGAAGTATCTCATATTTCATATTTAAATAATTGACAAACCAAAAATGAACATATTTAATACATAAAATTTGATGAGTTTGAGGCATGTATAGATCACTTTCACCATCTATGATATAAAACTATTACTTCCAAAAATTCCATCCTACCATTTCTACTACCATTTCTACTGCTACTACTGTCACTATCATTATTACTATTTTTGTGATGAAAATACTACTTGATATAAATTCTGACCTCTTAGCAAATGTTTAAACATGAAATACATATTGTTATCCATAAATGCAATTCAATTCAGAAGCTGTGGATGATCTATGCATCTCATGAAAACTTCTAGCGAGGCTAACTTAATAAAGGTTTATGTCATTGACTATCATTCTTGCCCCATCTGTTTAAAAGAAGAGATCAGCCTTATTTTACAAGTAAGATTCCACTTACTTGTGGATAGGGAGAGAACAGAAATCACTTTTACATTTGTTAATGAAACTATAGCACATCCATTTTTTTTTTTTTGCTGTTGCATATTTTCTTATATACTGCACAGCTTTGCTACCTGCCAAGAAAGTGGATTGGATTCTGCTACCTCGTACATATTGTCATTCTTTACCAATTTCCAATTCTACTTTCCTTTGGAGTATGGCTACAATTCTTCACTTAATATTTCCAATTTTTTCCCACCTTCCCAAGCTGGCATTACTGAGAACCTAAACCTGACCACACATATTTTAAGATTTTGGGTGATTTTGCACCTGTTATCTCATTACTGTATTTGAATAAGCCCAGAAAGACAAAGTTGGTTGACTTCCATGTAAACTAGAAAGAAGTCATTGTGACAATGGATGAAATGTGAACATATTTAATTCCTGTAGCTCTATCTGTGGAAGCCACCAAGGAAGATTATCAAACTCCCACAATCTTCCATACTCTATTCTTGGATATAGACATAATTATAGATGTTTGTGCTGGTTGTAGATGCCTGTGCCACTACTAGAGGCATGTAAACTCAAAACTGAAAAATCGTAAGTATTTCTATGCCTTCCTCACTGAACCCTGTAAAGATACTTCTAATTCAACATCTGGGAATTTTTTTCACTGGTCTTGAATCCAAGTTTGGAATCTGCTGTAATCATTCACCTTTGCTTGACTTGACACTTTCATAAAAAATCCTCAAAATTCCTGATTGTTTCTACCATCCACCAAATATCCTGGGCTATCTAATCTCAGAGTTGGCTCATCTAGTATCTCAGCGAGGGAAAGCTCCTGAAATAAGTTAGGTGATGATGTTTTACTAAGCTGTTCAGGGAAAAATCTGGTTCCCCTCCAAAATGGAGAATTGTTCAAATGACCTTATCATGAACCTTATTATTACTAAATGTGAAATACCTTACTTCTTGACTAGATGGCTGACATCCTGTTTCACAGAGCTTTTATTTCAGAAGTTCTATTATATACTCTTTCTCTGCCTTTTAGAGATCCAAGGTACCAAGAGTCTTGTTTCCTAAACTAGGAATGCCTTTCTCAAAGATCCCCACCTTTTAACTCCCAGCCCATTGAGGTATCATCATTAAAGAAATTAATGCCCCTTTCTGTCAGTCTGTGGGAAGACAGGAGTCTAAATTCAAAACATGGTAATTGGGAAACACAGATGGACTAATTTCATTTGCCAACTTTGCCTCCAGCATCTTCCTGTACTTAGAAGTTCCCTTTATCCTTTATGTTTATTTGTTTGCTTTGTCTTGTGCTTTGGAGAGAGTTTCATGTAGCTCAGGCTGTGTAGGGGAAAACGTTAAAGCCCTGTTCTTTTTGCATGTAACTCCTTAGTGCTAGGATGACAGGCATGTAGCACCATGCCTGGTTTATGTGGGGCTGTGGTAAGAATTTAGGGCTTTGTGTAAGTTAAGTAAACATGCTACCAACTGAATTGTCTTCCCAGCTTTCTCCCATCTTTCATTTAGCAGAATTTCATTCCACACCATCTCTCCTCCATTGCAGAAGTTTTGGTTCAAGTCTTTCTTGTCTGCTAAATTTCCCAGTGTAATTAATTTTTTCTCTCACAAAAAAACTCCCAGCAATGTGGACACAATGATTCTTGTATCTAGTTGCTTTAATGATCAGTCATTATAATTCTGTCATGTACCTGAGAATTTGACATTGTAAGAGATTATGTTTCTTACATGGTAAGGAACAGTCAGCATATTAGTTTTATGTTTTGAAGGAACAAGGAAAGTCATTCTTGAGTGGAGGAGACCAGACCCCCTTCCTCCCTGTCATCAGTGTGAAAATATCTCATTCATTGAACCTTTCCATGGAATGATGTGTTTCCCTACTTATATTGTGGTAAAGAGTTTGGAAAGTAGTAGTTAAGGCAGTTCAGTGTCAGATAACTATCTACCTCAAGCTCATCATTGAATGCTTTCATTAAAGATTAAAAACATAAGACCCTTTACAGAGATTCTAAACTGGTCTCAGGTTCTTAGCATTCAATTATCATTTGTGAAATCTGAAATCAACATATTTTGTGTCTAAATTGAGAGTACATTTGAAAATCAAAATTCAAAGGCATGCCTTCTAGTGGGTGACTGGTGGGAAAGGGCTGTGATTATGGCTCATTTTCACCCTCTACATCACGGTCTCATTGATTATGTTTCTCAGCTTGCAAAGGGTTCTGTAAGGTGATTTTCAAGATGAATATTGCTATTTTGCAGGATTTCCTGAATAGGAATATTTCGGGAGTAAATTGCACAAACCAAGCGATGTGCAGTCAATTTTCACTCCAGCATAAACAATGTATTAGAACAGAGCCCTTAAGGCTTTTTTGATTTGAGTTTCATTACACAGCTAGCTGCATTTCATCAATAAGCATGAAGCACCAAGCAGGCAAAAGTGAGGCTCACACAGGGCAGTACCATTTCTTTTTTCTAACAGTTGCTCAGAGTTTGACCAGAGAAAACAAATGAGCAGAATGGCAGGAACCTAGGCCTTTTGCTTCAGGGAGAGCCATGAGCACCATAGCTAGACAAAGAAAGATTCTTTAAATTAAACACACGGAATCAAAGCTGTTTTCACATTTACTTTTTTGCATTGACTCATACCCAAGATATCCTTTAAAGGCAGTTTATTTTCCCATGTTCGAAAGTTAGTGAGTCCTTGAAGTCACTTCAAAACTCTACTTTATGAGCCTTGGAAAAGCTCAGGATTTTAATTGAACAAAACAAAATAAAAATATACATATCTTTCAGCAGAGGGGTACAGCAAGCGATAAGGGTGAAAATCTGTATTTTCCAGCAGAATGCTGTGTAATCTTGATAAAAGATTTATTAGATAAGGAGTCTAGATAGAAGCTAGACAGAGGGATAACGAATTAGATATGCTATTAAATTATTCATATAGGTCACCATTTCCTGATTTTGAACTAGGGAGCTGAGAATTATGGAGAAAATCTCTCCAGTTATCATATACATAAATTCATGTCCTTTTTGTCCTAGGGTACAGTCACAAGCAGAAGAGAAGGGCTGAAGAAATATTTTTGAAATTTACCCTTCAAAGATGAAAAGCTCAGAATATGCACAGAATAAGAGATTATACCAAGGAGTTTTCTTCAAGAAAAGAAATGTCTGTTTCCTCTTCCCTTAGCGATTTATACCAAGCTGTGGGAAGCAAACATACTGACCCTGAAAAAACTCACAGTTGTAAGTAGGGACTTGTAACTTTGCTAATGAAACTCATTGACACAGACAAATTGTGCTTTCACTCCAGACCACAGAGATCCATTGAGCAGAAACCTAGGTACTGTTGATAAACAGACTGAGGAGACGCTTCAGTATCTGAGAACCACACGAAGGGTCCCCAAACTGAGACTAAAAACATTTTAGTTAAGTCAACAAAATTCATTATTAATGGGATTTTTTTACACTTTATCTTAAATGTATTGTTTGCATAAGGAATGCTAGCATTGAGAGTATATTTCATTATTCTACTGAAAAGACACATTTTAGCCAAAAGATTTTAAAAAGTAGATGAATAGGCATTTGCTTGTGAATTACCAGAAAGCTATTACTGGTTGGGAGGGAAAAGCTTATAATCTTCCCTCCTTGTAGCATGAAATCAAGGATTAAGAAGATACTAGATCCACAAGAGTTGAGAATCCAGCTCTTATTATGATGCATTAGGACAAATACCTGTATTTCTCTATTATGATGATTTATTCAGTAACCAAACACCAAAATTGAAGAGATTTAACTTCAATGGTAAACGCCTGAGAGTCAAATATGTCTGAAAATACTTCACAATTGCTAATGGAAAAATTGATGGAATCCTGGAATTTAAGGCTTCTCAATCAGCTATCCCTTGGGAAGATGGATGACTGATCTTTAGATCAGGGGCTTTAGAAGTCACACCTTGGTGTCAGGATCTCTGCTACACTATTAATGTACAGACTGTGCTGTCACTTGTCCTACAGGTGTTTTTAAAGATAACTAAATTCATTACTTGGTAAAGGTTGCCATTTCTGATAAATTTGATTTATAGATTGAATTAAGGACCATGGGCCTGATTGAACAGGCTGAGCTTTGCACTTGTCAAATTATGTTTACCTCTGATTTACACAGGACTATGTGTTCTTGGTGTGCAGTTCAGAGTGGTAGATTAAAGACCACTGAGAAGAAACATGGTAAGAAGAAACAAGTGCACTTTGCATATGTTAACCCTTTAACTGGAGGAAGTCTTTCCCTTCAATCTTCATTCTTCCTCCTCACAGAAGCGGACTTTTCCGCAAAATCTTAGGATAACATTTTTAGATAAGAATCATTTTTAAATAAGGTATCCGTGAGTGCACATGGAATAGAAAATGAATCATAACAACAAGCTTGCTGCAGACATCATAGTAATAGGAGTTTGAGGACAATATATTTAGGAAATTGTGAAAGAAACACAACATGTGAGCAGAACAATCATTATCATCATAACAACAATGGTAATGATGGCTCAGTACATTACTTGACTAAAATTTAATCAGGATCCTGAGCCTTTCCTGGATCTATCTGTACATTTTCTTAACATATCCAGTCTTAACCCAAAAAACAAGTAAAAAAAAAGGTGCTAAGTTACTTTGGCCAGGATTTTCCTGAAATGCAATCACAGTCTATATTTGATTAAACCCCCTGACCATTGTTAGGTGACATCTGCTCACTCTGGTCTATCTTCAGCAAGATCTGTGTGGTCAACTAGCCAGAACCTTTTCCCATTTCTTATATTCCCACTCATTCATTCTGGTGTGTGAATTCCTAATTTCCCATTGTGAATTTACAAGGAAGCACTATCTCTTTCCTTTACCTTTAAACACTACCTTTGTGGTTTGTGCACTTCTTTGTTGATGTTCAATAAAGTCACCCTTGTCTCACTTCAATAAGTAACACTTGTTTTCGTTAACAACACAGCGTTAGTAATAGACAAGAAACTTAGATTAGATATTCTGCTATTCTTTTAGGAAACAAAATTAAAACAAAAAGCAGCTACCTTCACGTCAAATAGTCCTGTTTGACTTGGTTGATTGCAAATTTCCAACTGATGCCTAATAGGAGAGAGCCACCGAAGCAGACGATCTAGCTGATCTTCCAGCTGACCAAAGTCTTGTATGTGAAGTTCAAGCTCTCCTAGCTTTTCAGGTAAAGCTCTGGAGACCTGACAGGAAGAAAAATTGTAAATGATTCTAATGATACAAACACAAATGCCAATAAGTAGTTTCCAATGTTATCAGGAGATGTAGACTTTTACTGACTTGAATATTTCAAAATGAGGCTAATGGTTTGTACATTTATTAATGCTAAAATTTAATTATGTATTACAAATCATTCATTAACACTCCCAAATACTTTTTGAAGAATTTGAAAAACACAATCTTAAAATAGACATGGTGACACACCCGTAATTCCAGTAGTCTTGAGATTGAATTGCTGGGAGTAGGAGGTTACATAGAAAATCATGTGGTCTCCTGGGCTAATAGGAAGATCTAGGCTAGCCAGGGCCACAAAATAAAACAGTGATTCAGAAAAACAAGTAGATAAGTCACTCATATCCCTCAAATGCACATTGATTCAGAAAAACAAACTAGTAAGTCACTTATATCCTTCAAATGCACACTCATTAAAGTAAGGGACATATTCTTTGTGTACCCTCTCATTGACTTAGGGTTTGCTGTACTATGTAGTATATGCCAGGTATCCTGTTTTGGAATTCATAAAAATTAAGAAACCAAGTTATTTAACCTTAGTACAAAGCATATAACTCAGTCTTTTTAAATGCAAATGAATGATTTATTCTGACACATCATAAAATTGAAACCAAAGTAACTATAATTTTTCTTTGTGAAGCAATCATTTCATCCACAACATTTGTTTCCTTGTTATATTTAACTGAAGACAAAAAGGTACAAGGAAATTCTTCATGTGCAAGGGAAATTTATAGTGTAAACGTTTTAAGGAGTTTTTTCTTTATGGATAAAATTTTTCTCTTTGATAGTTTCACTCACACACATACAAACACATGCACACACACACACACACACACACACACACACACACACACACACATATTTATATATAGTATATTCTGATTGCTTTTAACGCTACCATTTTGACTTCCTTCTCTCTGTAATCAATCTCCTATCTCCGCAATTCTTCCTAACACATCCTTGTCACTCAGTTTTATCTTGTGTTCCATGAAATCCTGGGCTTGAGACTACTTGGAGCCTAGAAAGCCGTTCTGTGAGTATACAACTAGATATTTTATCCCTTTCCCTAATGTTCCTGGTTTTTACCATGGACTTTCTAGTCAATGATCAGATGTGAACTAAGCAACATTTTTGAACTAGAGTTTTAGAGGTCTGATGCAATGAAGTAATGAAGACAGGACCAGGATGAAAAGATAGGGGACACTTATATTAGAGTAGATTATAACGGAATAACTATAGTTTTCTTTTATGAAAAGATTAGTATGTACTAAATGTGGTGGCTGGAAGTTAAATATTTCCTGTCTTCTTTAATCTATACAGATTCTCTAATATCAGTATATTATTATCCAAGTTTTATATATATAGGTGATGATGAATAACAAAGGCTTTGGAATAATTTGTACTTTTGACAGAATTCACCAATGAATACCACACAAGATCTATTACATGTGCACTGAAGCATAATGAATTAATACATATCATGTACAATGTATGTGCATGCAAAAGCAAAGGGTAAACATTCAGCTTTGATTGAAACAGACCAACCTAGGCCTGAATGCAGGCTCCGCATTAAGATAAATGACAAATATTGAACTTGCTTTTGTCTTATTCAACTGCATGTGCAAGGGGACACCTCTGCAAGGGAAAATATTGGCCTTGGATCTGTGTGAACAGGATGATAGAAAAATCTGATGCAAAATAGATGTAGTGGCTCCCCCAAGGGTGATCTGTACACATCTTGCCACTCACTAATGGCAGCCTGTCCCTGTATGGGTGAAGAGACAAAGAAGCAGTGTGCTCAGGGATGAGTCATAATGTTATACCTAATTTGCCTGGCTTCTGTGCTACTATAAAGCCAAATAATCATAGTTCCAATGACTGAGGTCTATTTGTTTTTCCTAGGTTTCCATCTATGTATTTAAGTTTGTGCGTGTGTGTGTGTGTGTGTGTGTGTGTGTGTGTTTCTGTATCTGTGTGTGTGAGAGAGAAAAAGACAGAGACAGATTGAGAGGAGAGATTATATAACAAAAATAAGTCTGTGTCTTTAATATGCAATTGAATGATGTCCTCAGCCTATTTTTCTCTGCCCTTTAAAAGGAGGGAACTAAACATTTTTATTTTTATTGGATCATTTTCTACTTGCAAGTACATGCAAAAAGCATTTTATGGCTGCAACTAACAGCCTCCAAGAGGCTGTAGACTCTAAAACTACTGAAGATAATAGCCATCATATTTTTCTAAAAATCTCGAAATTGAGCTATGAACTCTTTTTTATCTGATCACAAAATTATTCACACTTCACTTGTAAGCATGGAAATTCATACAGCATGAACTGAGATTGCTGATTTCTACCTCATCCTTGTTATCCATTTCTCCGTGGATGAAACTTGACTAAGTTCCAAATAATGACTTGAGAGCTTATAATGAGGAAATTTTCAGTTAAATTATGATGCGTCATTAAGTAATTCCTCACAGGCCTTCCACCATCATAACATTGACTTCCCAGTGTTTAATTTGTTGTTTATGTGACTTCCCTCACTGAACTTTGATTTCTAGAAGAGATATGTTTCTACATATGACAGACGTTAAGTATCTTTTTATATAAAATTTCCAGATTTGGGTTAATTATACTGCAAGAACTATATGCTTAAACATTCAATGACATAAAATATAAATAGTACCCTTAAGTTAAATATCTTTGATTAACAGACAAATTTTGTAAACTTAACTATATAAAATCCAGAAGCTTCTTCGTATGATCAGGAAAGTCAAAGAACAAAGGACAAATTATGCAAAAGCAAATCTGTGACTTAAAGGTAAAATATGGGACTGACATTTCAAAGACATGAAAATGTGTCTGCAAATTAATAAATAAGTGGTCAAACAAACTAAAGGAAAGGTGGACAAAAAATAGTTCACAGAAAAAATATAAAAGGAAGTTAACACATTTTAAGTAGCTTAGTCTGGGCCATAATGAGAGAAATTAAAATGAGCATTTCATCTACTCTACTGGGAAAAATCCAAGTTTGAAAGTATTCATGCTGCCAAGTCTGTGGGAAATCTGGACTCTTCCTCACATCACAGGTAAAAAGTACAGATTGCTGCAACCCTTGTTGAAGACAGTTTGTTGATTTGTATCAAATGACTCTAGCTATTACCTTTGACCTAGAGTTTTGACCTCTAATATTTATTTTATATACCTATGTCCAGAAGTAAAATCAATACTTGGGGAAACAGAATTGATAGGAACAGAAGTGGGAAATCATAGATTTTTTTTGGCTATACTGTAAATTGGCTGAACAATATACATGTGTTATTTTTTCTAGAGATAAGCACTCTATACCACAAACTACTAGTTTTCCTTATCACAAAATACTGGTGAGCAATTGCTATTTGTATCCTTGAATAATCATTACATGGACACAACATAACTAAAACCATCATTCAAAAAGGTACTGAATATTTTCCTACAATATTGTTGTGGGAAATTACTACAATATTACTAAGTTAATGATGGTAATGATGATGTGAACTGGGACTTTGTAACATCATTTTTCTGATTCTATTCCTTCTCTTCAAAATAGTCTCTAGGTATTGATGACTTGTTTTCCAGAGCCCATCAGAAACATTTTATATTTAAAACACATTCTTAATGAAATATATGCACAAATACTAGACTAGAATAATGCACGATTTTTCCAGTAACCTTTTAAGTATTATAAAACTATACACTTCATATGATGTGTTCCCTGAGGTGAATGAAAGCAATTAAACATATTTAAGTCCCTTATTTGTTAACTTAGTATTTAAGCAAATCTTGACCTAATTTCACACAAGATTAGCTTTTGTATTCTTCATTTTTATTGCAAATTCAAATGTGTATAACTTTTAATATTAAGGACAGCAGTGGTATCTGCATCTGAAATAAGTTTGTATTATGTACAAACCTCATTCTATATGCACAAAAATTTCCAGAAGCATTAAAATGTTAACTATGAAAAGATAACAGGACTAGAACAAACATGTTCTAGTAAAGAGGTCTTACAGAAAAGACAGCAAGATCAGCTCTAATATTTGTGTTAGTCAAGTAGAAATCAAAGCTTATGAGACAAATTTACATAAATGTGAGTAAAAGAGTCAGTCTATTATATTGACAGATCTTTGAGGGGTTTGGCTAAATTGCTCAAAGGTAAAAGGTTTACAATGCAAGCATGAGGACCCAACTTTGGGTTCCCAGGCCTATATCTGTAACCATCGCCCCTGTTCAGCCATTCAAGTTGAAGTGGCAAGCCCCAGGTTTAATAATAGACCCTGTCTCAAAAAGTAGGTGGAGTAATAGAGGAAAATGTTGACTTCTGACCTCCAAAAGTGAATACACACATATATCATCCACCCCCCCTGCACACAGAGTAAATAAAACATGTCTTTCAATGTGTGATAAAAGGTGATTCTATTGGACATTTAGATAAGAATGAAAAAGTATAGAAATTAGTAATAAGAAAAGTACTGAACTCTGAATGATCGATGGAAGGAAAGATTAAAACAGCAATGACATTTCATCCTGTGCCTAATATACTGGCTTCTGAAAAAAGTATTTCTCAAAGTTCTGAAAAACATGCGCCCTTATGTTATCTGATACATGATGTTAAGTTTCCAGAGTTTAAAGTCAGTAATTTCATATCCTCAAACAAGACCATGTCCTGAAAACTATCAACATTACTGATCAGTTAAAGAAAACTGAGTAATTTGAGGAATATTCTTTGTTCATGAACTACAGGTTCTATCATTGTAATGAAATTAGTTTTAAAATAAGCTATAAATGTAATATAATCCCTATCAAAACCCTAACAATTTTTTTTCATAAGTTTAGAAAAAACAGTTTATTGAGTATATCGTGAAGAGCAACAAGCTGAGCAAGAATTCTGCCTGTAGCTTCATAGGATGATTTTTTTTATTAATACATTTTTTATTATTATTTCAGCTCATACAAACTTAATAGTTCCCTCCCTCCCTCCTCCTTCCCCCAAACCCCCTGCTCCCCCTCCCTTCACGCCTCCCTCCCCATCCCCCCGTGCCTCCCGCCCCAATTCCCAGAGTCCTTTCTTGTGCATGCCTGACTCTCCTCTGGGCCCTCCCAGAGGGAGGCCCAGTGGCATTTCCCTGAACCCTTTCCAGTGTTCCCCTTATGCATAGGAACACTACTGTGGCTGTCAAACCCTTGCCTCCAAGGATCTTGGTGCCTTTAGCAGATGCTAGACTTTGTGAAGTCAATAGTGTGTTGGACATTGCGCCAGGCATGCAATGTCCAATTATGATTGCTTCGGCCCTAACTTGTGTGGAGAATCTTGCAAATCATTGCTCCTCCCATCCTTTTGCTCTTATACTCTTACCGCCCCCTCTTCCGCAAATGTCCCTGAGCTTCAGGATGGGGAGAGATTAGTCTGGCCTAGTTCTAGGTGCAAAACCCTAACAAATTTTGATCAAATTTGACATATTACTTTTTAAATTTCTGTGGAAGGGCAAAGGGCCACAATATTCAAGGAAATCTTGATGAATAACAAATTTCAATAATGTTTGTAAGCAGACCACAATATATCGTGTGTGGCATTATTGTTAAGAGCATGTACAATTACTTAGTCTATGATAATAATGTCACTTCAGTTAAGCTGATATACTTTCAATTAATAGGACCAAGATTGTTTGCCACTTATTTAAACGACATGAATCTTGCATTTATTTTATGCTATGTACACATACACAAAATATCAATTTAAGATTGTTTGCAGATTACAATATTAAAGGTAAAATAACATTTCTGAAAGAAAAAATGCAAGTGATTTCAGCATGCTATTATTTTATAAATAAGATACAAAAAATCACAATGTGTTAGAGTAATAAATTGAACTTTAAGTATCCAAAACCATTGTTTTTTTTTCTTTTTCTAAATTATTTATTTAATTGTGTGTGTGTGTGAACCACGGGCAAATTCGGGAACCACCATGTATGCCTCCGCTTCCTCCTTGTTTACTCTGCCCCGGGATTCACAGGCTCCGCCCTACCAGGACCAGAAATGCAGGCCGCCCCCGCTTCTGCCCGGCGTCTATACGTGGGGTCTAGGATCCGAACTCAGGACCTTCTGCCTGAAAGGCAGAGGCTTATCCCCTGAGCCACCTCTCCAGCCCCTCAAAAACCATTGTTAAGGAAAATAAAATAAAACTTAGAATGTGAGTTGATATTCAACAATGGCCTAAGAGCCAAACAATTTCTGTATCATAAAGAAATACAGAAAGTAATTTTGAAATGGGTCAAATATTTGCAATAAGAGTTTGTATTAAGAGGTTATCTAGGAATTTTAGTCCAAATACTTCATGAATCACCTCAGGTATATGATATCAAAGATAAACTAGATGAAGCTCAATGGATCACACAAGTCAAAAGATTTGAAAATAGATGTTAATGTGATAGGGTAGAAAGAGGAAAAGTAGAGGGAATGGAAATAAGAAGTAAGGGGAGAAAAGAAGAAAAATAAAATAAAAAATGTCAAAAAATAATAAAAAGATGTTATGTAATGCCACCAAATCATCAAAGAATGTCAAATGAATACACTTGTGTTAAAGATCCAAAGAAATAAGTTAACAAAATGTGAATCTGTGAGGTGGAACAGGGATTTTTTTGGGATTTTTTTGTTTGGGAACGCGAATGTGTTTATACGTGTACAAGTCAAGTAAAAGCTGGGATGAGGGCTGGAGAGGTGGCTCAGGGGTTAAGCCTCTGCCTTGCAGGCGGAAGGTCCTGAGTTCGGATCCCAAATCCCACGTATAGACGCCAGGTGGAAGCTGGGGCGGCCCATGTTTCTGGTCCTGGTAGGGCGGATCCTGTGAATCCCAGGGCAGAGTAAACAAGGAGGAAGCGGAGGCATACATGGTGGTTCCCGAATTCGACCGTGGTTCTACACACACACAGACACACGCGCGCACACACATACATACACACACGCACAATTGAATAAAAAAAAGAAAGAAAGAAACATCTTTAAAAAAAAAAGCTTGGATGACACTCCCAGGCACTCTCTTAGTTCAGTGAAATAGGGCCAAGGCCATGTATGCTCAGCTCAATGTCAGTGAGCTTCAGTCATCTACCTATCTTGGCCTCCAAAGTAATGGAATTACAAATCTCGTCTACCACACCAGACTTGTTTTTTTAGATAGGCTCTAGGAATCAAACTCAGGTATCCATGCTTACAGAGTAAGTGCAAACCAATTGAGCTGTCTCCTCAGTGCAGCAACTGGAATTCTCATATGCCACTGATTATGTTGAAATAGAAAACCACATTGGAAAAATGTTTGGAGGTAATTCAAAAACCAAACACCCATACTCACACATACCAACATAGAAGAGTAGAAAAGAAGTTATCTGTGTCTGGGGAGAGTATAAGAGAGGTGGGGAACGGTTGACTGATGGATGCTATGATATAGTTAGAGAGGAATAAGAAGTCGAAATGTACAGAAGTATGAGTTCAAATAATACTAACATACATGTTTTGAAGATCTAGAAGACAAGCTTTTGAAAGATCTGACTATAATGATGAATAAAATGTTTGCGGAGAAGGAAATAAATAGCTTGATTTAAATGTTTTGTATATATACATATATACATGTATATATATGAACACATATATCAAAACATCACACAATGTTCTACAAATATATACAATAATTTTTATATATCAGTTAAATGAATAGAATTTAAACTAAAAAGAACAGAATGCTCTTATAATTGTGCTTTCACATTTAACATTTTGAAATATGGTTCATATTTCATTTCATTTTTGTTGATATGTAAATGACAATATTCAATATTAATCCATTTAAGAAAGTATAATGAAGTCAGGTTGAAGGACTAAGGAAAATTTACTTATCCCTATATATATTTTCAGTTGGACATGTAATATGGATTCTGTCACTGGTGATGATATGGTAGCTGCGACATTATCCTTATAATGAATTCACTGAATGTTTACTTAGGAGTTAGTAGCAATGTTTGTTCTAAAGATGGTCCTATATACTAACTACAAATTTATGAATGTCTAGTTGACTAAAAATTGCATGGCTAATTATGAGTCAATGTCAGTACCTCTTCACTCTGATAAAATGAAATACCAGTACACTCTGAATGCATGCAAAGGAAACCTGAAAACTTGCAAAATTTAATAGTCAATTAAATGATTCATGCAGACTATTATCTTCTTTCAGGCAAAAAAATTCAAGTATTATGAAATATTTCCAGACTCCATTTAACCTCACACATTTTACAACCTCAATAAATTAAACAGGCAGGCAGAGATAGCTCAGTTGGTAGAAAGCTTGCCATGTAATCATGAGGACTTATGTTTGATCCCCAACATCCACATACAAAGCCAGGTGTGATGGTACACTCTGTAATCTCAATGCCAGGAAGGCAAAGACAGGTGAATACATGTTGGTTCCTTGCCAGAACTTGCATGAGCAAGCACCACATCCTAGGAAAATGCCCTTTCTTAAAAGCAAGACAAACAAAAGAAAACAAGCTCTGTGCCAACTAAACATCCTTCACTGGTAGGTCTTTCATTTTTCCTTTGCTCTTGAAATTTAGTAAGATAACAGTGAATACAAAAAAGAAAAATGCTGAGCCAGGGATATGACTTAGTTGGTAAAGGCACCTGCATGTAAACTCGTTGATCTAAGTTCAATCCCTGGACCTTATGTGGTGGAAAGACAAAAACAATTTCTGGAAGCAGTCCTCTGACCTTAATATGCACACAGTTCTCTCCCTCTTTGTCTCCCCCCTCTCTCTGAGATAAATAAAATATAACCAAGAAAGGAAAGTATATTGTAGTTTCATGCCATCAGGTGTTAAAATTATAAAAAAAATTACACTATTATATAACCAAGTACAAATCAGTTACAGGACTGTCATGCCTCAAATATATAGCACATGTGAGGTTTATTTCAAAAGCAAGTAGGTTTCATATTTGTAGTATGCGGATTTTATTTATAATTTTATACATCTTTATTTGACATATAACCTACAATTTTAGATGAATATAATATTGAATTACTTGGTATTAGCTTTTTTAATACATATAGTTTTATTGTACATTCACTTCATTAGCTCACTGGAATTTGTTATTACTGCTAAAGTTCTCAAAAGGTAATACAAAATATGGTAAATGGACATTTGTGGCAACATTTCTAAGTCAGTAAAATTTGAAGTATAATAAATAGTTTTGCAGTCTCTGGAGCACTTTGCCCTTATTATCACAATAAACCTATATTGGTTTTTCAATAAACCTTCGTGATATGTATTCTTGTTCATTAATTTCTCAGTTTGCAGTCTAAGCAACTAGCTTCATGGCTTAGAAATCCTTAATAATACACATAGTACACAGAAAATGGTTTTCGACTGTTCACCTTGATTCAAACTTACCCTAAAGTTACATAACAAGCTCAGTAACTGCTCCCACAGGCATTAGACAAGCGAGATGAACTGGTGAAACTGATTGCCCAAACTTCAATAGCTCTCATTTATCTTTTAAAGTGGATTTTATAGTGATTCACACACACCTAACTATCTGCCTACCCACATATGCTTTACTACACTGTGTGGCTTTCATCGTGTACTGTTTAAACTCCAAGGACAATAAAACTCATAGGGAACTTAAAATGCAATTTATATAGCATATATACATTACACAGAAACTGATTTTACAAATTAACCCCATAGTTTTCTTTCTTGTATGCCAGCCATATCCTTATTCTTGCATTTTCTTATTATAATATCTTTGATTTTATGAAAAGAAGTTCATAATAGCTTAGACAATGCAGGTCTCGTGGATTCTTAGGAAATATTGTTTTATGTTTGCAATCTATGCTTCATTTTCCATGTCTGACCATAATTCAAAGAGAACAAAGCCATTGTCATGTTAACTTCATTTAAAACTGTGATAATAAATTATCACACCCTAGTGTTGAGTGAATCTTGAGGTGTCAGTTAAACTTTTCAATTATAGAATTAAAGCAATCTTCATCTTACTTTTGTATGTATCCATATGCTCTAAGGGAAACAAAATGGGAGATATACATTAAATAATCAGACATTCTCAGCTTAAGAAGTTCTGGTCAAAGATGGATTCAGCACAGAGTTCTACCAGACATTTAAGGAGTTAATAACACCAATACTCCTTAAACTGTTCCATCAAATAGCAAAGGAAGGAACACTACCAAATTCCTTCTATGAAGCTAATATCGTTTTAATCCCAAAACCTAATAAAGACTCACTTAAAAAAGAAAACTATAGGACGATCTCTTTGATGAACACAGACGCAAAGATTCTCAACAAAGTCTTAGCAAATCGGATTCAAAAACATAGTAAAAAGATCATTCACGGGGACCAAGTAGGCTTCATCCCCGGCACACAAGGTTGGTTCAACATATGCAAATCAATAAATGTAATTCATCATGTAAACCAGTCCAAAGTCCAAGACCACATGATACTCTTGATAGATGCAGAAAAAGCTTTTGACAAGATCCAACAGCCTTTTATGATCAAAACGCTAGAGACAGTAGGAATGGAAGGAACCTTTATCAATATAATAAAAGCTGTATACAACAAGCACACAGCAAGGATTATGCTCAATGGGGAACAATTGGAAGCATTCCCACTTCGATCAGGAACTAGACAAGGCTGTCCACTCTCACCACTTCTATTCAATATTGTACTTGAAGTCTTAGCTGAAGCCATAAGACAAGAAAGGGACATAAGAGGGATTCAAATCGGCAAGGAAGAAGTCAAGCTATCCCTATTTGCAGATGACATGATCTTATAACTGAGTGATCCCAAAAACTCCAC
Source organism: Typhlomys cinereus (assembly GCA_023101885.1). Lineage (NCBI taxonomy): Eukaryota > Metazoa > Chordata > Mammalia > Rodentia > Platacanthomyidae > Typhlomys > Typhlomys cinereus. The sequence goes on from JALPQD010000632.1 coordinate 868,716, forward strand.
CAGGAAGCTCCTGGAACTAATTGAGAAGTTCAGCAGGGTGGCAGGATACAAAATAAATGTGCAAAAATCAGAGGCCTTCCTATATGCCCAGAATGAAAGAAGTGAAAAAGCCTTGAGTGAAACAATCCCATTTACTATAGCCCCTAAAAAAATGAAATACCTTGGTATAAACCTAACCAAGGAGGTAAAAGACCTTTACAATAAAAACTTTAAAACCCTAAAGAAAGAAATTGCAGAAGACACCAGAAGGTGGAAAGACCTCCCTTGTTCCTGGATTGGCAGAATCAACATCATAAAAATGACCATCCTACCAAAGGCAATATACAGATTCAATGCTATACCAATCAAAATCCCAAAGCAATTCTTCAAAGAAGTTGACCAAACAATCTCAAAGTTCATATGGAGGCACAAAAGACCCAGGATAGCAAAGACAATCCTGAGTAACAAAAACACAGCTGGAGGTATTACCATACCAAACCTTAGTCTATACTACAAATCCATAGTTATAAAGACAGCCTGGTACTGGCTCCAAAATAGACACACAGATCAATGGATAAGGATTGAAGACCCAGATATAAGCCCACAAAATTACAGCCATTTGGTCTTTGACAAAGGGGCCCAAAAAATCCAATGGAAAAAGAACAGCATCTTCAACAAATGGTGCTGGCAAAACTGGATCTCCACATGCAGAAGATTAAAGCTGGACCCGTACTTGTCACCATGTACAAGACTTAATTCCAAATGGATCAAGGACCTTGATATCAGGCCAGAGACTATAAAAACCATAGTTGAAAGGATAGGCAACTCTCTCGAGCTGATTGGGCTAGGCCAACATTTCCTAAACAGACATCCAATGGCACAGTCACTGCTACCAACTCTCAACAGTTGGGATCTTGTGAAATTAAAGAGCTTCTGTTCAGATAAAGAGATTGTCACACGAGCTCAAAGGCAACCCACAGAATGGGAGAAACTCTTCACTAACCACACATCTGATAGAGCTCTACTGTCCAGAGTGCACAAAGAACTTAGAAAACTAAACATCAAGGAAACCAATGTTCCAATTAAAAAATGGGCCCTGGAACTTAAAAGAAACTTTACCAGGGATGAAATTAAAATGTCTAACAAATATCTGAAAAAATGCTCCACTTCCTTAGCCATCAGGGAAATGCAAATCAAAACTTCCCTGATATATCATCTCACCCCGGTCAGGATGGCAAAAATCCACAATACAAACAACAACAAGTGCTGGAGAGGATGTGGAGAGAGGGGAACTCTCCTACATTGTTGGTGGGAATGCAGGCTCATACAGCCACTCTGGCGAGCCGTCTGGAGATTCTTAAAGAAATTAAAGACTGAAATGCCATATGACCCTGCTATTCCACTTTTGGGAATAACCCCCCATACAGCAGAGGTTCGCCTCGATAGCACAAGCACGACCATGTTCATAGCAGCACTGTTTACAATAGTAAAGTCATGGAATCAGCCCAAATGTCCAACAGTTGACGAGTGGATAAGGAAACAGTGGTACATCTATACAATGGAGTACTACTCAGCCATCAAAAATGATGAATTACTGGAATTTGCCGAGAAATGAATGTCATTAGAAACAATTATATTAAGTGAAGTATCCCAGACCCAGAAAATTAAGCACCGTATGTGCTCCCTAATAGGTGGCTCCTAGTACAAAACCCACCCAGCCCACCTAGAGACAGTAATTGCAAGGATTACGAACAGGAGGGATGGGGTAGGAGGGCCACACCAGAAACAAGGAGAGAAGGGACCATGTTACAGCAGAGAAAATAGGCCTCCATCAAGGACTCAAATGAGTAATGAGACATCTGGTTAAATTCACAGACTTTTGTTCCTGATCATTTACTACTGAGGGGGTATGATCTCACCAGAAGAGGGCATATAGTGTGGCAGATAAAAAGTAACCATTGTGCAAATTGGTGATAGACCCCTCCCTCACTGTGGTTTCCCACTTTTATTACATCTACCTTTGAATGTGCTTTTATCACAAGACTCTTGTTTAACAGCTTTTTGTCTCTGGCCAGGGGGTAACATACAATGCCCACCAGGATGGAGTGAAGGGCATTGCAGGAGCAGCAAAACTGCAAAAGAAAATCAACAAACCACAATCCAGAACTTCAGAGACTCTATATCAACCACCTAGAACTAGGCCAGACTAATCTCTCCCCATCCTGAAGCTCAGGGAAATTTGCGGAAGAGGGAGTGGTAAGAGTGTAAGAGCAAAAGGATGGGAGGAGCAATGATATATAAGATATTCCATACAAGTTAGGGCTGACGCAATCATAATTGGACTTTACATGCCCTGCGCATTGTCCAACACACTACTGACCTCAGAAAGTCTAGCATCTGCTAAAGGCACCAAGATCCTTGGAGGCAAGGGATTGGCAGCCACAGCAGTGTTCCTATACCTAAGGGGACCATGGGAAAGGGTTCAGGGAAAGGCCACTGGGTCCTTGTACGTCATCGGAGAGGAGGGCCCAGCGGAAAATCAGGCATGCACAAGAAAGGACTCTCGGCGCGCTCTAGGACCCCAGGTCAGCCCACAGGGACCCGGCTCTGACTCCCACCATCCAGCCGGAGCCACGCGGGGGCCGAGGGACGAGGAGGACCTCCCCCTGTGCCCGGGCCCCGCCCCAGCTGCCATCTGGTTAAATAGCTCCACGCCCACGGGCCCATCCTCCCTTTTCACCCCACCCTGCTCCGCCCGTCGGGACACACCCGCGGTCCACCCGGGCCTCACCCCGCGCCCTAGGTAAGTCCCCGTTCGGGCCCCGCCCACCAGTACCCCAGGCCAAATAATTCAATTTAGTGAAATTGAGAGATCTTAAGAGTTAAAATGACAATGCCAAAGTCAAAGTGCAAATCCATGAGAAGCAACACTCAAGTAAACAAATTTCCCACTGAAGAAATTAATCCCATAATGTTAGACTCCAACAAGAACAAACCCGCGGAAAAAGGCCAAGAAAGCCTGACCCAGAATAACGACTTTCAAAATATGATCATTACCATGTTCAATACTATGAAAGAGGAAATCCGGGAGGAATTACATAATCGAATCAATCGCTTTGAAGAGGAACACAACAGACATCTGGAGGAGGTGAGAAAAACAGTGCAAGAAACAAAAAGTGGCATAGAGCAGTTAAAACAAACTCAAGCAGAGTTTAAAACTGAGCTAAAAGACAAGTTATCGTCAACCCAGAACGCCACAGAGAGTCTTATCAACAGAACTAATGAAGCAGAAAACAGAATTTCAGACCTTGAAGATAAAGTGGGAGTACTAACCAGCTCAATGGAAGAGGTTGTTAAAGCCAAAAAGATACTTGAGAGAAATATCCAAGAGATATGGGACACCCTGAAGAAGCCTAACATGCGTATTCATGGAATACCAGAGCAAGAATCTCAAAATACCACCCCTGAGGAAATTTTTCAAACGATCAAGGAAAACTTTCCTCATCTAAAAAAAGAGAGGCCCATTCATATACAAGAGGCATTCCGCACCCCAAACAGATACGACCAAAATAGAAGCACACCGCGGCAAATAATAGTTAAAACACTCCACATTCAAGATAAAGAACTGGTGCTGAGAGCTTCAAGGGAGAAAAAACAAGTCACTTTTAAAGGCAAACCTATTAAAATAACAAATGACTTCTCAGTCGAAACAGTAAAAGCAAGAAGAGCTTGGAGAGACATACTTCAAGTATTGAATGAGCAAAAATGTCAACCCAGGCTGATTTACCCTGCAAAACTATCAGTCATGATCGAGGGAGAAAGAAAAATTTTCCAGCACAAAGACAACTTTAAGGGATACATGGCCACCAAACCAGGCCTTCAAAAACTGCTAGAAATGATACTCAAGCGTGAAGAAAAAAACAGGCATATCCAGGAGAACAGAAGGCAAATATAACACCATTAAAAGCGAAGCAATATACTTATAAAAGCTACTAAACATAATAAATGTCTGGAATTAACAATAGTTTCTCCATTATAACACTAAATGTTAATGGACTTAATTCACCGATCAAGAGACACAGATTACAAACTTGGATTAAAAATCACAATCCATCAATCTGTTGCCTGCAGGAAACCCATCTCACCACAAAAGATAGGCACGCTCTAAAAATAAAAGGCTGGTCAACAATTCTACAAGCAAATGGAAGCAGAAAACAGGCAGGGGTAGCCATTATGCTATCAGACAAAGTGGATTTCAAACCAAAGAAAATTAAAAGAGACACGGATGGATACTACATTTTAGTCACAGGTACAATTCACCAGGATGATTTCACAATACTGAACATATATGCACCCAATACGGGCCCCTCCACATTCATTAAGAAAACCCTACAGCGTCTAAAGCAAGAAATCAACCCCCAAACGATAATTCTTGGGGACTTCAACACTGCCCTCTCTACATGGGATAGATCAACAGGTCAAAAGCTTAACAGAGACACTTTGGAACTTAATCAAACCCTGAAAGAAATGGACCTCACAGATCTCTATCGAACTTTTCACCCACGCACCAAAGAATACACATTTTTCTCAGCAGCACATGGAACTTTCTCCAAAATAGATCACATATTGGGCCACAAAATGAATCTACACATATACAAGAAAGTTGAAATTCTAACCTGTGCCCTATCAGACCACCACGGCCTAAAGCTGGACATCCACAACACATCAAACAAGAGAAAATACACTAACTCCTGGAAATTTAACACTATGATGCTGAATGAGAACTGGATTCAGGAAGAAATTAAAAAGGAAATTCAAGATTTCCTGAAAGTGAATGATAACGAAAATACAACTTACCAAAATCTCTGGGACACAATGAAAGCTGTTCTAAGAGGTAAGTTCATAGCTCTTAATGCCCACATCAAAAAAATGGAAACATCAGAAATAAACAACTTAACAATGCAGCTTAAAGCTTTAGAGAAACTAGAGCAATCTGATCCCAAAAGCAGTAGAAGAGAAGAGATTAGCAAAATAAGGGGAGAAATATCTGAAATCGAGACTAAGAAAACGATAGAAAAAATCAACCAATCAAAAAGCTGGTTCTTTGAAAAAATCAACAAGATTGATACACCCCTAGCTAAACTAACCAAAAGCAAGAGAGAGAAAACCCAAATTAACAAAATTAGAAATGAACATGGAGTTATCACTACTGATACCCAAGAAATCCAGAGAATTATAACATCATATTTCAAAAACTCATACTCTGTGAAGTTTGACAACACAAAAGAGATGGATGAATTTCTAAGTAAACACAACTTACCTAAATTGAATCAGGAAGTTGTGAATTATTTAAATAGTCCTATAACATATAAGGAAATTGAGGAAGTAATCTCGAATCTTCCCACCAAAAAATGTCCTGGACCAGATGGATTCAGCACAGAGTTCTACCAGACATTTAAGGAGTTAATAACACCAATACTCCTTAAACTGTTCCATCAAATAGCAAAGGAAGGAACACTACCAAATTCCTTCTATGAAGCAAATATCGTTTTAATCCCAAAACCTAATAAAGATTCACTTAAAAAAGAAAACTATAGGCCGATCTCCCTGATGAACACAGACGCAAAGATTCTCAACAAAATCTTAGCAAATCGGATTCAAAAACATATTAAAAAGATCATTCATGGGGACCAAGTAGGCTTCATCCCCGGCACACAAGGTTGGTTCAACATACGCAAATCAATAAATGTAATTCATCATGTAAACCAGTCCAAAGCCCAAGACCACATGATACTCTCGATAGATGCAGAAAAAGCTTTTGACAAGATCCAACAGCCTTTTATGATCAAAACGCTAGAGACAGTAGGAATGGAAGGAACCTTTATCAATATAATAAAAGCTGTATACAACAAGCCCACAGCAAGGATTATGCTCAATGGGGAACAATTGGAAGCATTCCCACTTCGATCAGGAACTAGACAAGGCTGTCCACTCTCACCACTTCTATTCAATATTGTACTTGAAGTCTTAGCTGAAGCCATAAGACAAGAAAGGGACATAAGAGGGATTCAAATCGGCAAGAAAGAAATCAAGCTACCACTATTTGCAGATGACATGATCTTATACCTGAGGGATCCCAAAAACTCCACCAGGAAGCTCCTGGAACTAATTGAGAAGTTCAGCAGGGTGGCAGGATACAAAATAAATGTGCAAAAATCAGAGGCCTTCCTATATGCCCAGAATGAAAGAAGTGAAAAAGCCTTGAGAGAAACCATGCCATTTACTATAACCCCTAAAAAAATGAAATACCTTGGTATAAACCTAACTAAGGAGGTAAAAGACCTTTACAATGAAAACTTTAAAACCCTAAAGAATGAAATTGCAGAAGACACCAGAAGGTGGAAAGACCTCCCTTGTTCCTGGATTGGCAGAATCAACATTGTACAAATGACCATCCTACCAAAGGCAATATACAGATTCAATGCTATATCAATCAAAATCCCAAAGCAATTCTTCAAAGAAGTTGACCAAACAATCTCAAAGTTCATATGGAGGCACAAAAGACCCAGGATAGCAAAAACAATCCTGAGTAACAAAAACACAGCTGGAGGTATTACCATACCAAACCTTAGTCTATACTACAAATCCATAGTTATAAAGACAGCCTGGTACTGGCTCCAAAATAGACACACAGATCAATGGATAAGGATTGAAGACCCAGATATAAGCCCACAAAGTTACAGCCATTTGGTCTTTGACAAAGGGGCCCAAAGAATCCAATGGAAAAAGAACAGCATCTTCAACAAATGGTGCTGGCAAAACTGGATCTCCAGATGCAGAAGATTAAAGCTGGACCCGTACTTGTCACCATGTACAAGACTTAATTCCAAATGGATCAAGGACCTTGATTTAAGGCCAGAGACTTTAAAAACCATAGGTGAAAGGATAGGGAACTCCCTCGAGCTGATTGGGCTAGGCCAACACTTCCTAAACAGACATCCAATGGCACAGTCACTGCTACCAACTCTCAACAGTTGGGATCTTGTGAAATTAAAGAGCTTCTGTTCAGATAAAGAGATTGTCACACGAGCTCAAAGGCAACCCACAGAATGGGAGAAAATCTTCACTAACCACATATCTGACAGAGCTCTACTGTCCAGAGTGCACAAAGAACTTAGAAAATTAAACTCCAAGGAAAACACTGGCCCAATTAAAAAATGGGCCCTGGAACTTCAAAGAAACTTTACCAGGGATGAAATTAAAATGTCTAACAATTATCTTAAAAAATGCTCCACTTCCTTCGCCATCAGGGAAATGCAAATCAAAACTTCCCTGAGATATCATCTCACCCCGGTCAGGATGGCAAAAATCCACAATACAAACAACGACAAATGCTGGAGAGGATGTGGAGAGAGGGGAACTCTCCTACATTGTTGGTGGGAATGCAGGCTCATACAGCCACTCTGGCGAGCCATCTGGAGATTCTTAAAGAAATTAAAGATTGAAATGCCGTATGACCCTGCTATCCCACTTTTGGGAATAACCCCCCATGCAGCAGAGGTTCGCCTCGATAGCACAAGCTCGACCATGTTCATAGCAGCACTGTTTACAATAGCAAAGTCATGGAATCAACCTAAATGTCCAACAGTTGACGAGTGGATAAGGAAACTGTGGTACATCTATACAATGGAGTACTACTCAGCCATCAAAAATGATGAATTACTGGAATTTGCTGGGAAATGGATGTCATTAGAAAGAATTATATTAAGTGAAGTATCCCAAACCCAGAAAATTAAGCGCCGTATGTACTCCCTAATAGGTGGCTCCTAATACCAAACTCACCCAGCCCACATTGAGACACTCAAAAGTAAACCTATGTAACACAGTAATTGCAAGGATTATGAACAAGAGAGATGGGTTAGGAGGGCCACACCAGAAACAAGGAGAGAGGAGACCATGTTACAGCAGAGAAAATAGGCCTCCATCAAGGTCTGCAAGTAAGTAATGAGAAACCTGGTTAAGTTCACAGACGTTCTTTCCTGATCTCACCAGAAGGGGAGGGCATATAGTCTAGGAGATAAAAAGTAATCATTTTGCAAATGGGTGATGGACCCCTCCTTCAGTGAGGTTTCCTACTCTTATTACATCTACCCTTGAATGTGCTATTACAACAAGACTCCAGTTTAACAGCTTTTTGTCTCTGGCCAGGGGGTGACATACAGTGCCCAGCAGAATGGAGTGAAGGGCATTGCAGGAGCAGCAAAACTGCAAAAGAAAATCAACAAACCACAATCCACAACTTCAGAGACTCTATATCAATCACATAGAACTAGGACAGCCTAATCTCTCCCCATCCTGGAGCTCAGGGACATTTGCGGAAGAGGGGGCGGTAAGATTGTAAGAGCAAAAGGATGGGAGGAGCAACGATTTGCAAGATTCTCAACAATAGTTGGGGCCAAAGCAATCATAATGGGACTTTGCATGCCCTGCGCAATGTCCAGCGCACTGTTGCCCTCATAAAGTCTAGCATCTGTTAAGGGCACCGAGACCCCTGGAGGCAAGGGATTGACAGCCATAGTAGTGATCTTATGCTTAAGGGGAACAAGAGAAAGGGCTTATGGAAATGCCACTGGGTCCTTATATGTCATTGGAGAGGAGGACCCAGAGGAGAGTTAGGCGTACACAATAAAGGACTCTCTGGGAATTGGGGGGGAGGCACTGGGGAAGGGGAGGGGGAGGAGGGGGGAGGGAGGGAACTGGTAAAAAATTTTAAAATGTATAATTAAATTTTTAATAAAAAAAAAAAGAAAGGACTCTCTGGGAATTGGGGCGGGAGGCACTGGGGGATGGGAAAGGAAGGGGGTGGGGAGGGGGAGCAGGGGGTACGGGGGGAGGAGGAGGGAGGGAGGAAACTGGTGTACCTATTAAGTTTGTATGAGCTGAAATAATAAATTAATGTATTAATTAAAAAAAAGAAGTCCTGGTCAAAAAAATCACATCGACTAACTAAATATTGCCTTAAATGAAAATTTAATTACAGCTAAATGCAGATCATGAATAATTTCCCCAGTTATCCTTGCATTTCCAGAACTTAAAAGCCAGAACATAACATTCCCTAAAAATGAATAGGAGTCCAACTTCTTTGCCTTCATCAGAAAATAATCAAATTATTGTGATTTTTTTAAATAGGGATTCAAAAACATTCTTTGTAACTAATGGCGTAACACATATAATTCATATTCATGTGTCCTCCATGTAATATTTAATACTGTGGTGAATTGATATGCTATTGTTATTTATACCACAAAGTAAAAGGTACATTCACTAAGTAATTGAAACAGGCATAAAAAATGGGAAATCAATGTTCCTGAGAATTTTCATGTTACTGGCAAATAACATGACCCAAAGCATTCACTCCCATGATCTTTGGGGAAGTGGGTGCTGATTGGTTTTGAATACAACAATGACAAGAGATGGCATTAGCATGTGAGGAGCTGATGTTTCAGTAGATGTGCCTTCTATGTGAGAAAAAGGAATGGGAATGTGTTAGGGAGTGAAGGGAGGGACTACCACTAACCAGAAAAGAAAATTGAACTTTGAAAAATAGTTTAGAAAAGAAATTTGAAGCAGTAATATTTGGGAGAAAAATGAAGAGTCATGACAGAATTCAGGGTCAAAGCAATTTTGTTTTGTGCATGTATTGTTCTTTCTTTCAGGCCATTTAAACAAGAATCTAGGGCGAGGAGCAGTTGATGATTGCTCAGTGGCCAAATCTATCCTCCACCTTTTCCTCCACAACTTTAGAATGGGTTTTATAGTCAACATAGCAGAAAAATATAGAAAAGGCAGCTGGTGAATGTCATAAAAATTAAAATCAGTGTTCATAAATAAAGTGTTAGAAATCATGCGCATTTGCTTTCTCATAAAGTATGATTGCTGCTTCAGCATTGTAAAATAGAAGAGATTTTATTGTCAGCAAAGCCTTTTAAGAAAGATAAAAACTGACCCCTGCTCTAGATTCTCAATGAGGTGTGGTCCCACTTTCATCCCATCTGGTTGCACATGCATAAGGAGGTTTTTATTGGGTGCCTTTTTCAATCATTCTGTAGTTTTATTATTAAGGTAACGTCTCTCTCCATTGAACCCAAAGTTGGCTGATGGGCTAGGCTAATTCATCGACTTGCCCTGGGATTCCCTGTGTTTGTTTCCTTAGTACTGGGATTATATATAGCTGCACCCAAACCCATATAAATGTAAGTCCTTCATAAAAACATGGCATAAGATTTAGATAGGTTATGCAATCATTTTGTATACTTTAGATTACCTAGACTATTTATAATGCCTAAAAAGGTATCAATGTGTGTAGATAATTGCCGCACTGCAATATTTAGGGAATAATGACAAAGAAAATGTCTATGCATGTTCAGTAGAGATTCAACTTCTTTTCTATTTTGAAAAAAAAAATCTTTAACCACAGTTGGTTGATTCCTGGGATAGGAAACTCATAGGTACTCAAGGTCAACTGTATATGTAAATGTAAATATTTACCCTGACTATGTGCCTGGGACCACCACAGAAGGAAGTTTCCAGTCATTTGAAATGGGGCACTAGATTATTGCAAGTGGTAGATGCTTAGAAAGAGCAAATTTTCTGTTCTTATTCCGTTCAATAGTGCTTTTTGCCCAAGCAGTTGTGGGGTTGACTGAACTGCAAAGAATATAAGAATAGAAATGATGTGCTGATGCCATAATCTTGGTGAACATGGACCCTTGCCGGACAATAGGCTTGCTAGCAGCCACAATTAGCTATTAAACAGCTGAAATGTGGCTATTTGATACAGAAATTGGATGTAAGTACAAAATGCAAGTTAAATTCCTATGGCTTAGTGGAAAGAGAAATGCAAAATACTTTAATATTTTTGTTCCAATTGCAACATTGAGACAATACAATGCTATGTACAGACACTGACTTTAAAAAGACACATAATTGAAATGAATTTTAACTGTATATTTTTCTATTTAATGTGTCTATTTTAGGATCAAAATCACGGTGATTCACATCATATTTCTTTTGGACTGCATAATGTAGAACATGACATTGTGTTTAGGAATAATAGAAAATTATTAATGAAAGATCATTCATATTGCAAATGTTATAAGATTTGTTGCATCTTCTGCATTCTTCATTTTAATGAAATGTATGAGCTAAAGAGTTCTTAATTCATTCAAAAATTGATTTCTTGATACCATTCATTCAATGTTGAACAAATACTTTGAGAAAACTGCACTAAATATCACATATCAGCTCTTGTCAGACCATCTCCATCACACTGCTCACACTTGCAAGAAGTCTTTTACCTGTGCTCACTTCCTCATCTTAATCTCTTGTTTTCGTGGGCACTGTAGTTTTCAGGCTAAGTTTTCTGAAAAGGGTTCTTTAACCATGTAGTGCAGGAAATTAGAGCAATACTCTTCTGTTTCAGTAGCTCTATGGACCCCAAAATTTTGTTTCCTAAGGTATATCTCATGTCCCCTGTTTCTGTTAATTTCCTATGCAACAAGGCAGCTGCCAAACAAAAGTATGGCTACACATGGGGCAGTTACTAGCCCATGAAAGGAAGGGGAAAGAAAGACTTCAGGTCTAGTCTTGGTGCTCACAGAAGGCAGATTGCTGGAGGCTTTCCCCATGAAAGGATTAGGCAGCATAACCAAGGGGAAGATATACAGATGAATGGATGGGAAGCGAGTATTGGGGCATTACATAAATATTACACTGGGGATAGAGTTACAGAGGACAGGAGTCCGTGGCTTGAGGCCTAATGTCACCTTTGTCACTGTGGCCTTCATTAAGTCTTTGGAACTCCATCTTCTCCATTTTCTGAAAAATGCAGAGATCGGTTTAAGTCCAGCTCTGAGGCCCCTTCTGGCTTGAAAGTTCTATGAATATATTTTGTGTGTGGTACCGAACACAACAGTGTGCACAGCCCTAAGCATGTCACTTAGTTTAAAGGAGACAAAGACTGTGTCAGCCTCACACCTGGATGCCTGAAATTTAAAGCCATTGCCCCATGGTTTATTAGCAAACTCTGACATAGGCTTAAAATGCGGAAAATCCCATGACAACAGAAAACCTTGTCACCCTCAGCAGATGTAAGTTTAATTTTCTTCACAACAATATAATCAGCAACATAATAGAACCCAGGAAAACAATTTGGAATACAGGCTTTATACAATGAACTACTGATATTCCAGTCATTTATTTATGATAGTTAAGCATCTGTCCTCCAAAACAAGGATTTCGGGCAGATAACTTGTGTAATGGACCTAACACCATTGCATACACCAAATGTATTAAGAACATTGTCTATTTCAAGTTGTTCAAGGCCTTCTGGCCTTGGCAAAGTTTAAACTATGTTCCTGGTGATGTGGCCACATGACAGGTGCTTTGATTTTTAAGACAGAACTGAGATATAGCCATTCTGATGCCTGTAGAGTCAGTACATTCAGGAACACATGAGGGACATTCAGATTATCTCTCGGGAACTAAGGGAACATGACACAAGTTTTGGTTTATCTATGTTGTACTTTTGAAATGGTTAAATGGCTATGGGTTGAAAGGAATTTATTCAGGAGTGTGTCTGTACTGTTGAGTGTGCTAGGTGAATCATCCCTTCCCTCATGAACATCTGGAAGAAAATAATTTTAAGCACACTGTTGAATTACCATGTGATGAACAGCCTAATAAAGATGCACACAAGGCAGTTGGAAGGCATGAAGAATGGAGGTCCATGCCTTCTGGAGAAAGAATGCAGAGCCACGTGTTAATAAGCAAGGCTGAGTTCATGGAGAAGACTACATTCAAGGTATGCATGAACTGATGAAGCCACAAAGGCCATTCAGGCAGTGTATGAAAAGGTAGGATACTGGTAGCAGGGTAGTGTGTGGGGAAAGAGAATAAGTACTTATGACTAGGGTGATCAGATAGAGTACAAGATTCCTGGCCAAGTTTCAATTCCACAAAGACAATTTTCAAGCAGAATAAGACATACATGTATGCTAAAAGTACCTAGTTGTCTATGCTTTAATTTCCTAATTCTTGAGGTCCTGGTTATGACTAGGATGTAAAGGAATGTGGTAAGGCTAAAGAACTTTGTGCACCATCATATGGAGTTCTGCTTTGATTTTATGGGGTGGAACATTTGTAAAACAAGTTTAATTAACAAAAGTAGGCTTCAGAGGGACTAGAGAGACAGGACAGCTTGAAAGCTTCAAGAAAGTGAATGCGAGGACTAAGCAAAGCAGAGCATATTCTACTTTACCGAGACCTCACCTAAGATGGTTCCTTTGCAGCTGCTATTGCCTCAACCTGCCCAGCCATGAGGGAGTTTCTATGTGCGTTGCCAGCACTTCTCCAGTTATGTTGCCTCAGAAGAGTCCCCAAATCCTTCATTCTTGGTTTCTCCCTTTCCTGTTTCCCACAACTTGCTCAGTATCAGTGCTTCCAATTTCTTATAGTCTGTTCTTGATTGCACTTAACCAGAGACCTTATCTCCTTCCCTTTCTTCTAACAGGCAAAGATAAACAGCCTTGATTTCTAGCAATACCTTTTTCTCTCAATGAAGCTTAAGTATCCCCTAGAAGCATAGCTCTGTAGGACAAGACTCCAAATCTTGGCTAGTTATTGAAGAAGATAAATTGAAACAATCTTACATTTTACCAGTAATATGAATTAATTATATGACAAAACTAATAACTAGCTATGAATGTGAAACACAACCTTTTATGAACAAACGGTAATAATAATTACATTTTAATTAACCCTGTTAGAAGAAAGACTAAATTATCTTCTATTCTCTCAGAAGTACTAAAAGAGAATAAAGCAACAAGAAACGCTAAGATTTGGAACTGATATATGCATTACAGTATGTTAGAAACTGCTAACTATTAAAACATTCTGAGGATTTGGTCAATCTTGTAATGTACTTTCATTTGTCAGCTATTGAAAAATTATATGTCACCATTTCTTCATGTAAACCAGCACTCATGTTCATATGCAATTTTTAGTTTATATGACTATAACTTTCTCATTAAGAACGTCTGCTCTGATGGAGTATTTATAGTCAACCTGACATCTAAGTGGAAGCACACCTGAGCAAGACTCTCTAGATTAAAGCTGGCCTCTGGGTGTGCCCATGAGGGATTGTTTTGATTGTATTAAATGAAGGGGAAAGCCCCAGCCTGTTGTGGGTAGAGCTACTTCCCAGACATGTGGTCCAGGACTGCACACATATAAGGAGAGCTGAGCACTGGCGAGAAAGCATTCCTTGCTGTCTGCATTTGCTGTGGCTGTGTTGTGACTAGAGGCTTTGGGGTGATTGACCCCAAATCAGAAGAAGCTGGATGTGATGGTTAGCATTTGTTGCCAACTTTATATCTAGGAGACAGGTCTTCCCATTTATCTGGGATGTATTCTGTAGATTAAGGTGGATGTCTGGACATATTGGAGGCGGGGATTCCTAAATGGATTAATTGATGTGGGTATACACAACCCATGCATTGGTAAGTACCTAGGCGAGCAGGGAAAGCATAAATGCAGCAATATTGAGCAAGCAAGCGTGCATGCGTTCAGTTCTCTCTGCTCATGCCATGGATGTTATGTGACCAGATGCTTGAAGCTCCTGAAGCTGTCACTTTCCTGCAAAGATGGACTGTGACCTGGAGTTGTGATCTAGTCAAACCCTCCACCACCCCATGGTGCTCTGTCATGCATTTTGTGGTAGAAGACAGGTATGAAACTGAAGTAGTTGTTAAAGCAGAATATTTTCCAAGGTCCATAAAAATTGAATCTGCTTCTTTTTCTCTCTTGCCTTAATTAAGTAGGGAAATCAATTTTATCTTGTGTGCTAAAGTATCCAAACTCAGTGTATGCATCCCTAAACTGTGTTTTTGAGATAATTGTTTTTGCTACTGCAAAAAAAATGTCAAATAGAAATCATTTTATCTGTGTTCTAAAAGTACTTTAGCTACTAAAAATTAGTTTAGTTACATTGCATTTGTAACACTCAAAGATATTTTTTACTGAATTCCTAAGAGAATGTTCTAAAATTTCTTAAAGAATGACAGCTTAAAGAACCTTAAGGATTTTATCTTTTACCTGCCACCATTAAACTGTCATAATTAGTCACGATGCAACAGGTTGTAATATGTAAAGGAACAATTTAGAGGCAGATACAAAACAATAGAGTATAACAGGAGCTTAATTTCCATGCATCATTTCTTCAGGAAAACACATTGTGAGGGGAAATAGCTTTGAATAAGTTCAGTGAGGGTTGCCATTTAGTTAATTAACTCAACCATTTTCATTAGCAGACTCAATATTGACTTTAGAATAATGTCTGCTTAATTTCTTGCCAGCAATGAATATGTATGAAACATTGTCAAAGGCAAAGTAAAACTTAAGGCAATATTAGGCAAGAAATAAAAATTAAGTTATGGGCATAAGTTAGGAAAAAAATACATAGAGTTCATTCATAAACTTAGATTTGATTTCAGGATTTCCTTTCCAACTTTTAAGATATGACCTTGGCATTGGCACATTATGTCAGCTGCTTAGCACAGGATTTATAATAATCTCGATTTTATAAGAATGCATTCCTAAATTGGTTAAAGAAGACTAAAAGAATGCCTAAATCCAGTGCACTGAATACAATTTTCTGCTTCAATTGACAATCTAGTCTTTTGAAAACAGACTTACTTCTTAGTCTTTTTGCCACATTCACTTTATGTGCCTTCATATTAGAATAAATAAAATCAGCAGGCTCCCATTGATTTTTGGAGGGAAAAATCTCATCAATAAAATTGAAGAGCGAAGTCTATCATGACCCAGTGATAAACAAATATGTGATAAAATTTGAAGTCATAGCAAGAATAAAGGGCAAATATCAGAGGTTATTTTCAAATGTAATTTTGTTTTCCTTTGGAGTTAAAAAGTGGGTAAGCCTGTGAAATCATTTTAATTAATTGTAAATATGGTCACAAACATTTCATAGAATTGTAGTTTAGTTTCTCAATGAAAATATTCTTAAGCAGAAAACAGAGCAGAATGAAATAAATAGTGCTTTTGTTTTAATATGTATGTTGAAGCCCCATACCAGCAAATCTTGTTAAGCCTGGACCAAGGTCCTTACAGCTAGAACTTATTTCTGTATTTGTGATTTGGAAATAGATATTCAGATCCCAGCAGTCAGAATATTCCTGCTCTAGTCCACATGGACTACAGCATTCATTAGAAAACTAGATTGCTTCTGTGTTAACATTTTGTCCCCAATTTCAAGTGGCTTTCACATGAAATTTACTAAGTCTAAAGCTGAAGTCAAGTGTGGCAGGGCAAGGCAAATAAGTGGTGGACTGGAAGGTCTTGATTTAATGATCTGCTTTACCACTTACAAGCTATCTGACCCCAATGCTACAGGACAACTTCTGTAAAGCCCTGTCCTACTTTGTGGAAAAGAGCCCATAATTTTGATAGTACATGCAGTCGTAGATCCTCAGCATTTTGCATCACATTCATGCCAGAGCCTTAATCTCTCACACAATGCTGGCACTCACATTCGGCCTTTCAATGTATATTTCCTCTGGTAGAAGGATTGTTCAGGCCCTTATTACCTTGACTGTTAGGGAACAGAAAAAAAAAAAAAAAAAAACTCCCAACCATTTTGCATACTTTCAATCACTACATTGAATGCTTCAACCTCTGTACTGCCACCAGCACAAATGTTCCTAAATAAAACTCAATTCTTAAAAAGCATCCCTTTACTGAAAAAAAAATCAACAAACCATAATTCAGAACATCAGAGACTCTATATCAACCACCTGGAACTAGGCCAGCCTAATCTCTCCCCATCCTGAAGCTCAGGGAAATTTGCAGAAGAGGGGGCGGTAAGAGTGTAAGAGCACAAGGATGGGAGGAGTAAGGATATGCAAGACACTCCACGCAATCATAATAGGACTTTGCATGACCTGTGCAATGTCCAACACATTATTGACTTCACAAAGTCTAGCATGGACTAAAGGCACTAGGATCCTGGAGGCTAGGGACTGACAGTCACAGTAGTGTTCCTAAGTTTAAGGGGAACACAGAAAAGGGTTCTGGGAAATGCCCCTGGGTCCTTGCACCTCATGGGAGAGGAGGACCCGAGTAGAGTTTGCAATGCACATTAAAAGATGCTCCGGGAATGGGGGGGGGGGGGAGGCACCGGAGGATGGGGAGGGAGGAGGGAGCGAAGGAGGGGAAAAGGTGGGTGGAAGGAAGGGACCGGTGTATCTGTTAAGTTTGTATGAGCGGAAATAATAAAAAAAAAAAGAATCCCTTTCTTCATAGATAGATTTACCAGGATTTCTTGTATGAGCACATAGGGAAATGTCATAGATCCATTCTCCGCTGGATATTCAAGTATATCCTTACCATCTACATGGAGGAAACAAGGAATTCTCTCAGAAAACACTTATTGGTGGACTAAGAAAATATAATTGCTCAGTGGTAAGGCTCTTGCCTAGAATGTATAAGGCCTTGGGTTCCCATCCCCACACCACGAAACAACAGCAACAGCACTTAATGGGAGAAAATGATAGATCACTTAACTCCTTCAGGTGAGGCTATGCTAGAAATAGTTGAGCCTATTGTCTTTACTGGGACAGACTTATGCTTATTCATCTTTAATGAGCACTAATGTCTTCAGTAAGAACACAGAAATTACAGTTTCCTTAGCTTGGCAATTAAAGAGTTTAGCGTTCTCATCCAAACATACTTTTTTTCCAATTGTGAACACAGTCACCTTACTTTATTGAAGAGCAATCTGGAATAATATTTTATTTACAGTTTTTCCTCCTGAAATACTTCCTCTTCTTTGGAGTGCTTCAACTCCGAACTTTGGAATGGAATAATAGCACATGAGGATATCCATTATCACAAACAATTTTCCCTCTGCTCTAGCATGTTTTAGATACAATTATCTTTTCATGGGCATTTTCTATAATATTGTTCTTTGTTAATATCATTTCTTTCCGCATAATTTTTTTCATTCAGTTAACTATAATTTAACTGGATGGCTTATTGAAGGCCATTATTCTTTTATGTTACTGCAATCTCTGCTGTTTTTTTTCCTATACAATTATTTATTATTTTCTGTATTTTCTAGAGTTCTATAAACATAAGGGACTCTGTTAATGTGAAGGCATGATTTAAATATTTCTTCTATTGCATGAACAATATTCACATAAATTTGAACATTTCTGTTTCCATAAACCTAGCAGGTATTTCTCTGGCTTATTTATTTATTTACTTATTGACAAACTGAAAGCTATAAACAGTCATGTACCAGATAATCACATTTCGGTCAATGAAGGACCATAAATATGGTGACACTTTCGTAAGATTATATGTCCTAATGATGTCACAACCTTCTTAAGTCCTGCAAGCACAATCCTATGCTGTTACCAAAGTTAAAAAAAATCCCCTAAAAGCAATGCTTCCAGAACATATACTCACATTTGTACAACACATTTATATATATTCAGAAACATAGAAAATTGATGAACTTGAATTTATGTATCTTATATGCTTATTTTTTCTGTGTTTTAAAATGTGTTTCTGAATAACTTTCAAGAATAAAATTATTGTGCTTAACTACCGTGATCTTTACTCTTTAAAAAATTCATAAATAGAATAGTATCACACACAATAAATGTCCAATTATTTATTAAATTAATAAGCCAAACATTTCACTTCACTATTTAATTAAATCACTATAAAACTAACATTTCTGTCAATCAGTAATTAATCAACTAACTTCAATGTAACTTATCCTCATTAAAAATGGCTAGCAATTTTAGTACCAAAATGATTAAAACAGACATCATAATGTGAGATTCTCTCCTTTAAACTCCTGCTCCTTAAGATTTAATCTTTAAATCCTTTTTGATACCATAATTTCAGTGATAAAGTAAACACTGCCCATCTCATAGCATCATGCTGATCTTAAACAAGGTTATACTTAACCTTCCTGAACATGGATATTTTTTCTGAACAAAGGAAAAATATTTCCCAATGTTTACAATTTTTGGGAGGCTCAAGGTGTGATACAGGAAATACCAAGCACAATATCGTTTATAACTTGCAAAATTCAAAAAATGCAGAAGACAATTGTGTAGCTGGTGTCTTTGCAGATTAAAGCAACAAGGATTGGGATAGAAATTTGTGAACACATTACTTTGCAGGTTGGGGACTAAAATCAGTTAACATATTTTGATACTAGTAAAATTTTTACTAAAAATATAACTGGTAGTTGATCTATAATCATTTAACAATAATATTTGCAGGATCTTCTGCCTGTATATAAGTCAATATTATATATCTGAAAGAAATTCAAAAGCTGTATTCAATATTTTTCTAATTTTTCATGTGTGTGTGTTTTTTTTCCTCTGAGATACTGTGTTGGAATGAACTCAAAAAGTCATTTTCCTCTATCAAGAATTTTTATTTTCTGCGGATTGGTTGCTTGGTTGGTTGTTTAAATCAGGCAGAAATTTGGAAGAAAAACTTAACCCCAACAAAATGAAATAACCCAATTCTAAATAATTCATGGGATAATACACAGGGTTTTATTAGCCAAACTTGTTCACATAGATAACATTATTTCATCTCCCAACAATGTTTATGCAAAGTTTATCTAGACTAAGACTAGGTGTTAGAAATATAATGTGAATTACACATGTAATTTTGAGGTTGTCTATTGTAAGAGAAGAATAAAAATGATAATTTCAATTTTACATTGAAAATAATAGTCAAATTGTTATTACTCATACCTACACTGAAAGTGCAAAAATGACGTAATCTGTCAAATTTATTTCATACTATAGCTTGTCAATACACCTTTTCTAACTGGATAATGCTGGGATCGAACCCAGGGTCTTAAATTATCTAGACCAGCCTCATAATCACTCCTCATAGTCAACAGCATTGATCTGCAAGGAAATAGTAGCTATTGTATCCAAGTTTCAGTCAATATAAAGTTTGATTAAACTTTGAACAGATATTAATTGCTCTTACCCATCTCATGATTTTTCTTTTTCAAAACATTTCAAAAAATAGCATATTAAACATATTGAAACCATCATTTGCAAAAAGTTGAAATGCGAAAATCGTTCTCACAGGAAACACTGCCTTGTGCTACTCCCACTCTGAAATGGTAACCTCATTATTTCAACATATATCTGAAAATTCTCCTATGAATACAGAATTCACATGTGACTATAAATCTCTACTTATATAAGAAAATGACTGTTTAAGATAGTATTATAGGTGATAATTTGTAACTCTATCTTTGCTATATTTTATCATTTCTATTTGGCATAAAACTTCATTGACAGCAGCAGAGCTCTTCCTCAATACAGTACAAATTTTAGCTGGTAGAAATAAAGAAAAAGTTCATTATATCCATCTGGAGTCATTAACATAAAGCAAATAATAAAAATTACTTTAATGATGTCCTTAAGTTTCGCTAGAAAATATTTGACATACAACTTTTAGAAAATAGCTAGAATTTCAAGGACATTTATTTTATGAAAAGAAAAACACCATATACTAAATTGTAGGAGTTGAATTTAGCAGGAGATTTTTTAATGAAAACTATATAAATTCGAATTGCCCTTATATTCAGGCTTAGTGGTTTCAGGACATATAATTCAGATATGAGACCACATAGATGTTGGAACTTACTAAAATTCATATCTGAATTAAGGCTCCTGAAAACCTGGCTTTCCTCAGTTATACATATTAATCACATAAAGTAATATGTTTTTGTGGACAAATGATTATGAAATAAACGTCCCTATCTCTAAAAGTAGTGTTTTACAACAATGAAAGTAATATTGTTCAAAACGCCCAGAAAACTAGTTGAATTTTCAAATAGCAACAATTGAAAACAAGAAATGCATATGGGCAGATTCTAGGAAAGCACCTAGTAATCCATGCTTACTAGGTGTGACCTTAAATATTCTCTCCATATCAGATTGGATGAGACATGTAACAAGTTACTAACAAAATATTTCAATGACAACAGGATGTTACTTGGGTTATTAGGCTACCTAAAACTTTTGTCTTGCTAGCAGTCACTCCTTTTCCTTTTTCTTCTCCCTTTTTCTTGTTCTACTCTAGCTTTTCCTGTCTTCTCTCTGTCTGGTTTAAAGGAAACAAACTTTCAAACTGGAAAGCTACATATAGAAGGAATTGATGTGGCTTTCGGCCAAGAGGAAACTGAAGATTTCAGTCCAAGAACTCTTTCAAGATTGAATCTTTCCAATAAATATGTGAGCTTGGAATTTAATCATTCAGCACTCAACCATTGAAGTGAGACTATAACTCTGCCTGATAATACATAGACTTCAGACTCTGAAGTGGATAATTGTGATGTAGAAGCCCGAAGTCTTGACTCACATTATTTCTGTGGTGTGTGTGTGTGTGTGTGTGTGTGTGTGTGTGTGTGTATCAGAGGGCTGTGGAGATCTAAGATTGACTTAGGGAATGTTCCTGGATTGCTCTACTTTTTTTTTGGTTTCTGTGGTTTCCCAATCTCCACCTCCCAGAGCCGGAAATGCAGGTCATTACCATTTCTACTGGAAACTTTTATGTGGGATCTGGGATCCAAACTCAGGCTCTTCTGCCTGCCAGACAGAATCTTTAACCCCTGAGTCCACTGCTCTTGACCCACATATTTCTTGAAAAAAGTATGTATTATACATATTTTCTATAAATTAGTATGTTTGTGTTAATTTGTTTTGGTGCATAAGTGAAAGGCAATCTTATATTTTAAACAATTAATGATAATATTGTGCAATGTGGCTGTTCATCTACATGTTGCTGATAAAAATCATGACAAAACTGCATAAGGGAACAGGGGGTTTATTCTTTTATGATAGTATGGTTACACTTCTTAGTCCAGCTTGACAGGAGAACTCACACCAACCAATACCAGGGCTGAGGGAACTAGCCATACGATAGCCATATAACAGCTGAGAGAGGGACAATCGCTACTAGTCAGACCAGCATGTTTGATCAAGTATACACAACGATGCCAACTTCATCAACCAGCTTTCTGTATTTTATTCATCTGTCCGGGGCCCAGTTCCACCCACCATGGATTGGGTTTTGCCCATCTCCTAGACAATCTCCTGCAAGTTTGCTCTGGGCTTAACTACTTTACAAATGTGCCCAGAGCTCAATCCTTAGCTATCAAGTTGACACCTGTGCTTAGATTAATATTTTATTACTATTATTAATATTTTAGTAAGAAAAGGTGATAGTGTATATATAAATAAAATGGTGATAAAATCATGTTGTTTTCAATACAATATTGATTGTGGAAATAAATCATATAATAATGAGTTACTGGGAAATGACTTCACTTTTAAACTTTCAATATCTGAAGGAAGAGGCCCAATATATACTCAAATAAAATTAACATGCTTTCTTATGAAGCATTTCTGAAGTCCCATGCTTAGCATTCTCAAATTTTCAATAGAGCAATAATAAAAATGAATAATATAATTAGGTCTTTTGATTATATTTAAACATCTGGTATTTGGAGCAATCATTTCATGTTTGTGTTATTGCTATTTCAAACAGCTTTTTTAGCATCAGCTCCATAACTTCAAGCAGACATTAGAGCCTAAACCTTTTAAGTATGTTTTCAGGTAAAATTATGTTTCATAAACGTGAAACATTTAGACCTTTGTTCTTTGGGGTAAAAGAGGCACATTCATCCTCTTTTTTCTCTTTCTTTCTAAAATATGTATGCTAAATTGTGTGCATGATTTACTTTGAATGATTTAATGAGATATGTAAGGAAGATAAATAATATGAGAGAACATTTCCTACCCTGTTAACATTACCAAAAATGAGCATAATTGATAGGAAAAGATGAAGAGGGCATTTACAGGTAGAGGAAGACAGAAAATAAGAGGACAGTGAGAGTATAGCAAATGCAAAAAAAATGGAAAAAGCAAAAAAGACAGGTTTTGATAGGATGGAGTGGAAGAGTGTAGAAGACATGCAGAATAAATTACAATATGGAGATTGAAGTAAAGTGTACTATCAAATGACATGGAGATGATGAAAAAATCTTGGAATTGGTTCCTGAAAACTGCTGAGGAATGCACAATTTAGAAGTGATAAATAATAGTTCTATATCCTTTCCATTTCTGACATTTTGAAATGCATGAAAAATTGAGAAATAAGCTTTAAAATGGTTCATAAGGTCTTGACTTTCTGAAACCAAATTTATTTTTCTCAGTATCTGAACTCTATTCTATAAAATGTCACCAGGCCTTATAGATGATGCTCGATGAATTTCCAAAAAGTTGCTTTTTTTCCTGATTGATTTTTTGATCAAATTCACAAATGATATACTCGTATCAAAGGCAGATGTAGGAAATATCCCTCAATTTGGAAAATTTTTGAGGCTGTAAAGATAGACTTCTAGTGCAAAGAACAATTGTTCAGTGAGGAATTTCCAGAGCTCTCCTTGTGAAATGCCAGTTGTTTCCTATTCACACTCAACTGTTCATAATTATTTGAACACAACACTCCATTACTTTTAGGAAATGTGATTTTTACCTTCTAAACTCATATTCTATTTTCTGTTTTTTACTCTTAATTTTAGGTACTTTTCTTAGACCTTGCAAAATAGGACATTTACTCCAAATTGCATTTTTTCCTGGTTATACCACGGTTTTTGTGAAACAGAATCCAAAAGATATAGAAATGGAAAATGGTCAGAAAGGTTAAATAATCAATATTCTGTCATCCTAATGTAATATACACTGTTACCCATGGTCACTTTATAAAACGTTGCATTAAAAAGGACTCTTCCTTAAATTAGGATTCTCCAGAAGCAGACTAAAAGAACTCAAACTCAAATAGCTTGATACACATCCATAAGGCATGAACTCAAATGGAAAAGAGAAGAAATAAAAATTAAGTTGTCTATCAAGTCACCTCTGTGAAGAAATGAGCCATCAAATACTTGAAAGTTTTGGCAGATGAGATAGAACCCAAATTTTGGAGTTAACAGACCAGAAGGGCAAGGGGACTAAGGCATTTATATACAAACTCCTGTATCAAAGGGACAAACTTCCATTTCATTGATGCCTTACACCAAAAACAATCGGAGAAAGTCCAGGTAAAGACCAGAAGTAAGTTCTGCTAGCAGAAATTCATGAACCATATATAGAAATGTTAAGTGATGAGGGGTATGGGTGAGATCTCCGTGGGACAGCATTTGCTACAAGACCTAACATATCTTTTACTTGTATAATCTCAATAAACTGCCTACTGTTTGACAGGATTATATTATGTGATAAATCACTCAAAAGCATCATTCATTCACTAAAATTTCTGGTCCAAACAATGTTTTGTGTATGTTGGCTACATTTTGCAATTTATTTGTTTGTATATATACATCTATATCTATCTGTTATCTATGTATCTATCTACCTATCTGTCTTCTGTTATCCTTGTCATAGTTAGGTATAAATGTCTACTTCTTGACAGTTGAGGGTCTAAGCTCTGGGCACATATGTGGAGAATTAGTTAAGCCCAGAGCAAACCTGAAGGAGACTATCAAGCTGATGGGGAAGGCCCAGCCCATGGTGGATGGCATTAGGCCCTGGAATAAAATACAGAGAGCTGGTTGAGAGAGTCAGCAACCTTCTGTACACTTGGCTTGACATACTGGTCTGGCAAGTAAGGATCATCCCTCTCTCAGCCATTACATAGAGATGGTGTGGCCAGTTCCCTCGGCCTGGTGTTGGTGCATGCTCTCCCATCAAGCTAGACAGACTGTAACTGGACTATCATAAGAAAATAAACTCCTTGCTCTCTTAAGCTGTTTGATAGTTATTTATCAGCAACCATGAAGGCGAATTGCATATCTCAAGAGTAAAATTTGTACTTTTAAGTGTGAATCTGATCTAACCCAACAAAGAATATGTGCCTTAAATAAAGCCAATGAGTTTCTGATAGTTCTTTATGGGATGTTTTTTGGGGAAAATGCTCTAAAGAGATGATTCCTTAAAAGTAAAGTATTCAGATGTCGATTTGGAAACTGTTTCAGGAAATTTTTGCACCAAAACGTGAGACATATGAAACTGCCAAACTGAAAAGCACAATCCTCCCTACGAAATACTGAAAGAAAAAATGCAACCAGAATTTTGAGGATTCTGCTCAATTAAAAAAAAATAACCTTTTGTTCAAATCAGTCTGAGGAGAGAGAAAGCTCTGTGAACAAAGTTGCCCTTGTGTTAACCCGATGACTGAATTCAATCTCTAGAGGACCACATGTGTTGGGCTGGAGAGGTGGCTCAGGGGTTAAGCTTCTGCCTTGCAGGTAGAAAGTCCCAAATTCGGATCCTAGACCCCACGTATAGACGCCGGGTGGAAGCGGGGGCAGCATGCGTTTCTGGTCCTGGTAGGGCGGAGCCTGTGAATCCCCGGGCAGAGTAAACAAGGAGGTGGAGGCGTCCATGGTGGTTCCCAAATTCGCTCGTGGTTGTACACACACACACACACACACACACACACACACACACACACGTGCAATTGAATAAACAATTAAAAAGTCATTAGAAGACCACATGTGGAAAGGAGAACACTGACTCCTGAGAGGTGTCCTCTGGCATCCACTTGCCCTCATATCCACCACGAATCAATAAACAAAAATCAGTTTGACGCAGCCTTTCTGTTAAATGAAGCAATTAAGTAAACCGTAGCCCACAGTAATGTTATAACTAATTTCCTATTATACATAAAGAAGGTGAAAATTTATTGAAAAGAAATTATTGGGGCTGGAGAGGTGGCTCTGGGGTTAAGCCTCCGCCTTGCAGGTGGAAGGTCCCGAGTTCGGATTCCAGATCCCACGTATAGACGCCAGGCAGAAGCGGGGGTGGCCTGCGTTTCTGGTCCTGGTAGGGTGGAGCCTGTGAATCCCGGGGCAGAAGGAGGTGGAGGCGTCCATGGTGGTTCCCAAATTCGTCCGTGGTTCTACACATACATACACAAACACACACACAGACACACACACACACACACAGACACACACACACACACGCAGGCGCGCAAATACATACGCACATGCGCACAGTTGAATAAATAATAATAAAAAAATTAAAAAAAAAGAAATTATTTTCTCAGCTTAGTCTTAAGTTGCAGTTAACCAAGTCTCTTGGTTAATGTTACCAAATACCTATTTTCTCAGAGACCTGTCATTTTCTCAGAGACCTTTAATCTGCATTGTATAATCATATGATGAAAGATTTCTTGTGAATTAGTGAGACTTCAGTTATTATTCTTCAGAAGGAAGAACTTTTTAATTTTAAAATTGCACTTTTGCATTAGAGGTTTCGCAAATCCAAAATGCTTACTTTGGTGAGGATGCTAGTAGAAGAAAAGGTTAATCTTGTAGTACCTGCTGTGCCTACATTGGCAAACAGAAGAAAATAACACAGATGGTGGCATTTGCCTGGCAGTTTGGTTCCAGGGGTGTCCTCTCAAAGCCACATAAATTTGAATGGAATTTCTACTTTTTCCTAAAAATAAGGATGTGAATGAATTTCAAATTTTTATTTTTATCCAAAACATCAAAACCACCACTACAACTGCTACAAGAACAATTGGTCAAACAGGGACTAATAATTGATCTTTCAATATGCTTCTTAATCCCTTTTTCAAGTCAGCATGAAATTCTGCTTTATTTTAGACTGCCATGTTTCTAGTCTTAGGTTGTTTCCCTTCTGATCATAATTTAAAATAAATAGAATAGTGCCTGATAAACACTAAGCTATGAATAAATGTAAACTACCACTCGTTAACATATTCATAAGTCTTTAATTTTCTGAGATAGTGATACTAGTAAACTGGATTGAATTAGATTTCCACTTGATGGACTGATATGGGTGTATAAAACAATAAGCAAATAAAGGAGTGATAAAAGAATGATATTAACTAAATATGTAACACACATGAGATGAAAAGCTAATGAATATTATAGGGCGAATACAGCTGAAAGTTCTAGTGTTAACGAAGTACAAGATTCATTGGACTTGGAGATAGCAAAGTAGGTTTTGTGAGGACATAGAGAGAGTAGAGGTAAAATGTGGAGATTTGTAGGGTAAAAAAAGATTGATAGGATGTGGCACAGGTAGGATATAAGAAAGGACATTCATAGAGCAAATGAGACAAATCCTGAAAGTTATCGCTGGAATGGCAGCCTGAAGAGCAGTGACTAGTGTGGGAAATATCACCAGAAATACATATGGAGGAGCTGAGAAAGGCTAAATTAAAAGTGAAATTTACCATAGAACTATTGCCCTTGCTGAATCCTCAGTATCATCCAAATGTGGACCTGGAACATGTAGTCTGTCCTAGGAAAATGTCAGAATCAGCCAGGCACTGGAGCATAGCATCCTGATGGCTTCATGATGCAGCTAATGTGCACATGCTTCAGAGGAAGGTAGATTAAGTGGAAGCTTACAACTCATTGTCTCACCATTTCTTTGATATTACCTGGCAGTGTTCTCTTTCATTGAGAACTCTTTGTGGATAATGCTAAAATATGAACAATAGTTAACATCTATTGGTTTCTCACTTGGTCACAGACACAATTTCTGAGTTTCTTATAAGCATTCTATATCACTTAATGTCCATTTTAATACCATGTTGTCCTTAATTCCAGATGAGGAAACCAAAGCACAGATGACACAGCAAGTAGGAAATGTGTGAAAAGTATTTTTGGAAGCCCCTGATAAAATATGCCTTCTAGAGTCATGATTTTGTGTAGTTTCTTCTCATATGGACTCCAGGATGGGCCATATGCCTGGCTGTGGCCATGGGAAAATGAGCCAAGTGTGTTGTATGGAGAAGTTTGATGAGTGCTTGACCATTGGTGTCTGTTCTTTTGGAACACGTCTTCGTGAAACCTACCGAGCTGTAAGAAAGCCAAAGGAGCCATGTGGAGAAGAACAAAAGAAAACAAACTGAAGCTCATGGCCAAGAGCCCCAGCTGAGCTCTCAGCTGGCAGCTGAGACCTACTGTCAGTCGCTTGAGTGAGGCCATTTTGAACAGATGAGCTTCCACAGTCCTTTGGCTGTCGTGAAATGAAACCAGTGAAAATCACCGTCAAATATCTGAATCATGTGAAACAACAGAAACATTGTTGTTTAAAGCCATTAATTTTAATCCAGGACGAACAATAACATGTGAAATGATACCTACTGAAAAAGAAGTCAAATTCTGCAAGCCTCAAATACTTTATTTTTCTCTTTGAAATATGTATTGTTCACTATCTATGCCAGACCCTATTGGATGGTTTCACTTTGCTCTCTCTCTCTTTTTCTTTCCTTATCTTGCAGGACTATACAAGGTCCTTGAGAGTGGCACCATTTTTGCTCATGGCAAAAAAGAATGACCTTATTACATTTACCCATATCATCACTTCTACTTTCACATTTTAATCAGGACCAAATTGTAGGAAAACGATCATGTAAGTTGTTAGTAGAGAAGGGTGGTCTGTTGCCTCCTTCAGGATTAATTCAATGCCTCTAGGTCTCAGGAAGAAATAGTCAATGATAAAGTCAGTGTCCAGGCACAGATAGAAATGGAGAAAAAAATACTAATCTGTGCATCTGTCAATTAGCTGCTGTTAACCCTGAGACATTTAGGTAAGGATTTGTAGATAAGAATATTTAGAATTAGGGGCTGGAGAGGTGGCTCAGGGGTTAAGCCTCTGCCTTGCAGGCAGAGGGTCCTGAGTTCGGATCCTAGACCCCACGTATAGACGCCAGTTGGAAGCGGGGGCAGCCTGCGTTTCCCGTCTTGGTAGGGCGGAGCCTGTGAATCCCATTGCAGAGTAAACAAGGAGGAGGTGGAGGTGGTCCATGGTGGTTCCCGAATTCGTCCGTGGTTCTCACAAACACACAGACACACACACACACACACACACACATGCACACACGCACATGCACAATTGAATAAAAAATAAATAAAAATTAAAAAAGAATATTTAGAATTAGTAATTTTCAACTGAATTTTGTCTTCAAGTCAAACCACTGTGTGTCACAAGCATTTCTTTTAAGTATTATGGAAGATACCTATTTTTCCTTTTTATATGATTTTAGACCCCTATCTTATTTTTCTTTCATTTTCTTCTATGACTTAGGAGAATTTTAAATTATCACTAAATGCCAAAGTCATGAAGAATGCAAGTTCATTTTTGCTCACTATTTATAGTCAAAGAAGTTCTACTGAAATCATTCTCTCTGGCTTTCAGCTAAAATCAAAGGCCGAAGTGGTAGTCATGGGGGAGGGGGTTAAGAGAATGCTATATTCCCAACTGAGGTCTTAAACAAGTATTTTAGTATGGATTAATAAATCTATTTACTTATTTCTGCTCTTTCATTAAGAATTGATTGCGTTCAGAGAAAATAGCATGACTTTCACTTCATAAGTCACTGAATCTTGAGGAGCCATATGTGAACCTGATAAAATTAGGCAATACATTCTTAAGCTGGATGCAATAAGGAATGTATGTTTGGGAATTCTTTTTAACAAAGTATTGAGTGTATTCTATTAGTGAGAAAAGATGTGGGCATTTTTATTTTTTGATATGGAAACTCTGAAAGGCAGTGATACATTAAAATGAGGTTAGCCATCTTGAACTTTTGGGATAAATGTACAGAACTGAGACTATACAGCTCAGTAATAATTTGGGTATGAAAGGTATAAACATCTTCATCATTTGAGTCACTGAAATTTAGAATCTATTTATTATAGTCAACCCTAACAAATCATTAAAAGCCATGTAAACAGGTGCATTTACAATTATTCACTTGATTTTATCATTCGTCTTTCCCTTCTAAAATATCAACAAAGATTTATAGCTCTATTATTATTCCTTAAGATGATAAGACCTAAGAGATCAGTAATAAATGTTGAATGCTTAGAAATATAAATAGTGTTGGTAACCCTCAGGATTTGGCATAAAAATCTCTTGGAGGATCGAAGTAACCCTGGAGATTTCTGGCTTTTCAGTGTTGATAAGATAAACAGGATTAGTTGACTAAAGTCTAGGTACATAGGAATGCATCTTAATTGAACATTTTACTTGCTCAATTGAAGAGTGTGGTAGAATACATTGATGATCTCACTATATGCACATATTTTCACACTTATTTACCATGTGAAGGCATGGTCTATTACCTTAATCTTAGGAATCTAGGCTGCCTTTTGACTTTGTTTAGCTAATAATGTGTGCTTTGAATGACAGTGAATCAGATTCAAGCCAAAGCTTCAAGAGGTCCAGTCCATGTCTGTTTTCTCTATCAGAATGAGGTTTCTTCAAGGAAATAAGGGCAATCTAGCTTACTGGAGAATAAAACATAACATGAAATAGAGATAACTCACCTCAATTAAGATCACCTTCAATAATCCATCCTCTGTCCAATTCATTAGCTCACTAAAAACGTATGTACAAACCTAAGGCAAGGCAATACAGTAGCTGTGCTGACCCACAGACTGTATACACTATTATTGGTTATCATTTTAAGATAGTGAGTTTTGGGGGGATTTGTAAATAACATGATTATAGCTTTTATGATATTATGAGTATTGCATATAATTAATGAACACAAAGGCCAAAATTGAAAACATCAACTACAGTCAATAATGCTAAAATAATACCAGAATTCTAGTCTAAAAGTTCTCATTTTGATTTTGAATAAGCATACCAAATTCATGATCATCTTTCTGTGAATGTAAAGTTCAGAGTTTAAAGTAAATACTGAAGGAAGTAACTATACAAAATAAGATTTTAATAAGATCATTATTAGAAAATCAAATGATAATCCTTTTGGCTACTTAGTTTGTATCCACCATTGTCAAAAATAGTAAAAGAAAGGACAAAATTTCATGAAAGCCACCTTCTGCTGTCTAATCTCATGCCAAGCTTCCCAATATAAATAAGTCAATGGAGCTTATTTGTAAGTAAGCCCAAGAACAAGTTGCGTAGTGATAACTTTCAAAATATTATGTAGGACTAGAAGGAAATGAAATGGAGCTCAGGGAGCAGAGTTTTCAGGAAAGCCATACATGGATCAGGAACTTTCCAAAAGTTGGTTTTTCAAAGGTAACAAATAAGTAAGCTTGATGTATTCCTATCATCTGTCACCATCGAGCATGAGTCCTTTGGGGGCTATATGAACTATAAAATGACTCTCAGAATTCAATGTTCGAGTTGCATTGAATGAGAGTGGTGGTGCACATCTATGGGCTTGATGTTCAATGCTGATAGTCTTATTGCTTAGAATGTGGCCCAAGACCCACCATCTCAGCATTTGAAAATGGGCAACCATGTCGAATTTTAGACACTATTAAAGATCCATAGCTTCAGTAACCAGATTTTAACAGGACACTGAGGCAATTTTTGTTAACTATAAGATTATAGAACTTCCATTTCCATGTGATGACTTGTAGGACTTCATTTTCTTATTATTGCTTTGGAGTTTTGTGATACCTATTTTATAAAGGCAACCACAATTTAACTCCTCATAATAAAGTATTATAGTGTCACTATGCCCTGGATTTTCTATTAGATCCTGGAAGATGTGTAAACAAGAGTTATTAAAGCATAGTCATTATGCAAATGAAGACACAGAAGCACTAAGAAATCTGAATAAGTGGTCTATAGTTATGAATTAATGAGAAGCTGAAACAGAGCACAAACCAAATTGTTAACTGAAAGTTTTGCTAGTATTAATGTGCAACGTGGAGATGGAGGAGAAAATAGATTGGGGACAGCATTACACTAACTAGTATTATATCAGCAGCTACATTAAAGCTAAATGAGAACTTTGATAGGATATCCTTTAAAAAAAGCCTATTCTCTACAAACAAAAGTGGTCTCTGCATACTACTAGTGTGAAGACAAACTAGTCCACCCCCATGGAAATCAGTCTGGAGGTTCCTAAACAAAATTTGATCTATCATATAATACGGCTATTTCACTCCTGAGTATTTATCTAAAATCCTCAAAGTCAATGTATTAGAGAGATCCTTACATATCCATCTTTATTGCAGCCCTGTTCACAATAGCTAAGTTATGGAACCAACTTAGTCATCTGCCAACAGAATGGACAAAGAAATGGTGTGTATATATGAACAATAGAATTTTTGCCACCATAAAGAAGAATGAAGCTATAATGTATGGGAATGTATGGAAGTGGACACAATCATAGCATGTGAATTAAATCAGTTTCAAAAAGTATTATAGTATCACTATGCCCTGGATTTCCTATTAGATCCTGGAAGATGTGTAAACAAGAGTTATTTTTTTAAAATGGTATTTCTTTATTTTTTTATTTATTCAATTGTGCATGTGTGCGTGTGTGTGTGTGTGTGTGTGTGTGTGTGTAGAACCACGAGCGAATTCAGGAATTCAGGAACCAACCACCATGGACACTTCCACCTCCTCCTTGTTTACTCTGCCCTGGGATTCACAGGATCTGCCCTACCAGGACCAGAAACGCAGGCCGCACCCGCTTCCGCCCAGCGTCTATACGTGGGATCTAGGATCCGAACTCAGGACCTTCTGCCTGTAAGGCAGAGGCTTAACCCCTGAGCCACCTCTCCAGCCCCGTAAACAAGAGTTATTAAAGCATAGTCATTATGCAAATGAAGACACAGAAGCACAAAGAAATCTGAATAAGTGGTCTATAGTTATTTAGATATTAGTTATATAGATATTTCACGTTTTCTTATCTCCCTTGTGACTCCTAAATTTTATAAAGAAACTTAAATCCTGTAGGTACATATGACATGAAAGAAGCGAAGCTGTCCAAGGGAACAAAGAGCACTAGCAACAAGAGTGGAGGGTGAAAAGAGGAAGAATATGTCAAGTGTATTACATACTTTTATTAAAATGTGTTTATGCAATACAGTTCCATATACAGTGGCATGCCAATGGGAAAAAAAGAAAATCTGATCCTGCCCACAAACTAGGACTTGTCATTTAATTGCATTTAATTGCAGAAAGTTTCAGTATAAGCAAGCAGAGAAGTTGATGTCAGTATATTCCCTGGGTATTTTAGTGCTTAAAAATAGTGTTTTTAATTTATTTGCACACACTATATTTTAAATATAATATCTTCTCTTTTCATTTCTCTATTTTGGCAATGTTTGCTATTAGCTGCCAGTGAATGAAGACAAAAGTTTTCACTCTTTCCTTTTACCAGCATCTCAAAGATTTTAGGAGAAGGATACATATGACTCAAAGAAACAGAATAAAATGCAACTTCCAAGAAGAGGTGAGCCTACTGGACCAGGATGTGTAAAGGAATAATAACAGCTACAGTGATCTTCATGGCAATCATTTAAACTGTGATTGACTTGCAGAAGTTTTATTCTTTCATAAAAGTCTAAGTCCAAGCACTATTATCTTCTTCACATGATGATGTAGCCTCATATCACAAACAGAATATGTCACCTTCATGAGAAATTCACTTTTAGTAGGTGTCTAAGGTATAATCATCAGTCACAGGTTGCCTGCAGATTGCAACTATCAGGATAAATGAAGTTTGTTGAAATACCCTTGTGGTGACTTTGGTTTCTCGACCATTTTTCTGGTCAATCTCTTTTCCTCCACACTTGACCAACCATGCTAAAAGTAGACTATGCTTTTTCCTGTGATAATGAAAATGTTCACAAATGGTAACAGCATCATTCTGCATAAATACATTAACTTACACAGCAATGCAGACTGATGTTTCTCTAATAACAAAGAATGAAATGCTCTCTGATGCCTGATAATTAGTTTTAATATCAGCAAGTAAATTAAAAGGCAACACAGCAAAATTTTTCCATTGGGCCCTGGTAAACCCCTTCAGAAGCCACACAGTGGACTTGCCCTGAACTATAAGGTGGATAAATGAGGGCAATGCTGATTTTGGCATTCAGCTTACTCTCAGATAATCTAGCTCATCCTTCTCGGCTGACATGAGACAGAAATAACATCAAAGGGTGATAAACTCTTTCCCGCAAACCAGGGGTTCCATGGTTCATTGGCCCCAGGCCCAATCTATCAATCCATTTTCTACACAATAAAAGGTAAGAAACCCATTACAGATCTGTTATAAGCCCTAGCAGGTGGTCTATGACAAAAACGGAATACATCAACTGGCCAGCATGCAGTGTCCTTTTTCTCCAGTTTGAAGCACTAGGGTTCAGCTGAAATGGACATAGTAGTCAGGATTTAGTAATAAATTCTTTCAGATACATAAATAAATTCACCTATCTTGATATATGAGTATAAAGAATTCCCTGAAAAGTTCATTTTTATGTGATTCTGACTTTTTATAAAAATAGCTCTGTTATTTTATTTTCACATTGCATGTTAGCTTCGCAGGTGATATAATAAATGAAACTGGGTTAGAATTTACAATCTGTATTCTTAAATCTGTCCTTTAATCACTGTCTTTTCTTATTCACTCTCAGTGTAAGTACTCAGCGTATGAAAGCCATTTCAAGATTCATACATTATTATGAAATAAGTAAAGTCCTTCTAGTTTCAAAGAAAATTTTACATAGTCTATTCAGAAAAGATGCTTCAGAAACAAAAAAAGTCATTTTGTGTTAGCAAAATCCCTTTTTATTATGCAATTTCTTCTCCTTTCTCAAATTCACTGCCATTTGGGCAAATACCTTTGTGTGAATAAAGGACTTAAAATATTACACTGAAGGTCAAGAATTATGAATTTTTTCTCCTCAATCTTCTTTTCATCACCATAATACTCTTTTCCAATTTAATTTCATTGTGAGAGTTCACCAAAGATCATCAAATCTGTTTTCAGGTTTTCTTTTTTGGAAATTAGTTCAACTTTTAAGGTATTGACCACAGCAAACATAAATAACTATAGTTTCAGTAAAGACATAGCCACAAAAGGAACAATTGCATATGTAAATAAATTATGGCACTAATATTGGTGTTTTATAATTAATACTGAGATTCTGTCTGATTTTATAAATAGTATTGGTGCCAAGAAATTACATTAGATGAAGTTTCCTAATAAACATAATCTGACAAGAATATAACTTTCCAAAAAATGAGTTTTCATCACTGTCAACATCAAGAATGCAGACAGAAGAGAAAAAAAAGCAGCATAATGTCTGAATTTTGGAGTCATTGAGTCCAGTGGATTAATTATGAAGAAATTCAGGGTTGAAAGGTCATTTACAGTAGGTTCATACTCAAAAAGTGAAAAATGTGCTTTATAGGGAAAAGTAGGGGAGGTGTGCAGTATGGGGCAAAAATGACTTAAAATAATTGTACTGATGTATGAGACTTTGATAGGAAAAAAATAAAAATAGGAGGAAGAAAGGCAGGGAGAGAGGAAAGGAAGGAGAAGAGGAAGAAAGTAGGAAAAAAGAGAGGGGAGAGGAACAGGAGGGAAAGAAGAAGAGAAGACCCAGGGTGGTGAATTTGCCAAACATAAGCAAAAAAGGGTACCACACAGTCAGATCCCATGAAAGGAGAAATGCCTAGCTACCATGGTGATAGGCCCCACCCACCTGTCATCCAACTATCTATTCAAAGGACTGAGAAACAAAGCTTCCAGTTGTCTCTAGTTCCTCTGCTCACCATGCTCTATCCTGCTTGACAAGGCCCACTTGTAAGTGTTCTTCACCCACGCATCCTCCCATCCATCCATCCATCCATCCATCCATCCATCCATCCATCCGTCCACCTGGACCTGGTCCTGAGCCTTCCCTTGATAGACCTGTGCTTCTGCAGCTCAGCTCTGAAGATGGATTCTGTACACCACTGGCATTTCTGTAACTGTGTTCAGTAATATTTTCTCCAACCACCTGCTGTGGCTGCATCTATATCAGACATTCCTTGGCCTTCATAAGGCTTTTTTAAACTCTGTAAGTTTAATAAGGTCTATAAAGCCATATAGGTGAGATGGGATGCATGATCTGATAGTTAATAACTGGTAATTAAGATGGGAACAAAAGAAGCTATAATTGTCATTAAAAGTAATAATGTCAGTGTTGGACCATGCCAGTCACATTGGATCATCCCCCCAAGAACCCGGGCGTATCCACTCTACTGATATTTGAATCTTTTAATGACAGTATGGTTAGGAAAGATAAAAGAACACTGAGTTGGTAATGGGTAGAACACATTATGTTCTATATTCTTCATTAGTAACTATCATAAACTGCTTTTTCATGGATCATGTTTATTTTTTGTTTACAAGTATCTGATCCACAGTCTAAGAATATCCTAAAATTTCAAAGGCCTGGAGAGCTGAGCAACATATATTCTTAGGAATTTCCTGGCTTTAAAGAGTAATTAACATGTTCATGATGACGATCAGGTTTCTGCATCATGAAAATCTTGTCAACTTCAATGAATTGTCAAAAAGGTAGATAGTGCTTCTGGTAAGAACATTAGTGGTAATTATAACTTTTAAGAACTGGGTTGGACACACCTCTAAGAACCTAATGTTTGTTCTCATCACAGGGTGACCTTATGTAGATAGTTTATCTTTTAAAGTAAGTAACTATGAAAGGAAAAAAAGAGAACTATTAAAAATTATAGTGGCATAAGAGGCAAAACAAGACTGTCAAGCAAATTGAGATATATTCACAACTCACAACTTAGTAATAAACCCCATCTCAGCGTGAAATTTTTATAGGAGGCAAAGTCAAGGATGCTTATGCTATAAACACTAAATTATTACTCTCTTCCCCCAACTTTCAGCCTAAACCTATTTAGTAACTATAAATTAGAGGTATGAATATTTATAATGCCAAGTCCCATAAAATTATGCATGTCCTTTAAGTAACACAAGGGTGGGAATTGATAATGATATGCTTAGAGCCACAAGTGATACATAGTCAGTCATTAGATAGTTGAATGAAATTTTTAACTATATAAAGGAAACATTCTAGATGATGAATTTCCAGAAATGATCAAGCTATACGCCCAATAATGAAGTGAATGTCATTTGCTGATAAAATAGCACTTGAGCTCACAGGTTTATAAAACTATCTGGAGTATGAGACAAATCCACTTCATGCAGAATATCATAATCATATCAAAGCCACAATAGAATATTTTGGCTCCTCCTGGCATCTCTAGGTAAGCAAGTTATTTCTCTTGATCATTATTCTTATTGTATTACACAGTTGATTCCGTGTTCAGCTAGCCCCATACTATACATCAGCATGGTAACAACTGCTGTGAAATATTTTCTTCTTCACTTAAAAATTTTATTTTAAGAGCAAGACTGAATGATCACTAATAAATGCACTACCAGTTCATTGTGATATAAAACTCGAACAACACTGGTTTTTGAATAAGGGATGGAAAAATCAACCTTGTGCTCTAATTAATTTTGTGCTTTTTGGTCTCCACATTTGTAGTAAAGACTAATGATGAGTGACATTACACAGCAAACAGCTGTGGAAAAAGATCAACTATTTTTTGCCCAATATGAACAAAATGAACATTGCTAAAATGTTTACTTTTCATATGAAAGTTTAAAAGTAATATGATTAGAGGTCAAAACTAAATGAAGTAGGCCTCTGGAAATTTAGATACGATTACTTGTACACTATAGAAAATACTCAGGCTTAAGATAGTACTCTAAGTTTTTTACTCTGATAATTTTATATTGTGATGGAGTTGCAAAGTAATTTCAGGATTATAATAAAATTACTTATATATTAAAGTGTGTTTGCATGTGTGTATATGTGTGTGTGTATGTGTGTGTGTGTGTGTGTGTGTGTGTGTGTGTGTTCACATATTTTAACACCATTTATTTTCTGGGTAAAATCAATTGGATTATTTTTTATTTTTATTTATTTACATATGTGCATGTGTGTGTCACCGTGTATATCAGAGGGCAATTTGTTTGACTATGGAGGTCCAAGAGTGATTTCAGGAAGCATTCTAGATTGCTCTACATCCTTTTTGCTTTGCTCTGGAATTTTCCAGGCTCTACCTTCCTGGGTTGCTGTCATTTCTGCCTGGTATTTTCACAATGGATCCAGGATCCAAATTCAAGCCCTTCTGCTTGCAAGGCAGAGGCTTAATTCCTGAGCCATCAATCAGATTTTCTAGGGTAATTCACTCAACTAAAATTCACTTTGCATCAACATTTATTAATTGTATCTGTAAATTGTTATTGATGTATACTTTTATACTTGTAGGGCAGCAATACTGAAGGTAACAATTCAACTATTTGCAAATAAAAAAGTAAAAAATAAAATTTGGTTATATGTAGTAAAATTAGAACTCATTATGACTAATAGGAAAATAAGATAAACTACATGTAAAGTTATCTGATTAAAAAAGTGAAGGGAGAGGGGAGGGGGGCACAGGGGGATAGGGGGTTGGAGGGAGGGGGGGACCAGTGTACCTGTTAAGTTTGTAGAGTGGAAATAAAAAAAAGTGGGTACAAGACCACTTATGAAAAAATATGTATTTGGTTTCTGTATTGTATAATTATGAATGCATTATACTGGAGAAGTTCAAGAAAGTGATAGGGAAACAGCATCCAGCTATCACAAAGGCAAAGCAAAAATATTCATACAGTTTATTTAAAAGGAAAGAGATCTTACTCCTTAGCTTTGAGAAATCAATCGAGTGTGAATGTGAATACTAGCTTTTCCTTTGTTTCTAGTTTATTAATTATAATAATTATTAATTATTAATCACCAAAAAGGCTCAATTTGGTATTTATTTTGAAATCACTTTAATTTAAATGGAGGGCTATTGGTCTGAAATAAGTTGCAAAGACTTTCTAGTACTCAGTATCCTGATCTAAAAGATGTGAGAATTCAATTTGGCTTCAGGAGGCTTCTTCCATTTGATGAATCCTGAACCTACGAAATGATGAAATTATGATGAATATTCCACATTTTCACTTTTTCATTTAACTGAAGAAAGAGTACAACATGATTTAAAAAGAAAAAAGTGTCAGATCGTGAAAAAATGTGGCTTTAAGTAATGGGTAGTTGAAAAATCTCCACACACAACCTGTAAAAAGAGACATGGCAAATAAGGGAGGACAATGCAAATTGACAAAGGAGTAGAAGAGGAGATTAAAAAAGATTAAAAGAGTCAGAAGAAAGGACATGCTTCATAGACGATACACAGACAGAAAAGAAATACATATACATTTAAAAAGGTTTACAGCAGGGGCTGGAGAGGTGACTCAGGGGTTAAGCCTCTGCCTTGCAGAGGTTCTACACAAGTGTGCGCGCACACACACACACACACACACACACGCACATACACACGCACACACACACATACATACATGCACACACATACATACACATGCACACATGCAGAATTGAATAATGAAAAAAATTTTTAAAAAAAGCTTTACAACAGATATTGAAAGATCTCAGTTGATGCAAAGGAGTGCATGAAAGAGAGAAACTAAGGGAAAGAGTTACTGACACATATTCATTCAGAGAACAAACTAAAACATCAAAATTAATAAACATTGCAGTGACAGAGAGGCAAAGATATGTATGTACATCATGGGATGAAACAGAAAGAAATACAGACAGTTTTAGTAATATCTCCATGTTGTGAATCTTGAGGATATTTTCTGTTAAAAAAAGTAAAGGTAAATTGCGTATCGGTTATACCACATGATCTTTAGTTGATAATGTCAAGGATTTGAGCTATGGGTTGTATTTGCCTTAAAACACTTGTCATTTGTACTTTAAAGAGAAGTTACCTATAGTAAGACAAAGCAATATTTTTTTGTATTGAACTTGCATGATTGGCCAGTTCAGTACAGCAATAGATATAGAGATGTTCTCTGATTTACAATGGCTCAATTTGTGACATTTTTTCTATTAGAGTGGTACAAAAATGGACTCACAAAATCATGTGCTCTTTAATTTGCAGTTCAATACTCAAAATTATATGATATATTCAGCACTTTACTATAGAGCTTATTTTGTGTTTGACTGTTTCAACTAAAGAAGGCTAATAAAAGTACACCTCACATTATATACGTGCTCTGCTGCTTTGAAGTTTAATAGATTCATTTCCAAATTACATTTTCAACCTATGATGGACTTACTATAACATAATCATGTAAAAATCTGGAATCATCTGCATTGTTTTTTTTTCTGTACAAATATATATGGGTAATTCTGAAATATATATGGGTAACAGTATCTAGCAAGCCAACTACATATGGAGAGTGCAGTGTATTAGAAAGTATATAAAGAAAGGCACCTACTGCTAAATAAGTAGTAAGTAACGTGACTGTAAAAATGGGTATGTGAAAAATTCCATATATAACTTGCAAATCCACACACACAACCTTTAAAAGTAGGACGTTTTTAAAGATATCATGTGCTAAGAACTGGACAGATTTGTAAACCTTCAAATTTGACTTACATGTTCAAAGTATTCTACAAACTCTCACATTTGGAGGGAGGAAAGAGAGTGTAAACAGACAGGAGAAGTTCCTATTGCTTCTTCTTTAGCAAACTGAAACCTTAAAATTTAATTAGGATTTAAAATGTGTATCAGGAATTATTTTTCAAATTTCATTATTATTTTCACACTTACTGACACTACATTAAATATCTAGTTCATACAAAGATAGAATATTAACATTTGATTTCTAGTGTGTTCACAGATACTGTTGATGTGTTATAGTATAAATCTATACCAAATAGTGTCATTGTCAGAGTTTTAGTGCCTTATCATAAAAATCACCCATTTACTTTGCTTCATAAAAGGTGAAAATTGTAACCTATATATTTTAGATAATCTCTCACATTTTCTAGGCTTATGACATTTGTGTTTTGTCTGATATCAAGATATATGACAATACTATATAAAAATTTGAAAATCTCTCCTTGTTCTCCTATAACAAGAAATTGTTTCTTGGTTTATATTTTATCAGCTGCAAAATTTTAATTGTCAGAACATCACAAGTAATAGGTAAGTATCTGTGTCTTCCTATGGTTATTTGGAAATTGTTAAAGATCATTATATGTTTCAGTAGAAGACAATTCTCTTGAAAATGTTTATCTCTGATCAGTAGTCACATAACCGGCAAAAATATGGATATATGAAAACAAACATGATTACATTCTCAATGTCTACTTGCTTGAATTACAGAGTCTTGAGTCCATATTTTGTATCTAATGGAATAAAACTGGTATTTAGTTCAGTACCTAAACATTTTATCAGTCATATAAATGATGAGTAACAAAAAGTTAAGCATCATCAACTTTAAAATATAATAAATAGCCTGACAGAATCAAAAAAGTAAGTTTCAAATATTTTCAAATAACAGAGTGTTTTTCTCAGTTCAACTTTTTCATGCTTCTCAATTTTGATAGGTACTGATGAATAACAAGCAATTCTTGAGGTAATTGTGCCATTTTGAAAGAAGCCATTTTCTTGTTACATGAAAATTATAGTTCTAAGCTATCTTCCTGGAAAGAGTTTGTTCCCAGGTTTAAGGATTACAATTTCCTGTATATTACAAATGGAACAAAGTTAATGTGTATAAAATATACTCAATAACATAGAAAAATGGTTTCGAAAAGTCAATGAGAGGTTTAAAACCTTCTTGAAGGTCAAAAATATATATGGAGAGAGCACATATGGAGAAATATGAAGAAAAGGAAAAGTAGACTTAGGTATAGAGATCAGAGGCATTTCATTATAACTCATATTAAATATGCTAAATATATCATAAAGGATGGAGCCAAGAGTTAGACTAAAATTGAGGAAAGTGTTAGGTGGAAATGTGTCCTTCCTTAAAAGTGCCACATTAAGAATTGTCTTTCCTTAGCACTTGTTGATAAGTGAAAAAAAAAGATAAAATAAAATAAAAAAGTAGCCAACAAATAAGCAAACAAAGAACTCCCCCTAAGAGTAGATAAAATGTAAGCTGCATTGAAGACAGCTCACTCTCACTTCCCTTCCTGCTCACTTTTGACTGAACAATTTTGATTTCACCAATCAGGGAGGGTATAGGGACTGGCAGATAGATGGTAACCACCCAACAAATGGGATGATGACCCACCCACCCTCCTTCACTGCTGTGTCCTACTCCTATTCTTCCATCTACCTTTGAGTCTCCTCTTACAGTAAGATCATCATTTAAACAGTCTTCTATGTTTGGTTAGGAGGTGACCTTCCATACCAATCAGTATGCAGCCAAGGGTGGTGCAGGAAAAGGAAAACTGAAAACAACAATAAAACATAATCCAGAACACCAAAAGACCCTACATTAATCACCTGGAACCAGATCAGCCAAATCTCTCCCCATCCTAACGCTCAGGGAACCTTTCAGAAGAGGGGGCGGCAAGATTGTAAGAGCCTAAAGATGGGAAGGACCAATGATATGCAAGATACTC
The DNA here is from genome assembly GCA_023101885.1 of Typhlomys cinereus. NCBI lineage: Eukaryota > Metazoa > Chordata > Mammalia > Rodentia > Platacanthomyidae > Typhlomys > Typhlomys cinereus. The sequence continues at coordinate 911,215 of JALPQD010000632.1, forward strand.
CACACAAGTTAGGGCTGTAGTAGCCATAATCAGACTTTGCCTGATGTGCACAATGGCTAACATGTCAACGACCCCTCAAAGTCTAGCGTGAATCATAGGGGAGAATGACTTAGGCAGTAGGAGCCTTAGAGGCAAGGGATTAACAGTCATAATAGAGTCCCCATACTAATGGGGAGCCCAAGAAGGGGTTCCAGACTATGCAATTGAGTCCTGAACCCTCACTAGTGTGGAGGACTCAGAGGGAAGTTTGTCATTCACATAAAAGAATGCTCCAGGGGATGGGAGAAAGGAAGGGAGGTGGAACTAAGAGAGGGGGAGGGAGGGAGAGGGACGGAAGGAAGAGGGGAAGGGGAGAGAGTGCAAGGGGGAATGACTGGGGAGGGGAGGAGGGAGAAAGAGAAGTGGGGTACCTATTGAGCTTGTATGATTAGGAAATAAAGCTAAAAAAAGTAAAAATAAAAATATTAAACCATTAAAAAGAAGTAGACAAGACAGTGGGAATCCTGAGGTCCATAGAAGCAGTCAGGCAGGAGGGTGTGAGGGAATGGAATGGATTGATGAAAGGAAGAGAGAGAAGTGGGAAGGAGATGGGAGGGAAGGGGGATGGAGAGAAGCAGGGATTAGTACTTAATATGCTTGTGAAACTAAAAAAAAGACAATTAAAAAGCATAGCTTACTTGTCTACAAATTGAATCTGATAGCATTTAGTCAGACTCTCAGTTCTCTATATTAGTTCATAGAATAAAATATCTCGTTCACAGGCACTTGGAGCTCTTAGCTGGATTTTCTGTTCTGTCACTTTCTATGCATAAATATGTAAAAGGTCATTTGGATATAGGATGACTGCAGTCCAATATGGGAAAATGAAAAAATAATAGTCAAATTCTTTGCACAATGAAAGTTACAAAAGTTGTGAAGGAAAAAAAATAAACCTAATTTCCCATATCATGCAAGAAACAAAGGAAATTACTAAATATTAGCACAAAGCATTCAATGCCTACATGATTAAGAAATCATTTTCTTAATATCTGAAACAAGAAATAAAATACCAATGTTCAACAATTACTTGCAAAACAAAGGAAAAGAAAGGAACACCATTTTTCAAAGGAGCAGCAACTTGTTTCACAAATCATATCTAAAATTGCTACCAATACTTGAAAATATTAGAAGAAAAACTTATAGACAAATGCCTGTCATGAACAAAGATAAAAAAAACTTCACAAAATATTAGAAAATTGAGCCCAGTCATCTATAAAAACTACAATAAACCATGACCAATAAGGTTGATTTCAAGAATCTCAAAGTGGTTTCACATTTTAAAATCGATAACTATATTTCACCGCATTCAAGAGAAAATATACAATCAATTACAAGTGCAAAAATAGCAATTGGCTATGTTCAATGTTTTTTTTTAAAGAGAAACTTTATAGACTTGGAAAAAGAGAATCTTCTGATTCTGTCGAAAAGTACAGAAATGTCCTATACAGATATTGTATTGGATGATAAATATAAAGTTAGCACCCGAGACAGGGAATTAGACCAGACTTTGTATTTCCTATCATCACCACTTTAATTTAACTCTGTTTAGCAGTTCCTATTCTTTAAAAAGATAAATTTAATAGAAACATAGAACAAGCCACAAAAATGTCAAAGATTGCAGAGGTCCTCTAATTGATGATAGAATTATAAGTGTGCAAGATTCTATAAACTGTTAGTATTTATTCACAAGTAAATTTAACAAGATCACTGGATATGTGTTTAATATGCAGAAATTACTTATATCTCTCTTGCCTATCAAACAAGGAAAACACATTTTAAAGAAAATCACATTTTTCCATGGGATAAAAATATCAAATATCTCAGATTAAATATAATTAAGATATAAATATGATTCTCCATGACATAAAATGGAAAGTATCATTAAAAATTTTATTACAGAAAACCTAAATAGAGACTTCTACCATGTTCATGGATTAGAATGACTCAGTATTGTGAATAAATGATCTAAAAGTTACACAAAATTCCCATCACCATCCTAGCAGGCTTTGTTTGCCAATTGACAAGTTAGTTCTAAATGTTACTTAAATAAACAAAAACAACCAAAGCAATGGTTGAATATGAAGACTAAAATGAGAAGTTTTACACCAACATATGGCAATTTTTTAAATGAGTGCATTAATTAATTATGAAATTAAGTATTGTTTAATCACAAAAAATAAAGGATTATGAACAGGAGGGATGGGGTAGGAGGGCCACACCAGAAACAAGGAGACCATGTTACAGCAGAGAAAATAGGCCTCCATCAAGGACTGCAAGTAAGTAATGAGACATCTGGTTAAGTTCACAGACTTTCCTTCCTGATCATTTACTACTGAGGGGGGATGATCTCACCAGAAGGGGAGGGCAAATAGTCTGGCAGATAAAAAGTAACCATTTTGCAAATGGGTGATTAACCCCTCCCTCACTGTGGTTTCCTACTTTTATTACATCTACCCTTTAATGTGCTCTTATAACAAGACTCCAGTTTAACAGCTTTTTGTCTCTGACCAGGGGGTGACATACAATGCCCATCAGGATGGAGTGAAGGGCATTGCAGGAGCAGCAAATCTGAAAAAGAAAATCAACAAACCACCATCCAGAACTTCAGAGACTCTATATCAACCACCTAGAACTAGGCCAGCCTAATCTCCCCCCATCCTGAAGCTCAGGGACGTTTGCGGAAGAGAGGGTGGTAAGAGTTAAGAGCACAAGGATGGGAGGAGCAATGATATGCAAGATACTCCACACAAGTTAGGCCCGAAGCAATCATAATTGGACTTTGCATTTCCTGCGCAATGTCCATCACACTATTGACCCCACAAAGTCTAGCATTTGCTAAAGGCACCAAGATCCTTGGAGGCAAGGGATTGACAGCCACAGTAATGATCCTATGCTTAAGGGGAATACAGGAAAGGGTTCAGGGAAATGCAACTGGGTCCTCGTATGTCATTGGAGAGGAGGGCCCAGAGGAGAGTCTGCCATGCACATTAAAGGATTCTCCAGGGATTGGGGGGGGCACTGGGGGATGGGGAGGGAGGGGTGAGAGGAGGGGGAGCAGGAGGTCGGGGGGAGAAGGAGGGAGGGAGGGAACAGGTGTACCTATTAAGTTTGTATAAGCGGAAATAATAATAAAAAAATAAATAAATTTCTGACACATGGATAGACCATGAAACAGTTTTCTAAATGTACTTAACATGGCACAGAGTGACGAATATTGTATGATTCTACTTAGGTGAAATATCTGAAATAATGAAATTCAAAGAGAATGACCTTAGGAATACAGGTTATCAGAAGTCACAGGGAGTTATTGTTTAATGATTATAGATTTTTTTCTGAGCGGGAATGATGGGAAATTTGGAAATATAATAATGAGGAGGAGGAGGAGGATGGTGGTTGTAACCAGTGCTCTGAATTACACATTAAAAATAGTTATATTACAAATTTTATGCTGCGTATATTTAACATTTTGAAATAATAAAGTAATAAATCCAGACCTTTAAGTTGTACATTTTAAATGGGTGAATGTAATGCTCTTTTGATTGTATTTCACTAAACATTGTCATACAACAATAAAAATAACCAAAACAGTTGTCATAGCACTATTGTTATGTTGGTTGAAGGGCAGTCTAACTTGCAGCACTTGATTTATGACAATAATATCATGCCTGTACAGTAGAAAAAAATATTTTCTTCAGTAAATGGCACAGGATGAATAGAAACGGTTTTCCATTATAAGTTCGAATGTACCACTTGCTTTAAAAATACCTATTAAAGTGACAAATATTTTAATACTAGATTTTGAAGGTATGATAGCTAAACAAAGAATTGTAAATAAAGTAAATAGATAAACTGAGTGTTTAGGGAGTATATTATCATATGTTAATTATCAATTAAGTCTATACTCAAGGTATAAATAATTATTTCTGATCATGGCACTTGATGAACTAGAACACCATCTTGATTAAATAGTGTCAATATACATTTGGTCACTAAAATAATTATTTCATCACAGTTTCAGGCAAAGTCTATGAAATAATGTATGCAAAGAAATACTGATACCTTATTTGCCCTTTGTCATTAATAGAAAACCATCTACTATCACCACTGTTTCCTTGGACAGCCAATTCAGGCTCTAAATCAAAGCAATGTTCTGGCCACCAGATTCCTCCCAATGAAATACCTATGAAAAATAAACATAAGCACTTGCAACACTTAACACGTGTGACAGAAGAGGTGGTTAATGTCTAACCTTTATCCACTGGAGATTTGCCTGTTTGAGCTTATTTTCAAGTTTATCTTGATCTTCTGGGCTTGTGGGAGCACTTAGAAGTACTATTCCTTCAGTTTCATTTAGTTGTTTTAGAATTCCCTGGCGCAAGGGCAACTCTTCTGTTAGTAACTGAAACAGACAAATGCAACAACGTTTAAAATGAATGACAGTGCAGTTCCGACTATCTTCTCTTCACCTGCATTGATTAGTCTATCACAGTGAAGAGAGTTGACTGAAGGCCCATTGGTACTTGAAATACCAAATACCTCTACAGACCACAGAGCATATGGGCTGCCAAGACTCCACCAAACCCATGTAACTAAAACTTTCTATCGATGATCAGATACTTTTATCCTTGGGATATTCCATTCTGACAGAAAAAATGTTAGATGTTAAGTTTAATAACACAACAGTTGTTCCAAAATATATATTTCTAAAAATAGAAATAGAAAAAGTTGAATAAATTTGTGTGAGCAATGAGACTCTTAGCATGTACAGGAAATGGTGCTGTGCAAAGCAGTACATGTGTATTACTCAGTCCCTCTCTGTATACAATAATACATCATTTCATGAGGAAGTTATCAAACCAATATTTAATCATATAAGATCTGTACAACAATTATAAATAATTATATGCTTTATATAGAAGGAAGCAGATGGAGAAAGGTTAATTGTAAGATCCAGGGCACAAAGTTAACAAGCAACTGAGCAATCATTTCAATTTGGTAAATTTCAACTCTGGAATTGTATTTTAACAATTCCATCACTTTTAAATTTCTCTTCCATTCAGCATCACCTTCCTTCTGACCCTTTCCTAAGACCTACAAAACCACCATGATCAAACTGCAGTGTGTTTCATGATTGTGTTTCATCCAGAACTACAGTGGCCAGTAAAATAGCTATCAAAATTCAATAAAAATATAAAACTTCACCCATTGCTCAAACTAGTCAGCTTTCAAAAGGCACATATGCCTGGTGGTTGCAGAACTGCATAATGAAGATCATAAATATCCATCACCATAGAAAGTTCCATTGGACAAATATTTATCTAGATTGCCTGAAGAGATTAGAAAAATCAATGCACATTTATTCATAAATGAGTGTTGCTAAATATGCTTATAAAATGAGTTATTGGGCTAGAGAGATGGCTCAGTGTTAAAACTCTGCCTCACAAGCAGAAGGTCCTGAGTTTGGATCTTAGGTCCCAAGTAAAAGACACCAGACAAAAATAACAGCAACCTGCACTTCTGGCCCTGGTGGTTGGAGTGAAGTAAAAAGCAAGTAAAAGCAATCCAGGATGATCCCAAAGTCACCCTTGTTCCTCTACAGGGATGTACAGTGCTCTCTGATAAACACACATACACACTCATACACACACACACACACAAATAGAAATTAATTAATAAAATGAGCTAGCAATGGTAATACTACATTTGTTACTATATACATTGAGGAAAGTTAGATTTCCAAGAATGATGGTGCTTGTTTTCTCAAGGTACAATAATCAGCAAATGGTTCACATAAACTTTCATTTTTTGAGTGTCAAATACATTGTGTAATGTCTAATATGTAAATTTCAATATTTACTTACTAAATTCATGCAATTTAAATCAAAATTTATACTGTATATCCCATGATAGGATGTAATTTTTTGTTTCATAGTAATATAATAGTCAATCTGGATAGGTATGTACCAATTGAATCATTTGCAGAATTAACATGTCCATTTGACTTTGTCATCTTGCAAAATAAATGGTAACAACAACCAGTAGGGAAGCTTCCTATGAAGACTGAATGAAAGCAGAGTTGCACATGCATTTAATATTTGACACATGCTACCGAATGATTAAATATTAATTTAGCTTCCCTTTTCATCTTTCTTTCACCAATTAATACAGTTCCAAAAGTTGCTAAAGTGAAAACCATGAAAATGAACCCAACTGGACAGTCAGAGTGAGCCAGTGAGGTTATAAATAATAAGTATCCATGGCATTGTGAATACATGAAAGGTCTCTTAAATAAGCTGTGTGTTTAGTCAACCAGGATGCAATAGGAGGCAACATGATGACCCTGACCTCTTCACAAAGCAAGACAAAGTAAAGTGCTACTTCAGGTTAATGTGAAGTCTTTAAGTAGAGGCTGCAGTAGAGATACTGAGTTCACAAGTAAGATTTCCTCTAAGAGATGCTAGTCTTCAGCATCAGATTGAGAGGAGTATCTCAATCACCAACTCTGTAACTTAAGATAGACCAGAAAAGTGAGTCCTGTGTATATTTAGAATTTTTTGATATTACACTATGCTGTTCAGTTTTCAAAATACCTCAAAATTGTGGAGCCCTCAAATAAGTATAAATTATACTTATTGATTAATTATAAGCACCACCTATTATGCATGTGTAGGTGAAATAGAAAACTATATATATATATATATATATATATATATATATATATATATATAAACATATCACTGACTGCACAGGAAGGACTCTCTTTCACCAGTCTGGCTGTCAGGACTATGAAAAGAATGGACTGTGAGATTTGAAACTTCCCCAGGTATCTCATGCTGGGAGCAGACAGGAACTGGTACCAGCCAGAGGAGGAGTGTGTATCCCCAAAGAAATTTCACGTATCTCTCTCAGAACACATCGCAGGATAGTGGACTATTGCAGTTATTCTACATGGTGCTGATACATTCGCAGCCCAGGAGTTTAGAGGAACAAACTCTGTACAATGACTGTATTGTTATTGTCTGGTTACAGTTTTTAGTCGGGCTGGGCAGGAGAGCTCACACCAACACCAGGGGTTAGGGAACTGGCCACAGCTTATCCACAGCTTAACACAGAAAAGCTGGGAGAGGGACAAACTTCCTTTGCCAGACAGGAGGAACTCAATTACTAATATTTTACAACTGTGTCTAGAACTGAAGCTTTGAATTGTCAGGTTGACACCAGTATCTAACTACAACACGAATGGAATCACACATGGAGAATTGTTTAGTATTGTTAACTCCTGCTTTCCATTCTAACTTTACTCTCCTGTTCAGACTTCCAAAGACTGAGTTTTAAAATAATTGAACTAAACTCTTACCAATATGGCCAGTACTTAGTATGTTTCCTTTTACCATCAATTTTAGTGGTTATCGATGTAATGATTAGAGGGGGCCAAACTGGAGGCAAAGATCTTGTTACAGGGCCGAGTAGCAAACACACACACACACACACACACACACACACACACACGCCATCCATCCATCCATCCATCCATCCATCCATCCATCCATCCATCCATTTCTATTTATATTGTTTGTGAGTCATTTTGGTTAACATAAAAGAAGGTTGTGAAATATACTCTTCTATAAAGAACAATAAAAATCATAATGACAAGAAATCAATGATTGAAATACATGTGAAATAGATTTATGTGTTTTTTATACAAATATGTCCTTGAGAATTTTAGACAACAGAATTACCTTGACTTGTTCAAGCTTATCTTTTAGCTGCTGTTCATTTCCAAATTCGAGTGGAATACTAGTGATGTTATCAACTTCTTCCAACCACGAAACAAATTCATTTAAATCTCTTTGAAATTCTGACAAGATATTCTTTTGTTCTTCTAGTCTGGAGAAAGAACAATAAAATTACTATGAATGGCATATTTCTCAAACTTTTAAAAAAGAAAACTGAAACAAAAAGCACAAATACATGGTGATTACTTTAAGCAATATGTTATTAATAATATATGATTTATCTTAAGAAACTTCATCTACCCTGAACAAAGTAATTTCAAAGATTTCTAAAAGAGATTAAAATTGGACAATAAAATTTCTATTTTAGAAACTCCAACAGCATTTTGTTATTGCACAAGAATCTTCTTCCTATGCACTTTTGACATTTAAGATAAAATAATTCTTTCTTGTGAGGTATTATCCTATGTACTGTAGCAAGTTCACCCATTTTTTGTCATCTCTATACACTTTGATGCCAGTAGCAACCTTTTTTTATTCATAGTTGGGAAAACCAAAAGTGTCTTGAGTCCTAAATAATTCCTCCTTATGGAATTCAAATTCACCTCTTTTGCATAATAGTTGCATGTTTTGCAATTCTTAATTAAATAACACTTCATGGACAATCAAAGCACAGAAGTAAAAACAAAGGTGTAAAATAAAAATGTTAAATGATTAGGTACTGAAACATTTCCAAATTATGACTCACTTTTAAGGTAAAGCAAAACTTGATTTATAATGCTTACCATATGTTGTACTTGTAGATGTTTTTAATTACTAAAATGCATGGATACTCTATGCTATTTATTAGCCAAAAATTTATTCTTACAAGTTGAATAGGAAAGCTTACAGCTAAACCAAATGATTCATACTTTATATAATTTACAAATTTTTCTTTTGTTGTTTTTCGGGAACTGTATACCTCTTTCTTATAAACCTTTAATTGAAATACACATGTAATTAAATAGCTGAATGAAAATTTAAAATTAGATGTACTATGTAACTAGAGAAAAAAATACAACGTTATGAGAAACCTCGACTATCTTTCTTCCTACCAGTGAGTTCAGATGTGTCTAGTAGCCTGTAACCTGATTATTTTGCCTATAATAACCACTGAGCAAAGTGGTACTGTAGAGTTCCTTTTTGGTGTGTTCTTCTTCACTCAAACATACATACACAAGCTGAAAGGATAATATTGTTAATACATTGGATAAATAAATACATTGCAGTTAATTTTATTGGTTGCTTTCTATTTTTTTAATAAAGTAGCAACCATTTGACTTCCAGTGGGTTTTAAAAATTTGAATTATATATGACTCAACTCGATTTTTTATTGAATAACAGATCTGTAAGATCTGCTTATTCTTCTTCATACTTCTCAACCACCTGCTAATCTACTTCTCTCTTTCTTGAGAGCCACAGGTCTCCTTACCATGCTCTTTAAATATAATAGATGTGTTTGTTCTTTCTATTGTGTGTGTTTCCCTTAAATTTCAAACATGGCTGACTGTCACCACATGTAGTCTTCCATGACAACTATATTAAAATTATGTTCCTCTCACCCCATATTTCTATTCTTTCTCCTTGTTTTCTTTTTTCTCCTTAGTCTCTATAAGTATTATGCTCCATAATTTTGGTCTATAGTATCTATCTCTCATATATGCATTTGAGATCCCTAAGGGCTAAATTTTGTGTTTTATTTGCTAATACAATCTTTGCTCCTCAGAAAATTCCTGCAATAAAATAGGCATATAATAAATATATGTTGTCCAAATTAATAAATGGTCCCATCTTTGCTTTCCATTTTGCTTACATTTCTGTTCTAGGAGAATCTATTTCATTCTTTGAAATACGGATGGTAAAACATTGTCTAATTCAATCTTCTCATGTGGGCTATAGTGTTTCCTTTAAAGGCTCTTCAATGACAGAGCGTTCACTATTATGATTCTAGTACTAATGAAATGGGGGTGGGGGAATGCTGCCAATCGATATGATACTTGTGATGTAGATGACTTACTGTATTTTCTGGGTTATTTTGTTTTCATATGCTTCTTTTATATGCATAAGAGTAAAATAAAAGTTAAAATTTGTGTAAGTATTGGTAAAAGTCTGACTTTGATTATCACTTTTCCTTTAGGTCGTGGGGAGCATTAGACATCACGGTATTAGAATTACTGCTACTTCTGCCTGTCTTCAAAGGTTAAAGGCATGATGGCAGTTAACAGTGGTTTGTTTTATAATGCGTGATACCATTGTTGTCCTCCAGAATCTGACTTTAGATGATAAGCTCCAAGTAGGAACTAGAATTCCCAAAGTGTCAAATGAAACTGAAATGATACGCATCCTCTTAATAGGGCTCAGCCAAGAAAAAGAGAAATGGGCTTTTTCATTAAATTGAGATTTATACATTAAATTGTGAGCAAACCATATAAATATTTACCTGTTTGGTAGGTAGAAAGAGGGTTCAGGCCAGGAGTAGTGGACTTGTTTAGCATGCATATGTCGTGAGTTCAATGTCCAAAACTAAACCAAAAAGTATTCCCCTATATTTTCCTAGGTCATTAATTACTCAGAAAAAACTCTTAAAGATCTGAGTAATAAACTATACATGAGCATGCTGTTTTTCACCATTTCTATGAGACATTTAGCTTGGCTCCAATTTTTCATTATAGAAAGTAACCTTATAACAAACACATTTTTCTATGCATTTTGGCTCATGCGTGAACTGACTTTCTTAGAATAATGGAAAAAAGTTAAAAATAAGAATCTTAAAGATCTTTTTGTTAAATCTCTTTGCATGCCAATACTAAGAAAACTGATAAACTCCTAATATTTTTTGCTATCTTTAATTTTTCCCTACTTTTACAACCATAACGCATAATTTATCCCTCCTCCCTCTTTACCCCTTTCCTCCCTTTCTCTCCTTTCATCCCTCCCTTCCCTTCAGCAATCCATCACACTCCTCCCACTCCTGTCTGTCTGTTTCTACAGGTCCAAGGGTTCCTTCTGGATTATCTATATTTTTTAAAATACTAACCTCACCGTACTTTCACTATTATGTATTTCATTATTACAAAATAGTTCTCAACGCGCGCTCTAGGACCCCCAGGTCAGCCCACGGGGACCCGGCTCCGACTCCCACCATCCAGCCGGAGCCGCGCGGGGGGCCGAGGGACGAGGAGCACCTCCCCCTGCGCCCGGGCCCCGCCCCAGCTGCCCTCGGGTTAAATAGCTCCACGCCCACGCGCCCATCCTCCCTTTTCGCCCCACCCCGCTCCGCCGGTCAGGACACGCGCGCGGTCCACCCGGGCCTCACCCCGCGCCCTAGGTAAGTCCCCGTTCAGGCCCTGCCCACCAGTACCCCAGGCCAAATAATTCAGTTTAGTGAAATTGAGAGATCTTAAGAGTTAAAATGACAATGCCAAAGTCAAAGTGCAAATCCATGAGAAGCAACACTCAAGTAAACAAATTTCCCACTGAAGAAATTAATCCCATAATGTTAGACTCCAACAAGAACAAACCCGCGGAAAAAGGCCAAGAAAGCCCCACCCAGGATAAAGACTTTCAAAATATGATCATTACCATGTTCAATACTATGAAAGAGGAAATCCGGGAGGAATTACATAATCGAATCAATCGCTTTGAAGAGGAACACAACAGACATCTGGAGGAGTTGAGAAAAACAGTGCAAGAAACAAAAAGTGGCATAGAACAGTTAAAACAAACTCAAGCAGAGTTTAAAACTGAGCTAAAAGACAAGTTATCTTCAACCCAGAACGCCACAGAGAGTCTTATCAACAGAACTAATGAAGCAGAAAACAGAATTTCAGACCTTGAAGATAAAGTGGGAGTACTAACCAGCTCAATGGAAGAGGTTGTTAAAGCCAAAAAGATACTTGAGAGAAATATCCAAGAGATATGGGACACCCTGAAGAAGCCTAACATGCGTATTCATGGAATACCGGAGCAAGAATCTCAAAATACCACCCCTGAGGAAATTTTTCAAACGATCATCAAGGAAAACTTTCCTCATCTAAAAAAAGAGAGGCCCATTCATATACAAGAGGCATTCCGCACCCCAAACAGATACGACCAAAATAGAAGCACACCGCAGCAAATAATAGTTAAAACACTCCACATTCAAGATAAAGAACTGGTGATGAGAGCTTCAAGGGAGAAAAAACAAGTCACTTTTAAAGGCAAACCTATTAAAATAACTAATGACTTCTCAGTCGAAACAGTAAAATCAAGAAGAGCTTGGAGAGACATACTTCAAGTATTGAATGAGCAAAAATGTCAACCCAGGCTGATTTACCCTGCAAAACTATCAGTCATGATCGAGGGAGAAAGAAAAATTTTCCAGCACAAAGACAACTTTAAGGGATACATGGCCACCAAACCAGGCCTTCAAAAACTGCTAGAAATGATACTCAAGCGTGAAGAAAAAAACAGGCATATCCAGGAGAACAGAAGGCAAATATAACACCATTAAAAGCGAAGCAATATACTTATAAAAGCTACTAAACATAATAAATGTCTGGAATTAACAATAGTTTCTCCATTATAACACTAAATGTTAATGGACTTAATTCACCGATCAAGAGACACAGATTACAAACTTGGATTAAAAATCACAATCCATCAATCTGTTGCCTGCAGGAAACCCATCTCACCACAAAAGATAGGCACGCTCTAAAAATAAAAGGCTGGTCAACAATTCTACAAGCAAATGGAAGCAGAAAACAGGCAGGGGTAGCCATTATGCTATCAGACAAAGTGGATTTCAAATCAAAAAAAATTATAAGAGACACGGATGGATACTACATTTTAGTCAGAGGTACAATTCACCAGGAAGATTTCACAATACTGAACATATATGCACCCAATACGGGCCCCCCCACATTCATTAAGAAAACCCTACAGCGTCTAAAGCAAGAAATCAACCCCCAAACGATAATTCTTGGGGACTTCAACACCGCCCTCTCTACATGGGATAGATCAACAGGTCAAAAGCTTAACAGAGACACTTTGGAACTTAATCAAACCCTGAAAGAAATGGACCTCACAGATCTCTATCGAACTTTTCACCCACGCACCAAAGAATACACATTTTTCTCAGCAGCACATGGAACTTTCTCCAAAATAGATCACATATTGGGCCACAAAATGAATCTACACATATACAAGAAAGTTGAAATTCTAACCTGTGCCCTATCAGACCACCACGGCCTAAAGCTGGACATCCACAACACATCAAACAAGAGAAAATGCACTAACTCCTGGAAACTTAACACTATGATGCTGAATGAGAACTGGATTCAGGAAGAAATTAAAAGGAAATTCAAGATTTCCTGAAAGTGAATGATAACGAAAATACAACTTACCAAAATCTCTGGGACACAATGAAAGCTGTTCTAAGAGGTAAGTTCATAGCTCTTAATGCCCACGTCAAAAAAATGGAAACATCAGAAATAAACAACTTAACAATGCAGCTTAAAGCTTTAGAGAAACTAGAGCAATCTGATCCTAAAAGCAGTAGAAGAGAAGAGATTAGCAAAATAAGGCGAGAAATATCTGAAATCGAGACTAAGAAAACGATAGAAAAAATCAACCAATCAAAAAGCTGGTTCTTTGAAAAAATCAACAAGATTGATACACCCCTAGCTAAACTAACCAAAAGCAAGAGAGAGAAAACCCAAATTAACAAAATTAGAAATGAACATGGAGTTATCACTACGGATACCCAAGAAATCCAGAGAATTATAACATCATATTTCAAAAACTTATACTCTGTGAAGTTTGACAACACAAAAGAGATGGATGAATTTCTAAGTAAACACAACTTACCTAAATTGAATCAGGAAGTTGTGAATTATTTAAATAGTCCTATAACATATAAGGAAATCGAGGAAGTAATCTCGAATCTTCCCACCAAAAAATGTCCTGGACCAGATGGATTCAGCACAGAGTTCTACAAGACATTTAAGGAGTTAATAACACCAATACTCCTTAAACTGTTCCATCAAATAGCAAAGGAAGGAACACTACCAAATTCCTTCTATGAAGCTAATATCGTTTTAATCCCAAAACCTAATAAAGATTCACTTAAAAAAGAAAACTATAGGCCGATCTCCCTGATGAACACAGACGCAAAGATTCTCAACAAAGTCTTAGCAAATCGGATTCAAAAACATATTAAAAAGATCATTCATGGGGACCAAGTAGGCTTCATCCCCGGCACACAAGGTTGGTTCAACATACGCAAATCAATAAATGTAATTCATCATGTAAACCAGTCCAAAGTCCAAGACCACATGATACTCTCGATAGATGCAGAAAAAGCTTTTGACAAGATCCAACAGCCTTTTATGATCAAAACGCTAGAGACAGTAGGAATGGAAGGAACCTTTATCAATATAATAAAAGCTGTATACAACAAGCCCACAGCAAGGATTATGCTCAATGGGGAACAATTGGAAGCATTCCCACTTCGATCAGGAACAAGACAAGGCTGTCCACTCTCACCACTTCTATTCAATATTGTACTTGAAGTCTTAGCCGAAGCCATAAGACAAGAAAGGGACATAAGAGGGATTCAAATTGGCAAGGAAGAAGTCAAGCTATCTCTATTTGCAGATGACATGATCTTATACCTGAGTGATCCCAAAAACTCCACCAGGAAGCTCCTGGAACTAATTGAGAAGTTCAGCAGGGTGGCAGGATACAAAATAAATGTGCAAAAATCAGAGGCCTTCCTATATGCCCAGAATGAAAAAAGTGAAAAAGCCTTGAGAGAAACCATGCCATTTACTATAACCCCTAAAAAAATGAAATACCTTGGTATAAACCTAACTAAGGAGGTAAAAGACCTTTACAATGAAAACTTTAAAACCCTAAAGAAAGAAATTGCAGAAGACACCAGAAGGTGGAAAGACCTCCCTTGTTCCTGGATTGGCAGAATCAACATTGTAAAAATGACCATCCTACCAAAGGCAATATACAGATTCAATGCTATACCAATCAAAATCCCAAAGCAATTCTTCAAAGAAGTTGACCAAACAATCTCAAAGTTCATTTGGAGGCACAAAAGACCCAGGATAGCCAAAACAATCCTGAGTAACAAAAACACAGCTGGAGGTATTACCATACCAAACCTAAGTCTATACTACAAATCCATAGTTATAAAGACAGCCTGGTACTGGCTCCAAAATAGACACACAGATCAATGGATAAGGATTGAAGACCCAGATATAAGCCCACAAAGTTACAGCCATTTGGTCTTTGACAAAGGGGCCCAAAGAATCCAATGGAAAAAGAACAGCATCTTCAACAAATGGTGCTGGCAAAACTGGATCTCCACATGCAGAAGATTAAAGCTGGACCCGTACTTGTCACCATGTACAAGACTTAATTCCAAATGGATCAAGGACCTTGATATCAGGCCAGAGACTTTAAAAACCATAGTTGAAAAGATAGGGAACTCCCTCGAGCTGGTTGGGCTAGGCCAACAGTTCCTAAACAGACATCCAATGGCACAGTCACTGCTACCAACTCTCAACAGTTGGGATCTTGTGAAATTAAAGAGCTTCTGTTCAGATAAAGAGATTGTAACACGAGCTCAAAGGCAACCCACAGAATGGGAGAAAATCTTCACTAACCACATATCTGACAGAGCTCTACTGTCCAGAGTGCACAAAGAACTTAGAAAATTAAACTCCAAGGAAAACACTGGCCCAATTAAAAAATGGGCCCTGGAACTTCAAAGAAACTTTACCAGGGATGAAATTAAAATGTCTAACAATTATCTTAAAAAATGCTCCACTTCCTTCGCCATCAGGGAAATGCAAATCAAAACTTCCCTGAGATATCATCTCACCCCGGTCAGGATGGCAAAAATCCACAATACAAACAACGACAAATGCTGGAGAGGATGTGGAGAGAGGGGAACTCTCCTACATTGTTGGTGGGAATGCAGGCTCATACAGCCACTCTGGCGAGCCGTCTGGAGATTCTTAAAGAAATTAAAGATTGAAATGCCATATGACCCTGCTATCCCACTTTTGGGAATAACCCCCCAAGCAGCAAAGGTTCGCCTCGATAGCACAAGCTCGACCATGTTCATAGCAGCACTGTTTACAATAGCAAAGTCATGGAATCAACCTAAATGTCCAACAGTTGACGAGTGGATAAGGAAACTGTGGTACATCTATACAATGGAGTACTACTCAGCCATCAAAAACGATGAATTACTGGAATTTGCTGGGAAATGGATGTCATTAGAAAGAATTATATTAAGTGAAGTATCCCAAACCCAGAAAATTAAGCGCCGTATGTACTCCCTAATAGGTGGCTCCTAGTACCAAACTCACCCAGCCCACATTGGGACACTCAAAAGTAAACCTATGTAACACAGTAATTGCAAGGATTATGAACAAGAGAGATGGGTTAGGAGGGCCACACCAGAAACAAAGAGAGAGGAGACCATGTTACAGCAGAGAAAATAGGCCTCCATGAAGGTCTGCAAGTAAGTAATGAGAAACCTGGTTAAGTTCACAGACGTTCTTTCCTGATCTCACCAGAAGGGGAGGGCATATAGTCTAGCAGATAAAAAGTAATCATTTTGCAAATGGGTGATGGACCCCTCTCTCAGTGAGGTTTCCTACTCTTATTACATCTACCCTTGAATGTGCTATTACAACAAGACTCCAGTTTAACAGCTTTTTGTCTCTGGCCAGGGGGTGACATACAGTGCCCAGCAGAATGGAGTGAAGGGAATTGCAGGAGCAGCAAAACTGCAAAAGAAAATCAACAAACCACAATCCAGAACTTCAGAGACTCTATATCAATCACATAGAACTAGGACAGCCTAATCTCTCCCCATCCTGGAGCTCAGGGACATTTGCGGAAGAGGGGGCGGTAAGATTGTAAGAGCAAAAGGATGGGAGGAGCAACGATTTGCAAGATTCTCAACAATAGTTGGGGCCAAAGCAATCATAATGGAACTTTGCATGCCCTGCGCAATGTCCAGCGCACTGTTGCCCTCATAAAGTCTAGCATCTGATAAGGGCACCGAGACCCCTGGAGGCAAGGGATTGACAGCCATAGTAGTGATCTTATGCTTAAGGGGAACAAGAGAAAGGGCTTATGGAAATGCCACTGGGTCCTTATATGTCATCGGAGAGGAGGACACAGTGGAGAGTTAGGCACACACAATAAAGGACTATCTGGGAATTGGGGGGGAGGCACTGGGGGAAGGGGAGGGGGAAGAGGGGGGAGGGAGGGAACTGGTAAAAAATTTTTAAAATGTATAATTAAATTTTTAATAAAAAAAAAATAGTTACAGATATTTTTTAATTTCCAACAGTACTAATGTAGGGAATGTTGTATATGTAAATTTTTCTTTCATGATTCTACCACTAATGGACATTTGCTTATTGTTTACTCCTTTATTCTGTTTACTTATTTATTTACTTGTTATTTGTTTATAAAGATGATTTCTTTATTCCTTCCTATCACTGATATTGTACTTAGAATTGTTTCTATTCCTAATGGTTTGGATGTTCATTCTTAATCAGGATTCTTTTCTTTTGGACCTCTGAAAGCATAAAAATAAAATAGAAATAACCCTAAATTACTAACCCATCTTAAATTTATGTAGAATGAACATTCTTATTATAAAGTGTTTTTAGAAGGTGACGTTTCCCAGCACAACATTTTTTTAATTTACTTGTAGAAATTTCTTTCAATTCATATTATTTAGACTCTATTTGTTGATTTACTCTGGTTTTTGTAATTGATGATTATAAGTATTTTTTTCTTCTGGTAGATAAAACTCTTCTGCTATCTTAGCCATCCTAACTTATAAAGTGCAGCATTTGGTTAAATTCTAAAAATTTTGCAGAGATAAGAATTAATATCTTTCCAATATAATTCTGATAAATTTTCTATGATTACACTGAATTTAGACAATTAGAACATTCAGGGCTTATTCATGTACTCTAAATAATTAAGTGCATTTTATAATTAGCCTTCAGCATTACTCTGAAAGACAGGAACTTGAAGACAATTTTACAGACTTTGTGTACCTATTTAGAGGACTCTTAAAAACTTCTAGACAGAAGAAAACATCCATTAAGAAGAAGTAAAAGGTTTGGTAAAGCTCTCCACTACAATCTTCCTTTGTAAATACACTGCAAAAAAACTTCCTTCTGATAATTTAATTTTTTAAAAAGTGCAGCATCGTTTAAAATATGAAAAAATTTGGTAGTCACTTCTTGTCTCCAGCTTCTTTTCTAGCTGAAAATATCAAAAATACTGTGCAAAAAAATCCCACTGGGATCTTGTTATAATCGACTTTTCCAAGCACATGTGTTTTCTGAAATTTCAAAAGGCTCAATTTAAAGTTTTAAAAGCTGCAATTTGAATTTATGTATTCAGATGACTGCAGAAAAGCAAAGAACTCAGTTAGCATTTCCAGGCTCTCCTCTTGACAGAACAGTTTCAACGTGCTTTGTGTTGGCATTCATCAGATGAAGTGCTTTGTTTACCTACTTGCTTAATGCTTACTGTACGATTCATTGAGACATGTGGTAGTAATAGTAATTAATGGGATATTTAACATTACCCATCTGCAATTAAGCACTAAATATTTTACTTTTAGAGGCATTTCAAAACATTTAGTGGTTCTTTTCTTAAAGAATGGCTTCCCCTTGAAATATGGCTCTGGTACAAGTTACATTATGAATGTTCATAATGTCTTTGAAGGAAGTGCATAAGATGAGGATGAGAGATTTGCACAATCAGAAAGGAAGAGTTATCAATGTAACTCAGTGGCCATTCGATGAATTGAACATGAACTCTTGATGAACATTTTTGTGAGGCAGCACTTATGGTAAGTGGAAGACACTGCCAAACCTAAATGACATAATTTCTAGTGTGTATTTATCTATGTAGGGACATTTGCCAAGGTCCTCAGGCAAAGTAATGGATATTTTCACATTTGGATCTTTTAAACAGTAAATACGTCCTTTATCTTGTTTTCAAAATATTCTCAACAAAAGATAAACTTCAGGATTTTAGAACATACACATATATATGTGTATATACATATATATATGTTTCTTTGTGAATGCATTTACTATAAAACTATGTACTATAAATCATTATATTAATTAGACCATAACCATATGTCCTCGTTCATATTTCATATATATGTATATATAATGTCTATATTTTAATCTTCAATGTACTTCTTTGTTATTGAAATTTTCATCCTGATAGACATACTTTTTCAGTCTACAAAATCATTTTTCAACAAGTACCATTGTCACAACAATGTGGTCCAAGAAACAATACTTCCAAATCCATGTATTGTCTTCTACTAAGTATTTTATTCTAAGTTACATAATTAAGTGAGGTAGCTTTGCTATGTGAAGAACTTATTTTTTCTGGACTATATGTATAAAAACCATACAAAGCAACCACTTACTGAGTTATTTTAATAGGATCTATTTTAAACTTCCATCTCCCTTTATCCAATCTTTGAACTTATGATGTCAAAGCTCAAAATTAAATCTCTAAATAAATTTTTTTTTTACGTTTTAACTTTTAGCTACTCTGTCTGTTGATTTCCAGAAATGTCATAGATATATATTGGTGTCAAATGGGAACTGAAGGTGAGCTGTGGGCATAGTTGTGAGAAATTAGTGGCTGAGTTAAGCCTGGAGAAAGCCTGAAGAAGATTGCCTAATTGATGCGGAAGAACAAGGCCATGGAGGGTAGGACTAGTCTTTCTGAATGTGGATAAGATGAAAGGAGATGGTTGAGAAAGTTGGCATTCTTCTGTATACTTGGCCAGACATGCTGGTTTGGCAAGTGAGGATTGTCTTATTCAGTCGTCCTGTTGATTCTGTATGTATACCTTGCCACTTGGTATTGATGTGTTCTCTATTTCCAAGCTAAACAAGCAATGTAACTGAACAACTGTAAGCACAAATAAATCCCATATTCCCTCAGCCACCGGTCATGAATTTATCAGCAACAATGCAGAGAAATTATAAGAAGAAGCTACCAAACTAATCATCAATTGAAGTCAAGAATAGCTGATATATTGTAATTTGAGAAGTGTTAGAAAAATTCTAATACGAAATGACAGACTTAACAACTTTCCCAGATCCCACTCCCAGTGAGACACAGTCAGAATCAGAAATTAAACATCGACCCAGCATTCATTTCATAGATGGTTTGTGACTGGACCCCATATAAGACATGCATTCATTTTTGACTAAATTTCATGCCTCTTGCAAGTGAAATTGCTCTTGGGAGTGTTGCTTCGAGTCTTCAAGCTGCTGTTATGACTATAGGACCCAAAGAGTTTAGTAGAACCAGAAGTTTATTCTTTCTTATACTTTTTGGTTACACTTCATCAACATGGCAGGAAGAGTTCATACCAACACTAAGATCTGAGGGAAATTGTTGGGCCTGCCGAGGAATAATGGTCTGGGAGGGAGTGAGCAGGACATGGCTTAGCACATGGGACCAAAGATGGCGCTGGGAGCTGGTGTCCTAAACCCTGATCACATTACAGAGAGTCCTAATTGCCTTATAGGAGCCAACATAGATTTATGTTTACTTTGACCTATGCAGCATATGTGCTGTGCTGACTATCAAGGTAATTGGCTGCCTGTTTCGTGCTCTCTGGTTCTTTGTCTATATAAGCTGATTTGTTACCCCCCCCAATAAACTGAGATCTTGCTCTGATAAACTCCCCGTCTGTGGCTGAGTCTCTGGAGGTCTGAGGCAGAGGTTCGGGAGGTCAGGCTTTACTTATCTTCGTCATCACAGCCAGCAGCTGTGTAATTGAGTGAGTGAATGAGTGAGTGAGTAAGTCTACCCTTGACAAACTCCCTGCTATGTCCGGAGTCCCCTGGATTTGGGTGAGGGGGTGAAGGACCTGCAGCACGTTCGCCTTTCTCCTCCCCGACTGCCTGGAGTCATCACAGTGTGTGCGTGGGAAAATCAACCCCCGCAGGAAATGGCTATACCATATCCATAAAAAGATTTGAAAGAGGGGCTGGAGAGGTGGCTCAGGGGTTAAGCCTCCGCCTTGCAGGCGGAAGGTCTTTAGTTCGGATCCTAGACCCCACGTATAGATGGCAGCAGAAGCAGGGGTGGCCTGAGCTTATGGTCCTGGTAGGGCAGAGCTTGTGAATACCGGGGCAGCGTAAACAAGGAGGAAGTGGAGGTGGTGCCGAATTCGCCCGTGGTTCTGCGCACACACGCACACACACAATTGAATAAATAATAAATAAATAAATTTAAAAAAAAGATTTGAAAGAAAGACGTTTTTTTACTTGCCAGCATGTTTGTATGCCAACATATGCCAAATTACTGATCCAGCTCTCTCAATTTTATCCACATGAAGTAAGAGTAGTCCCACCCACCATGGATGGGGTCTTTCCATGCTAATTAGAGAATATTTCACTGTCTCACTCAGGGCTTTCCTTAACTAATCAATTCTTCATATTTATGTCTAAATGTTTGGCTCTTGATTGTCAAGTTGATATCTTATCTAATCATCACAGTTCAGTAACATATGAGAACATTTCAGGGCATTTATTACTTATTTAAGAAACTGTTGGCAATTTATAGGTGGGTTTGGAGAAGAATGAAGGAAAGACCCATGCTCAGCAGTGAGAGAACTGAAAAGGAACCATATAAAACAAAATGCAACATGTTTCCAGCTGTGTATAAATTTAGGCAAATTACTTAACCTTTCTAGGCTTTAGTTTCCTTGGCTTAAGAACAGAACAAAAACCATTCATCATTGGGAGTTTTTTTTTTTTTTTGTCATTAACCCATTTCTATTTTATATGGCTTTAAGAACAAGGTACAAAGAAAAAGCAAATGAATCCAGAACTTTCTATGTCTAGTTCAGAATTTGCCCAAGCACACATATTTATGCACATAGGATTTTTATAGTATATGGAAGTACATAGGGGAAGGATTTTAAATCAAATTTCCTGGCATGCTGTCTGACACTTTTGCTTCTCTCTTCTGATAGGCTACACTGGCAGATGTTGTGTGAAGGGGTAAGCACAATAGAGTCTTAATTTTAATCTGTGAGTCTATGTGCTGCCAGATGAGACTAGTTCTAGGTGAAGCAGGTGTATAATTATGATGTAACATTTATGAAGGTCCTCTGGTGTCTGTCACTACAGCAGTGAATATGGGCACCAATCTCTATTATATGGCACCTGAATTTGAATGCTAGGAAGTAGAAACATTAAATGAGACAAATAAAGTATGTACCTTGAGAAATAGAGGTAAAAATAATAGTATAACATACCACCAAATAATAAGTAGCATACGATGAATAATAGATAAATAGTATTGGGAAACAGGAAATAGGGAACACTGATAAAAAATGTTCATCAAGGCCAGGAAGTAGATTCAATTTCACAAAATTTGACCAAGGAAGGGCTCCCTGAGCAGAGTATTTAAGCAAAATGTAGGGACTGGCTACCTGCTCACTGACAATCTTGGTTCTTCTATTTATGCAGTTATTATTTTCCAGTCTCTATTGCTAGTGTTTATTTATGGCTACATGACTGAATCCTTGTTAACAGAACATGAGTAAAAGTGATGATTGTGAATTCCAGGTTTGCCTAATAATCCTATTCCCATGCACCACAGTACAATTCATAGGTCATAGTCACTGAGCTAACACAGAAATAAAACAGTATTTTTTAAAGCCACAGGTTCAAGTTACCAGAGGCTTACAAAGGGACATCCCGATTCACCATTTGGAAGGAAACTTCTTGATGGCCAGAGTTTGCATTAGTGAGAAATTTCTATCATGTTCAGCCACTGATATTGGCTTTTAAAAAAATAGCCGCTCAAATTAAGGTATATATTACATACATCACATAGGTAAGGAGCACATTACACAAATATTGTTAGAGTGTTCCAAGCAAAGAGAATGAGTGTGAAACCTCCATCACAGGAAAATAGAATTTTCCAAGACTAATTAACAATAAATAATTCAATATGTATGATTGGAATAAAAGGAGGGTGAGTAGAATGACATAACAATTAAAATAAAAACATGACAGATTTGAACTGGAATCCAAAACGATCATATGTATATTTTCTCCATCCTATGAAATTTCATTATTAAAAATTTATATAGTGATATATTTTCTAAGTCCAGATTGAAGTCTGTTAGTTTTTATCTGTTTATGGCAGCACCAAGGATTGAATTGGTGACACTCTGTGTTGGGTGATGTCATCCTATTATTGAATCACTGCCCCAGATTATGTTCTTTTTTTTTTTTTTATAAATAAGTCATCACTTCAGAAAGAGTCAAATAAGAAGAGAGAGGAGAGAAAGGAGAAAGTTATGTGTCTATTCAACTAAATGATCTCCCCTGAAATTCTCCACATGGTGTGTGCGTGCAAGTGTGTGTGTGTGTGTGTGTGTGTGTGTGTGTGTGTGTGTGTGTGTGTGTTCTATACACAGGTGCTGAAAAGATTGATGGTGTTTTGGATCTCCCTCTATCAGAGGCAGAGTTACATAATATATTGGAACTTATAGGGAACCCATCCTCACCTGTTTTTGTGGTGTCTGCTCTAGGTAAGCTTTCACTTTTTAAAAACTCAAAATATCACTATCATCTTCTGGCCTATACTTCCTCCTCTGACAACCTCAAAAGATGCTTCCATCAGCTTCTAGGTTTTCATTATAGAAATATGAGCTCCTTCAACACTCCCAGTCTATCAGTAACACTGACCTTGTATCTGCACTACAGACAGGTTTCCCTATCCTTCCCTCTTCTCTTCAGCTTCCCTGCCATAGAATTCTCTCATCCACTCAGGGTTTCTCTGATGATGCTTCCTCAATGATTTCTTTATCCTAATTTGATAGATTTCATCCTTGACATATCACAATGAGTATTCTTCCTAAAATATTTCTCTGGTGGTACCTTCATGTCTTCAATAACTACCCACTGCCAAAGGGATTAAATTCACACTCTATAATATGGTTTTAAAGGGTCTTTGTTAATACAGTTTTTTGTCATGTTATATAATCCATTGTGGAGTTTACTCTTCTTTGAAATCCAGTATATGTCCATTTCAGGACTCATCATTCAATATTCACTCTGCCTGGGACACCTTTCCACACATCTCTATTTAGAATTAATTTATATTTTGTTTTAGATTTGATTTCTAATCTCACACTAGACATTGCTTAGTTTATAGAGATTAACAAATGTAGTATATAAGCCTTGTTGTATAGATTCATAGATACTCATTCTATTTCCGTAATAAAGATTAAAATTTTCAGCATCAACCAACACATTGCAGTCACCATGAAAAACTATATTGTCTGTTTTGACCAAATTCTATGCTCAGCACACAGGTTACAGTGTTTGTTCATTTTTAAATTAATAATAGCCAAATTGTATAATCATTGTATACATAAAAGTGCCAACATTATTAATATCAGAGTTAGAAACACAAAATATATGTGAATGAGGGCAGGTTCTACATAAAACCAACTAAATTCCTCTGAGGAAAACTAACACACTAAGGTCTGCAAACAGTGACCAAATGAAACAAAAGTCAAATGTTGCCAATTGCCTGGTTTTATGAATAATTCTTTATTGTAGCAAAGTCAAGCCCATTCATTTACACTTTGTTTGTGGCCGTTTTATGCTCTAACATTATTGAGTAGTGGGGTGTCAAAAAGTCAAAACCATTTATATTCTGATCCTTTACTAAAGTTCTCTAAAATCTGTGCTCAATCCTTCTGTGAGAAGCACACTGAAAATGTAAGCCTATGAAAAATTATGTAAGAAGTTTCATACAATACATTAAAGTCTGCTTTACATATAATCAGGAAAACCATGCATGTCATTCGAAGTACCCTCATTTACATTTCACAGAATGCAACATAAGGCTAGCTAATTTAAACAGCAGTGTATATCATTATGAACATTTGTTCTGTTTATATTTACTATTATATTCATTAAAGTTTACAAATATTAGTACCCATATCAACTTGATATAGAATTAAACATAGAAAATATTTTTTATTACCTTACATCTCTTGTTGTTAGTCTTTTTGTCCTCTGGGTTTTCTGGTTATAGTGATTACCTAGATTTTGTATTCCTTGACATAGTGATATTTTTTATTACATAGTATATATATGGTCAGTGTAACATTAATATATATGAAGAATACTATGAATGTAGATACTACGCACAAGCACACACACAAACACACACACACTATATATATATATATATATATATATATATATGGAGAAAAAGAGAGAGAATATGAACAATTTGTTCAGTATATTCACTTTCATCCTGAAGGAAAAAAATGACAAATTGTACATCCCTTTCATTTATTTGAAATCTGAACATGATTCCAGACAGGTTCTTCAGAAATGCAGGCTACTATTCTTTAAAAGAATATAGCCACGGGAGGTACAAGAATAGTTACATTCTCTCAAAGAATATTTCCTGAAGTGTGGCACAGGAATCCGTTGGGGTTCTTGAGACACATTCAAGGGATCTGTGAGGTCAAAACTATTTTCATAGTAATACAAAGAAGTTATTTGCCTTTTGGATACTCATCTTCATTTGAGGTTTCTAGAGTATTCAAGATTTGCAATATGCAGTACACTGAATACAGAAATAGCTTTTTAAAGCTAAATATAAGAGATTTGCAGAAACCTAAAATAATCTACTTCTCATTATATTGTTTCTGTTCTAAAAAATACGGTTATTTAAGCAAGACATTTGTTTTTATATCAACATGCACATTTCAAATGAATTGGCAGCAATGGTTTGAAATGTTTCTCAGTTTAAACTTCAAGCTTGGTAATTTACAGACACTAAAACTCTGAAATCTTGAGCATTGCTCAATAACGACAACAACAACAAAAAAATGTCCTGAGACAAAAATGTTTGAAGACTATTACAGTTAGAAACGTGTCTCCCACAGTCTAATGTGTTTGGGAAGGTCATGGTACCTTTAGGAGGAACCTTCCTGGAAGAAGGCAGTCTGAGGCAGTGGGCCTTAAGGTGAATTCATCCCACCCTACTTCTGGGAGATGCCTGCTCTTGCAGTTGACAGTCTAGCAGCTCTCAGGCTCCAAGATGTTTGCAAGGACTTAGCCAGCCTCTAGCTTCTGTCAGCCCA
Organism: Typhlomys cinereus; assembly: GCA_023101885.1. Taxonomy (NCBI): domain Eukaryota; kingdom Metazoa; phylum Chordata; class Mammalia; order Rodentia; family Platacanthomyidae; genus Typhlomys; species Typhlomys cinereus. Next base: position 937,240 of record JALPQD010000632.1, read on the forward strand.
CTATGCCTTTTCCTCCATTAAAGGACTGTTTCTCTCCTCTGGATCCATGAACTGAACAACTCTCTGTTTTTTCATAAAGTTGTTTGATTTTGGATATTCTCTAACAGTAACAGGAAAGAGTAATTAGTACAAAAACCATTGCTGAAGAAGACCTGCATAAGCAGAACTTAAATGCTACATGTGGCAATAAAGTAGATGACTTTTTAGAGAAAGCAAATATTTTCATCACTAGGCATAAATAATCACTGATCATACATATTGAGAGCACCAGCAGAAAGAAGATATCCCACAGTGGAATAATCCAACATAAAATGAAAATAGTCAATTTATTATGAATATCTTTACAATACACATTCTAGTTAGAATTCAGAAATTTGCCAATGCATTCACAAAAAGCAGAAGGTGAATAATGTAGGTTAAGTACCATAAGGACAACTTTATAGTTAACAAACAGTTTCAGTATCTGCAGTGGTCCTGTATGACATGATAGGGTAAGAAGGGCGCTTTGAAAACATATGTATTGCTCTCCTAGGGATAATTACACACTGGCGTAAGTGAGTACATCATTATTCTAATATTTTACAATAAATATGTGAGTATTCACAGTGCAGCAGCAATGATAGTAATGCATATGATACAGTTACAAAATGTCATCACCTAGTGAGAGATGCTAATTGTGTATAGGAATAAATTTTTTAAAGGAGGTAAGCACTGAAGTATAGCTAAATATCATAAAACATTTATTATGTGTCAACAAAGTATCAAGCATGTAGCAGTATCTCAATGGATAATCGAGGATAAAAAATATTTACTCGGCCCTTGCTTACATGACTTTTCTAATTTTGTGGAATGTGAAGACTTTAAGTAATAGTTGAGATTGGTGAAATGACTGTACAGGAACAGTACAAGCTTAATTAATTGAGCTTAATTCATGGAGATCACATAGTGGAAGAAAAGAACAGGTGATTGCATGTTGTCCCGTGACTTCTGTAAGTGTACTTGGCATGGGAATCTCCCATCCATATGACAAAAATTAAAATTAAAAACCCAAACTAATTATAGTGGAAATAAATATATTAATGCAAGATACAAATAAATCAAAACAATTAAGATTGTTCCAAGACAGAACTTCTTTGTGAACTTTCTTTCAACTTAGAACTTTCCTAAATATACTTTTTGTTAAGAACTATAATCAGTAAATGGACATAGTTATTCTTGTTTTGGATACTGTGTCATACAACAGAAGGTTTAACAAATATTAGTAACTTAATTATACATGATGAGTATGTAAGTTATAATAATTTGTTCATTATGGCAGGTCAGCACAGAGAATAAAGAAGGTTGATAATGGTGATCCAAGATCCCAGAGTTAGAATTTTCTCAGAAGAATTATTTGAATCCTTTTTAATTTTCAGCATGTAAGCATAAAGTTTAAGTACAATTACTTCATTCATTTTGAATGTAACATTCCTTATGAGAAAAATCAATATATTTTATTTATACAGAAAAGGAGTCGGTAATTTAAAGAGTGAGTTTCTGAGGAAGAAAAATTGAAACAGACCTGAAAAACATGTACATATTGGTTGAATGAAGCATATGGGAAAATTCTTCAAAATAGAGAAATTAGCTTTTTGCAAAGGCAAAAAATTGCCTTTCCAAGGCAAAGGCAAAAATTGCATTCCAAGAACTGAAATACACCAACTGGGTGTGGCAGTGAATGACTGTAATACCAATATTTTGGGGAACGGAAGATCAAGAGATAAAGGCCTCATTGGACCTGTCTCAGAAAAGTCTAAAAGTAAACTAAAGTAATAGCAAAGTATCCTATGGGTGGCTTGAACGTGGTAGCCAAGTTGATGAATATTAGGAGATAATTACAGAGGAATAATCAGGGTCCACAAGGACACAGTTAGAATTTCAATTTATTTATTGTGAAATTAAAAAAAAAACTTTCTATGGAAGTTTTGAAATGAAAGGGAAGCATTTCCTCTTAGGAGCATAAGAGCTATCTTCTTCTTAATGACCATGTTAATCAGATTAAAAAAAAGAGTAGAACACTCTAGAAAAGGTAAGCAGTGTTGACAGTGGCATTATACCCTAAAAATGTTGCCATTGTGAAAGAAATGTAGAAGGAGACTGGAAGAGATAGTGACAGAAAGGTAGGGCTTGGTCATGTTCAAAAGAGCTCTACATGATTGTCATAATTAATATATTCCCTCTAAAGAATGTCATTGGGGATTTTTAGTGGAGTTTATGTAAATGACATTTCTATTTTATACAACATGGTTGTCATTAGGGACATATATTAACTACTTACATAAGTGAGCTATATTTATATCTTTTTTCAGTGTGTGTGTGTGTGTGTGTGTGTGTGTGTGTGTGTGTGTGTATCAGAGGACACATGTGTTCCTGTGGAGGACCAAGAGTGACTTCAGGAATCATCCTGAATTGCTTCTACTTTCTTCTTGCTTCGCTCTGGGATTTCCTAGGCTCAGGCCACTAGGACTGGAAGTGCAAGCCCTAGCCATTTCTGCCTGGCGTTTTCATGTGGGATTTGGGCTCCAAACTCAGGACTTTCTGCTAGTAAGGCAAAATATTAACCCTTGAGCCATTTCCCCAGCCCTATATAGTACCTTTTTCAGAGTTATTGGTAGACTTTAAAATTTGGACTTATATGGAATTTACTGTGGTCCTTTTAATTGTACAATTCACATCAGTCTTGAAATTTATTCAGTAATGAATATAAGGAACAGAGGAACTTTCGAAGTAATCCTAATAGATAGCCAAATGTTAATTTTTACTTATAAAATATTACTTCACATATCTAAATATTTAATAAATATTTTAGCTCAAATGATATACTGAAAATTATTAATATGATTTCTAATGTTTTGTTCAATAGTGCAGACAACAGATTGCCATTATATTGAGGAAAAAATAATTCCCCAATAAAGGTTGATGAAGATTGACAGCAGTGTCTCTCTCCCTACTGCAATTGTTTCCTTCTAACTAAGTGTATGAGTAAGGGTTATGGTTTTGTGAAACTCAATTAATTTCACTGTATGAGTTAAAAGTCAACATAATGAAAATACAAGTCAACTAGAGGACCTTCAGGTAATGAATACTGTGTCAAGCAAATATCACAGAGAAAAATAGAAATGTATTTCTATATTCAGCATGAAAACCCAATACATAATCTGTGAAAGTTGTTTTCCAGTACGGCCTGACTTTTCATTTTCTTAATTGTTCTTCTGAACCACAAAAAAAGTATCTGTTTTTTAGAATCCAATTTGTCATTATTTTTCTGTTATGGATTAAAGTATCAGTGAACTAAAATTTGTATTAACCTGGGATGAGATGTTCCCTTCTATTTTCTTTGACATATTTTATGGGTTAATTATTATATTCATGTCTATGACTCACCTTGACTTATTTTATGAGACAAATATCTAAATTCATTTTTAACATGGAGATTCAACATCTCAGCATCATTTGTTTGAAAGATTATCTCTCTTCCACTTCTCAGTGAATTGCTTTGTCATGTATCAAATGAAAAATGTAAAAATTTATCTCTGAAATAACATTTATTCCAGTGATCTGTAAGAATATCCTTATGTAAGTACCATAATCTGCTAATCATTGTAGTTTTATGTTGCCTTGAAATCAGGTAATGTATACCCTTTGAGTTGTTCTTTTTCTAAACATGTAAGGCTATCTTGTATATTTTAATTCTATATAAGTTAGAAGATCAATATTCAATTATTATATAAAAGTCTGCTAAGATATTGATAAAAATTTTATTGGTGCTATTGATCAATTTGCAAAAGTCCATAAGGGTTTTTTTTTTCCAAAACACAGAATGTAACTTTCTTTATTTAAATACCTTCATCTCTTTCAGAAATGTTATGGAAATTTCACAGAATAACTTTAGCACATTTTAATATATACATTCCTCACTATTTTATTCATGCTGCAATGAATGAGATCTTTTTAAAGTATTATGTGTGAATGTTAATTTGTAAAATAGATATATTTTTCTGTTTTAAAGATTTTTTTTCAACTAACATTTATATTTTCGTGGTTTAAAATGAGGTTGCTATTGATTTCTCTATGTTCATTGCCTTGAGGTTTGTTCAGCTTGGTGATATTTGCAAAGTATATGGCTATTATTTCTTCAAATAATATCTTGACCCTTCATTTTTCCCTTTGGAAATGCCAAAGTACCTATGTCAACATGCCGGATGCTTTAGTTTGGGTCTTTGCTCAGTTTTTATATTCTTTTATTATCTTTATTCTTCAGACAGTATCATTTCTATTTCTCTTGTTTCCTGACTCTTTCATCTGTCTTCTCCTGTCACCTCTTAAACCTATAAATTTTTTCCCATCTAGATTATTTTACTTTTAACATGAGAAATTTTAGTTAATCATTTTTATGTTTTTCTTTGCCAATGTGTCTTATTTGTTGGCATTTCTATGCTGCTTTACTTTGATTCTTTAAACATAATTGTCTTTACTTATGAAAATGCATTTATTTTTAAGGGAATTCATGTCACTTCCACTATGCCTACATAACACCTCTGTCAACTCAGATACAATTTCCATTCCTTGTTTGTTCCCCTGAGTATAGATAATAGTTCCCTTTGTCTTTGGATTCATCATACATTTTTCTTGAATGTTTGGTATTCCAAATAATACAGTGAGCCAACTGTATTTTTATTCCTTTCCCAATTAACATGTTTTTTATTAAAGTTTTAATAATTTGCCAAGGCGAAATTTGTGGAGTTGATTTTTCCACAATCTGTCTGTTCCACTATTGATACCTCTCCTTTATCAAACTAAATAGAAAAACAACTAAAATTTATACTTGTCTTCTTCCTACTGATAAATGCACTTTAGTTCATATCAAGCAAAAGTCATGCTCATGGATGGAAGACTCTTAGTGTTTGGTAACAGATCTCTATATGCGCTAGAGAATATATACAATTCATTTTGCATATCATCATGAAGCATATGCATGGAATAGTCAAATCCAGGTCCTTTATGTCTGTCTTACTCCTCAGCTATCTCTCTTTTAAGTGAAATTGTTGGAAATTTACATAATTGTTTGCTGTAAACAACACTGCTACCTCAGGCTACCTGAGTTGCTAGTCTGTTTGACTCTTTGTCATAGAGGTCTCTCGTGTTACTGAGAAGGCTTACGAGTATGAGCTTTTCCATATTCTGTTCAAAAGAAATCAGCTCTTGTTTTCTATGACTTGCTGTTCTCAGGAGAGAAGCAATGGCAAAAATATTACACATTTGAACAGTTCTTAATGTTCAGATTGATTAAAAATTTTCAACTTGGTATGTGGTTTTCATTATTTTCTAGAACCACAAAATATTTTTCCAACTTTGCCCCATTTTATTTTGGATGGGGACGAGGATTTGTTGAGCTGCTTCCTTCACCATTTTAGAATTCCTGTCCAGAGATTAATTTGTAAACTCAGACTCATGTGCTTGGTCCCGGGGGATGCCAATTCTTACATCAACTGTTATCTTTACTTTTTGTTAAATAGACATTATTGTCTTTAACTTTAATGAGTAAAACAAATCTCAATTAAGTAACCCAATGAAAAACGTGATACAATAAAAATTTAAATGGCAAAGTACCATGTTATTTACTTTCAAGATAATAAACACAAGTGGGAAGAAAAGTTATTGTTATCCAGCATTTAGTTGGCAGGTGTGTTTAATTGGTCCACATCAACTGCAGTTACTCTTATTTGCCATTGCATAGTGTAAAGGTTAATTAGTAAGGAAACATCACATAAATTAGTAGGAGAACTAGTCATTTTTTTTTTGCCATGGAAAGACTCTGATTACATAACAAGAATTATATGTGTTTTTAAAGTTAGAGTTCAGTTCTCACATGAAATCCTCATGTAACCCACAGAATTAAACCAACAAATTCCAACATTCTAGAACATTCTATAAATTATTACATTCTATGAATTGTTTCTTCTCCTCAACTCTGTCATAAGCCTGAACAGCTTCAGAAATGTTCAACTTTTGAAACTCTTCACAAACCACTCTTACATGTTACAGTTACATTTTCTGTTGCTATGAGACAACACTCAAAAAACTGGTTTACAGGAGAAAAGGAGACTTATTTGGCTTATGATTCCAGACAGAAGATATGGTCCATTATGACAGAAAAGACATGGCAGATCTCAGGACTAAGAATCATACCAGTACAATAGATGATATTTTGTAGCTGCAATATCTTAAGGCAACAATACTAGTCTTGTATTTTGAGGCGGATTTCTTTTATATGAATATAGATACATTTTGCCATAAACTATATAAACACTGTATAAACATTGTATGCATATATACATGTGCATATATGTATGTATATAATCTATGATCTCTCTGGATTTGATTCTTCGTGTTAGACTTTTCATCACATTCAGAAAATTCCTTACATAAACGACTTAATTATTTTGGTTCATGGTTTCAGAAATATAACTGCATCATGATAGGAAAAGTCTGGCAGAGTTATATCATTGCAGCTATGAAGCTGAGAGAGAAAATAAATTGGTATCTAGTGTAACATTAAAAGGCACAGCCCTATTGATTTACTTCCTCCAGAAAAGCCTCACAACTTAAAGATTCCACCCCCCAAAAATAGTATCACCAATGAGAAATGAAGCATTTAACCCATGAATTATTTATCATTAAAACCATAATATTGGAATGGTTGTAAAATTATGAACAAGTTGTAAACATTATGGGCAATCTATCTGAGCAATCACATGAGGTGAAAAGAAGAGAAGGACTGAAGGCAGGTCTTAAGAGAATCAATGAGATGTAAAGGGAAGATGAAAAATGAAACATCACCAAAAGATGAAGAAACTATTTGGAGGGGCAAGAACAAGACCAGGTGAGAGTAGAGACATGGAAAGTAAGATAAGACAAGGAAATGTGCACTCTCATGTGGCCCATATTCAGCAAGTTTAATTAAATGGGGGCAGTGGTACCCTTGGAAAGAATGGTTCAGGGGGGTTAAATGGAAGGAATTAAGACAAGAGAGCTAGAGAAAGGAAAAAATAAAAAATGTGATTTTTACATAATACCAAATTTGATAAACATGACTCAAATGGAAGTGATATTTAAAAGGAGGTAGTTGTTGTTGGCATTTGTCAATTATGGATCCCTACAACCTGAAAACCCTAATTATGTACATAAAAATTTCAAGAGCAATATGAAACATGATTAGGGAAGTAGACTTTCTTGAATATGGAAAAAATGATAGGCAGTTACAGGTATTCATTTAGAATTCTCTCTAGTAAAATTTTTTTAGTTATACCTCTGATCTAGACTTCATAAAGAACTTAAAATTAAAAGACCTCAAATAGCTCAATCAATCAATGCACTAATAAAATGAATAAACAGTTCTCCAAAATTCAAGCACATATGGCTAATAAATATAAGAATCAATGTTCAACACCACTAACCATCAGGTAAGTGCAAATTGTAACTACATTGAGATTTCCTCTTACCCCAGTCATAATGGAAATCATTAAGAAAACAATAGGAAATGCTGGCAAGGAGTCAAACAAGAGGGAACCCTCATATACAGCTCCTGGGGCCATAAACTGGTCCAGTTACTATGGAAATTAATATTCAGGTTACCTTTAAAAAACTAAAAATAAGGGTTAGAGAGATGGCTCAGAGGTTAAACCTCTGCCTCACAAGCAGGAAGACCTGAGTTCAGATCACAAATCCCACATAAAAATACAAGGCAGAAATGGTTACTGCATGCACTTCTAGCTCCGGAAGGTGGGGTCAGGAAAATCCTAGAGTGAATCAAAAGGGAGGTAGAAGTAATCCAAGATGATTGCTGAAGTCCCTTGGGACCTCCACAGGACACATTGTGCCCGCTGCTTCACATGCCTACACACACACATGCAAAAATAAAAAATTTAAGAATTAACAAAACTAAATATAGAAGTGCTATTATTACTCAGCTATACCACTCTTAAGTATTTACACAAAAGATTCTACATCAATGCTTCACAGAGATGTTTTTGCGCATTCAAGTTTTCTGCAATATTTACATAGGGGAGAACTAAGTAATATCATTTTCAGGAAAATAATCCAACTGGAGATAATCATGTCAAATGAATTAAGTCAGCCTCAGAAAAAGACAAACAGCACATTATCTCTCATTTGTATTTCCTAAATTTTATATACATGTATAAGAAAATGAGTGTATTTATGACCTGAAAGTAGACTTCAAACTGTATCAGGGATGTGCAGCCTCATGACCTTAGGAAAATGTCACTTACAAAGTTCACACTGAAAAAACATGCAATAAAACTACATATAAATCACCATCATGCCTAGCAGGGTAGCAAAGGGTTAGTTATCAGTAAAAGGAAAGGGGAGAAAAAAGAGAAGGAGGGTAGGGGTGTGTCTGGGGGAATACACTCAATGTTCATTCCACATATGTATGAAAATATCCTTATGTAACTGTATGCCATCTACAATGAATACACATCAATTTGGAAAAATAGAGCCAGAGAAACCTTATTTCCAGCAGCTGTGATATTCCTTGTACCTCAGTGTCTCAAGAGGACATGTCCATGGAATAGTCTGTGGCAATGTTTAGAGTCAGGGTAAAATTTGACTTACAATTCTTGAGGCTTGAGTATGGCTTTTTGAGGACATTGCCCCTTCCCAAGGCAGTTTTCTACGCTTCTCCTTAAGAATGGGAAGAGATGAATGCTCAGAAAGTCCTTTTTGCATTAACATTAGCCAAACCCAATTTCTGTTTTCCAAAACAAAAACCATGAATAGTTTAACTGAGTATATTTTGAAAGAAACATTTGTATTGTATTTGCTTTTCAAATTGGTCAAGTATATTGAGAAAAAGTAAGGGGAGTGCTCATACATAGGACCCTCAAATATGGACTCACTGTGGGGTATGCTTTGAGTTTCTTTTCAATGGTTCATGTGCTCTAGCTACCATTTATTGACCATTTCCATTATATGCAAATGAATACTATACCTGAACTTTCAGTATATAAATATCTAGATATCTATTTCATTAGTGTGACACAAACATCTACATGACATTTCTGACATTATCTACAGGATAAAAATCATTGAACTTATCTTCCTTTGTGTTGTGATAGATTTCTCCTGATCTTTTCCCTGCATTTGGATTTTTGATCATTCAAAATGGTGGCATAAATATTACATAGACTGCTTTAGTTTATCACTCAGTCCTAGTTCTCTGCCACAGTGACTTTGATCACTCCTGAAAACTTTCTCCACAGTGTTTAATGGTTAACATTTACTCTGGGGATTCTATTTTGTACACTTGTTAGTAAGCCAATGTTGCAAGAAAGGAATCTCACTGCGATGTGACTAGTTAATTAGGGATCATCCGTACTTCCACATTAAAAAAAATACCACAGGGTCTTCAGTTGTTATATTTGTTTTTCTTATGTTCAGGCTTGCACATACAAACTCATGTCTTCTGACCACTTTATTTAAGTGTTACACGGAAACTTCCCAATTATTATGTCCCTAGCAGAACTCTTTATATATACATTTTCTCTTTCCATGTCACCTGCTTTGTGTTTTGCTTAGGTACTTATATCTCACCCACCCAGTCCTAAAACCCAAACACAGAAGGTATCATTCTATCATCTACCTTTCTTTCCTCTCATAACTACAACTCATTTACCAAATACTTCTCCACTGATTTAATAAGTATTTCTTGAATCTGTCACACTTTAACAAATTTGATTCTGCTCACTTTTTGTCCTTAGTATGCAATATTAGAAAATCACTTAACAAAAGTCTCTTTGCTGCCAAGCCTAACATTTGTCATACGAGTTTCACTATCAGAGGGACCTATACTGCTATAAATCTAAACCACTTCAGGTTCCAATGTTCTTTTATCACACTCCAGAAGAAGGTTCATTGAAATTTAAAGTCTTTCAAAACCTACAATATCACATCTTTATCTTCTTTTAAACATATAAAGTCCTGTAAAGTCCCATAGCTAAACCTGATTATGCTGACTAGACAGGTACTTTTGTTTAAAAAAAGATTTCTAAATTGGAGGAATGACACTAAATATTTTATTTTTCTTGAACCATACATATGATCATCATTCACCCTTTACCCCATATATGTGTATAGTATGTATGTGTGCATGTATGTTCATGCATAGAAGTACAAGTATGTATGCAAATGCATATGGAGGCTTTAAATCGACACTGGATTTATTTCTCAGGGAATGCACACTTTATTTACTGATGTTTGGGTATCTGATTCCGGCTATCCTATCTAGCTGGCCAGCTTGGCTCAATAATCCCTTTTCTCTGACTCTACAGTGCTAGAATTACATGAAGCTCCCACGTCTACCTAGGTTTTTTTTTATATTGTATCTGGGGATCTGATCTTTAATCCCTACACTTGTGCAGCAAACATTATCTACCGAGCCTCTTTCCCAGACTCTTGGTGTGCTGATAGAAGTTTTACAACAGTATGGGCCCAGAACCTGAATTTTGATGCGACTGGTCTTGCATAAAAGCCTTTGATATTTATTCATCTGTGACTTTTAGTTCAGTTTCTTTAAAGTAGCATCAAACTTAGAAATAATGCAAAGAAACCAAATGCATAACCTTTTCAAATTTCCATAGTTTCCACCACATTCTCACTCTTAAGCAAATGATTCATTTACATCTAATTCAACAACATTTTAAACAAGGCTTCAAAAATAGTAGACTTAGTTTTGTGACTCTCTATGCATTCATATTCCACCAGTTTCTATGATATTAATTAAACACGAAAAAAGAAAAATGAGAATAGAAAATACAAATAGTTTGGGAATTCTTGACAAATATTCCTATCAGATAGCTAGAAGCAAAGTACATAGTTCAAGGATAGAGAACTTTTTAAAACATGTATACAATACTAGAATCTATCAATAACTTTGAAATAAGATTGATGGAATGAAAAACATTGGATATGAAGCTCAGGGAAATTTGTGGAAGAGGCGGCGGTAAGATTGTAAGAGCACAAGGATGGGAGGAGTCATGATATGCAAGATACTCCACACAAGTTAGGGTTGAAGCAATTATAACAGGACTCTGCATGATCTGCACAATGACCAACATATCATTGATCCATCAAAGTCTAGCATGGACTAAAGGCACTAGGATCCTTAGAAGCAAGGGATTAACAGTCACAATAGCGTTCCTATACTTAAGGGGAACACAAGAACGAGTTCTAGGAAATGCCACTAAGTCCTTACACCTCATCAGAGAGGAGGACCCAGAGTAAAGTTCGATATACTCATTAAAGGATGCTTCAGAGATGCGGGGAGGGGCACTGGGAGAAAGGGAGGGAGGGGGGAAAGGAAGGGACAAAGCGGGAGGGAACAGGGAGGTCCAGGGAGGGGTGGAGGGAGGGAGGGGACAGGGGTTCCTATTATGTTTGTATGAGCAGAAAAAAAATAAAAAGAAAAAACGTAAAATGTTGGATAATTAGATGAGAAAGTAATTAAATGGAGATCATACAAGAATGCTTATCCATACTGAACTGTATTAAGCGTTCAGTGCTGCCTACTTTTTGCTACTCCAGTGATAGTGTTCATGTTATTTCTTCTCCCAGGCATGCCCATTCATCTGGCACTTGAGTACTCTCATCTTTGGGGTCTCTTCTACAGATCACCCTCCTCACAATGACGCTCTATAATCATACAACCACACGAAAGTTCACAGAAGTTCATGAACAAAGTACACTTCTTTGAGTATGTATAAAAAGTGACATTGTCCATACCATATTTGCCTGTAGCTGGTCTGTTTTGCTAGAATTTGCCAAGTCACAAAGCATAAAATACAACCTAAAAGGATTAACTGCAAAGCTAATTTTTCAAAGTCTTCTGATGAAGAATTATGAATGTCCTTGAAAGCTTTTCAAGAAGCATCAGAGAACAGATGGGAAGAGACCAGCTTTTCTACGTACACCTGTGGATAATAATGTCTGTGTTATCCTTTCTGGTCAACCTGAAAATAGCTCTTTGTGGTATGGATTGAATCTAAAAGATTTTGGGACTAGAAAATTGAATGAGTATAAGATATCAGTTTGAGTATTAATTCCCTACACATTCATCTGAAGCGGGTTGGCATATATAAAGAATAAAGGAAAAAATTTAAAGCACATTTAACTCATTTAGTTTAGTTTCTTTTTGCTATGAGTAGCAATGGATACTGAACTTACTGCAGAAAACTTCATGATTGTATGCTTCAGATATACACCAAAATGGTAGGTGTGGTGGACAGTTTGCTTGCAGAAGTATGTCCATGTCCAATTACCATATATATGACTAGTTAAGGCAAGTGGAAGGTTGGAGGCCAGTAACTGAAATATTCCAGGTCCAACTTAGAAAAATAATGCAAAATTCGATCATTAATAACTATAGGATAAGTATGTTTGAGCTATACCTTGGTTCAAACACTTGCTTAAATATACGGCCTTGACAATGTTTCTCTGGTTCACACTCTTTAACACTGAAAATATAATCGCACCTATGTCCTATTTATTATAGGGTTTATATGAAGTGTAATGTAAAGTGCCTGGAAATATTATGTGTTATTATCAATGCCAGCCCCTTCCCATCATCATTGTTTCCATCACCATCATCATGATCTTGCTAAAAAGCTGTAATTTATTAGATTCTGCATTCTTGGTAACTTCCATGTGATACCTACCTGCTCAAGACCAGAGAAGCTACTTTTGCCTTGCAAATAGAAAACATTTTTTAGCTATAACTGATGATGCTGAGAGAACACGTAAATTGAGTTCTTGGTAGCCAGATATATATACATATACATGCATAAGTATGTATATGTATATTGTAAGATGTATATATTATATCACATATATGATATATTATATCACATATATAGTATATGATGTATGCATTTGTATAATATATGTATATGACATATATCCAGATTATATGAACATGTATATACATATATATTTTGAAAAGACAGAAATTCTTATTTTAAAAAATGATGGAGGGATGAGAGGAGACAGTGGAGGGAAGCAGTGATAAGTACTCAATATGCTTCTAAAACTAGAAAAATAAAATAAAATAAAAAATTTTAAAAATGAGTACAGTCATTTAAATGTTTCTAATTATTTTAAAACTAAATAAAACTGTATCTGTTCAATCTGTGAAGTTTCAAAGGATGAAGAATCAAGATCAAAACTGGTAGTAAGGAACTATTATGCATCCCACAGTCAAATGCAATTGAAATAGGAGCAATCCCAAGGTTAGAACATGAATGTGTGAGCAGGTCTTTAGAACTGTTACACTTTAATGTGTTGGATAGATTTGAAAGATGACCTATGCCTTGGAATCATGTTGCAATTTTTTTTGGCTGTTAATTTTTAAGATGTAAGGATCTTAAAAGCTGCTTGGTTGAAGCAACTGGATGTTATTTGATTAGGGGATTCTAGAGTAGTGAGGAATCAACGTTAGGAACATAAGAGAAAACAGTTGTCTTACAAGGAGTGCACAGAGTAATATGAATTGCTAATGGAGATTTTCAAGAAGAGGTCCTGCTAGGCCTACTTTAATGAATTAGATAAGGCTCATTTCTAATTAACAGCATCCATTTGCATGCAAACCTTGAACTAAGGTCTTTAAACAACTATTTCTTCCTTTACATTTAGAAGTGTCTCCTGTTATTCTGTTTATACTATTAATTTGCTAACATAGAATAGATCATACATAGGTAAATGCTGCTTTCAAAATTCAAAATTAAAGAGGTTTAAAGAAATTATAGTGTACTGATCAAACATTAAGTCTTATATAATAAAGACTATTAAATATTCTTAGCCTTCATTTGAACTTTTATGTAGTCTTAAAAAGATCCTTGTGGAAGTAATATTTAAACATATTTCAACATGAGACCATCTGCCAGAAAGGCACTATAATTCCTCAGAGAAAGGACTATTGCTCATGTGTAAGTTTCTGCATTTGATTTTTCCCCATAGCAAACTAGATGTGCATGCAAAAAAATAAAACCTTCCAAACTTCGGGTGGAAATTTTTCAAAGTAAGCCTAGGACAATTGGGCAGGAAGTCTGAAGTAGATCATACCAGGCAAGAGTAATAGTTGTAATTCATTAGATAATAAATAAGACTCAAAAACATCATCAGAAGGAGAAAAACACAGAGCTTTTAAAAAACAAATAAAGTAAGTGAGAAATCATAATTTTGCATGTGTTATTATAGCAGTGACTTAGGAAACAGTCCAAAATGGATTTCCATGCTAATAGATTACTAATTTCAATGAGGGTCATTTTCTGTGGCAGTTGATAGTAGATGACCAACTTGACAACTGAAGGCTGAACTTCTAGGTACATCTGTAAAGAACTGTTTGGTTAAGACAAGTCTGGAGCAAGCCCATGAGAGATTATCTAATTGATGTGAGAAGATCCAGTTCCTTGTGTTTGGGATCATTCACTGGGCAGATGGATAAGTTGGAGGCATAACTGATTCATTGTTTTGACATACTAGCAACAGGCATACGGGCAGTCTGGCAATAGTGAGAAGTATGTGCCTTCTTCAGCTCTTTGTGTGGATATGAACTGGCCAGTTTCTTTGACTCCCAATGTTGGTTTTAACTCTTGCCTGTAGGTCTTGTGAATGAATGTAAATAGGAATCATTAAGCTGGAATAATTTTTCTCCTAAATTGTGCCAATCCTGTATTTGGTGAGCAAGGTAAAAATGAAACAGTCACACTGCCTTAACCTTAAGTAATGAAAAAACTTAGTAGCTCTTCAGATGATGTGACTTCAAACTGTGTACCTCTGAAAGTAACAGGAAATAAAGAGCATTCTATGTGAAGTATTCTGCCAAAAATCCCATTTGACTTGTATCTTTTCAAAACGTGTCTAGACCAAACGTCTAGTTCACAAGAATGTCAAAGAACTGGTTTCAAATTAAATGGCACCCACGGGGTGGGGGGATCAGGACCAATTTAGCAAGGTAGGATTTTAAGCCACCGATCTGAAAAGATTCAAATACCAATATCACTACAAAAAATAGGATGAAAGAGTGTTTGAGGGAAGAAACAAATAAAATAGAGAAGTGGGCTACTGGTTTGAAAACAAGCAAACAAATATGGCAGCCTTGAGTGGAGAAATTGTAATGCTGACTGTATGCTAAGTGATAACACGACATTATTTTCAATTTCTTGGGAATTATAAGCAAACATGGCTGAAAATGGAATGTTTACACTCTGAGGTGAGTCATGTTGAAATACTTAAGAGCGAACTGACTGTCATTTGACTTACAGAGGATAAAATAAAGCAATGTACATGTACAAATGTGCTAAGCTTTACAACATTTACAGGAAGATCATGGAGGGGAGGGGGAATGAACAAAAATATTCATGGTGAAATTTCAACAAGTGTTGATTCTAAGAAATTAAGAAGGAAAAGAAAAGGGTGTATGGGTATTTAGTATGCTGCTTTCCAAATTTTGTTTGATATTTTTTTCAGGAACAAAGAAAATTGGAAAAAGGAATCCAAGAAGTATGTTACCAAAGCATAATTCAAATAAAACATTATTCTTCAAAGAGCATTTATGTAACAATTGTACTTTGTTTAAGTATAGGAAGCCATATTGTATGTATCAACAATACAGAGGAAATACAGTTTTCATGGGGGTCATTTTTGCTAAGGGTTATAACCCAAGGGTTCCAAAGTTTAAGGTGAATGGTAATGATTCCATTTCTACTTCCCATGACTTTGCTTCCTGATAATTTACTCTTACATGGACTAACATTGTCATAAAGAAAATAATCTTTGCTAGGCTGTCAGCAATCTGTTGATGGAAACTTCAGAAGAAAAAGATTTTTATGAAGATGTAATTGTGCATTAAAATGACATTAGAGTAAATTAGGATGTGATCCTGGGCAAATATACAGCCTGCTGGGTAAAAATAAAAGCCTTTTATTGTTGTTTTCATTGTTTTATGTAACCCTTCAGCAATTTGGTGAAATCTAGAAATTATAAATTGGAAAGCTTTTAAGTCTGTAATAGAAAATATAGAAAGCTTCAAAGAAAACCTATTAAATTAAAACAATTGCAATGCATTACAAAAACAAATTTGTGATATATAATGCATGCACTTGTTTATGAATATATCAGACAATAGTATCTTTGTCTGGAAATTATAAATACTGCATTTCTGAGCAGTTAAAATTAGAATTATTTCAGGTATTATAAAACAAAATAAAGTGACTATAGCTCACAACATGATATTATATATGTTTTATGAATAAATATAAGAGAGAAGCTTAAAGGTTCTAAAGATAATGCAATTATTATAGTTTGGAATATTAATTCCTATTTTTAATAAATATGAATATACATGTCTTGAAATAAACTGAACCTTAAATATTGATCAACATTGTATGTTGATCAAAAATTTAGAAAATGTTTAAGGAAATGGAAATGTTATTCACTCTCATTTGATGGCTATAAATAGTTGTCAAATTTTCATAGCATACCTTATAAATTTGCAAAGTTAAACAAATAAAAATAAAAATGATCATGAAAAATATTTTTAGACATCCACAATAGCTTTTGTGATTTCTGTCGCAGCTTCCTGCCAATAAATTCATGCCAATAAATTGTTGCCCATAAATTGATGACCAAGTGGCTTAAGGAGGAACAAATGGTTTTATTCTGACTTATGACTGTTGGATTACATTTCTTAGTTCATCTTAGCAGGAAAGTTCATACCAACACCAGGGACCAAGGGAACTTCGTCCATATCCACATCATATCCACAGGACTGCTGAGAGGGAGGCAAACCTCATTTACCAAACAGCGTGTCTGGCTAAATATACCAAAGAATGTTAAACTTTACTGAATCAGCTACTCCCCTCTTACCTACTTGCCCAAGCACAGTCCCACCTACCATGGATGGGGGTTTTCCATCAATTAGGCAATTGCCTGTAGACTTGCTCAGGGATTAACCTGATAACTAATTCTTTACAAATGTGTTCAGCTCTCAAGCTATATCAGTTGTCAAGTTGTCATCTGTGTCTATTACACACAGTAATAGTATTACCATGTGATTTTTTTCGTCTAAGTTCCGAATGGAAGGAATCACTTAATTTCAGTTTGAAATTCAGGGGGATAGAAGGTTGGCTGAGGAGTTAAATCTTTGTCTTACAAGCAAAAGAACCAGAGTTCAGATACTAGATACCTCATAAAAATTCTGGGCAGAAATGGCAGCAGCCTGCATTTAGGGACCTGGAAGGCATAGCCTGGGAAACCTCAGAGCAAAACAATAAGAAGGTAGAGTAAATGACGATGATTTCTGGAGTCAACTTTTGGCATCCTCAGGCACATATGATACCCTCTTCCATGTGAACACACACCCCCTCCACACACGTACACATACATCTATACACACACACACACACACACACACACACACACACACACACACACACACGTATATTTTTTTCCTAATCAAGTGCGTGGTGTCACTTGAGTTCTACTGATGTAAAACAGCTAAATAAAACTCCTTTGCATACAGGTTTTCCTGATTTATCCTGTGACTTCCTTTCATATCTAATATGTATTCATTTGTTTCTTGTTCATAAAGATTATTTTGTTGATTTAGAAATCACTAAACTCATTACTACCATGCTTAAACCTATAGATATTATCTAGCTCCTCTAGAACATATGGTGAATTTGCTGTCATTAAATTGCACAGTTGATTACATTGTATACTTCATTTGCTTCTAATATGGACTCAAGTTAGAAGATGGACATCAGTATTTGAATATTTCAGAGGACTGTCCTTTAATACCTCAATATACTACAGTATCATAAAGAAAGATATAGAATTATATATAGCTATAAAACTTCAAATAATTTCTTGTACATTTTAGTTGAAATGATCACTTACATTCACATGTTTCCTTAACTTAAGAATGTTAACTATTTCTCATGCCTATAAAGACCATTGCAAGTAGTAACTATCATTGTGCTATAAACAATTCCTATTTTATTCTAACTTTTACTTGTATCACACTAAAAATAATCCATTATTTATCAACAACTTCATAACTGCAGCCCTTTTGCATTTGTTAATTTTGCATATTCATTATTAGCTACACCTTAATTTATGTGTACTTAATTTGCAAATGGATTTATAGAAAGAGCCATGAGTGCATTGGAAGAACCAGGTAGCCATGTTTTACTATATCATTACATTTCACAAAACTTAAATGATATAAAAATCCTGAGGAAATCTGCCATGAAACTGATCTGAGTGAAATTCAAACATGCTAGCATTTATTTTTAAAATGTAGTGTGAAGTAGACAACTTTAAAAGCTGAGTTTAAAAAAAAAACTTAAGGAAGCTGATCTTGACTTTTTAAAACACAAAAGTGCAATATTTAATGTAGGTCAAAATGTTGAAATGAGGGAAACTTTTCTAACCAATTATAACCAGAACCCTTGCTGTAATTAGCCTATAATTTGGATAATATTGTACAATAGAGTCAGCAATAATACTTTCATATGAAATTAGATGGATCTAAAATTTTAGAACATCCTTGGAGAATAATCATAGAGTTCCGTACTTATTTATGAATTAAAATTTGCATTTAGAAATCAATGATACATAGCAAGATTTTCACAATTCAGGTTAATACAAGGTACTAGAAAGAAGAGTAATATATTCTATTCAGTACTATAGAATTGAATATTTTAAGAGCGAGAAACACTTCACCGTTTCTATAAAACATATTTTTCCAGTCAATTTAACCACTATTATGCATTATAATAGATATTTACAGTATTTAATTCCATTTTTACTGATCATCTAATTTCTTATAATATTAATTCATTCTATATTGAGCTCAGTTCAGGAATGATATTCTATAGGCATAAATCCATTCAAAGTATCAATATATTAGTTACTAAAATAATGGAATATTTATGTGATAAATGCAAGGATTTTGATCTTGGAAAAATGTCATTACTTTTCAATGAAAAACATTTGCAATGACGTTTGGGTCTTTTATTTATCTCTGCATAATAATACTTTGCAAACCCAGATCTACTATTGGAGTTTATTTAGCGACACTTTATTCCTTAACTTTGGCAAAATGTGTACATGTGTGTATGTGTATATCACATCATGTATCTGTTATGTGCAAAAATATGAATTCCTTTTTCTTTCTTAAAAATGCAACATGAACAATGAGAGGAAACGAAACAACTGACATAATACTCAAATCTTTCTAGCCCATCTTTTTTTTACCTTTATATAATCATTGTGTGTGTGTATTTGAGGGCACTATGTGTTCCTTTGGAGGACTGAAGGTGATCTGAGGAATCATCCTGGATTTTTTTATCTCCTTTTTGCTTTGCTCAGAGATTTCCCAGACTCCACCCACTAGGGCCCAAAGTGCAGGGCCACTGACTTTTCTGCCTGCCATTTTTAAGTGGGACCTGGAATCTGAACTTGGGACCATCTGCTTGTGAGGTAGCGTCTTAATCCCTGATCATCTCTCCAGCCACTCTAGCGTGTCTTTATGATTTCAGAGAGAATAAAAAAGTGAAACAGAAAGAGAGTGAGGATGAAGAGAGGAGAGACAGAGAGAGACGCTTGCACGCATTGCTTAACATTCTCTCATTCTCTTCTTTTTACCCTGTGGTATCAGAAGATTCTACTCAAGTTGCCAAGTTTTCTCCTGGGCACCTTTTTCCAGTGAGTTATCTCATGGGTCCTAGTCCATTGCCACTGAATACAACCATCAATGATCAATGAATTGTTCTGTTCTAAAATACTAAAATGCATCTATTTTATAGATCAACTTAGCCAGTAGGTTCTCATTGTTTATACAATTGTCTCACTTGGTTAATAAAGAGCAAACCCTCCTTTATGAAATAAGAAACATTCTCATACGTGGAAGCATAATATTAAATCCCATTTATTAAATATCTGTGCCTTCCTACTGCAACATGAATATAGCTTTCAGTACATTCAATACTTTCCAAGGGAAAATGAAATGATGATTGAATTCAACAATAACCTTTCTTTGGTTTAATTTTCCCCTTTATATTTGAACATTTTAGGCTCAATACCTTTTCAAAAATGTGCAAACAAATAAAACTAAAAGTGTAAATTAATTTCATGTTTTTACAATAAAAGTTATGTGCATTGTTGTCCAAATCTTAAAATGTGCTTCTTTCCCTACAAAACCATCTTTTATAATGATTTCTCCTGTTTTTTGAAAAATAAAATAACTTGTAATTAAGCTTGCTGGAATACACCAAAGATATCCACATTTAGGGACAAATGTGTGATTTTCAAAACAAATTTGAAGTTTAAAAAAGACAAAAAAACCCACGAAGTAGCAACAAGTATATATTTTAATACTCAAGAAAAGGAAATTTTAAAAAGATCTTTGGTCCTATAGATGAACTTGATGGGCTTCTTTTTTTTTTTATTCTTTGACTTTCAAACATGAATATAATGAAACTATATGTTTTCATCCCTTACTACCCAATTCCATCCCCACCTCCTTTTAAGCCAGTCTCTCTCCTACTTTCACATATTTTTGTATAGTCCTAGTAGGTTTCTTGATGGGTTTCTTTATGCTAACACATTTCACTAGCCCCACAATCATTCATAGCTTTTCATTAAGGACATTTTAAAGAGCTTTGCTAACAATCTCTGCTACCCTACCTCTTTTTTCTTTCTTCCAGCTGTTTGTAGAACTCTTGCCACCGAAGATTCAAATTTCCCAATTTTTCCTGGAGAATATTGGCATCTGCTTTTGAGGACTGGTGAATTATTTCTTCTCCAGTTGTATTCAGGGTTCTGACAACAGTTTGCCGCTGCCCAATGCCATCCTGGAGTTCCTGTAAGATATCAAAAAGATAAAACAAAGATGAAACCCCATGTACTTATATTGAGGAAAAGATTAAACAAGACACTACCCCATGCAATTGTACCAGAAGAGAAAGATACATTAAAGCTTCCTATGAAAGTTGTTCCGTGAAACCGACATGCCCAGATGGGATGGCTACAAGACAGAGCAATACCTTGTATATCAGGGAAAAGGCGCCTCTTTGTCCAACTCCACTTTTTATTTTGAAAGTTTGTCAGCTAGAGGATGTTAAAATATCCTACAGATCAATTCAATTAGTTGGAAACTTTCTCAAGAGCAAATTCAATTTCTTGTCCCCACAAAAATGTTCTGTTTAATAGTCTATGACACGTTGTAAAACTTAAACAAGAATAAAGTATTTGTGTTTCTTTGTGGTTGTTGTTAGGGAAGATGAAGAAGCAAAATATACTTCAGCTTTAGTGTTTAAAAACCCCTCTAGAGATCTTGAAATAAAACTAATTACTATATTAAAAGAACATTTATTTCAAATTCTCTTTTCATCAATGTATTCTGCATTATAAAGCCACATAAAACTGAGAATTAATTGCTTTCAAGAGCAACCCAGGAATGTACAGCAATAAATCTTAAGATTATCTATATCTACCAGAACATTTTTATGAGTCATTCATGGTGTCAAGCCTACTATCTTTCATTTTTTATACTGAGTAAAATTGTAGGAAGAAAGTGTTGGAAAATAGTAAGAGTAAAAAAGAAATGATTACAACGAATATGCAGAAACAAAAGTGCTTTTGGTCACTAAATACAAGTTCCTCTTTATGTACCAATTTTAAACAACAATGTAGAACTTGTAAGGAAAATAAAAAAAAACTGATCACTAGATCTTAAAATCTTACATTTTAATCAAGACATTTTTACACTAAAATCTAAAGAACTCCTAAATCTTTATGTTACTGACAAAACAGTGGCAGTATGGAGAATATTCTTAAAAATAGACATTTTTCAAATTATCTAATATTCTTATATTCCCATATTCCCTGATCCAATATCAAGCTCAAAATAGATGTCAATATATGCTTATCACATTACTAATGTCTGATTTTGAAACTGAGTCAAATATCCAAAAGTATTTCATTCCACATCAGTTTTGTGTATATTTTTGCTACTTTCATTTTATTAATGTTAAGATACATGGTAGCATAATTTTGCAATTAAAAGACGGGGGAAATGATAACAAACACATTATTCAAGAGATACAGTACCTCACAGTAAATATGAAAGTACATATTTGTGTTTACTACTCTCAAACTGTATTGACCACATTTTCTTGAATGTCTGTGAGATGTGCCCGACTAAACTTACCTTGTTTTCTTTCATCTAGATGAGAGTCACGAGTTAGTAAGACAGATACCAGCTATAACAAACTTTGTCTACTTCTCATTATACCAAAGATAATTAAGGAGAGTTGTTATACCTTATTCAGAATAATGTATCAAATGAATGAAAAGGTCTGATAAGTTTCTGTGCTGCACTTTTCATGGATACATGAATAGAGGAACTAGGAGAGGAAAGAGAGAAGGATGGGAGGAAGAAAAGAAGGAAGAGAGAAAAAGTAGAATTCTGAAGGAAGCCTAATAGAAACCATGATTATAGTATAACTGGACCTTTCAGACAGTCATAAAATGAAACATAATTTTCTAGATGTTTAGGCAGTGTATTAACTAGATAAAGAGATTCTACAAATTTGTGAAGGACAATGTGTTATAGTCTATACAGTAGGACAGAAAAAGCAAGATGCTTCCTGAATGGTACATCAGATAAAGGATGATATTAGGAGTAAGATCAATCTAGAGACATTTAGGGGAGAATGACAGTTGAAATGTGAATACCAGTGCAGAACATCGAGGTTCAGGAACAACAAAAGAATGTCCACAGTTAAGGGCCCTAGGTGGGCAACTTCCATCATCAGAGTATAGAGTCAAATGCTGTGACACTATGTGAGAGTATGCATTAAGGAAGAAGGACAATGAAAGGCCTATATTGTGGATGCACCTGAAGGAAGTTTTGTGTTAAGGACTTTGCAGTTGATTGGAACTCAGCAGAAGGCAATTTATATTCTACTTGGGTGTGTTGGCTCTTTAAAGTCTATATCCCCCGCAACAGCTGGAGGCAAGAGGACCATGAGTTCAAAGTGATCATCATGCAGTAAATTGGCGGTCCACCTGGGTGGCATGAGATCCTTGTCTGAAAACAACAACAACAAAAAAATGACTAATATGAAAAATGCAGAGGAAGAGTTTGAGACAAAAGCCTGATACCGTCTTAGTTTATATCATTGTAACTAGCAAAGAGAATTCTGTGGTTACTTAAGATGCAAATATATTTATAACTCAAAGTGTTGTTTCTGGGAAAAAATGAAAAGAAAATAAAAAAATAAAGGAAAAGAAAACAACTAAGGAACTTCATTGCTTCTACGCCTTTGGGTTGTTCTGAGGCAGTGGACGAATCTGAGACAAGAAAACAGGCAAAACGCTAAGATGAAGCATCTATCTGACCAATAGGTATTTGGGATAAGACTAGAATTTTGACAGTGGGCCAAGAAAAAGAAACACTAGAGGTAGGATGAAATATTCAGCAAAATCAACAGGGCTTGGAAGCAACCCAAACCATACAAACAGGAGTGACTTCTTTAAAGGAGAGAGATTTGGCTAAAACCGAAGGCACAGAGGTAATTAAAAGGGAAAAGGCGAGCTCCTATTTGAGCTACCAATGGTTTCTCACACAATTATTATTAACCTATATCTTTTTTATTTATTTTTTCCACTCATACGAACTTGATAGGTATCCCATTCCCCTCCCTTCCTCTACCACTCCCTGGATCCCCTTGCTCCCTCCCCCCTTTTCCCCTTCCTTTTCCCCCCTCCTTCTCTTTCTTCCATTGCTCCCCCCTTTCCCTGGAGCATCTTTTAGTGTGCATGTCAAACTTTCCTCTGGGTCCTCCTCTCTGATGAAGTATAAGGACTCAGTAGCATTACCTAGAGCTCTTTCTTGTGTTCCCCTTTAGTATAGGAACACTATTGTGGCTGTTAATCCCTTGCCTCTAAGGATCCTAGGGCCTGTGATCCATGCTAGACTTTGGGGGGGTCAATGATATGTTGGTCATTGCGCAGGTCATGCAAAGTCCTATTATGATTACTTCGGCCCTAACTTGTGTGGAATATCTTGCATATCATTGCTCCTCCCCATCTTTAGGCTCTTACAATCTTACCGCCCCCTCTTCCACAAATTTCCCTGAGCTTTAGGATGGGAAGAGAGCAGGCTGGCCTGTATTAACCTATATCTTAAAAACATCTAAGGGTGCACATTAGATAAGAGTTCCTTAAACTAATATACCCAAGAATCTCCTGCAGACCTTGCTAAAGTATAGATTCTGAAACAGTACGTCTATTGATGGACAGGAATTCTATATTTCCAATAAGCTCCAAGAGGGTGATGATAGCAATGTTCCAGTAACAACCCTCTGTGTAATAAAGTGGCAGAGTAAGTGTCTTTGAATCTTAAGTAGTTAACAATGAAGCAATGACTTAAAGTTGTTAGCTCTATATCTTATTTATATAGGATCTTAAATAAGAGCCTTTAAATGTATTTTTTTACATTTAGTGAAATAAGAGCTTATTAAATAGTGTACTAAATTTATGGGAGAAATATTTACAATGTGTATTCTACTTGAGATGAAATTTGAGTGATAAAGCACAACAGAGAAAAATAATGGATCAGACAGGCAGTAAAAATTGCATGTGATGTTTTACAGTTTGCTTCTGAGCCAGAAAAAACAACATTTGATTTACAAAATGAAATGTAAAATCTCAATCAACTTCATTCGCACAGTGAAAAACAAATTAATTTTAATTCTATAGCTTCTAAAGATTTTAAGTGCTGAATTATTCATTACCAGTGAACTTTCTAAGCTTTGATATCATATTAATATACTGTTGTCATAGGCGTCCTTATCTATTTCTCTAGCAATTAACAGCTAGTCTTATTTTGAGACAGAAAGAAAATCATAATTAAATTTATTGGATTATTCATTATGGTTAGAAAGCTTACTGTTTTTATTCCGATATTAAAGCATTCATTCTTAATAAGAAGTGCATATCAGACTACCCTCGGGAGCTTTTTCAAAGTACAAAAGCCATATTCTACAAGCCTACAAAATTAGAATCTCAGAAATTTGGGTGAGTAGTGGGGGAGGGAATGAAGGGATTTAAAACAAAGACTGTGGAGGGAGAAGGAACAAGGGACATATGCAAAGAATGTCTTGGAATAGCTGGATCGATTGTTTAATTCTTTTATGTCTTTTCAATCAGGATGTCTTTCTACATTACAGGAAAAATGCTTGTTTTATATCTGAGTTCTTCAACTCTGGTTAGATTGTGGGAAGGAAAGAGAAAATGTAGGCAAATGTAAAGCTAACTTTGGAAATAGAGAACTATGAAATTCTCATTTTTTAAAAAAATGGTATGCATTTAGAAAAAGTCTGCTTGTAAATTTTTTTAAAGTTTTAGGAAAGCATAACACATGGAAAATAAGTTGTGACAAATGAAAAGGAATGAGCTAAGACACAGCTATGAGAAACTATATAGTGAGAAAATTGGCTGAGCTGAGCGAGAAATAAAGAACTGGCAAAAAGTTCACAAACCAACAAACAAAACAAATAAACAGGAGAGATGAAAATGTGATTTGGGAGACAAGATGGAAGCTGAGGGAAATAAAGGAAAGAAAAATAAATCTTTGAGCGTGCAGAAGTATCATGTATTCTATGCTGAGGTTTTCCTTGTGGTTTTGTTAATTATTTTGAGATTGGCTAATAATTGATTCCCATGTACAAGTCAAAACTTGCTATCAAATGAAAACATGTATTCGAATGAACTCACGGAGAGATGAGAAACAGACAGGATTTTATGGTGACATTTCATAAACACATAGTACCTTATCATTTTTCCGTGTCCTGGATAAAATTATTTCCTTTGGCTTTTTTCTTGATAGTCTTTAGAATTCAAGAGTTTGAAAAATAGTTTGTGGGGTTTCTTGGTTCAAAGAGGAAGAAAACAAGGTTTTTTCCTATGTTAATTCTTGGACTCCACAGTCATTGCTATCTTCAGAGATTTTTTTTCATGTGTATGTGTAGATGTGTGTGTGTGTATGTGTGTGTGAGTGTGTGTGTGTGTGTGTGTGTGTGTGTGTGTGTGTGTGTGTGTGTGTGTGTCAGAGGGTACTGTGAATGCCTATGGAGGCTTAAGGTGACTTTTGGAATCATCCTTGATTGTTCTACCTCTTTATTGTCTTGCTCTGGGTTGTCCCAGGCTCCAGCCTCCAGGAGCAGAAATTCAGGCCACCTTTTCTGCACCATGTATTTTTACATGAGATCTAAACACAGGACCTTCTCCTTAGAAGACAAAGGCAATGGCTTAACCCCCGAGTCATCTTTGCAGTGCTCTCTTCAGAGATTTTTAATAGGTTTCATTCAATAGCTTTCAATTTATCTGATTGTGATTTTTTGGTGTTGAAAGTAATATGCATGGGCAGATTCGCAAGACACTTGAGCGGCAATGGCAGCAGCACATATTCAACTCCGATTGTCTATGGACCAGGTGACTGTATCTGCATCTTAGACC
This sequence comes from Typhlomys cinereus, assembly GCA_023101885.1. Classification (NCBI taxonomy): domain Eukaryota; kingdom Metazoa; phylum Chordata; class Mammalia; order Rodentia; family Platacanthomyidae; genus Typhlomys; species Typhlomys cinereus. The sequence goes on from JALPQD010000632.1 coordinate 963,883, forward strand.
TTGGGTTTCTGCCCAAGTCTCTTAAGAGAGCAATCAGAAAGACTGAAAGACGGCTGAATTTTGGAAATTTGCCAGTTCAAAAAAAGAAATAAGTCAGCATGCAAAATAGAATATAAATTAACAACAAAGATGAGGAACAAATTAAAAAGTGACACAGTAATCGTAGATGTGAAATCATTTTATAATCATCTGTTACATTAATTGGACACATTTACAGGTGTGGCTCAATTTGATACATGTGCATACTATCAAATAAATAGCCAAACCATGGTAGACAACATTTTCTTAATCATTTAAAATTTTTTGATTGACAGGCATTACACTTATGTAGAGAGGGAAAATTTTAAGCCAAGAATGAGATTTGTAGGATAAAGAAAGTCGAGACTAAGAGGGCCCAGAATGAGAAAGTCTACTTATTGATGGTAGGAGCAAGTCCTTTTCCATCCTCTGCCTTGGCAGCCTGCTCTCCTGTCAGTCCTCATTTTCAAGGTTTGCCTGTTTCCTTGACTGTCAGCATTCTTCTTCCATGGAAAAATTTGGTTCCTTTTCAAGAAAAAAATTATTTATTTATTTATTTATTTATTTATTTATTTATTTATTTATGTATTTATTTATTTATTTATTTAGTGTGTGTGTGTGTGCACGTGTGCGTGGATGCGTGCGTGTGTCAGAGGGCACTGTGTGTCCCTGTGGAGGACCAAGAGTGCCTTCGAGAATCATCCTGGATTGCTTCTACCTCCTTCTTGCTTTGCTCTGGAATTTCTCAGGCTCTGCCCACCGGGGTCAGATGTGCAGACCACTCCTGCTTCTGCCTGGTGTTTTTACATGGACCTGGGATGGGACTCAATGATCTGCTTGTGAGACAGAGTCTTTACCCCTGAGCCATCTCTCCAGCCTACAAGTTCCCTCCTTTTATGATTTCACATGTGCATGTGTATGGCCCATAAAATTTAATGTGCGTTACCTGAATATGCATGTGCATGGGCTCTTGCTGGAAGATAGACAACTTAACACTGGCTATACCAATGAAGAAAATAGTGCTCTTTCACTAAATAGCTAAATTTCTAAAAGAATTCTATTTAATGACATTTGTGTATATATTAGAATTTTTCAAATAAAGATTATGTACTAGTGGAGTGTTTTCTCCTCACAATGAAATATACCTTCAGATTTTTAACTGTACTGCAGATTCAACTTTTGGCTTAGGACCTATAGACCTACTAGGAGTAATTTACAAACTAAATCAAATCAGAGAGAGACATTCCTTGAAAATGAACATGAGGGGACAAAAATGATACTTCTTTAGTCTCTTATTTCTCCTGGTCTCTTTTCATTTCCATTTCAGTAAACAATTTATTAGGATCCATTAATAGAAATGCTGAAGTCATATGTATGCTTTTATTAATATTTTGCAGGAACTGTAGTTAATTAAGGGTGGTTTTGATAGAGCACCTCTAGTAATATCTTTTTCTCACTAGGTATAAAAGTAAATATGTTAATGGTACTAATATCCATTTGTTCCTGATAATGGCTAGTATGAAAAATATAAAAATAATAATGACGTTTCTTGTAATACTAGAAGTAGATGGTTTCTTTTCAAAAACAAATCTCCTGCAGATGAATTATGCAAAATAACAATTTATTTCAATGTGACAGTTACTTAGTATCAAGGAAATTTCTTTTGGATGTATTGACTATATCCACTCAGAACTATATATGTTTGCCATTATCATTATTCATAGCAAAAATACTAAGTGAATATATTATGGACTGTTTTAAATATTAGAGATGTTATTTTTACAGGCTCTATAAAAAATTTCCAAGAAGTATTTTCTAGGCAAAAAAAGGAGTGTGTGTTTGCAGTGCATTTGTATGCATGTGTGTGAGTGAGAGAAAGAGAAAGACAGAAAATTTACTTTTTAGTTTTAAATACAGTTTGAAAGCAGAAAGTTATCAGAAGAGATAAAATATATAACAAAATTCAACCTTTAAGAATCTGAATCCAGGAGCTTCACATTAAATCTGGACTTAAACATGTTTTTAGAAGTAGATTTCTGCTTGTTTAATCATTGAAAGATTTTTTTGAGGGCCATGCATGCAGTCTACCACTCTCCTATGTCAACCAAATTGCTTTCATGAAAATTGTTGTTATTAAGTACACAACTGTCCAAAGCGAACAGGTTTTTCTTGTTAAAATCAATGTTAGCTCTTTCCAGGTGCACAGATTTATTCAGTCCTTCTTGGTTCCTAAATCATTCATGAGAACTTCAGGGAAAAATACCTGAGAACATTTAAGAACTGTTTTTCTCTCCATTTACTCAAATTTGTTAAGGAAACAAATTGTCCTTTCTCTGCTAAAATGGCAGCTCTTGTCTCAAGCCTACTTGCTCTTTTATTAAGTAGTCTCGAATACAGAGCATATGATTTGGGCATAAATCCTTTCTACATAATTGGTAGCATTGTTTTGAATATGGGTTAGCTATTTCATCTTGGGAACTATTTTATATAGCCCACAACACTATATGAAAGGGGAAATAAGTTACTTACAAGCACCTCATTTCTTTTCTTTCTAGAGATATTATCAATTTGGTACAACAAAGGATTTTTTCAAAAACCATTTGGAGGCTAGAGGATAATACAAGGCACATATATGTTTTTATAGGAATAGAACAAAATTGTTTAAAAGAAAGACAATATATGAATGAGATGGATTATGATATATAGATACACAATTTTAATGTAGACAGAATGGGTTTTTAAAGTCTTAATTTTTTATTGATATTGTAAAATTTACCAAATATTTTTACTCTGCATTATACTCTTTCCTGAGCACTTGCTATCTGTTAGGCATTGGTCTAGGCCTGGTTTTCCTTAGCTGAAGGAGAAAATATAGGTTGCAGAAGATATTGAAGAGAATAGGAAGTCAAAGAAGGGGATATTTTGGTAAGTGAATATGATAGCATGTATCAGGGAAACAAGCTATGGTCAAAACAGAAAGAAATAGATGAACACAAATGATATATGTTGGATGAGATTGGACAAGGTTTAACACATATTGAGGAAAGGAATGAAAGAAATGTAGCAGTTGAGCATATTAGCCTGAAACTGAGAACAAGCGATAGAACTGAAAATACGAGTGAGATCCTTGTTATCAGATCTAAGATAAGTCGTGAACAGCGTTGGAGCCTCCATTGCTGTTGAAATAAGGAAGCAACCGTAATCTAAAAAAATTGTGTAGTGTGGAATACTTCCATGATAAATATTAAGGGAAAAATGAAAGTAAAATTTTACTGCTTGATGTCCTATGCTGGAAGAGATATCATTTAATATCAGGGATGGCATAATTTATAAAGTTAAGAGACAGTATGGTTCTCATTAATTATTCTTTGGTATTTTGAGACAGGGTCTCACAAGATTGGCACAGATTTGAGATCCTCCTAGTTCAGCTCACTGCAGTGCAAGAAGGACAGGCACATATTTTTATATCTGTCCTGACTACACCATAAATATGGGTATGATGTGTAATTTGTGTATGTTTAAAGGAAACTTGACAAAATAAGTACAGCCCATGAATATATAAAAGTGATGTTAGGAGCCTGTGAGATAGATCAGTGGGTGAGGCAACCTGCTCAGAAGCCTGATGACCTGAGCTCTGAGTTCCCTTGTCATCTGACCTCCCCGTACACGCTGGCATGCATGCTTATTGTCTTTCTCTCTCTTTCTCTTTCCCTCTCTCTCATGTGTGAGTTAATAAAGAAAATATGAAAAATAGATTTAAAAAAGAAGAGGCATTAAATTGAACTGAATTTTACCCAACTTTCATTCTGACCACAGACAACAAGGTATCAAGGAGGAAAGGACTAGTTCCTTGACTCTTAAGAATGCGAAGGTATACAAATAAGATAAAGAAGGATAACATCTATCCATTGATTTTAAGCATTCAGCTTAGATCAGAGAGCCCCAAGACATAAAACTAGCACTGCACATCTCGACTCTAATTGGGTACCACTAAATGTTTTATGTCCTTCTCCACATTATGAAGGTATTTAAACACAAACTGCTCTTTTCATTCAAATTCTAATTTCTGATGTTAGGTCTCTTTCTCTGTAATTCATTATGGTTTTTTTTTCCTGCTCCTCTCTTTCCTGGAATTGCCTTAGAAAAGTCCTTGAGAGAAGCAATTGCATATCTATTACTGACTGGGCATCTCCTCTGGAAATCAAAAGCAACAGGCACAAAAATAGCTTCTCTTTCTGTTAATTGTAGATTTTTATAAGGTAAACAATCTGTACTTTAGTGAATCACATACAAACTAACCAATGAATCAACAAGTAAAACAATCCGAGGAATTAAGAACATCCTTTTCACAACGTTCTCAGTTATCCATGTGCTTAAGAATCAACTTAATTGTCCAGACCCTTTCCATTTGATTAAATCCTCGGAACTATTTCAAGGCAACATTATCAATAATATCACCCTGAAACTTGTTTCTCTTATTGATTTATTTGGTTGCAGTCTGCCTTCTATCACTTATCTGTCTGGGAACTACTAAGTTATCTGCTTCATCCCTATACTTTCTTTTTCTCGCATCACCTTCTATTTTACTGATCCTAATTTTTATATCTCTTGCTGAATTTACCCCACAATCACTGCTTCTTACTTTAGTCTGCATATTTATTAGCCCTTCCCTATTCTAGAAACACATCTTTCTAATTGATTTTCCTCAAAATCTTTCATTATATTATTTCTCATGAAATCATTTCAAATTAATCTTCCAGATGGACAATACTGCAAGTGGATTTCCTCATCCAAAACCTATTCTGAATCATCAGAGCTTTGTCTGTCAAGACCTAATAGCTTAGAATATATTCAGAACTTCATATTGTCTCTATAGGTAACTTTTCAGGACGTATAAAAATGATTTCCCAATTCTATAGGCTTGCTTCAAGAGAGATGACAATATGCTCTAGTCATTCCTCAGATCTTTGCTTATTCTCCCTTTATCAGGCATGTATTCCCTATTATTAAGGAACCTTTTCATTCGAATCCACTAGGCCAGAGCTTCATGATAACAGAAACCTTTACTATTTTCCTCCCTCCCCTGGTAGTACTCAAAATACATTTGTGTGGCGGCAGGAGGGACAGCATGATAACTTACAAGGTAAGGCACCTGCTGTCAACCCTGGAAACCTCAGTTCAATCCCTGGTAGCCCATGTGGTAGAGGAGAGATCTGATTTCTGAACCTTAGTGTCCTCTGATTTCCACTTGTGCACCATGGCATGTACCTCCTCAACCCACCCTCGTGTCTCTCGTGTCTCTCACAAGTAAATAAACAAAAATAAATGAAATATTTTGAAAAGTGCATTTATTGTATTGACAAATGAAGAAGAAGCACTGCAAATTCTAAAACATAAGTAAATTCCCAAGAAGAATTTATCTGATTCTGTAAAATCTCACTGTGACTTAGAGTGAGCCTGCATTATGCTGCTATTGAGAATCAATAAAAATTAAACAACATGATTTCAATTCAAAATCTATGATTGCTCTGAAGTGTTTTCACATGCTAATTAGTTAAAGTTTTTTTTTTACTAGGTGACTACATGATTGGATGGAATCATTTCTCTTGAGAGATTATGGAGTGTGTGTTTATGGCTTCCCTAAGAGCATATCATATGTGATTTAAAAATGTCTAAAATCCATTTCTATTTTCAATACCTGGTGCTGTTCTAACCAAATATTTAGTGTTGATGGTTCTGAAAAGAATAGAGCTAGCATCTGATCAAAGAACATTAAAATGTTCATAACGTCATACTAGTGACAGGGATCCCATGAAGCAGTACTTTAACTATGCCCATGTGCTTCTTCCAGTGTCACAGTATTGCGTGCTGATAAATTTTAGAGTACAGAAAGCAAATGGCAAATATATCTCTCTCATTCCCAAATTCCAGGCTATAGCAATGACCTAAAAATCATGTTACCTTCCACTACTGAGAAGTTAGACCCAGTCTTTTTTTCTAAACATTTATTATTATTATTATTTATTTTTTTAATTCAATTGTGTGTGTGTGTGTGTGTGTGTGTGTGTGTGTGCGCGTGTGTGTGTATGTATGTGTGTGTAGAACCACGGACGAATTCGGGAACCACCGTGGACCGCCTCCACCTCCTCCTTGTTCACTGGCTCCACCCTACCAGGACCAGAAATGCAGGCTGCCCCCCCTTCCGCCCGGCGTCTATACGTGTGGTCTAGGATCTGAACTCGGGACCTTCCACCTGCAAGGCAGAGGCTTAACCCCTGAGCCACCTCTCCAGCCCCTAGACCCAGTCTTAAACAATCAAAATCTGATATGATTGACAATGACAGAAGAAATTATAAACAAAAAATTGTCAAAGCAATACAAACTGAAACTACAAAATACTACTTCATAGAATGTAAAAGGGCAAAATTAAAATGGCTTGCATGATTAAATATTGACAAATATGTAAAATGAATGTTGCAATTTACCATCATTGACATTGTAAAATGTCACAATCATCTTTAAAAATAGTTGACACCACTTACAAAATGAAACATTTGACCCTGTACTTTCATTTCTAAGCATTTTGAAATAAATAAAAACATATCTCATAACTAACTTGTACACACATTTTCATGTTATCTTTGTCTGAAAATAATGTATATGTGTATCAGGAGGGAGTGGATAAATGTTGGTACATTTCCATATGGAATATTAATCAGCAATCAAAAGGAATTAAACAGTGACGCACTTTCAATATGGACAACTCCTACGCTCGTATGCTTTTCTTTCCTGCCTGCTAGGTTTCATAGTGCTGAAAGGTACTATGCAAGCTTCTGAGTGAAAAAAGCTTTTGTCAGGATGTCTGTTATCTACAATACAATTCTGCCAACAAGATGAGCCCATTGGTGCAATGAGAACATGGGAAAGGATGAAATATTATATGTCGGAATATGAATATTATGTAAAATATGTTGACAGATTGAGACCACAAACTTGAATGAGCCATTTCCTCTTTAGAACATAAGATCATGTGATCTAATTGACATAGGCACCTACACTCCTCAAAGGCAGATACACTTTCCTTGTTTCGGGTCATCCAGTTTCAACATTGTGTATGGGGATAAAAGGGAAAATAGTATATTTATTCTTCCTGACTCACCAGGTCTGTCATTTTGGTGACCCAATTAAGCATCAGACCTCTTTTAAATTTCTATCTGCAAATAACTGAGGTCTGGTAATCACTCTGTGTCTTGGTTAGTTCCCTTTAGAAGAGTTCATATGTGCAGTGTAATGGAAGACAGAAAGGACTTAAGTTTGTTGGACCTCCATATTGTTAGTATAACCAATATAATGTACAAAAAGCTTTGATAAGTCATTGAAAGGGATATGTACACATCCAAATTGAATTAAAAATCAATATGAAAGGAAGCTCAAGGCACCTGAAAAAGTCTTAAAATCAAATCTTGACAATAAGATTGGAATATCCTAGAGGTGGAGAGGTACATTTCAAACCAGGTCACTACAATCATGACAGGGTTGCTACATTCAGGGGCTGATTTCAGTGAGATCTATCTTTTATCAGATCTTCACAATGGATGATATATCAACATTCCTCCATGGACCAGCGAAGATCTCAGGAAAAATAACTACATGCAGTGGGAATTATAGGGGCAGGTGTTATATAGTTAAAGGGAGTGTCCCCACCTTTGGGTTTACCCAATGAAAGGGCACTTATATTACCACAGAAGCTAGGTGTCCTATTAGTGCAAATGACATGAAGGCAGCCCTGTGTTCCACGGAAACAGACAGGCATGAGAACATAGGGAGAAGGATGAAGTAGGGAAAGGAACAGGAGGATGGCAGAAGAGGAGGAAGGGTAGGAGGTGGCAGAGATAACAAGTTATTTTGTTTGTAAAAATTTAAAAAAAACTCTGAATAAAAAATTAATAATATAAAATAAAATGGTGATAAAACTAGGGAATAGAAAGCACCCCATTGAAGTCTCATGAGATTCCTGCCACTCATGCCAGGTTTCCCCAAACAAACAGATTCTGAAAGGATGTGACCATGGAATGAAATGAGGGACTCCTCACCAAGGGCAAACGTTAAAAGAATCATACCACAGCCACGTCAACCCAGAACAAAAGCCAAGCTGGATTGAGCTGAGGGTTGTGATAATGTCAAAGACAACATTCAGGATGTTTTTACTTGCATTTAGAGAAGAATGAACTAGAAAGGCAAAGGGCCCCTAATAGGGGGTAACAGTAGGGAAAGTGCAGGGACTCTGTTCCTTTTGCTTGTCTGTTCTGTCAAGCAGAGTGTTCATCAGACTGGAAAAGGCAGAGCAGTACAAGGGAAATGAAGCCCAAAATAGGTGACAGGTTTTTTTTTTTTATATAACAAGAACACCTTGCTGCTCTAAATGAGCTAAAAATCTCTGGCCCCAGACCAATTATATTCAGGGAAATGAGAGAACTTGCACAATACAGTCCTACCCTGCTGTCAGTGGTCTTTGAGGAAGTACGTTAGCACTAGAGCTAGCCAAATGTCATTCCAATTTTCAAAAATAGGAAGAAGTAATTCCTATTGCTACTCATCTACCCCTGTTCAAGAACATTTCTGGATGACTGAAGGAGGTGCAAACAAATAGTCATTAGCACAGACAACCAAGATGCTGTGAAAATGTGTTTGTATGGCAACTTTTTCTTACTGTAGACTCATCATGTACCTTTGTTGTTTAATTTCTTTTATAATATAAAATCGAACTTCAGATTTCTAAACAACTTACAAGCACATGATTTTAAAAATATCCTCAGTCCCTAAAATGAAGGAACCATATGAAGACTTCATTGTGTTCAGTAAGAACAATACAATTTTAGTTACCCACTACTTGAAAAGTCTGATGTCCTCTGTTTAATATTAAACAATGACCTGGTTATTTCATGCACTTGTCATAGCAGCAATCTGTTTGCTTTGAAAAAGAACAGGACAAGAGTAATTTATATTGAAGAAGATTTGAGGACTCCACATAAGAGGGAAATTCTTGAAACATAGGTTAAAATCAAAATAGATGAATATCCAGAAAAGTTTTAAAGGTGATCACTGTAAACAGTACTGTTTGTCTTCCTGATTTCCTTCATTATTTTGAATCTAGTGTCACCATGAAGAAAAATGCTGCATTTATGTGGGAATCAAACAAATATAATCTCATCCAAACAGATATTTTTTCTGATTTTTTTAAATCAAGAATAAAAAAATAGATAAAATGGTCTTTCCTAGTGCTTTATTTTAATTGAGCCAATGATAAAATTTTCAGTGAGTATATTCCATTCTATCTATAAAGAAAGGGGCATCTGTAAGTATAAATCCCTACTGTGTTTGCAAAAAATAGATATTAGTAAATTTATTCATTGATACAAACATGTTTGGTGGGCAAAATACATCCAAAATCATAAATCCTACTTTATAACTTCTCAAGAAACAATACCAAGTTCCTCTAATATGAATTCATTGCTGTTCTTATAGTATTTTTCTCCATTCTGCTTTTGAGCAAATCAATGCTTTGCCATGAAATTACAGAGAGAGAAAGATTGCTAATATTTCCATAGTATTAGCATACTTGATGCCCTATGATAAGCTTTTTTCTTAGGAAACTAGAGACAAGAATTCAAATATGTACAACTTAGACTCCTTAATACAAGCAATTTTAGGGAAGCTGTTGGAAGAATCTCTCCTTTTTTATGTTGAGAAAAAGATAATAAGTATCACTGTGACTTCAAATTATTTCATCAAATTTCCCAATCCAAAACATTCTATTTTCATATTTATTTTCTGTTTTCTTATCTTTTACCTCAATATGAAACTTTGTTATTTAGGTCCCCTGCTTTCTTTTCATTCTATATTTGATTTTTATTGCTTGAAATTTTGTTGGACATTACCTCAAATTGTTTGTGGACTGAGGAAGGATATACATGAAAGCAACCTAAAATTCAATTCAAATAACTACTTTGAATATTTTAATTAATAATTGTTGTAATTATTTATTATGCAAATAAATATCATTAGCTTTGTGTTTTAAACTGAAAAGAGTATAACATCTTCAATGCAAAAACAATGTTAATACTTTCCAGATTTAACAGCAATTTAAATGCTTATATTTACTTATTTCCATCACCTGGTATGATCATTTACAAAAATCAGGAAAAGTATTTAACACGTATGGATTTTCTGAATGTGTTAGTTTTGAGCAAAATAATGGTTCTCTTTGGAAAGAGAACCATCAACTCATAAAATGTCTTAAACTGATTTATAAAGGACTACAATATCTTCTCAGTAGACTGTATTTATTTGTAAATATTAAATCATCATGATGACATGATTCTTGATAATGAGAGTATTTGTGTGTAGTTCATTACATCCAATTTTGTCCTTTTTTTTTTTTTTGAAAGAATCAAACAGCCATGCTGAAATCATTTGTTTTTCTTGAAAAGGCCTATATTTACATATGAAAAAACAAGGCTTTAATTTTTATCAGACACACCTGCTAGCCAAAAATACACTATGTGGAACCAGACCAGCCACATTTCTCCGCATCTTAAAGCTCAGGGAAATTTGTGGAAGAGGGGGCGATAATATTTTAAGAGCCTAAAGATGGGGAGGAGCAACAATATGCAAGGTACTCCACACAGGTTAGGGCCCAAGTAACCATGACCTGTGCAATGACTGACATATCAATGACCCCCCAAAGTCTAGCATGGATCACAGGCACTAGGATCCTTAGAGGCAAGGGATTAACAGTCACAACAGTGTTCCCATACTGAAGGGGAGCACAAGAAAGGGCTCTGGGAAGTGCCACTGAGTCCTTACACCTCATTAGAGTGGAGGACACAGAGGGAAGTTTGACATTCACACTAAAGGATGCTCCAGGGGTTGGGGGGAAGAAGGGGGTACTGGAAGAAAGGGAAGAAAGGAGGTGAAAGGAGGGGGAAAAGTTGGTAAGGAGCAAGGGGGACCAGGGAGGGGTGGAGGGAGGGAGGGGACCTATTAAGTTCGTATGAGTGGGAAAAAATTAATTAATTAAAAAAATGAGGAAGTAAAAAAAAAGGACAGCTGTAATGTTTGTGATTAAAACTGCTCATGTTCCAGAAAAAAAACCCTACGATTTTTCTTACATTTATGTAATCCAGGTTATATAGGTAAGAGTAAGTGCTGTATCAATGAACATATTTTTTAAATTGGTGTATTATTAAACATTTTCCAGAAATGAATATGTGTATGCTTCAGTTGCTGTTCTTGCTTTGAGACAATACTTTGTACAACTTAGTGTGTGAAGAAATGGGTTGTATTTGGCTGTCATGGTCTGAAATGAATTTGATCCCATAGGCTCATGTGTTTACATCATTAACTGGTGTTAACGTTTGGTATGGTTGTGAAGGCAGGCACATCACATGGGTTGATCTTGGAAGTTTAGTAGCCTGACCCTGCTTCCTCTTGCCCTGGTGCTTCCTATCTCTATCTCCTGATGATTACAAATGACCTGAAGTGGCCTTAAGTGGCTTCTGCCTTAACTGTATCTTCTACCATGAGATTCCAGCTAATAATGGGTTATATCTGCTCTGTAAGCCAAATGAATTGCTTTTTGTCCATTTCTGCCTATGTCAGAGTGTTGTCTCACAGCCAAAGAAGAGTGACTACTGCAATAAGATGATAAATTGTCTCTACAATTCTGTTCTACTTGTAAGAAAATAAGCATAAAGAACATCAAAATATTGGAAGCAAAGGCAAAACCTTTTAATAAAAGTAACATCTGGTGAGAAAGATTATGGATGTTTTTAGTTTTTAAATGTGTTTGCTTTGTCAGAGAATTTTCTACACTGAACACTGAAAATTAGTAATTTTTAAAAAAATCATCTTTCTCCAAATTTTGAAAAATAAAAAGTACAAAAATAAAATTACAGCACACTTGTGCATGCTCACAAAGAAAAATCCACAATGAGTCAGAGTTTGAATGTTACTAAAAGATGTGAATGTGGTATGTCTTATGGGGCACATGAAAGAGAATTTCATCTATGTCAGTGTTTCTATAACAATACTTTGTATATGAATTAAAGATATTTAAAGCAATATTTGCATTGGGTTATTATCACAAGTTATTGCTTGAGTCACATACACCAAATCATTAAGAAGTTTATTGGTATTCATTAGTACTGATGCTTAAGTGAACATTTGCTAAAAAGATTTAAGTGATGATTGTTCATAAATCCATTTACTTACCAATTTTGTTCTTGGCATAAGTAATGAATAACGAGATACCAATCATTTAAATACTCTGACCTTTATATTCAAAAGTTTTGTCTCTATAACTGTTCTGTCTTACTCAAAGTCAAATTTTTTTCGAAAAATAGATGTGACAATAATATTAATTTGAAGCCTATTACAGTAGAAAGTTCTGTTGTATGTACTTTTTTCTTTGGACATAGCTTAACACCTCAGACTTTGATGGAAGTCTATTAGGAGGATGTTGTGTAACAATCTGAAACATCTTGGGGCCTGAAGAAGATAAGGCAAGCAAACAGTTCTTTAGGCTCAGGAAGTTCCTGAGACTAACAAAATTTAAGATGGTCTCTCCGCAAGGTGAGAAAAAGAAGTAAACAACTTCTGGAGAGGAGACTCTCCAGACAGCCAAGTAGCCTGAAGGAGACTCTGAGCAGTCCAACAATAGTTGAGAGGAGATTCTCTGAGGATAAAGTTATGCAACGAAGAGCTCCAAGTTTGAACATCTTTGAGTTTCTCACCTATGCTGGAGTAGGCTTTCTGGTGATGTAGTTGCTTTTATGTCATCCCTGCTCCTGTGATAGCCTTGTCTACTCTTGCAAAGAACTACAGTCAATTCATAGTTCATCGATTTGGACCCAGAAAAAATTACTTTGATCTGTCATCAAATAATATAGTTTGTGTGGCATCTCCCCAGAAATGTATCACATAATATTCTCAAGCCTAAACTGTTTATTTTCAAATAAGCAAGTTTTGCAAAGTGAATGTATACTGCCTTAGACAAAATAACACACTATTTATGAAATCAAAATCAAATCAAACCTTCCAAGTTTTCCAAATTTAACAGAAACTTGTGTTTTATCACAGACTTGCAAGTGATTAATCCAATTCTACGTTCAAATATATAAGATTCATATGACACAATTTGTCAATCTATATCACTTTAAGCAAGCCACGCATTTCCTTCTGTTTATCCTTTTATAAAATTTAAAGCAAGATCATATTAGCACCTACTAACTACAGTTGTTCTGTGGACAATCTTCGATATTGTAAGTGAATAGCTGGTTCTTACATTTTATGATTTCGTTTTCCCTCTTGGCCTCTATGCATTGCTGGGAAGAATTATCTTCTGTCATTTACAAGGGGACCAGGAGATGACTTAGTGGGTAAAAGCACCTGTGCTCAAATCTAGTGCCCTGAGCCTAATCTCTGCAGACTGTATAGTAGAAGGAGATAGGGACTTTCCCTATGTTGTCCTCTGGCCTCCACGTGTACCCAGCATGCACATGCTTCCTCTCTTCCCCTCTCATAAATAAATAAATAAATAAATAAATAAATAAATAAATAAATAATTTAATTTAATTTTACATATTTCTTCAGAAACTGGAGGAAAAAGAAATTACTTTGAAATGTGAGTCACTGCTTATCATAGTTAGGCCCAGGCGTCAACTTGACAGTTGAGGGTTTACACTCTGGGCACATTTGTGAAGATTTAGTAGTTGAATTAAGCCCAGAGCAAACCTGCAAGAGATTGTCTAGCTGATGGCGAAGATCCAGCCCATGGTGGGTGGGATTAGGCCCTGGAATAAATCACGGAGAGCTGGTTGAGAGAGTTGGCATCCTTCTGTTCACTTGGCCAGACATGCTGGTCTGGCAAGTAAGGATTGTCCATCTCTTAGCCATTATGTGGTGATGGTGTGGCTAGTTCCCTCAGCCCTGGTATTGGTGCATGCTTTCCTGTCAAGCCGGATTGAGAATTGTAACCAGGAATCGCAAGATAGGATAAACCCTTGTTCCCTTAATCTGTTTGATGGTCATTTATCAGCAACCATGCAGGCTGACTGCAACACTGGTACACTCTGCTAAGATTGATAAACCTGTCCTTAAACTACAAGTAACAATACTCATCACCCTTATTAATTAGTGACTAGCTCCAAAAACATTGCAGTTTCCCCATAATCTCTAAATAAATATTTAAAGATTTGGTTCCAACCACAGGATTAACAACTTTGACGCAGTCAGCCTTGTAGGAATTCCCCTATAAATTGGCAATACTTGTTTCTGATTTTGTCAAGCAACAATGCATTTCTTTCACATGTTGTTGACAGTGGATCAGACATGTTTGTCTGCACCTCTCTTGTCAATGAATGTACTTTTGACAAGCCTGAGACGTTTTGGATCTCCTCTCTTCTCCTGGAAAACCACATGTTTGCTATACAATATAAAAGAGAAACTCATCCCTAAACAAAAGCACTTGTGTTTTGTCCTTCATAAGGAAAATAATGGTAATAGAAGAACTAGGCCAGATGCCCAAATCTAGGCCAGCTTCTGCTCTAGCAGGGATGTACATAATGTTTAACAGAGAAAGTAGCTGCCTTGTTATCTCCGATTCTACTCTAATCAGTTTCTGAAAAATCAACTTATGCAATAAACAAAAGTCAGAAGAATATTTGGACCTTTTTAAAATTATGCCTACCTTGAAGAACTTTTATTGTTACTGAACAGAGATGAGTCATTCGCTGGACTTTAGTGCAACACATAAGCAACCACAACAATCCTGCCTAGACTAGAAGCATAATAAATATTATTATCTAAAAGAAAAATTATTTTCAGTAAATACACTGGAATCAATAGGTGGCCTTTATGCTGACTGTTATAGTTAGTTTTATGTGTCACCCTGGCAATTAAGAACTGAGACTTTAAGCATACATATGAAGAATTACTTAAGAGAGGAGGAGGGAAGGAATAGGGGTGAGAGGAAGGGGGGAGGGGGAGAGAGTAGAATGGGGGACCACAGGGAGAAGGTAAGGTAGAAGGAGAAGGAGGTACCTATTGAGCTTGTATAACTAGGCAAAAAAATGTAATAAACAAGAATTTGTAACTGAAAAACGCAGTTTGAAAACACAAACATTCTTTGTATAGTGTCTTGAACATGGTAGAGGGCATCTTATTTTTCCAAGTGTTGAAATAAACTGTTCAATTATAAAAAAGAATTACTTAATTAAGACAACCCTCTGATCAAGCCTAGTTGATGTAGGGACATATAGCCCATAGCAGGTAAAAGTATTTCCTGGGCAGGCGCATGAGAGAGAGAAAGAGAACTGGTTGACTTTGACAGATCAGCATGCTAGGAAGCATGCCTATCTCAGCCATTTCTTTGCATATGATGTGGCATGTTCCTTGGGTCCTTACTGCAATGCCCCGGCCACATCGTATCCAACAGTAAGTATAAATCCATGTTTGGGTCACGCATCATTACAGCAACAGAGATATGACACTAAGACAAATATGGTTCATGTTAACTACAAAGGAAAACAAATGTCAAGATGTCATGTATGTGTGTCACAGCTGTTAAGTGTGTCTGAAGTTAAGATTCATGAAATGTTCCAATAGTATTCTAGGCTTGGAATATCAGTCAGAGTAAAATGGTAGCAAGAATTCATAAATTTAAAAATATATTTACCAGGAAAAATGCAGGTAACAATGACCTCAAATTGGTATATAGTAACTGACAAAATACATGAATTGATTGCAAAATCTACACATTCGCAATATTAAATTTTTGGGTAACTTTTAATAATGATTTTATATCTTTAATGAATAATCAATGACATTTAGAATAAAATTATATTGCTGAGAAACACAGAAGAAAGAGACTCTTATTAAAGTGATTCCCCCATTATAGAGACTGAGAAGGCAATTTGGTCTCCCGGAGACCCACAGAAAATAATAATGTACAGCTATCCCAGAGTATCTATGGCAGATTGGTTCCTGGACTTCCCTCTACACAGCTAATGAAATGGACAAATGTCATTACTTTTATTTTTGCTGTGAGACAATATGCAAACAAAACTTAAAGGAGAAAGGGAGATTCATTTGGCTTAAGTTTCCAGAGGAGAGATGGTCCATTGTGGCAGGAATCACAGCAGAAAGCATGGTTGTAGGCAGAACTAAGAGGCTGGTTCAGATCAACACAGCCAGCAGGAAAGATAGGGCAAACAATAGCAAATTGAGAGGACATAGGTCCAAAGTATCAAATCTCAAAGGTCAATCCCCTGGGGCCTTCCTCCAGCAACAGTCCACCTGTCAGAGGTGCCACAACCTTCCCAAACATTAACAGAGGATAAGGGTTCAAATACCTGAACCCATAGAGGGCATTTCACACTCAAACCATGACATATTGCAAGATAGTAAAGCTAGGAGACTGCAAATGTGTAGAAAGGTGATGTATCAGAGAACTGGAAGAGATTAATGTTTTCTTAGTAAGGAGAGCTACCCATAGACATGCAAAAAAGCCAGATTTTAAGCAAATTTAAGCACCAAACCCAAATCTACATGAGAGTTGCTAAAGGGTTTGTGCTGGGCTAAATTAAGATTGGTAAAAGCTACTTTTTTCAAAAAATAATCTGTCACAGTCTCTTGATAAAGACCCACTGATAAAAAGAATTTTCAAAGACATTTAATATTAGGAAGTAAGAAATAATAGCTTTAAATGGAAGTGCTAGATTAGCACTGTTGTCCCTATGGGCAAGTGATTAAAGCCATCTGCAAATGTTGCAAGTGAACTGAAAAGTCCTGAGAGACAGTGCTTCATTTCTGAATTTATTTCCCATCACTGGCTCTAATTATGCATTGTAACTTTATTTTTAATTTAATTTATGATATTAAAATGCATGCACACACAATTTACAATTGCTTTCTCAATATGCATGAACAGTCTATTGTCATTTTGGTTTTACTTGATTCCTATTCTTCCCACTCCATTGACATCCAATTCCCCCATAAAATAATCCTATTAAATGTATTTATAGTTTTATGTTTTCCATGGTCATGTAGTCATGCAGAGGAGACATAGAAACATAGAAGCAATGCATATATATATTGGATACAAAACTCCATTTTGAAGTACAGTAAAATTGATAACATATGATACATGCTTTTATGACTGTGACATTTATAATACATAGTATCTACTAATGCCTGCTAATCAAAGGGTTAAATCTCAAATTTATACTTTCTTATGGTTGCATAAGAGATGATGTTTAGATGATATTTCTATCAAAAGAAAAATTTAAAAATACTTCTGTTTCTTTGTTCTTTCTGTTATAACAATACTGCAAAAAAACATTCCAGTACATGCATGAATCCTTTATGTAATTTGTTATTCTAAGAACTCCAAGAACTAGAATATGGGGTACTACATTTCCATTCTATATTCTATTTTCACTTTTATCCTCTATGAAAGGCCATTTCCTTCGACTTCTAAGCAGCGTGGTTTACTTAAGTATTATATGTTCTATTTAATTTAAGAAATTATTTAACAGCAGAATTTATTTGCTATAATGATTATCTGTGTGCCCTAGTTCATAACTCCTTATTAAACAACATGCTCTTCAGAACAGGAAACAAATCCAAATAATTTTTATTTCCCTTACATGCTAAGCAGAGTGGTTTTCTTCAAAGCAGTCAAATACATAAGTGGGTTTCTTCATATGTGCAATAAAATCTTAAAATATACATTTGTACAAATTTATTCCTTTAGAAAATTATCATTCACATGCATTCTAAGACTACTCGTAATTTCCTGTAAGAATAACAAGAAAAGCAATTAACCAAAACAGCTACATATTGAGTTTATCAGAAGATTTGTATAGTGATAAAATACATTTTGAACATTAAATATAAATATATTTATACTTATATAAAATTATAGACAAGTATTGTTTTCCAATCACAGTTTTGGTCTCTCATAGTTTAATAGGGCAGAGAAAGAAAGGTGATGGATATGAATAGAAAGGAAGATAGAAAGAAATTAAAATTATAAATGTGAAAAGATATCTCATCAAGCTTATGATAGATCATTGTCCTTCATGGCCACCAAAAATCTACAAAGCAAAATCAGTACATCTCTTGCGATACTGTAGAAAGTCAGGATAAATTTATCCACAGAAGGAATCAATAAGGTGGTACTTCCCAAGTTCAATTCAATCACAAATGTGAAGAACGGATTCACATTGACATCTAAGTTGAAGCACAATGGATTAAAAAGATCTGAATATAATTTACCCGATTCTTTGGTCAAAATAGGGCCTTCACTGAACATAATGACACTCAAGGCCATCTCTCCTATAAATTACCCTATAAAAGTTCTATAAAAATTTAATATGATACAGATTGGGGAATTTAGGTAATTAAGTGCCTTACAGAGGTAGAAAGAATACCCTGGGAAAAATGAAAGATTTTAATTAAGAGGTGAAGGAATAACTCTGAAATAAATTGATTATTTTAGGAAAATCTTATCAGTATGCTAATCACTTTAGTTTCTTGATCATGGCAGAGAATATTAAATAGGTGTTTGGGTCAGGAGTAGGCAACCCTTTGGCTTTTTCATGCTAGAAGTTTCATGACAGACAGCCTCTAAACCTTGATTACTTTTCTAATAAGAACATTGTGGCTTGTCAGTCTCCAATCTTTTTAATACGCTAATATCACATGGAAACAAAATCGACTCCTGGATGACAAGCGAGCTGCACTGGGATTGGATAAGGCCAGAAACCATTTTCTGCAATGCGGAGATAAGCCAGGAGAATTCTCTGTGGTCTTTGGAGACCATATTATGTGAAATGACAAATTTATCAGCAGAAATAGTAGCTAAAAATCTCAATATTAATGACTTCTGAGTAGCCATGGTTTCTGATTTCCATGTAAGTCTAAAAGACTTAACAAAGACCAGAATGAAAACACCAAAAAAAAAAAAAAAAAAAGCAAATGAACAGAAGTCAGAACTAAAACAGCAAAATGTAGCTGTCTCAAAAGTGTTTGTGATATTGGCTGAATAAATGAAATGTCCAGGGTTTTTGTTTAAACAAATTTATGTAAATCTTTGCTCAGCTGGTTGTTTGGGAAAATAAATGGAAACACACCACGGCAGAAAACAGATCATAGGCTAGAAGAGTTTGTCAAGAAAGTTAATAGGTATGGAAGCAACAGAAATTACAATGATAGCTAGGTCTCTGTGAATAATGCAAGCTCTTCAGCATTCACCAGAGTCCAACTTCACAGCATGATCCTTTTAGCTTCTATTCCCATCCGGAGACTCTGTATACTTAAAGAAAGCTGAGCTTTATTCTCCCCAAATGATAATTGTCAGCTGCATAGGAAATCTGGCACCTTCAAATCTCTCAGGTTTGTCCCTTAGTCACTCATGATACTGCCCAGAGATTTTTACTGCTCTTTCACTGGAAGACTACTATTAAAGTACCTTGGTTTTCACCCTAGCAGCAACAAAGGAGGAGTGACAGGTCGGAGCCAAAAACTTGGTGCTGTTACATATGTAAACAAATCTCAGTTGACAGTGTAAGGAGCAAACTGCCTACGAAGGAGGCTTCAGAATACAAATGCAAACTAGGCAAAATACCCACAAATATTGTCTCTTTCCCCTGTCCCAAATATTTTGCTTCCCACGGAACCCCTCTGACATTGACGAAATAAGCTTAAGTTTGGAAGGGCAGGTGAGAAAAAGCGTCTTAAGGAGTCCAAACAAATAACCCCATGAATCATCTGGAGGAGTCTGGCTAACAGAGTTCTTTTCTTATTAACCTTCCAGCTCTGCACCTGATGAGGTTCAAGCGTGCTTCCCCTGCAAGAAAGGATTCTTACAGACACAGGTGAGCTGCAAAAAAATGGCCTGCAGTTGTATCTGAGTGTTTTGCCCAAAGTTCAAGTGTTACTAATCCTCAGAAACCATTTTATTTTAAGTTACATAGAAAGCAGCACGTTCTTTGTATTTGACCTAATTTCTCTAGGTTGACTGAGCATGCATGGGGAAGAAATTTCTCGCTGTCCTTTTCTTCACTGCATCTTGTGCCCACAAGACCTTTGAGGCACTGCACTTAAAGGACCCAAGAAGGAAATTGACTTGTCAACTCCTTTGTGAACACAGGGAGGTTGAAGAATTCAAAGGAGTTAAGGACATTTCTTGGAAGCTCCACATCATAGCCTAGTAATAATGGTGAATTAGGGCAACAAAAGAAAACATCATTTACATCTCTAGGGTTTTTTAACTCATTCAGGACTCTGCACAGAGGATAATGTTTTTAAAGTTCAAAACTGCGTGTTTATGTATATGTGTGCTTAAGTTATTAAACTTGCAAAACTTGCATTTATTTAAATATTTATTAATTTATTGCAGACGGCCAAAAGACAGTAAAAGAACACATCTGGGTGAAAGCTAAGAAGGGAAAACATCTGTGAATATCTTAACATTTAAAAAGATACCTCAGCAAAATTAATGAATCACAAGCAAGACAGAAGAATATACACACATGTCATTAAGTTTTTAGAACTGTGACTGATTTCATCTCTTCTGTACACTTCAAATTCCACAATGGATGTTTATTACTTTTCAAATAAAGTTAAAATGCAAACATAAATTGATAAGCTATACATTTCGTAAATGATTCATAGCGCATATTATCAGATGTTGCCTTAGAGTCTAGTACTGATTAACCAGAAATCACTTTGTATGTTGTTTTGGTTGAAGTGAAAGAAGGAAGGCAGATGGAGAAAGAAGCCAGGGAAGAAAAGCCGTGCAAAAATCTCTGTCTGCTCAAAAGCAAATGACATTTTTCTCACTAGTAGTCACTGGGTAAATGTTAATTGATGACAATTAAGAAAAATGACTTTTATGTGAGCTACAAAGCAAATTCCATATTGTCACATTATCTAAAGGCTAAAGGCAAATTGATACAGTGCAACATGGCATTGAGTTATTAACCATCTTTCATAGAATAGGTAACATCCGTGGTAAATATCAATATTTTATTTGCTTGCTAAATATAATTTTGCCACTATTTCTATCCATTACCACTAATGGCAACGACAAATGTACACATGAATTTGGTTACATTTATTTTTGATCCATAAATCTCTCTTGTTGAGAAATAAGAAAAGACAGAGAGAACAAAAATGGGTCCTATTAAAAATTTTTACAAACAAGATTTTTGAGCTGTATAACAGCTGAATGAATGGGTTATGGATTTATGGTTGTGAAAACATATCATATAAGCATAAACATTGGAAAATGACATGAATTTGAATTTTCCTAAAAATGTTCAGGTTTCAGTAATCAATAATCAACCGTTAGTGCTAACATGGCAAAGTTTTGAGGAGGTATTACAATGATCACTCATACTTTTTCATGGGGGTAAGTGAGCAAATATTATCAGGGGAAATTCTAAAGACAATTTGGGAGAATTTTCCAGAAATAATTTAGTTTCCAAAAATTGTTCATGCGATGGTCGTCACTCAAAACCAAAAAGCACTGTAATGAACTCCACATACCATCCAAAAATCAGATTAAAGAGAACACTACATATTTGCAAATTTCTGAACTCTACTGATTGGTATAGTAGTATAATGGCAATTAGTCAAAAACAAGGCCAATGGATATATCACGGAAAACTTTATGTAGTTGAATATAAAAATCCATATTTTAATGAATGAATTTTGAGTAACTATGAACCTTAATAATGTGAGCTGACCTTCAATTTTATATCACCTATAATAAAAGACAACACCTAGCACACTGATTCTTCTGACTTCAAAACTGGTTCTTGTTCATAGCCATACCCTTAGTGTCCAACAGGGGTACAGGCATGTGGTAGATCCTGAGCAATGTAAATGTTGAAGAACTAACAAATTAATGCATACCTAAATGAATGCTGAAAGAAATAATAAGAAAAGATAATAAATGATGAACCTTCCTGGAACCAAAATCACCACCAAGAAATGACTAACCTAACTGTTCTAAAGCAATTATGTCAACTGTACCAAAGTTGTCTGGCATTTACTTTTGCGATATACATTATTTATTTATAATGCATACACAGGTGCACACACTTTATGGGTCATTCCTCACTGTGTCTTCTTTTTGTTAACTGTTTGGTTTTTAATGGAATTTTCTAATTAAAATACTTCATAAATTAATGCTACAACGAAGTGGCTTAAGGAAATTCTGATGTTTTCATTAGTGAGAATCAATAAGCTAATGATTATGTTTTTTTTTTTGTGTGTGTTCTTTGGATATTTTATGCTGAACTGTTTGGTTTGCCCTTCCATGGTTATGAGCTCTAACTGCAAAAATCAGAGTTTTGTATCAGAATACTTTGAGATTCTTTGAGTTCGTCTATGGACCTTATATTGCACACAGGAATCATTTGTAGAGGTTTTTTTTTTTGGTTTTGTTTTTATTTCATAATTCCCATTCTAAGTCGAGGATAAAATCTAGTAGTAGAACACTTTCCTAGCATGCATGAAGTCTTTGGTTTGATTTCCAGTCCCATAAGAAAATAAATCCCATTCCTGGGACTCATGCCATCAAATTAAATCATTATCTCTATAGGTGGCACCAAGGAATATCTCTCTCTCTCTCTTTCTCTCTCTCTCGCCCAATCCATAGCAAAGTTTCAGAACTCCTTTATAAAAGAATCATTGCTATTATCTTTGTAAATTAAGCACATTTTAATTTCACAGTCATAAAATAATACATTATTTGTACTTTCATGCCTGAAGTTTCATATTTCCAGAATGAAAATTTGTGAACCTTTTTTTAAATTTTTCTTGTATATTTTATTTTTTCTGGCTAAATAACTTATTTAAAAAATTTTAGTATGAAATAAAATTAGCAAGTACAATGAGTAAGTATTCCTACTCCCCTCCTTACCCTCTTCCTACCTCCCTAATTTTCCTTCATGGATCCAAAACATTCCCTCCCACCCTCCTGGTTCATCAGCTTCCATGGGTTCCAGGTATTCCTCTGGATCATCTGTTGTCGTGGGGTTCATGTATCTGTGGCATATGAACCTATTTTTAAAGACTATGGGGCTTGTGTCTTCATTTCAACTTAGTACTGTAATTAATATTCCAAATTTAGCACCAATTTTCATTATTTCTTAGTATTTTCAGGCATGGATGACCCCATATTTGAAGATTTCTGCCTATTTAAAAGCAGGTACCTAAAGCACTTTTACTCTGTTGGTGGGTGAATATTTCTCCTCCTTTTAATAATAAAAATTTCATTTTAAGTGATAATCCCTAAAAAGGATTTTCTGGCAGAATAGTTTATATCATAAGAGCATATGGGAGTTAAGAATAATTATGCAGAGAGTATCTTTCTCCAAAGAGCTTAAATCACTTTATGGAATTCATCTAATTAATGTTCACACTATATCCATAAGAAGTCAGTGGCCAGTGAAATATGGATGACTTAGAAGTCAACTCCCTTTTCATTCAGCGAGAATATGTGCAGCTTCAAACAGCACAAATGCAGGGCTTACATAGTTTACCATTATTCATCAATATATGATTAGAAAATACATGTCATTTAATCAAAATCAAGAGGAAAAATGTCAGTATACAAGCTGAATCACCTTTCTTTTATTATTTCAATATCCAAATACTAACTAATCTTAAAATATCAGTTACTTGAAAAATGTCAGATATACTGGAAATACAAACACGATTTCATTGCAATATGAATCTTTCTTAAGAGAACAAACAATATTTATACTGATTTTGATCTACACAATGAAAGGCAAGCATCGTCGATATGGATAGGTGTGCACATATTTAAAGGGACTTAAATGTTAACAAAATATGATAGTAACTTTTATCCCATACAGCCTCTTAAGTGCAGTTAATTTTAAGATTGCCTGGAGAAAAGCATTGATTAGATGTGTATCTGTTAACACATTTTGATGGCATGGACAAGATGGAAAGAAGGGATTGCCAAGTGTTTAAAAACAGAAAGACTGATATGGAAATCAAAACAAAACAAAACTCAGTATCTTTTTTCCATTTTAAATTACTATCATTGAGCTTTCCCACTGGGATCAAGTTTTCACCTGACCTGATTTCTTTAACCTGGTCAGATTTCCTTCAGAATAAAATTAATAAAAGAATCCACAGAAGGCTTAGATTTTCATTAAAATAGATAAAAAGTTCTGACTTCATAAAAATTTCACTTGCAAACTTGACAGACATACAAAAAGTGTTCAAAATTCTTCAATGCATAAACTGAGAAATCTTTTTTATAATGTTGAAAACAAAATATTTATCAAGCAGCATTATCGTTCTTTCTACATAGCCACGTCCTTGTTGATAGAGAGTAATTCTGCCTTGAAGGTATCTATTTGTATATTGGAGTCATACTCAATTTATCTCTTAATTTTCATCATGCAGGAATTATTGGCTCCTGTTGAAAGGAGAGAACTGAATCTTATGATGTTCAGTATAAATAAAAACTAGACCCTTTCACCCCACCCCGCTCCGCTGGTCGGGAGGCGTGCGCGCGGTCCAGCCGGGCCTCACCCCGTGACTCTAGGTAAGCCCCGCCTGCGCCCGCCCACCAGAACCCCAGGTCAGCCCAAAGGGACCCGGCTCCAACTCCCACCATCCAGCCGGAGCCGCGCAGGGCCGAGGGACGAGGAGGACCTCCCCCTGCGCACGGGCCCCGCCCCAGCTGCCCTCGGGTTAAAATAGCTCCACACCGACGCCCCCATCCTCCCTTTCACCCCACCGCGCTCCGCCGGTCGGGACGCGGACCCCCAGAACCCCTAGGCCAAATAATTCAGTTTAGTGAAATTGAAAGATCTTAAGAGTTAAAACGACAATGCCAAAGTCAAAGTGCAAATCCATGAGAAGCAACACTCAAGTAAACAAATTTCCCACTGAAGAAATTAATCCCATGTTAGACTCCAATCAGAACAAACCCGCGGAAAAAGGCCAAGAAAGCCTGACCCAGGATAATGACTTTCAAAATATGATCATTACCATGTTCAATACTATGAAAGAGGAAAGCCGGGAGGAATTACATAATCGAATCAATCGCTTTGAAGAGGAACACAACAGACATTTGGAGGAGTTGAGAAAAACAGTGCAAGAAACAAAAACTGGCATAGAGCAGTTAAAACAGACTCAAGCAGAGTTTAAAACTGAGCTCCAAGACAAGTTATCTTCAACCCAGAACTCTACAGAGAGTCTTATCAACAGAACTAAGGAAGCAGAAAACAGAATTTCAGACCTTGAAGATAAAGTGGGAGTACTAACCAGCTCAATGGAAGAGGTTGTTAAAGCCAAAAAGATACTTGAGAGAAATATCCAAGAGATATGGGACACCCTGAAGAAGCCTAACATGCGTCGTATTCATGGAATACCAGAGCAAGAATCTCAAAATACCACCCCTGAGGAAATTTTTCAAAGGATCATCAAGGAAAACTTTCCTCATCTAAAAAAAGAGAGGCCCATCCATATACAAGAGGCATTCCGCACCCCAAACAGATACGACCAAAACAGAAGCACGCCACGGCAAATAATAGTTAAAACACTCCACATTCAAGATAAAGAACTGGTGCTGAGAGCTTCAAGGGAGAAAAAACAAGTCACTTTTAAAGGTAAACCTATTAAAATAACAAATGACTTCTCAGTGGAAACAGTAAAAGCAAGAAGAGCTTGGAGAGACATACTTCAAGTATTGAATGAGCAAAAATGTCAACCCAGGCTGATTTACCCTGCAAAACTATCAGTCATGATCGAGGGAGAAAGAAAAACTTTCTAGCACAAAGACAACTTGAAGGGATACATGTCCACCAAACCAGGCCTTCGAAAAATGCTAGAAATGATACTCAAGCATGAAGAAAAAAACAGGCATGTCCAGGAGAACAGAAGACAAATATAACACCATTAAAAGCGAAGCAATATACTTATAAAAACTACTAAACATAATAAATGTCTAGAATTAAAAATAGTTTCTCCATTATAATACTTAATGTTAATGGAATTAATTCACCGATCAAGAGACACAGATTACAAACTTGGATTAAAAACTAGAAAATTTGGTAAGAGAAATGCAAGTAAAGGCATCAGCAAATAACAGTCTTTTCAGTGTGCTTATTCAGGCTCTCCTTGTGGTAATTCTTGTCTTTATACTTTCCATTGAAAATAAGCATCGATTAATTTTAGTATTAGAGTCAATGAAGCAAATAATGCCATTGCTGTAATGGACACCTTCTTACATGTATTTCCTTATGTGAATGAAACATACACATAAACTTGTATATTTTCCATATTTACCTTGAATACAATGAACAACAATGCCATAGTATTTGTGCTTTGGTGATATTTAAATAAAAAGCATCCATAAAATAAAATCAAATTATTTGAGTGCAGTTTCACTGTTTTTTGTTTCACTAACATCGATAGGTGTTTATGCATTAGCTTCAACAGAGAAGAAATATAAATGGAAAGTCTCCCGATTATTTTCAAGCAAACAATTGTTATTTCATTCTGCACTTTTTATATATTTTTTTATTTATTCAGTTGTGTGTGTGCATGTGTGTGTGCGCGTGTGTGAGTGTGTGTGTGTGTAGAACCACAGGCGAATTCAGGAACCACCATGGAAGCCTCCACCTCCTCCTGGTTTACTCTGCCCTGGGATTCACAGGCTCTGCCCTACCAGGACCAGAAATGCAGGCTGCCCCCACTTCCTCCTGGCGTCTATATGTGGGGTCTAGGATCCGAACTCAAGACCTTCTGCCTGCAAGGCAGAGGCTTAACCCCTGAGCCACCTCTCCAGCTCCTATTGTGCACTTTTTAAGAACTGCTACCATACTTATATCTCTAATAGCCAACACTAAACCTTGAAAATATTTGTAATACCCATATGACCGTGGGTATTGAATGCATGACTGGTAAACTGAGAGTCAAAAGTTCATGATATTCTACATCCATTAAGACACTAACATTCTCAACACCTTAACTGTTTCTTATATAAATGAGACAGCATTTTTTCTGATAATTTAGGTGACTTCTATTTAATCTATTATATAATAATCAATGATTGAAACACACGAAATGTGTGTTTAGGCAATTTGTTAAAAACAGACCAAAGACTATTGCTGCAAACAACATCAATAATTTGAAATATTTGAAAATCAAATTTGTAACTATCAGATGTGTTATGGATATCAAGCAACTCAGGAATACAGATTTCTAATTGTCATGGGTTATAATACTCTGTTTAGGGAAGACTTTAATAAGTCTCATTGTCCAGGCCCTCTTTTGACCTCCACCCCACTGCTTGTCTAATCGGTTTTGATTTTACCATCTGTTTCTCCTGACACAACAAAGGTTCAGAAAGAACAGTGACAACTTCAATAAGCTTGTCTTGATGACAGTTTTGAAATCATTATAGGCAAAATCAATCTGGATGATTAATCCACTATTTATTGACCATTTATTCATGAAGTATGAATTAATGGCTATTCTAGTCTGGCATGATTTCATAGGTGTTAGATGAATCTAAAATAGTGGCTAGAAAAAACTTTATATGGGATCAATTGTGCAAAAGCAAGGTCCATCATACACTGGCCGCTCTGAGAGGTAATTGAGGATCAAGATCATGAACCTTATGCTAAAAGGCGATAAGCAATTTGCTACATGCAATAAAAGGTTAGATTTCAGTAAGTCATTCTTTTCTTGGTGCAACAGGACTTTAATTGTGGTTGTTATTTGAATGAACTCTTACCCACTACAATGACCAAAGCCTATATGAATTTATTAATTTTCAGAGCAGAATGCAAGGCACATCTGTTTGTATTGTCCTTCTACATTAATAAATGTCAGCTGCTGCTGCCTTTCTAGTATCTCTCAATTCAATGACATTACTTTGCGTTTCTTCTCTATGGTGATGCTTATCACACCGAGTACAAAGGCAGAGATTTATTCACTAAAGATATGTCTTTGTTCATGAGAATAAATAATCCTTAGAGAGATCTACAAAAAATAATCCCATTGCTTTTTCTTGGTGCAGATTGAATAAACTATTAAGAGGGCAGTAAAACACTAGAGTTTTCTCAAGAGCATGGATACCTGCATGGTTGTTTTTGTAAGGTTAGGAAAAAAAAACTGATTTTTACCTTACCAAATTGTCGACGGTGACATGTTATTTAATGTTCAACAGTGAAAACTTTCAACTTAGGTAAATTTCGTGATCTCACATTTGAAGCAAGGCTTTCATTCATTTAATTGATGATACAAACATATCTTTTCATTCTACACTTTAGTACACAGGAACATAGGTAGATTTTAAGTTTTAGGATCACTATTTTATTTTTATAATTGAGGCCAATGTTTGCCTTGTTTTCTAGGAGAGACTGAACCCCTAGTTCTCCAGAAAGCAATAGTCTATCTGATAACCTTGCTAGAGTTGTATTTTGGACACCATGCACTTCCTCCCTTCCTTTCCTTTGATATGTCATTAAAGAAATGATCTGACCTAATTACAACAACATGAGTATCAAATTGCAAGGTACATAAAAGTACCTTTTTATTCCTAATCAGCAAGTGAGAGATTAATTGTGAGTCATGATATTGTTACTAGATTCGCAATTTGTTCTATTTTAACTGGCATGTTCATTCTACACATTCTGTGTAGGCAACAAAAGACCTACAGTTCTCCCTCTCCCTTCATCAAGCAAGCCTTTTGGTTATTTGGAAAGAGTCAGAGTTTGTTGCTACTGTATTTCTTCCATGAGTTTGGAAGTTACATCCATTTTCATAATCCCCTTTACTAGAGCAAAACAGAGCTCTGATTTAACTCAGCACAATGCACCATTTTCAGTTCCCAAAGAAAATCAGACACAACAGAAAACTCAAACCCCAAAGTGATATGCATCCTCATACCTTCAACGAAACATTGGAATTCAAGACACAGAGAGGAGTGCCATGTTATTAAGTGACATCTAGAGCTATTTGATGCATAATGTCTCCAACAGCTCTAAAGTTTCTCTTTATTAATTAGTGACCTTACTTCAACATGTAACAAAATTTGAAAGCCATTGTGATGCTGAGGAAAATATATTCACAGTGTAAAGATTTTGGCAAAATATTTTAAGTTCATAATGGACAATGCTGGAAAATACAAGTTTTTTTTTAAAAAAAAACTTTATTCCAAATACAGCTTTTTAATAGCAACCTGTCAGATTTTCATCATTCTAGTTCCTTCTCATGACATATCCCAGTGCTATTCCTCTAATATGTACGTGATAATTGCAGATATTCTTTAATGCATGAATACGCTCACACATGCATGAAGAAGTCACATGAAGAAGCACACAAATGCATAAAGAAGTCCCCACAAATGAACTGTAAGCTAAAAATCTCATAAACTGAAAATGCATTTAGTATATCTAGTTTACTAAACATTCCACCTGGGCAACAATATATTTAAATGAAAAATGGTTTCTCATCAGGCTGAAAGATGTAGAGTGTAGCCACAGATCAACATGGCTGAAAAGTAATGTACTACATATCATTATTCCAAAAACAGATGAAAATTCAAAATTATAAGTACAGTTTTTATCAAATGTGTACCACACATAAAACACAATTCAATACATTTATAAAGATCAGGAAGGTCTGTATTTGCAGAATGAATAACGGTGAGTCTTAGATTTGGAGAGCAAAGATTTCATTTAGGCAGTTATATTAAAATATTTTCCTATCATCATCAGTTTTTCAATCGTTTTTACCTTTAATATAGTAGATAAATTTTTCACCTGCACTAAATCTTTAAAAGACATAAAGTATTTGGAAAAATGTGTGTGTTTTGTGTAGTATATATGTGTGCATTATAACAATATGAACACACTTCTATTAAAGACACATAATGCTTGGAAATTTAATATTTTATACTCAGTCATTCTCTAACAAAAGTAAGGTTGATATTCCAGGGAAATGATACCAGTAGCTGAGATTTGCATAGCATTTTCAATTATGAACACTTTTACATCCATTATTGTATATAATTTTAGGAATAAATCTAAGGGATAAGTAAATATGCCTTGTTATAGGAACAGTTAAATATAAATAATTTCGTGGGATTTAAATAATTTATTTAAGGTTTCATAATGAATTTGTTGGTTTTTGTTTGAGGTTTAAAATTCTTTGCCTAATATACCTACAGAGACAATTCTAGAAATACATTATCCTGTATTATTGTTTTTATTCCTAAATAGATGAAAAATTATGTAGTTGGTGTGTGTTTTATTATCCAGAAGTTTCTGATATCTATATCTATATATATTTTATATATATATATATCGACTCAGAGCATTACCTATTCAGATGTGACTGGTTGTGGAAAACCCATAAGATGCAAAACTAATGTTGCATTATGTAGCAATAGTTCTTTCAACAAATTTCAGGATGGCTAAGTTACTAAATGATTGGGTAGAGAAAAATCTCAGCCAGAAGAAGTCACCCATTGCATTTTCCATGGATATATGAGTTTTATTGGCTTTAGACATATATTTTATTTTAAAAGCATACATTACTATCCTGAAATCACAGAAACATTAAGGATCAAACCTTCATAAATAAATTCCTCTTATGAGTTAAGGATGACCACATCCCTTTCAAGTTCTTTATTTCTCTTTCCTTTGCTTCTTAAACTTGTTTTGGGCAGTTGATATAATATGTTTTTGCTGTTATTCCTTGTCACATTCCTTTTTTGCCAAACAAATGCAGCAGGGTTCAACAGAATGAGTGTTCCAAATCTTTAATCATTATGAAAAACACAGTACCTTGACCTTGTATTTTAAAGTTAAATGGAGTGGCATTATAAAAATTAAATTGGTTCTTGCTCATTTCCATAATATCCTTTAAAAAGCCTTGCCTAGCCTAGAGTGGATGTCCTATTTCTTTATCTTTCTTGATGACCTCTCATGCCTGCAAGTCAGCTCGTTTTTCTTTGCTGAAGACTGCACCCCACTGCTGCGTGCACTCTAAAAGTTCCATTAAAATCTAGGGCATCATCACTCATTCTTATCTGCAGCAGGCTGCTGAACAGTGCCATACCAGCAACTGCATGCAAACTAGTCTCAAAGGACAATC